>PVNU02001090.1:1412500-2612500 GCA_003013855.2 Liriodendron chinense | reverse complement strand
TGTGTTGGAGAGCAAGTCGAAGCAGGAATCCGCGTAGGAACAATCTCCCCATGGCCTCATCAGGCCACTCCAGTCAAAAGGAGCAGAGTGAAAGGAAGACCTATCGGGTATGAGAATGGAAACAACAAAGGTTCCCCTCCTCGCCCGACCGAGGTAAACAACATCATCGCCATTGCTCAGAGCAACCAATATGCTCCCCCACAGGGACCTCAACAATATCAACAGAATCAGGCTCAGCATCAACCTCAGCGGTATCAACCGCAACCGAATCCTCAACCACAGTCACAACCACCTTGACAGCAGCAGCAGTTTAAGGGGAACGGCCAATACTCATATCAGAATAGGCAGAATTACAGTGAGCTCAGGAAATTCACTCCTCTCACTCAGCCGCTCAGTCAAGTCATGGCCATGCTAGTACAGAAGCAGTTACTCACTCTGATGGCACCCAGGCCTCCTCCAAATCCTCTGCCTCCAACCTACCGAGAAAATGAGTATTGCGCCTACCATTAAGGGCGTGGCCACACCACTGATCGATGCATGACTCTGAAGAACGCCATACAAGATCTGATTGACGACCGAAAGATCGTCATCTCAGTCCCTGGAACTCCTCTAGCAGCTACCACCAATATCCTTCAGAATCCTCTGCCTCAGCATCCGACGGACCCCAGTTCATCTCGTGGCCCTGCCGTCAACAGTTTAGAAGAAGGAGAGCGCCTCGATCACTTTTTCTCCCCTATCCAGTCCATTCATGCTTACACTTATGGGCCAACAAGTTCTCCTCCGGTCTTGCAAGGGGCAAACCCCTTTCCTCCTTCAGTCTCCGAGCCGTTAGTACTTGAAGGAGAGCCTCCATATGATGCACAAGTTGTTTAAGGGGCACCTGACAACCATTCATGTTGGGAGCCAGTCATCCTGGAAGGAGCACAGTCATACATCGAGCCCACATATGAACCTGTCATTTTGCAAGAGGCAACTCCAGTTCAAGAACAATCCAATCCGCAATGAAGGTATCATACTCAACAAGAACCCATTGTCTTGGAAAGAGCTCCTCCGATCAAGCCAGTCGTATTACAAGCGGCAAATCCCAGAGGTGTGTCAATCACACTACAATAGCTAGGACGAACATTGAAACCCCCTGCCATATCAAGAGGACCAGTGTTCATCCCGTGAGAGCCTCCTGCTCCAGGAATGGTCAAGCTATGACTACAACCTTATGTGATCTATGAAGACAAACCTCGATATTATCCCTTCAGCACAGGCAACAATGTAGTCCTCATAGCAAAAGCTCCATATGAGGAAGATCTGGTATCCACACTAGTACCGTTGCAAGAACCGGTGGTCCTAGAAGGCAAATGTGAGGAAAGTTATAAAGAGGTCCCGTGGCACCATCCAGAATGTGCGGAGGTAGGAAACAAGAATCCTAATGGGCGTTGCATCCGAAGAGATGCTCAGAATAGAGGAGATCCCAAAGGCGCACTCTCGGGTCTCGGTAACAATAATGAGGCTGCATACGATGAGGCGACTCAGCTCATGACAATCCCGGCTCAAATTTCAGTATGGGAGCTACTCTGCACATCATGCATACATAGAGAAATGTTTGCCAAAACCCTAAGCGATGCTCACGTCTCCTCCGATACAGCACCCGAAATGATAGCATTGATGATCGGACAACTCCTGGCTCCGCGCGCCATCACCTTCACTGATAATGACTTGCCACCAGAAGGGCGCAATCATGGGCGATCCCTCAACATAGCCTTACGATACAAAGACCTCTGTGTCCCACTGGTCCTTATCGATAACGACTTAAGCTTAAATGCATGTCCGCTCAAGACTGCGGAACATTTAGGAATCAATCCCTCTTCATTTTGACCCAGCACCATATGCGTCAGAGCATTCGACAACACCTGCCGATCAGTGGAAGGGGAAGTCGACATAGAAGTACAGATAGGTCCGGAAACCTCCACCATCACATTTCAAATCCTGGATATATCAGCCTCTTTCAACATGTTGCTCGGACGACCTTGGCTGCACAAGGTGGGAGCTGTGCCATCAACCCTGCATCAACGGGTGAAATACATCTGTAGAAATCAAGTGATCTCTATCCATGCAGAGAAGGAGCTCATCATTCCTTCCAATGCTACTGCCACTGAACCAGACATCCCTGTCATCAATATCCAACACTCTGAAGAAGACATCCCATTTCATAGTTTCGAGTTCGAGACTGTAAACACTATCGCCAATCCAAAACCGATAAGGGTGGACCGTGTCTTTTCACCAGCAGAATGTCTGAGCCTCAAGTATCGAATGAAGAATCATTTCAAATCCAGAAAGATACCGCTGGTATATAATCAACGCAAATGGGGACTCGAGTACAGGGCAATTTTCATGGACAAAAGAAAGAAGAAATTTCGTTGCTCTCCCATTCCATTCATCAAGCCAGGAGAACCTTGTAAAGATTCAAGAGGGAATTAACCGACTGCACTACACAAAGGCCTCCCGATGAGCCTAGCTTGGGCCACGTGGCCCCACATTCGATGGGACCAGATTCTCGAACCATCTAAGCCTCTGGAAGAAGAAGAAGAGGATGAAGACGAAGAAGAAAGTCAGATACAACAGCTTCAGGATCAAGGTACTCTGATACCTACTCTCAACCAGGGGCACAACCTGCCCACTTCAGCATCAATCAACCAGGGGGGCAATTTGCCCATCTCAACATCAATCAACGAAGGGCACGACTCGCCCACCTCTGCAGAACCAATATTATCAACCATCAGCTAGGGGCAGAAGCAACCCATCCATTGGACCAAGAAATGGAAATAGCCAGCCCTGGATTGGTCCAATGTCCAGATTCTGAACTTGTGTCTCACTGTGGAACCAGACGAACTGTAATGCGTGGTAAGTGATCTGGGAGGGACTGAGTATGACTCAGATCTTGAACCCAACCAGTAAGAAATCATGGTCATTAGGCCAGACTATGATTCTTTGCCCAAATCATCAACCCCCAACTCTACAGGGGAAGGAGTGTGAGGTCCTGAATGGTCATCTGTTCTCCTAACTTCTAAATCAGCTAGAGAGTCATTTGAGAGCTCTGGCTTAAAAAATGCCAATTAAAGCAGCAAGTGGAACTTTGGGACAAGTTGGGATCAATCATGGTCTGCAATGCCCACTTGTTCAAAGTTCCGAGAATTTCAAAAACCAAAAAAAATTAAAAAAAAAACTTTCAGAAACCAAAAACATCTAGCATTTCCATTCCAAAAAAATCTTAAAAACCAAAAAACATTTATTTTCCTGTATTTAATAATGTGCCAAGTTCGTCTAAAGAGTCGCATGAATTTGAAATCGAATCATATGATTTTGACATCGAATTAGACTTCGAGCTCATGGGCCTGGACGAAGCTCGGGATGAGGAAGATGATGATCCGGCTTCCGAACTAGAGGATCTCCTCAAGAAGTTCAAATCCAAAGCCAATATTGTAGCCGATGATTTCGAGATAGTAAACTTGGGGACACCTGAGATCCCTAGGGAAGTACACATTGGAAAATCGTTGCCACCAGAGATGAAGCAGAGAATGATAGAGTTCCTAGCTCCAACATTGTCCAACTTCGTGTTCTCATATGAAGACATGACAGGGCTCGATGAAGAGCTCATTGTACACCATCTGCCAACCAAGGCGGATATGAAGCCAGTGAAGCAGAAACTTCGAAGCCAGAATGAAGCCAGAATGGGCTCTGAAAGTCTGAGATGAAGTCATCAAGCAGTACAATGAAGGATTCTTGGTGATCTCCAACTACCCTGAATGGCTCGCTAACATCGTACCAGTACTAAAGAAGGATGGCAATGTTTGAATGTGCATCGACTTCCGAGATCTCAACAAAGCCAGTCCTAAGGATGACTTCCCTTTGCCGCATATAGACACTCTGGTCGACAATACTACTAAGTACAAGGTTTTCTCATTCATGGATGGGTTCTCAGGTTACAATCAGATCAAGATGTTGTCGAAGATCGTGAGAAGACATCGTTTATCACTTCCCTGGGGAACCTTCTGTTACAGGGTAATGCCGTTCAGTCTAAAGAACGCAGGAGCAACATATCAGCGAGCAATAACAGCACTATTCCACGACATGATGAACAAAGAGCTTGAAGTATATGTGTACGACATGATCGTCAAATCTCGCATGATTGAAAGACACTTTGAAGATCTGAAGAAATTATTCAACAGATTAAAAAAGTACAAGCTCCGTCTCAACCCTCAGAAATGTGTCTTCGGTGCAATGAGAGGTAAGGTCCTTGGCTTTATGGTGAGAGAGGATGGCATCGGGGTCGACGAAACCAAAACTAGAGCAATCATCGAGATGCCCCCTCTTAGAACAGGGAAAGAAATTCGTGGCTTCCTCGGCAGAATTCAATACATCAGTCGCTTCATCGTACAGCTCACACCTATCTGTGAGCCCATATTCAAGCTCCTCCGGAAGGACGTTCTAAAAGAATGGAATGATGATTGCCAAGTAGCCTTCGATTGCATCAAGAAATATCTCATGAATCCTCCAGTTCTAGTGCCGTCCACTTCCGGACGACCGCTATTGTTATACATCTCGGTAGCAGCAGAAGCTATCGGCTGTGTTCTCGGCCAGCACAACGAGACCGGGAAGAAGGAACAAGCGCTATACTATTTGAGCTGAAAGTTCATCGACTACGAGACTAGGTATTCCCAGATCGAGAAGACTTGCCTTCGCCCTAGTCTAGGCAACTCAACGACTCCGTCAATACATGATTGCGTTCCCTATTCTCCTCCTCGCTCATATGGATCCACTTAAGTACCTGTTCGAGAAACCGGCACTCACTGGAAGGATAGCTAAATGGCAGTTACTCCTATCTGAATTCGACATCACCTATGTCACTCAGGAGGCAATCAAGGGGTAGGCCCTCACCGATCATCTTGCCCCTCACTCTCTCCTGGATTATCAACCGCTCAAGACATTCTTCCCTGATGAAGATCTCTTACTTATCGAAGGTGAAGAAAAGAAGAAGAAAGATGAATGGACGTTATTCTTTGACGGCGCAGCAAATGCTAAAGGGAGTGGTATCGGAGCAATCCTCTACTCTTTAGATGATGTCCCTATTCCTATCTCAAGGCGCATAGGATTCGAGTGCATCAACAACATGGCAGAGTATGAAGCATGCATCGCTGGCTTAAGGGAAGCCATAATCTTGGGCGTCAAGAAGCTACGAGTATTTGGAGACTCACAGCTTATCATCAATCAAACGAATGGCGAATGGAAAACCAAGGATGAGAAGTTGATACAATATCATGTGTATCTTGAAAATCTGATCGAAGAATTCAAAGAAATCACCTTCTCATACATGCCCCGAGCCAAGAATCAGTTTGCAGACGCTCTCGCTACACTCGCGTCAATGCTCGAGATCCCGAAAGGAGCTTCAGAATGGGAACTCACAATCGAAACTCAAGATGAACCTGCTTTCTGCCTGCAAATAGAAGAAGCCGAAGCTGACCCTAACAAACCCTGGTATGCTGACATCAAGCAATATCTCGAAACCCAGGAATATCCGGAGTCAGCAACAGCAACAGATCGCCGAACCATCCAGCGTTTGGCAGGCCAGTTCACCATCAGTGGTGAAGTTCTTTACAAGCGATCCTATAATCACATCCTCCTTTGATGCGTCGATGAGACAAGCTGCAAAGATCATGAAAGAAATACACGAAGGAATCTATGGCCCACACATGAACAGGCACATGATGGCAAAGAAGATTTTACGAGTCGGTTACCTATTGGCTTACCATGGAGACAGACTGCTGCCAGCACGTTAGAAAGTGCTTCAAGTGTCAGGAGCATGCGAACCAAATTCATGCCCATCATCAGAATTATACAACCTGACGACTCCCTGGCCCTTCTCTATGTGGGGACTCGACATCATTGGTAAGATTAGTCCCAAAGCATCAAACAGTCATGAGTATATACTTGTGGCAATTGATTACTTTACCAAGTGGGTAGAAGCAGCCTCCTACACCACGATTGCAGCATCTCAGGTGATCAAATTCATGAAGAACAACATCATATGCCGGTATGGAATCCCCAATGCTATCATCACAGATAATAGGACCCCGTTCGTCAACAAGAAAATGAATGATTTCCTCAGCAAATTCAAAATTTAGCGTCATCGATCAAGCCCCTATTGTCCTTTGATGAATGGTAGGGTAGAAGCCGCAAACAAGACAATCGTCAGGATACTCGAGAAGATGGTCGTGACCTATCGAGATTGGTCAGATATGCTCCCATATGCACTTTGGGTCTATCAAACGTCTGTACGGTCTGCTACGGGTGTTACTCCTTTCGAGCTTACTTATGGAATGGAAGTAGTTCTACTGGTCGAGGTGGAAATACCGTCACTACGGGTGTTACTAGAAAGCGGAATTGAAGAAGGAGAATGGCAACGGGCCAGATTCGATCAGTTATAGCTAGCAGATGAGAAGCGCATGCATGCGCTAAGTCATTCTCAATGTTATCAGAAAAGGATCGCTCGGGCTTACAACAATAGAGTCCGAAAAAGAAGTTTCAAGGTGGGCAACATGGTCATGAAGAAAATCCTGCCATCGCACCTTCGTGATCCCAGAAGAAAGTTCAAACCCTCGTGGGACGGACCGCTGATCATCAAAGAAGTACTTCCTGAAGGCGCCCTCAGACTCACCAGCATAAGAGGGGTGGATCTTCCTGAACCAATCAACGCCGACAAAGTGAAGATCTTTCACGGGTAAGTCATTCTGACCTTATCAAGGGTTACATTAATAGAGCTAAAGTCAAGAGGTCAAAGCTAAAACCTCTGAGAAATTATTTCCGTCCACCAACAAGTGTTTCAAATAAGGGGGTTCAAAAGAAAAAAGAGAGAAGAAAAAGATACAAAAAAAAGAGAGAAAAAAGAATACAAAAAAGAGAAAAAAGAATAAAAAAAAGAGAAAGAAAATGGAAAACCAAAACAAGGCACCCGAGAAAAATCAACCCAAGAAGAAACACAGTAATCCATCCATTCATCTCAGAAGGGTCTTTAGCTAAGACCAACAGCTTTGTCATCGTAACTTAGGATAAGGGCTAGAAGACTACCATTGGCCGGCAATGACGGATTCCTGACCTCTAGCCGCCGCAGCTATCTAAACATCCAGAAAAAAGAAAAAAAATTTGTGTGCCTAAACATAGAGGGCGGAGTGAAAACCCGAAAGGGCGCTCCGAGTAAAAACAGTGGGCATACAACGGACTTGGTGAAAACCTAAAAGGGCGCCACGGGCAAAAATGATGGTAAAAGGCCGGTTGTAGTGAAAACTCAAAAGAGCGCTGCAGACAAAAATGGCTCAAATAGAAAAAGAAAAATTAAAAGTGCAGGTACCAAGAAGTCAGACGATCTAGATCGGTTCAAGCGGTTACAGTTCAAGAACAAGAAGAAGTACAGTCGAGAATAAAGAACTCTACAACTCTGACAATCTCAAGAAGTAACAGTTTCCATCGCCTACACCTCTAGGGAACCAAAGGGATCTCACAAGTCAATCTCAAAACATCGGTCAAAGCATTGGCCGAGCCTCAGTTCTGATTCCTATGTCCCGGCACAAAATCCAGACACACACTCACAAGACACCTCATGGCACAATAGATTTTCAAAAAGTTTTATCTTTTTTCATTAAATACATCGTATTCTTTTTACATATATCATGTCATCTTTTTCAAAAATACAAAAAAATGCATCATTATCAGTCGTGTATTATGCAAAAAGGAATGTACAGGTGGCAGACACAATCAATCTCTACCCTCCTCCTCGGCCATATCAGGTAAGTCCT
Source organism: Liriodendron chinense (assembly GCA_003013855.2). Classification (NCBI taxonomy): domain Eukaryota; kingdom Viridiplantae; phylum Streptophyta; class Magnoliopsida; order Magnoliales; family Magnoliaceae; genus Liriodendron; species Liriodendron chinense. The sequence continues at coordinate 2,604,659 of PVNU02001090.1, read as the reverse complement.
CTGGCTCATAATGAAATAGCCTCGCTCTCAACCTGCTCACCTCCATACACAGGTAATGTACCTCATCTAGCTTAAGGATATGGACCGCTGTCTCCTCATCAGACAACCTCTAATCGGCAGCCAATCTCCTCGACATCATCTCACAATGATACCGAAGTGCGGAAATCTCAGACAGCAAATGGCCATGAGTGGCCAAAAGGAAACCAGGATCGATGAATGGGCACTCCTCAAAGGACTCATACAAACCAGATGAAGAGCCAGTATCTCCAAGAATATCTTGCTCATCCTCATCGATAGTCTGGTGCCAGCAAGGAATGCGCCGGTATAAAGACTGCTCAGCAACCCAGTGCTGATACGGGGCGGTCGCCATCAGAAAAGTCCGCAACTCAAAACCAAGCAAATCAGTAGTCAAGTAACTCGCCCAGGATCCATCAACCCGAGTCCTAAAGTCAGATGATCTAGATGGAAGTGCTCGACGCCCGATACTCGTGAAAGCAAAAGGAGAAACGTCCTGCTCATATCCGAATTGCCGCAGGAACCGGATAGGGTGGTGAGAAAAGTAAGATTGAAAGCCTACCAACATCAAAGGAAGGCAGTGCGCATCGCAAAACACTGGAGGAAGTGAAAGCCAAGGTGGCTCCCAATGAACATTCCAGTCACGCAGCTCGGCAAACATCTTGCGATACAAGGGCTCGTTCATCCCAACTATATGCGGAAGAAACTCCATGATGTGTCGCATGACGTCAGAGCTAGGGATGCCGAGAAATGATACAGGAACAGTCAGCGAAAGACGCTCCCATAGCCAGACCTGATCATCAAGAAAGAAAAGAAATTCAGCTAGAGCAGAGCAATCCCTAAAAGACTAGGAAAAGAAAAGGAAAGTACAGAAAAAGATACCTGAAGAAATGCACAACAGCCATGAAGGACACAAGTGCAGCCCAGGGCACAGTCAGTCAGCCCATTAAACAGCTCAGGCTAGGACGAGAGAAATGATCCCCTGCCGTCGAACAACTCAACTCATCACCTCAAAGAGCAGAGGGGTCTGAGACATGCGCCATCCTGAGAATAGCACCTTAGCTATCAAGCAGAACATCAGTGCATTCCGAGAAAGTAAAGACCCTGCCACACTCCGAGGACCCGAAAAAAGATCATACAGCAAGTCCAAGGAGAATACCACAGCATCCTGGCCGGCAGCTGCAGGCTGAACAAGATATGGGATCCCAAGCCAGTTCTGCAGTGTGGCCGTCTTCGGCAAAGTCTTCGGCGAAAAATACTGAGTATAATCCCAAGGAAGATCGGTCAAACGTGTAAGCTCCTCTAAAGAAGGTCCCATCTCCATGTCGTTGAACACGAACAAGTTCAACGAAGGGACCCAGTCAATTAGTGCAGCTCCGAGCACCCTCCAATCAATGTCAACTCTAGCCATATGGATTAGACCGCCAAACCCATAAGACTCCAAGTCTCAAATCTCATAAGCTGACAAGCTGTCAAGCCAAGCAAGTAGTCGTGGCGAGCAGGAAGGACAAGGAAGCAACTGACAAATCCTCATAGGAATCTCCTCCAGGACAAAAGGCCCAGGATCGATGACACCTTATCAAGGATCGGAAGATCAACGGGCAAAGGAGAAGGAAAAGCTGGAACCTCTGCAGACTCAACAGCCCCTGACCTATCCCCGGCAGCGGCTATGTCTGATATAGTCGCATTGCTATCTGAAACTGTCACGACCTCAACCGCATGAGAAGACTCGCGCACCTCGTGAACCGAGTGCGTAAAGGACCGACGATCGGGCGAAGGACGGTACTCTCCATCAAAAGGGCTATCAGCAAAGATCACACCGCACATCGTGGCATCCTTGACCAATCTGACCATCAAGAAAGGTCCCAGTAACCCCGATCGAAGAATCAATGGTCAGATCTGGACCTGCGGCCCTCTCCAACAGGAAATTATGAATCCAACCATCACTCTGTCCAATCAAAGGGATCATCGAGGCATCTACACCATCCATCATCAGGGACATCATCAATAATCATATCAAATTCACCCAAGCAAGTATGCCGCACATCTCGGCCATCATCAGAGCATCCAAGCCGTCAAAGGTATCATCTGAACCATCCATACCATCCAAACATGAGATCAGCCCATCTATGTCCATCGTAGTCCCATCATCACCATCAATCACATCATCCATGTGGCCCACACTCATGGGATGCATAGCCTCACCTATGTCCCATCTCCTCATCCCATCTATACCATCCATTTCTCCCATAATCAATGCCCCATTCAAATCTGAATTTCCAGCATGGCTGCCATTAATGGGGCCATTCAAAGCTCCACCAACAACCACCCCTAATCCATCATCAATTCCCCCATTGAAGGCTTCATCTACCCCATCCATTAAAGAGATCTCTCCATCATTAAAGCCTTCACCAATTTCTGAAGTATGGGACCACCAACCTCTCCCACAATGGCCCCCAAATCACCATCAAAGGCTGCCCAAGAAAGGACAAAGCAAGAAGAGGACAAGATGAAGAGAAAAGACAAAGAGAAAAGAGGATTCATGGCTGGAATCGAATTCTCCAGTACAGAGAATGTGGGGACAGGAGCAGTGAACAGAGGAGAATGTCTGAGCACGAGTCAGCCCAGGTCGCACAAGAGGCGAGGCTTGGGCGGCCCGCTGTGGGCCGCCCGTACCGATGCGCTCCCTCTCTCTCTGCAGGATTGGCTCCATGGTCGTTGGTAAGTGAGGCTGATAGTCCACGTCAGCATATGGCACCCAGAGGGCTGCCCAAAGCTTCAATCAACTTCGGATTTCGTTCGAGGATGATCAGAATCATCTGGAAGGTACCCCACCTGTCCAATCATGAAGTATTACAGCCTACATGGGCCTGATCAAGTCAAAGAGAAGAAAAACTGATCAAGAGAGGCCCACAAGCAATCTGAGCCATTCAAAGGCTAGATCATCATGATCTAAACCATGAAAAGGTTCACATGGGTGATCAAATAGCAACATCAAGGATTCGATCATCAAGAAAGAGGACCAGAGTCCAAGATCTGATCATCAAATGGGCCCACATGGCTGAAAAGAGCAATCTGAACTGTGGAAGTCATTATTCATGTCATGAGAAACCTTCTTAGCCTCACAAAACATCAAGAAAAGGTGTTCTAAAGCAAAGTTGAAGTCTAGAAAGGGCCCACAGGGCCAATTCAAGCAATCTGAACCGTTCAAGTCGTCATCCATGCAGTTAAGAGATTTTATCTTCCACAAATTACCAAAGAATGAGTCAAGAATCAAAGCATCTAGGCATCATTAAGTAATTGGAGACAAATTGAGGTTATATATTCATTCAGAAAGTCTTGATACATCAGAAAGATAAAAGCAAAAAGGGTTTTACAAGGCAAGAAGGCCATACAAAGATGAATAGAAAAGCAGGCTACAGGTCACCATCATAGTCGTCGTCATCCCTCCTCTCATCCTGCTCCCGATGATGAAGGTCCATTACAGGAGCTGTCACCGACCCGCCAGCATATCTGCAATGACCCCCTGGAACATAAAGCGGAGGAAGCAGAGGTCTCTGTCCATACAGCAAGTACCACTCATCATAGTCACGATCCAGGATCGTGAAGCGAAACCCAGGCTGGCCCACAAGAGCATCGGCCATCTCACCAGCTGGGATCTGAGCAGCCGGAGGAGGTGCGGAACAAGGGACTCGAGCCACTCCAGTAATTTGTCGAATCAGCCTCTCGCCCAAATTCCACTGAAATGATTCAGCATCGAAAAGCATAATCCGAAGGCATGAAGAATCATATGCTTCAACACGCTGAGGGGTATAGTAGAGAGGAAAGTTGGCATATGGCATTCGAGCAAACTACAGCAACTGAGGTCATCACAATCAGCCACAGAGCAGCATGATGGATAAGGAAAACAAGATACTTACGTTATCGACGGTCAGTCCGTCTATGTCCCCAGGCCAATTGTCCCCAGATACTTTAGAGTTCCATTGATGATTTTACTGATGCCAGTGCATGTAGCGATACAAAGATGGCTCAACATCATCTCGTATCCTCGGCGCGAGATGAGCAAAATGGTCATACAAGCAAGTCTGGGCAAGGGCACACATAACGATCAGAGAAAGAAAGAAGACAAATGTCTCCAGGGAAAGTTAAAAAAGAGTACCTCTACGATAGACCAGAAACCTGTGAAGGACCGGCTATTCCGAGAGGTCTTATCTAAACCCAAGAAGATATGAGTCAAGATAGCCTCGTTCCAATTGTATGGATGGTAAAGATCCTCAACCAAACGAAGAAATTTAGGATCAATCCTCTCGTTCGCATAACAGAAAAGGAAGGATCTGAAGGCGTAAGCAATCATGGCCCGTGCTTTATGGAGGGCCTCCAGCTCAGTAGTAGGGACGACAGTAGCGAAGGTGTTGTAGAGCCATTGCAATTTTACTTGGTGGCCTTGGAATTCATCCCCAGGTGGAATGTTACCCACAAGCCGTAGCCAGTCAGTGGAAGTCATGGGAGCAAGAGAGCCGACGTGGGGAACAACTGCCCCATGGAATGGAAAACCAATTTGCATATATATGTCCAGGGGAGTTATTCCCCAGTCGCCACAAGGGAGTTGAAAGGTGTGGGTCTCATCCCGCCACCTCTCACAAAGAGCCGCAAGCAGCATGCGGTTGGCATTGTTGTTATGGAAGCGCAAAGTAAGGAGGCCGACAAAAGGAGTGTCAGCCAGAACTCGTTCAAGCAAAGGCTGTGGGTGTTTCACCCAGTCATCCCAAAGATCTCTGGTACCTCGACCCTTTATGGAGGGAAGAGGTTGGTGCACCTTAGCTAAGGAACACATGTGAGCCCCTCGGCGAACAATGAAGGCTAGGTCATCCTCATCGATCACCCGTCGTCCTCTTGTACCATCCTGCCATCCAATCTTAGAAGCTTGGCAAGGTAAGTCCCTATTATTTACCCGTTAAAATCCAAATCATTATCCAGGAAACCCATGGGTTTGGACTCACATTCAAATGCAAAAATCCTATGTTTAAGTCCATGTATTGCCTAGGATATGTGTTGGGCCCATTGAAGAAAGCAAGGCCCACCTCAAAGAAGGTTGCATGCCGTGCCTAGGAAAGGAAAGTCCATCATCTAAGGACACATTTTGGACAACAAATGCACTTAAGTGCCATGAGATCAACAAGGGATAAGAATCCAACCTCACATGAGAAGTCCCTCTTCAAAGTCCATATGTGGCCAAGGATTGGTTCACTTTTCATACCAAGGCCATGATCTTCATTTAAAATGTTCCCATCTTTTTACACATGTACATGGACAAGTGGGGAATAAGAAGGAAATTGGCCCCCAAGAGCAACCCAAGTGCCACACCTCAATGGATTGAAGGGGGCACATAGCCCACTTGAAGAACATGAGGACCCATTCATGGGTTAACCATGGGCAACCCTATGTGCATCATCTTGATGAAATTTTTTACTATGAGAGTACAACATGGTGGTCTACCCACAAACATATGAATCAAAGAAGCCAATGGTAAAAAAAATTTATGTACATAGCCCACATGAAGAACCAAAGTTGGAAATGTCCATGCAAGGACAAGTTTGGGCAACTTAGGTGCACCAATTTCTTCACCGAAAAAAGGGAGACCATTTGAGCACAAGAGGGCATGGCTTGATGAATCACCCAACCATCATGGAAATGGTTAAGAATGGTATACATAGCCCACTTAAAGATCAAAATCCAAAAGGCCCCAAAGCATGAGACAAAATTGGGCAACTTATGGGTATCATTCTTTCTCACAAATTGAAAGAAAAATCACTCATCTTTGAGAATGATGGTGGATGATCCACCAAGCACCCCAAAGAAAAGTTCAAGGAGCTATGGTTACATAGATAGCTCACTTGAAGGAGAATCATCCATTTGAGGTTGATAACACTAAAGGAAGCTCTTGAGAGCCACTTCCCTACAACATGGGCAAACCATTTGAACTTAGTGAGTTTGTTGAAACAACTCACTCATGGGACTTGTAGAGGATCAAGTAACTCAAGTCCTCCATCCATCCAAAGAAAAGGTATGAAGGAAAAGAATCACACATGCACAAAGTGTAGTGGTGCACACATGACTCAAAGAAATTCATAAGTTTCAAAGAGGGCCCAAAAGCCCATCTTTATGGAAAAAATTCCAAGGAGCCCACTACACTTTGTACATAAGGATGTACATCATAATCAAGAAATGATGGAAGATTCGGGCTACTTGTCCATAAAGGCCCAACTAGAAAATCTAGCCCACTTGAGATCCAAGTGAAGAATGGGCTAGTCACCTTTGTCCATACACATGTGAAGAAAGATGGGGCCACCCAAAGTGAGCCCTATGAGCCCAAAACTTGAGGTGGGCCCTACCAATCTCATGGGCCCAAACCTTGAAAGGAAGATGAAAAACGAAAAGAAAGCTCCAAGAAAAATGACAAAGAAAAGAAAGCATGAGGGAGCCCAAAATGAAGTGTTGGGCCAATCAAATACACCAAGGGCCATGACTTCACTTTGAGCCCATTTGATACACATGAAAAAGTGGCCCAACTCCCAGGAAGAAAGATAGGATATTCTGCCATGCACACTTGATGGACATGGCAAAATTACCCTTATATACACATGAAGGGAGTATGAAAAAAGAAAAGAAAGAATGAAATGAAAGCTTGCAATATCCTTCTCCATGCACCACCTCGAGAAGAGATTGGAGATGAAGAAAAGGCAAAAAAGACTTGGGCCCACCTTAACTCCTTTGGAATAGCTACATGAAAAAAAAGAAAGGAAACATGAGAAGAGACAATGAAGAAGGAAAAGGACAAGAGAGAAAAGGGAGTGGTCCTACCTTTACCACTCACCAAAGGGGGACCACCTTGCTGTCCCAAAGCTTCACTAAGGCCCACCACTTGAAAAGAGCAAGGGACCGACCAAAAGAAAGAGAAAAACTTGAAGAAAGAGAGAGTATGAGAAAGAGAAGAGAGAGATTGTACGTTGGAGGGGCCAAGGGTGCCCCATGTTATATAGAAAAGGGGAGGGCACCCCTTTAACCGACCCATTGGAAAGACCAGTGGGCAGAGACGGCTTGGGCGGCACCCAGGGGGCCGTCCGTCCTCCCACCTGGTTGGAACGAACCCTCACCCTCTCTCCTTGGGAAGAACTCCTCCTTGGGAAGGGTGGTTACAAGTGAATCTTGTACCTCCATGTAAGAATGAAGTGATGGAAGAGAAGGATGAGAAAAAGTAAAGAATCTCACCAAAATCTCATCTTGTGAGAAATTAAGGAGAAGTTGGCTTGATGATGTGGAAAAAGCTACATGGAATTTTCAAGAAAAGGAAAAAGAAATTGACTTGGTCAAACAGTGATCTCAACCATCCAAAGCCATGGCCTGATGATCTGAACCATTCCAAGAAGAATCCCCAGAATTTCCAACCTTGATGGCTGCCTACTTCACTAAGTTTTGGGTCTGAAGACCTTAAACTACGTCGGGATCGACATCCCGAGAGATCTTCAATAAAAACCAACATCGGTCTTGATCGTTTGAATTAAGATCCGATGACTCTGGAAATTTTTCTAAAAGCAAAAAAATATATCTATGCATTTCCAGCCCTCGCTGTTAGTGCACTTTTCTGTGGCATACTAGTGCACCTTGTTTGTCAATTACTTAGGTCAGTGAGTCTAGTGTCGGTTGAGCTTAATGAAGACGAAGACCAAAGACTCAAGATGGACCGGCTGCATCAAGAAAGGAGAAACAGGTAAATGTGATGCCTTGGTGAGCCTTGCCTTGACCATAACTTAACTCATAACCTCTTAGATGACTTGGACCAACTAGGTATACCTTTAATCATCATCATTAGTCTTAGAACTCCATGAAAAACATGATAAATTAGACTAATTAAAGAGGTGGAAGCTGCTGTAAACAAAACAGCTCAAAACAGCAGTTTCTGATTGATCTCCGATCAATCGGACGTTGGCTCCGATAGGACTTCGATTAGTCGGACAGAAGCTCCGATCAATCGGACAGAAGCTCCGATCAATCGGAAATTTTTCCAGCAACCTTGAAAATCCACTGGACATATTTTCGATCAATTGATAGTCTTGCGATCCATAGGAAGGGGTCCGTCCGATCAATCGGAATATCTTCCAGAGACTTCACTGGATAGATTTTCGATCAATCGGACTTGTCTCCGATCAATCAGACAGGTCTCCTATCAATCGGACCTTCTTCCAATCAATCGAAGATGCGCGAATCTGCCCGTTTTTTTACCGTTGGAAGAAAATCTATTTAAGATGGGGGATTCGTTTTTGAGCTAAGAGAGGGGATTTTGAGGAGATAGGAGCCACCATTGTTGAAGATCATTAAGAGCCCTATTCCTAACCCAAACAAGTGATCTTCTTTGTGATTCATCACAAGTATGGAGCATTCAAAGTTCAAGAAGAAGATGCACTTGTCCCTCTTTTGATCTCTGGAGATTGGATTGATCTTGATAGTCATATTCCTATCCAATACTCTATGATGAGATCGTTGTAGGTGAGACTCTCTAGGTAACCCATTCCCATAAGCTGTAGAGATCTCAAACCTACCTTCCCTAGCACCTTGGGCATCCCCAATGGAGCATCACATGCAAGGTAGCTGATCTTGGAGCTGAAGCCTTGGCAAAGCAGCGGCGTCAAAGATCGAGGAAGCACAAGGGGAGCTGATTCAAGCACGGGAGAGCGAGAAGAAGCAACCAAAATCGACGGTAAACAAGGGACTCAATCCGACAAGTAAGGTTATCTTGTTAGGAGTCCATCCACTCAATTCCCTGTGGGAGTTGAGTGTAGAGTTTGTTTGACAAACTCGACCTAGGGTCGTTAGCCGATCCTTGGCCTATTAGTTGGGCCTAAAATCTAGGGACGTCAGCCGTTCCTTGGCACGTTAGTCGGGCCTAAAACAAAGTCTCCAAGGGAGAGCCACCAACACGGGTGCAAACGTGTAGGTTGGGAGGAACCTGTAAACTCCCCGGTTGGGTGGTGTGGACCCTCGCCGATTTTCCGCGCTCCCCACACGACGACGTTCTTCTCGTCCCTTCCCCTTTCGGGAAAAGAAGGAGAGGATGATGCGTAAGTGCGAAATCGTCGTTTGTGCCACTGGCTTGCCTCGTTCTCGAGGGCTTTGTTTGGTTGTCGTGTTAAGCTGGATGTGTTTAAATGAGTTTATATAAGACCAGAGTCGCCACTAGCCAATTACTTCGAATCTACAGTCGGCTAGACCCTGTAGAAACGTTAGAGAAGGGAATCTGAAGATTCCTTCCTCTAAAATGACTCCTATTGATCTGCGGTCAGAGATTCAAGGTAAGGGATCACGGTTACAGGGTGGGAAGAGGTTAAGCACCCCACACACTGCCCGTACCGAAGTACGGTCTCTACTTCACAGAATCGATCGAATACTTGAAAGTCTAGTTTAATCCTCGTATATTCTCATGGATGACATGATGCATGAATGCGGGTCTGAACAGTAAGAGCTTCTGATGGGCAGGTTCCAACAACAGGCAAGCCCAGAGCGTACGCTCGAACTGACAGGTGCTTTATGCGAGATGATGCATGCTGTGTGCTTGAATATTCAAAGTGCTTATAGTGATATGTACGTGAATGCAGGTCTGAACAGTAAGAGTTTCTGATGGGCAGGTTCCAACAACGGGCAAGCCCAGAGCATACGCTCGAACTGACAGGTGCTTAATTTAAGACATATGCGGTGTGCTTGAATAATCAAGGTGCTTGTAGTGAAGCAGGGGGGTTGGAAGAAAAGTAAATTTTGCACTTATGCTAGATGCAAATGAGATGATGCTGGAAAAGAGTAGCTGGGTGGACGGAGGTGTCGCAAGGGTTGGCTTCGAGTGGCTGGATCAGGACTTGGATGACTTGGGAGACTTGGATCATTGGTCAGGCTGGGCTGGACCAGGGCTAGGCTCTCCTCACTCGGGCTCTCCTTGGTGGAAAAATGGGCTAAGGGTGGAGAAGGATGACTCAGACGGACGGGCTCTCTCTGGCTGAGTGGTGTGTTGAAATGAGAAGGGGAGGGGGGTATTTATAGCAGCGAGCAGTGGCAGAGCTCGTAATTTATCTCGGGCGGCCTGCTATGGGCCGCCCGTACGGCCGCTCCTCAGTTTCCAGCGATGTACGGTTGCTTCCTCGGGGCTGCTGTTTGACTCGCTGGGTCGACTCAGTGAGTTGACTCAGCGGGTCGACTCGATGATTTGACTCGACGGGTTGACTCTACGGGTTGACTCGGTGTTTTGACTCGACGGGTTGACTCAGCGGGTTAACTCAGCGGGTTGACTCAGTGAGTTTGACTTTTTTGAGATTTTTTGACTGGCTTTTTTTCTGGTGGGTTTTTCAGGGTGATGTTTAGGACTGGGTTGACTGGGTTCAGGCTTGAACTGGGCTATGTAATGGGGCTTACAAGGGTGAGTTTGGCTGAGTTTGAACTTGGGGTTTGGGAGTATGGTCCTCCATTCATCCAGCTATCTCTACCAACAGTGTAGGCCGAAGGTGGGGTGTCTACAGGTGGATCCGAGTTAAAACACCTTGGTTGGGAGGAACCAGATTTAGACTCCCCAGTGAATGCCGGTGTGCTCAAAGGGGTTGAGTACTTGAACCAGGAGTGGAGTAGACAAGTAGTCGAACCACTATACATCCTTGTGTTTGTGATTATTCTTGAGCACATTTCTCCTTATGCATTGCGTTTAACTTGTTAATTATGAATGCTTAGTTAGGAATGTATGCTAGGCACTTGATAGACACATCCCCACTCATAAGATGTACTTTCACTACCTCAAATAGACTTGAACTTCTTGATCCATCCTCACTCAAGTCTATTTGAGTAGCATAGATTAGGTTCTTCATTACCTTAATCATTTAATTAATCTATGCTTGTTTAGACTAGGTTATTTATAGCTTTTATCATATGCTAGTCTTTTGATTGGACCCACTTAGGCTTGGAAGCCAAAGTGTTATCATTTACGTAGTTCAATTTGTTAAATTTGTTAAGTAGACGAAAAGATTTAAAAAAAAAGGTCCTAATCACCCCCTCCTATAAGTTTAGCCATAATTCTAGTTGCTCTTTAAGCTTCCGCACGTGTATGCATAGGGTGTCGTGTTAGACTACCCGACGCAATTTCACTCGCTTGTAAAGTTTTGGTCCGAAGACCTTAAACTACGTCGGGATCAACATCCCGAGAGATTTTTAATAAAAACCGGCATCAATCCTAGCCGTTTGGGCCGAGATCTGATGACCTGGATCATTTAAAAAAAAATCACAAAAGGAATGTATTTTCGGCTTGTACAAAGTTTTGGTCCGAAGACCTTAAACTACACTAGGATTAATTTCTCAGGAGACCTTTTCTTGCTTTCAACCAAAAATCGGCATCGGCCTCGACCGCTTGGGTTAAGGTTCGAAAACACGGATCATTTCAAAAATACCAAAAAGATTTTAAGCTTTCCATAAAAAACAGTATCAATCTCGATCACTCGAGTTGAAATCTGGAACTTTTCCAAAAAAAAAAAAATTCACCATCAATTTTAACTGTGCAAATTCATCCCCAACGCTCTGAAGACCTAAAACTACACTGGGATTAACTTCTCGGGGGCTTTCTTTCACAACCTGTTCCGGACATGGATGACACTTGATCGTACAGGTGTCTGAAATCTTCTAAACAGGTAAAGGCTGAGGCGGGCAGAACCCTGCAATCCTATTCGTGTTGAATGCACCATGATAGACAACCTTGATTTGGAAGTAGCTGTTGAATCTGACGGATGTTCCCTGTTCCTAAAACTCATGAAGGGGATTAAGGCAGTTGGGGGGTGAAGCGCACTCTCATGGAATTGTGAGCAACGTAAGGCCCCAAACTGGATTGACAAAGGGAAATGTGAGGATGTGGCTCATTTTGTGGCCGAAGGAGTCCGTCGGACGATACGTGGTCTATGTGCATTGCACATGAGGAACAGGCAACTTTGTGGGTGTGTTGACTGAAAACCCTCAAAACTTCCTCATCCGAAGATGTAAAACTATGGCACTTAACTGTGTGAGATTCGTCATGCTTGCTGACGTAAAATGGATCGGGTGCCTTACCAGCAGTAGAGCTGGAAATGGATGAAAATTCCATACCTTTGCCTGCATTTCAGAAAAATCAGAAAAATATCAAAACATTTGCAAAGTCATCGTTAAAAAAAACACAAAAATATTTCTCTTGCTTTCAAACAAAATATTTTCAAAAATCACAAAATATTTCCCTTGCTTTCAATAATACCAATCTTTACTCAGACTAAATATTTTTCAAAATCACCAAAAATATTTCCTTTGTCTTCAATAACCAATCTCCATCCTGACTATTCAGGTAAAGATTAGGACCAAATATTTACAAAAATCACAAAAAATGACACTATCCCTAGCATTCTACTTTAGGAGTCTCGAACTCTGCTCACTCATTTCACAGTTTGGGATGACGGATCCGATCGCCCGCAAATTGAAATCTTGACCAAAACTGGCGACCAGGTACCGTCTCAATCACATCCATTCACAGAAGAACATCTTGAAGTCTGATAACATCCTTCATCCATTCCCATTAGCAAAGAAACAGCATCTTGGGACGATGGAACTGATCGACCACGGGTTGGGATCTTGACCAATCCGCTGACCAAACATCTGCATTGAAAAGAAAATCCCCAAGGAAACACAACCCTACAAGCAATAAGCTCAAAAGTTCTCTGTATCCCCAGCAAAAGCAAAATCATCAAGCCGAAAGAGAATGAGCCAAACCATGCATCCATCATCAAATATGCATCTCCATGCATCTACATGCATCGCATCAATCATCATGTTTACCTGCTTTCAAAATAAAAGTCGGTTAGCCAATGACCCCACAGGCATCCTTAGTGAAGGCGCGTGCGAGCCAGATTTTCTTTTCAAAAAGATAAAAAAATATTCCTATTTGCAAATAAAAACCCCACGGAGTATTACTCCCCAGAGTGAGTATCTTTTCAAAAATTCAAAAAAAATATGTTTTCCTATTTGCAAATAAAAACCCCACGGAGTATCACTCCCCAGAGTGGGTAGCCTTTCAAAATCCAAAAATATTTTTCCAGTAGAGCGTTCGGCCTCCGAAACATTGAGAGATCTTCCATATCTTTGGGTAGGAGCCGACGCAAAAATCAAATAAGATCCGATGTCTCGCGGTTTCCCCGGAGACTATCGGATCTAATGCACTCAAAGTACGATCGAACCGAACTTCAGTGTCAGTGCGGTCGTACCACATGCCAAGATACAAAAAGATGAAAGCCAAAAGGCTTGGTCAAAGAAAACATTTGAACAGGTGGAAACGATGAATTGTAACCTAAGTATCAAAATCAGCAGGTTGGGTGGAAAGAGTTCACCCGCACATACCTAGGCGCGGATGCCTGAAGTACCTTGACTGATTTCAAGCCAGCGTAGTGGACTCCCGTAAGACTACATGACGCAGGGCAGCTAACCACTTTGACAGTCAAGCGAAACAAGTACTCCTGGAGTGATCCGGGAAAACATCAAACAATCAATCACAGGGTCAATATCCTCGTAAGACTATGATGCAGAGGCTCTGCTGTATCTTTCCGATGTTAGTACCGATCGGGAATGGAAGGGTTGCGATTGGGTACCCAGGTTGCAGCGCATGCAGAGACAATTCCAACATTTTCTCCAAGCTCCCGCGGTATGTGCTAGTTATCAACCTCCAAACAATCAACTGACTCAGATACAAAGGAAAACAAGGATTCCAGACCACAATCTAGGAAAGAATGAATTGTAAACCAAGCATCAAAACCAGCAGATCGGGTGGAAATAGTTCACCCGCACATACCTAGGCATGGATGCCTGAAGTACCTTGACTGATTCTAAGTCGGCGTAGTGGACCCCTGTAAGACTACATGACGCAGGGCAGCTAACCATTTTGATAGTCAAGCGAAACAAGTACTCCTGGAGTGATCCGAAAAAATATCAAACAAACAATCTCAGAGTCAGTAACCTCGTAAGACTATGACGCAGAGGCTCTGTTGTACCTTTCCGATGTTAGTACCGATCAGGAATGGAAGGGTTGCGATTGGGTACCCAAGTTGCAGCGTATGCAGGGACAATCGCAACGTTTTCTCCAAACTCTCGTGGTATGTGCGAGTGATCAATTTTCAGACGATCAACTGACGTAGATGCAAAGGCATGCAAAGATTTCAGACCATGATCTATGAATGACCGGGTCAGAAGTGGGGTGTCCACTCATTTTGGCATTCGGTTTGAACGTAACCCTCTGCAAAGAGGGCATTTGTAGACACCCCACCTCGGCTCAATGTTGGTTAGAGATAGTTGAATGAATGAGGCCCCTACCCCCAAATCCCGTGTCCAAAACTCAGCAAAACTCACCTGTGTAATCCCCAAATCCATAGCCTAACTCAAGCTGAACCCAGTCAACTCATCTCCAAACGTCACCCAAAACAAAAACTCCCATAAGAGAAACCAGTAAAAAAATCCTCCTAAAAAAGTCAAACCCTCGGTGAGTTCAACCTGCTGATTCAAATCACCAGAGTAACTGCGATCTAACCAGTGAAGTCAACTCACCATGTCAACCCATCTTTTAAACCCAGTCGACTCACCGAGTTCCAGACCGCAGCCTTGGAGCAAGTCCAAACCCAGACCTAAAAAAATTATGCTTCAGGTTCGGAGGCCGTACACTCCGAACCTGAAGCAGAACGGCAGTACGAGGGCCGCCCAAAAATAATTACGGGTTCTGCCACTGCCCGCTGCTATAAATACCGCCTCTCCCCTTCACATTCGACACACCTCCCCTCTCTTCAGTCCGAGAGTCCCGAGCTCACCTCCATCCTCCTTTAGCCCATTCTTCCACCCAGGAGAGCCCGAGTGAGAAGAGTCTAGCCCTGGTCCAGCCCAGCCTGACCCTGGTCTAAGTCTCCCAAGCCATCCAAGTCTTGATTCAGCCACTCGAAGCCAACCCTTGCGACACCTCCGTCCATCTAGCTACTCTTTTACCAGCATCATCTCATTCGCATCTGGCATAAGTGCAACATTTACTTTTCTTCCAACCCCCCTGCTTCACTACAAGTACTTTGATCATTCAAGCACACAGCATGCATCTTGCATAAAGCACCTGTCAGTTCGAGCGTATGCTCTGGGCTTGCCTGTTAATGGAAACCTGCCCATCAGAAACTCTTACTGTTCAGACCTGCATTTATGTGCATGTCACTACAAGCACTTTGATTATTCAACCACACAGCATGCATCCCGCATAAAGCACCTGTTAGTTCGAACATATGCTCTGGGCTTGCCTGTTAATAGAAACCTGCCCATCAGAAACTCTTACTGCTCAGACCTGCATTCATGCATCATGTCATCCATGAGAATGTACGAGGATTAAAACAGACTTTCAAGTATTAGTTCGATTCTGTGAAGTAGAGACCGTACTTCGGTACGGGCAGTGTGTGGGGTGCCTAACCTCTTCCCACCCTATAACCGTGATCCCTTACCTCGAATCTCTGACCGCAGATCAAAAAGAGTTATTTTAGAGGAAGGAATCTTCGGATCCCCTTCTCTAACATTTCTACAGGGTCTAGCCGACTGTAGATTCGAAGTAACTAGCTAGTGGAGACTCTGGTCTTATACAAACTCATCTAAACACATCCAGCTTAACACGACAACCAAGCAAAGCCCTCGAGAATGAAGCAAGCCAGTGGCACAAACGACGATTCACGCGCACGCACCCCTCTTCTTTTTCCGAAAGGAAAGGGTGAACGTCGCAGGAGCGCGGAACAGCGAGGGTCCACAACAAGGATGAAGAAGAAGGGGCTTGGGTATCTCTCTCTTTCTCTCTCTCTCTCTCTCTCTAGTTGTCTAGAGGGCTGGAGACATGAGGTACTAGAGTGTATGGAGTGAGCGTGAGTTTGGGAAAAGGAGCATGCGCACAATCCCTTATTATAAGGGGTGGGCATCCACACCCTCCAACTCACATTGGGATTTCACCAAAAAGTGTTAAGGGCTAATCTTTATAAAATTCTAGTTCATTCACTACGTTGGGTATGAAGAGTAGAATCAGAATATATAATTTTCATGGTGATTTGAAATTTAGATTGGCTGATCTAGAAAAATGGCCTGGCGGGTGTTGAAATGGACTTTGCTTCAATTAACGGTCCACGCATGATGATCGGGGTCTAAAATTGAAAGAAATACGTAGTGATGATAGAAAAACGATTGGACAAAGTTTGGTGGTTGATCGATGGTGGGAAACGCTTGAATATGAAATTTTATCTTTCGCGGATAAAAGAATGTACTGGCTTAGGGTTCGATGGTGTAGGATCATAGATCAAAATCCAATTTTTGTATATACTCATAGTCGTATGATTCCAAGGAATGTACTAAATTTGAGCTTTAATTGACGGTGAGAACATAGTTAACTTAGGGACCAAGTAATTTGATATCAATTTAAGGTGGATTTAGAGATTAGTTTCTTAGTTGCGCAACATTTAACACATGGAGGAGTAATTCTTTGAATTTGGTAGATGTTCATTAGATGGGGAAAGACTGATTAAGGGTAATAATCAAGATTTCTATCGAGATGAATACCAAAATCAAGGGTTAAGGGACCGATTTAACAATTGGGTCACGTCTAGTACGATTTAAGGGCTAATTTATGATACATAGGCATTGGATAAAATTTCAAGTCGAACAGATCATGGGAACCATGTGATCTAGAAATCAAGGGTTTAGGCTACAAGCGTTGTCGTAATTATTTTTATCTGAGAGTTTTGAGAAATCTAAGTGTTCTTTATGGTTCTAGGCATGTTTCTAAGTATATTTTACAAAAAGAATCCATATCTAATTCATTACAAATAAATACTTATTTACAAATCAAGATAAAATTTTTGTCAATTAAAGGAAACACACATAATTACCAATGTGATAAACTTATGTTAGTAACAAAACATTTGGGGCGTTACAGGTTTTGTGACACGGCACAGTGGGACGCCATTGACCTTAAACGACCCAGTAACCTGAAGCAAACCCGATGAAAGCTATTTGAGGAAAACGATTCGCTTTCCCATGAATCTACTAGCCATGATTATCAGAACTATTCCAAGCGTGATGCTTGCCCTGAGCTTGGTTGGCTTGGGATTGTGGTGATTTGGAATGGGTTTCTTCACATCATTGGCGGGGTAGAACTTGGAGGCTTTTTCCTCGGGAGTGGCGAGCTTGGGCTTAGGATCAATGGTGGGGGAAGGATCCGACGTTCTTAGCCTTGGCCCACAGGCCCCGCTTGTGATACATCTTGGACAACGAGTATTTGTCAAACCCATAAATCAGATCAGGATTTTTGCTTGTCATCCTATGCTTCTTCTCGCCCAGCGCCATTGATGCTATAAATGCCTCAGCCACTCTCTCTTTTCACTCGTTCTAGAGAGAATTCTCACTAGACTTAGTCAACTTACATTTTATTAATGGAAAAATCATACAAATGTAACAAAAGTTAATCCTATGGTGCAAGAGCAGAAGGACGTGGTTGAGCCTATGGATGACTCAAGGGATACATGGTCATATTTAATGGAAAAAAGAATTTGTTGCACTGAACTAATTTTAATTTATTTATTTGGTTACTTCGAAAATGTTTATCTTCTTGGATTAGTTCTGTCTAAAGGTACGTGTCTAATTGGGAATACGATGTTGGTTTATAAATTGGGTGTTAAGAATTACTTTTAGTATTTTTTTATGGGTTAGTTCACACACCCCATTGTTAGTACACCCATGCACCCACCCCTATAGTCACATCACAAATGGGTGGCCATTAGACTTCTTAGTTGGAAAGTTTTGAAATGAAGTTTTCTTGAATCGATGTGTGTGAATGTTGGTAATTGGAACTTATAATGGACATCATGAACACATGGTTGTAGCTTTTGAATAAATTGCATGCACTTACTGGATATAATACACTTAGGTGTTATTTGGTAAACTGAAAAATAAGGTTTGAAGCTTAATTAAAGTGCTGAATTTAAGTACTTACAAGTACTGAAAATTCTGTTTGATAATTTGTCTGGAAAAAATCCTAATATCTTAAAATAAGTATTTTTTTTTTCATAAAAAACCTATTTGGTAAAAACAAACCATAAATGTCTGAAAATTGACAATTTGTCGTATTTGCCCCTATTGTATCAATTTCTATCCTTTGTAGAATATGAGATAAAACATGCTATTGCCTTGCCACTAAATTTTGCACACCTATGGGCCATCCATGTGTACCTTTCAAATAATGACCCCTCAGTTGATGAACCGTGCTATATTTTTCTTGATAGAATAATTATAACCCTTTGATTGGTGGATCATAATGTCTCATACAAGAATGATAATAGACCATTTATCTCTAGGGTCCCACCTAACATACTTTCGACTCATAACGTTGAATAAGAAATGCTTTGGCTAAAAAAAAAATCTCGTTTGGTCTAAATAGTGAGCCAAACATGTACAATCTCTTTGCCCACTTGTACAAATGGCATTGCATAATCTCTTGGCCCACTTGATGTGAAGGTACTTAAAAATTATAAATGTGGCATGCATAAGATCAAATTAAAAGAAAGATTAAATTGTGTAACAGTGGAGATGGAACTTAGAAAATAGTGATGATTGAACATCCATCTTTGAAACATTCATGGTATCATAGAAGTTTTGGATCAATCTACTATTTTTTTTTTGTTTTTGGTTCATCCTAGTAGGTATGACCATATGACTGGTACAGATGGCATATAAACATCATGGTGCACCAAGGGAGGTTTTAATGGTAGTAATTTTCCTACCCACTGTTTTGTTTTGAGTCATGCAGCCTACTTGAGTTTTGGAGCTATCCCATTTTTTATCCTATGATCTAATGTAGTACGGAAAAGCAGATGGACGAGGTGCATTTCTTACAAATATTACAATGGGCCCCATCTAGTTTTGGTCCAGGAAGTTCGTGGAAAAGGCTTGAAACCATATGCGACTTGGCTACGACCCCAGAACAGGTGATGTAACCCACCTCAGTGTATGCATCTTATATCCAT
Organism: Liriodendron chinense; assembly: GCA_003013855.2. Taxonomy (NCBI): domain Eukaryota; kingdom Viridiplantae; phylum Streptophyta; class Magnoliopsida; order Magnoliales; family Magnoliaceae; genus Liriodendron; species Liriodendron chinense. The sequence continues at coordinate 2,585,535 of PVNU02001090.1, read as the reverse complement.
GTCATCCATCCATTTTTTCAGCTTAGTTTAGAGCATGGTCCCAAAGATGAAGTAGATATAAATCTCAGGTGGACTGCACAATAGGTAATAGTGGTCATTGACTATTAAAAATTATTTTGCTGGCCACAAAAGTTTTGAATCGCAGTGATACAAATATCATGATGTCTAGCTGTTTTGCAAGCTCATTTTAGAGTATGATCCAAAAAAACGAAGCGAATCCAAATTTCAAGTGGACTACGCCACAAGAAAGAGTGGTGATTAACTATTAACAATATCTTGAGGGCCACAATACTCAAGTGGACCACACCACAGAAAATAGTGGGGACTGAATGCCTGCCGCCCAAAACCTCTTGGGGCCACATAATTTTTTGATCTAAGATGGTATCTATCTTTTCCCTTCATTCATCCAGGTCTTTTTTACCTATGAACAGGTTGGATGGCCAATAACCAACATGGTGGGCCCTAGGAAGGATTTAATTGTGAAGGTCATTGTCACCATTGCATCCTGTGGTGTGGTCCACTCGAGCCTTCAACCTGCCTCCTTTTGTGGCTCATAGCATAAAATGATCTTGCATAAAATGATCTTTCAAAATGGATGTATGACTTGGATAAAACACATATATCATAGTGGGCCCCACAGATATCCTAACAGGATCGTCCGTTTCTATTAGGTCCTAGTGGGGTAGTCCCCAATCCGCTCCCCAACCTTTGCTTGGTCGGTGCTCTGTGGAACCCACCATGATATATGTGCTTTATCCACACCATCTATTCAATTTTTAGGATTATTTTATAATATGAGAGGCAAATCCAAATCTCATGTGGACCACCCTATAGGATATCGTGGTGATTGAACGCCCACCACTAAAAGCTTCTTCGAAGACACGACGATTTTGGATGAAATCGATACTTGTGTTTTCCCTTCATCCAGGTATGTGTGACCTGGATGAAGGGTAATCAACAGGTTGGATGGCAAATAAACATTACCATGATGTGTGGATTTTTTAATGGTTGGCATTCAATCACCACTGTGTTCCTGTGGTGTGGTCAACCTGAGACTTGAATCTGCCTCATTTTTTTTATTACGCCCTAAAATACTTATCCAAAATGGATAGACAACATGGATAGATAACATGGATAAAACACATATATCACGATGGGTCCCACAAAGCACCATCCAATAACACCTGACTACCGACAACATTACTGGGCAATCCGCATCCAGTTTGGTAACGCAATCTACATTTGGTTTGGTGTGCCACACACCATGAACTTTGGTCGACAACATCAAGTTTTGTGGGCCCTACTCTGATGTATGTGTTATATCCAAACCGTCCATCCATTTGGTGAGATCATTTACCACATGAGCCTAAATGAGGCGGCTCCAAAGCTCAAGTGGGCCATCCCACATAAAGCAATGAGATTAGATATCTACCTTCTACAACTTCTTGGGTGTCATAGAAGTTTTCGATCAAGCTAATATTTTTGTTTTTGCTTCATCAAGTATGTGTGACCTTATGAACAGTATGGATGACAAATAAACATCATAGTAAACCCTAGGAAAGTTAAAAAAAAAAAAAAAAAAAAAAAAAAAAAAAAAATCAAAACCACACATCAAAAGTAACGGGAAGAAAAGAGAGAATTTGAGGGAGAAGAAGGAGCCACTTTGGGACTTTTGGAAACTCTTAGAGGGTCATCTTGTCATTTTTAAAAGTTGACAAAGATATTTTCATCACAATTTGTAAAAAATTTAAAGGCAAATCACTGCCACATTCAACGTTAAGTTTTAAGTCAAGCTGCTATGCTGAAAAAAAATCCTAAAATTTTAAGTAATATTTACAATTAAGCACTAAGTTTAAATTTCTTTTAGTTACCAAATTGTCTAAGTTACTAAAATCACATAAAATGACAATTTTTAGTGATAAGCGCTGAAATTAAGTTTTACTAAACGCGCCCTTAGCAACGTGGAACCGGGTCTAAGACGCATGCCGTGCCTGGTACTCAAATTTCGGATCGTGACATGCCACATCCGTACTACTGAACGTTTGCATATCAAACGTCATACACCGCGAGACTATTATATAACTCCTTATGCATATGCCACATGGGTGGAGTTCCCTGCTTAGCCGAAAAGCCAGAGGCCCATTTCCACCACAGCCGATAATTCTAAACGTCAATGGAAGCATCGAGAGACACTCAAATCCATGCAACGAAAGTCCCTCACTTGGTTATTTTGCCACTCCCATTTCAAGGGCACATCAATCCCATGCTTCAACTGGCGAGTCTTCTACACTCCAAAGGATTCTCAATCACGGTAATTCACACTCAATCCAACCCTCCCAATCCATCTAACTTCCCCAACTTCAACTTCGAGCCTATACCCGATGGCTTATCGGTCGGTCAGGTCTGGACTGAGGACCCCGTAACCCTTCTGTGCATCCTCAACAACGCGTGCCAAGCACCGTTCCATGATCGCTTGTCCCAATTGCTATCTGATGGCCCACATGGCCCGGTTACATGCATCATCACTGATGTGATTTTTTACTTCACTGAAGCCGTTGCCGACCAGTTGAAGCTCCCAAGAATTTTGTTAAACACCTGCAGTGCCACACATGCCACCACCACGGCATCTTTGAAGCTTCTGCAGCAAAATGGACTCCTTTCCTTCACAGGTACGGAAGCGTTTTAGAGGCCCATTTGGGTGTGCGTGCTGAGTAAACTTTGTGGGGTCCACCGTGATTTATGTATTTCATCTATTCCGTTCATCCATTTTAACAGATAATTTTATGGCTTGTGACAAAAAACGAAGCATATAAAAAACTTTAGTGGACCACACCACAGAAATAATGTGAATTAAACCTGTACGGTTGAAAAATTCTTGGGGGCTGCAGAAGTTTTGGATCAAGTTGATATTTGTTTTTTCCCTTCATCAATGTCTGTGTGATATTGTGAACAGGTTGATGACAAATAAAAATCACTGTGGGCCCTAGAAAGGTTTCAATGGTGGAAATCATTATACCCACTGTTTCTTGTGGTATGGTCCACCTGAGTTTTGGATATGTTTCAATTTTGGTTTCAACCCTGTAAATGATCTGGAAAATCGGATAGACGGTGTAGATAAATTACATACATTTACAGTGGGCTCAACTGAGTCTACCCAGTACGATAAGAGCCTACTGAATAACTCAGGACGCAATCCGATTTCTCATGCAACGCACTTAGCTGCGCTAAGCACCCACACTATTAGTCACACTATGCACCCACCCACCAGTGGGGACCTTAGACCTGCTGAAGAAATTCTTCTTGAAACATAACGATCTTGATATGTAGCTAAGGAAGTTTTAAATTATGTTATGCATCCGTACAAAACTTGATTAATGGTACCGCCCAACACATCATTACTATCTTTAGGTGTTGTTTGGATGCTGCTATCCTGCATTGGCAAGATTGTGAAGCACCTTTCAGTGCTAACAATCTTACATGGTGTCGGGAGGAATATAATATTCAATTAATACATATGCATCACATGTGCCTAATGTTCTACGCATATATATGTGGTCACATGTGCCGCTGTCATTTTTCAAGCACTTTAGATAGGAAGTAGATTGCATTCTACCCCGCCTATATAGAATTGGTCTTGTGAGGGGGTACTTTGGGGCCCACCATGATATATGGGTTTTATCAACATGATTAATCTATTTTTCCCGATCATTATAGGGGAATGAGAGCATATGAGAGCACAAAAGTGAGGAAAATATCCAAGGTGCAAATGGATCACACAGTGGGAATTGAATGCTCACCATTAAAAACTTCTTGGGGCCACATAAGTTTTAAATCAAGCTGACATTTGTGATTTCCCTTCTTCCAAGTCTATGTGGCCTAATGAGCAGTTGGATGGAAAATAAACATCACAGTGAGTCCTAGGAAGGTTTCAATGGTGGGTATCATTATCACCATTGCTTCCTTATGGTGTGCTCCATGTAAGCATTGGATCAACCTCATTCCCTAAAATGGCCTGTAAAAATGGATGAACAGTGTGGATAGAATACATACATTATGGTGGACCCCACAAAGCCCCTCCCTAGAGAGATTTCTATCCAGGCGGGGGCAGTACGCAATCCTCTTCCCCTAGGATCTGCCACGTGTATGTATAAGAATACCAGAAATGTTAACAACTATCTTAACCACTCCCGAATAGCATGTGTAAGACAACATATGGGACAACGACTAATTTGCATGCATCCAAACAGCTTGCTAGTGGTCGTTTGTCCTTTCATGGAGAGAAGGTGTGGCTGAGGGTATTTTGAAGAGGAATTCGAGCAAGCATCAAGTGAGCTAAGTTACAGCGATAGTTCACCATTATTGGAGTTTTGGTCTGTCGTCCACCAGACACTAGGTGCACCTGTATAGCAATCCAAAGTATCCGAGTTGTAGGGCCATGTGGATGGAGCATGCCTCTATATGCACTCTTTTTGGACAATCTTAGTCGTCTTATTCTCTTGTTGAATTTGGACAGCTGATCTTTTTCATCTTCCTTTTTTTTTATGTATCCATTTGGCATCCGGATGCCAGTTGGATGCTCAGGATTATTCGATCAGTTCAATTCTGTAGCTATACTCCATCTACATTGGACACTTGCAATGAGGTGTATCTGTGCCATGTATTCGGAAGATGATAGACCATAGCATGAAAATTTTCCTTGGGTAGGTCTACGGATGGAAGTGGGCCAGCTTGGCCAGACTCAGTGATTCGGCGAGAAATTTCTGGTCTAGATTCAGAGTCGCGACTCTCCTGAGTTGGGGAGAGGGTTTCTCGTCGTACCAAGCTAGAATGGACTCAGCTGAACTGAGACCGAGTTGACTCGGACGAGCACATGGGTCAGGTAGCCTGGCTCACTTCGGGCCATTTACAACCCCTAGTAGTATAAAATCTACCAGAAAAAATGAAATACGAGGAAACATCTGATTGTTCCTTTATGCAACAAATAACACGGCTTGGGGCACTTTTGTTGTAGACGTAAGCAAACACATTTACGTCTACAAACAAGCAATGCGTATATAGATTATCTAAACATAGTAACAAATCTGTCTTTGCCAGATGGTCAGCCAAACACACTCATTCCTGAGATTCCGCCTCTTAGGATCAAGGACATTCCGGACTTCAGCACAGCAGATCCTGATACATTTGAGCAATTGGGTGCCAACATTCTCAATGCAATAAGGTCCGCTTTCCGTTACGTCATGAACACATTCGACGGTCTTGAACCGACTGCGTTGACAAAAATGAGACAAGATCTTCATCCCATGCCACTCTTTTCGGTGGGCCCGCTCCATAAATTCTCGCCACGAACATCAAACAGCTTACTAACACAAGACTACAGCTGCATGGAATGGCTAGAAAAGCAGGAACTGCAGTCCGTCATTTACGCTTCGGGAGCTTAGCTTCCATTGATAAAAGAGACGTGGGGGAGATAGCCTGGGGGCTAGCCAATAGCGACCAGCCCTTCTTGTGGGTGGTCCGGCCCCGCTCCATCCACGACCATGATTGGGTCGAACTACCAGAAGGGTTTGAAGAGAAGATGCAGGAGAGAGGCCGGATTGTTAAGTGGGCCCCACAACAAGAAGTGCTGGCCCACCCATCAGTGGGAGGATTTTGGACACACAATGGTTGGAATTCTACGTTGGAGAGCATATGTGAACGGGTCCCCATGTTATGTTCTCCTTATCTATGGGACCAAAATGTAAACGCTAGGTATGTCATGAGCCATGTTTGGAGGGTGGGAATGCAACTTGAGAAAGGGTTTGATAGAAGTGAGATAGAGTGGGCTGTAAGAAGATTGATGGTGGAGATTGAAGGGAAGGAGATAAGAGAGACGATAGGTGCTCTGAAGGAAACTGCAATGCGTTCCATCGCGAAAGGAGGTTCTTCATACGAGTCATTAGAGAGTTTGATTGATCTTATCAAGTCATTTTAATGCCACTTTTCTTATCATATTTCATTTGTATTTTCATTCTATGCCAAGCTACAACAAGATGGATATTATGTGATCAAATAGGCCTTTCTTTCAGTGTAACTATATTGATTTGGTGTTAAATAGTGCACTGATTGAAATTTAGGCTGTATATATGTGAACTGCCGATACAACCATTTCTTTCCCGTCAATGGGCCAACACAGATAGAATGTACAATCCAGTGCAAAAACTGGTCCACACCATGATGATCACTTTGCATGCAGCATGATCTAAAAATACAAAAAAGTTAGATCGATTAGAAACACAGTAGAGTCGAGTCGACTTGAAAACTAGGACTAGTTTCTCCTAACTGATAGGAGTACCTTCGGAGTTGTTTCAAGTAAATTATGACATTTAAGAAGTAATATTTAAATAGTCTTCAGTTGTGCTGAGTTGAGACGAGTTTTATCGATTATTTTTTCTTTTCCAGTTTTTGTCAATATTTCGTGAGTGTTTTTAAAGTTCAGCTGAGCTTTACTTGATTTTTGACTGAGTCGTCACTCAATCGAGCTTTTCTCGAGCCCAGGTGAAATCTAGTTGAGTCGACTTTTTCATTTTCATTTTTTAAGCAATGGTATGAAGATCAGGAAGATCAACTAGGTGGGCCCCATCAGTACATTGAGTCATATCATCAGCTATCCAATGGTTTCCTGTTGTGTCCCCCTCAATATATAAGTGGATGGGCCTGGGGGTAGGGCTCAAGCTCGGATGATGTTGATGAAATAATAAGTCTGGAGACCCTTCCGCAATTGACAGTCTCTCTTCCAACTATCTATTTGATACCAAGCGAAACAATCATTCAACTAGTGTTGAGTGTAGGGCTAACTGGATGTGTACAAAAGCATACAACCAGTCCTAGGTAGGCTCACAATGAAATTTGGGTGCGCCAAATTTGGAGGCCATCTTATCATATGAGCATATGAGCCATCTGAATTTCGATGTTTTTGGATGGTTTTCCATCATTTTGTGATAGGTCTTACCATGTTGCGAATAGGTCAGCTGACCTGAGAATTAAGCCCGCCCCACTATGATGATGTGACTTCCCAAAAATCATCCCTAAACAAATAATTAGGTGGGCCAGAACATAGGAAGCATCGGATAACTATCCAAAAACCTCTAAAATTAGGTGGTAGTCCACATGATGATTAGACAGTCTGATTTTGGAGCATCAAACTTCTGTGGGGTGCCTTCCTTGATGGATAGTTGGATACGATACACATGACTTGTAGGCCCAAGGCTTAGTACAATGCTTAGGTCTGCAATGGGCCGGGCTCAAACTAGGCAAAATCAAAATCCGAGCCAAAGCCAAACCTTGTCCTGGCCCATTGACAGCCCAATGTAAAATCACACCAAAAACATATAAAATCAGGTGAGGCCCATCAGAGTTTTGTAATGGAAATATATGTACGTATATATGATGTAGCAAGGCAACCCAATGATCGAGGAAGGAAAAGAGCTTGGAAAATGACCCATGAGTGGGCCCAAAAGATCCGGAACAAGGAGCTGAAAAATCCCAAATCGGCGACCTCAGCCGATTGGTTGTTCGACTGGTCGAATTTCAGAATCTAGAGAGCAAAACTCTTTGGACAGTCTGGACCACGTCCGACCGGTCAGCCACTACGCAAAGTGTGCCCGTACACTTTCTGTTTTGAACATTTGCTTCGTTTTTTGGTTTGATTTGTTTCCTTTTGCAATTAGGACACATAGGTTACGTTTCTAGGGTGTAGTTTTATTATAAGTGGTTGTTTATTTTATTTTTAGGGATATTATTCAATATTTTAAGATATTTTTTCTGAGTTTATCTCTCTTTCACTTGTGGATTCGAGTTGTTCTTCGTGGATTTGAAGAGAAAATCTCATGAATTCGAGATATCCCGTCGTGGATTCGACGAAGACAGGTCGAGAAGTCCCTGTAGATCAAAGATTCAGATTAGTTATCCTTGTGAGAGAGTCGTTGCTTGATCTCACCACATTCTAACCGCATCAATTGGTATTAGAGTAGATGTTCTTCCTCGATAATGACTTCTAACGACAATCGAGGCTACAATTCCGCTAACGGTGATCAAGGGATTCAGTTTCTAGTAAAGAGGATGGAACTCCTCTAAAGGTCAGTTGAGACATCGATGCAAGGGGTGAGCGAGTCTCTCGATCAGATCGCTGCGGTCTTGGCTCAGCAGCAAGTTCTAGTGGGTGTCCAGCCACCAGCTGTGGAAGTGCGGAACACTCCAGCAATCCGTCCATCCCTCCCGGCAGTGAATTGATGACAGGATCATGCAAATTCGGATGGCAGTGATGACGACGTAGAAAACATCATTGCACGATCACAATAATTATGGATATAGAGGTAAGGGTGAACTCCCCACTTTCAATGGCATGCTTCGAATTGAAGAATTTCTGGATTGGCTAGTGGAAGTAAAAAAAAAAAAAAAAATTGATTATATGGAAGTTCCGAAGGATTGAAAGGTTAAACTTGTTACGTACAATTTGAAGTCGACAATTACAACTCTCCCGCACCCAGCAAAACAAATTCTCATCTGATCATGGCCTCGGATGTGACAACTCCTTCGATCACACTTCCTACCCCGTAACTTTTAACAAGTCTTATTCCAGAAACACCAAAATTGTCGTAAGGGTAATCGGACTATTGATGAAAACGTGGCAGAATTTAATAAGTTGGCCATGCAAAACGATCTATCAGAGACCGACACCCAACAAACTGCAAGGTGCATTAGCGGCCTACAACCCGCAGTACAGGATCGAGTACAATTAATGCCAGTCTGGACAATAAAAGAAGTCGTGGAGCGAGCTAATCATGTAGAGACCCAACTCCAGAAGGTCCCTGTGCATTCCTATCCCTTGATTCACATTCCTACGATGGACCCCACCCAGGATTCATCCCCATCCAAGGGAAATGAACCAGTTGTTGAGCATGTTCAGCCCCATGTTGGCCATCAAACTACACTAAGCAGTGGTCGAACAAGGCTGTAACGTTCAGTCATTGCGACTGGCCCAAGTAAGATTCTAAATCCTTACAACCGACCGAGGCCCGACCATTGTTTCAGATGTGGACAGCCGAGCCACCTTTCGAACATATGCCCTCAGCGACCCGCGACTAATGTAGTCGTCACCACGAGGGAAGCACATGATGAGCCAGAAGCTCAGGATGTTGACCAAGTTGAAGATGACAAGGAATGTATTAATTGGATATCAGGAGATCAAGGTGTATCCTTAGTTGTTCAGAGACAACCACCTACACGTGTTGAACCGTCTAACCCTAGCGACATAGTATCTTCCGCACTAGCAACATAGTGAAAGGGAAAGTTTGTACCATGATTATTGATAATGATAGCTGTGAGAACATTGTATCTCAAGTGATGGTGAACAAGTTGAAGCTTAAAACGACCATGCATCCTTCACTGTATGATGTAGGTTGGATTCAGAAAGGAAGCATGACGAAGGTGAAAGAACAATGCCTTATCTCCTTTTCAATTGGCAAGGCCTATAAGGATCAAATATATTGTGAAGTTGTGTACATGGATACCTGTCACATGATACTTGGGCGTCCATGGCAATACGATCGGGATGTTGTACATCATGGATGCGACAACATCATCTTATTCATCCAGGATGAAAGGAAGATCATCCTCACCCCAACAACATCGAGTGGAAACCGCTAGGCAACCAAAGAAGATGGACAGTCTCTCCTTGTCTCACGCAATAAAGCAGCGAGGCCTAGTGGAAGGAAGCGAAACTCGAGGTTGAGTTTCTCTCCAGAGGGGGAGACTGATGTAGCAAGGCAACCCAATGATCGAGGAAGAAAAAGATCTTAGAGAAGGACCCACAAGTGGGCCGAAAGTATTCGGAACAAGGAACTGAAAAATCCCAAATCGGCAACCTCAGCCAACCGGTCAGAATTTAGACTCCAGAGAGCAAAACTCTCTGGTCGGTCTGGGCCTCCCACCGATCGGCCACTGTGTAGAGTGCACGCGAACACTTTTTGTTTTGAACATTTGCTTCCGTTTTTTGCTTTGATTTGTTTCCTTTTGCAATTAGGACAACTAGGTTACATTTCTAGGGCTTGGTTTTATTATAAGTAGATGTTTATTTCATTTTTAGTAATATTATTCAATATTTTAAGATTTTTTTTTTCCTGAGTTTATCTCCCTTTGGCTCGTGGATTCGAAGAGAAGATCTCATAGATTCGAGATATCCCCTCATGGATTCGATGAAGACAGATTGACGAGTCCCTGTAAATCGAGATTTAGATTACTTATCCCCGAGAGAGAGAGAGAGAGAGAGAGAGAGAGAGAGAGATTACTCGATCTCACCACATTATGCCCGTGTCAATATCATATGGAACACAGTGGGCGTAGCACACAATCTAAAATGTCTTATTGCTAGGCATCCCCATGCCAACTATTCCATGTGGTGTTACCCATATACATTCTAGATCATGATGATTTTTGGGATACACGAATAACTAGGAGGGCCGCGTCTAATGGATGGGTTGGATGATACTCCCAAATCATGTTGGGTCCCACATTGCTTGAAATCATGGTAATTAATTACTATGCATTCTAATGATAAAAACGTTCCTTAATTTCATTCCAAAACTGGAGCATGAAGAAAAGTAATATGGTAGAGCCATCTCTCCACAGGACATGTGGCAGAGTGATTTGCAAATCGTGGCGATCAACGGCTTAAATAAGATGTGTGCAACAACAATGCCTTGGAGATTTTGGTACGCCTAGGGGAAATTAATAAGGAGCTCGCATCTGTTAATCACAAGCTGCTCCATATCTTCCGAGAAATGAATGTGTTGGCCGACTGCTTGGCCCGGATTCGTAGCGGAGGACTGAATGATAGGCTGTATCACAGGAGAGTGTACCTTCTAAATATTGTTAAAGGCTGTACGGTTCTTGACAATGTGGGCCTCGACAGTGTGAGGTGATCTGTGTGATAATTTGGTGGGCCTTCAAAGTCGGTGGCAAGCCCAGAACGGTGTCTTTTTTTTCTTTCTGTTTTTTTACCGGGTGATGTCCATTTCTTTTTGTGGTGCATTCTCGAATGAGTGTACATCTTTTTGCCATTTCAATAAAGATACAGGTGGTGTGCTCCAACCATTCTCAAAAAGAAAGGTCCACCCACATGCAAAGCCCTAGCATGATTTGTTTTATTTACTAATACTGAAATTCCAATGAACCCAAAAAATGGCATTTTGGCTATGCATGCTAAAAAGTTACACAATTTGGAAAAGGCTTTTTTCTCAAAAAGTCTATTTATGCAAAATCCTTTTTGCCAAAACTATACATCCACATGAGACTTAAATAAAATGGCAATGAGAGCAGTAGGCTTATATGGGACCACTTGACTCATTATATTGCCAGATTCTCAACCAATTTGTATGACTATACAACAAAGGTTTACAAATACACTGCCTTTTTTATGTGGAGTTAAGCTGGTGTCAAAGCTTCACAATGGTATTTTACACATTATAAAAAGTGACGCCCCTGTATCAGTGATCAAGTGGCTTGGGGCATAGGATTCAAAGGCTAATTTAAAACCGTAGAATCCTGCTTCTAAGGATTTGCAGATGGAGAGCAAGGCACATCTATATGAAAGTTAGCTAATTAATTAATATATATATATATATATATATATATATATATATATATATATATATATATATATAGAGAGAGAGAGAGAGAGAGAGAGAGAGAAGAGAGAGAGGAATGCTCACCTGTGCACTTTTTGAGGACTCATCATAGGTGATGTGTCGCCAAAATCTGAGCCGTCCACGTGATGCAGTACCCTGAAAATCTCCTAGGGCCCAACTTTCAATAAGGTCAACTTTTATAGCCCACCAAAGTTTTGGACCTCATAGAAAGATTGGGCCATAGGAGTTTTTTGAGGTGCTGCAACACACGTGGATGGGTCAAATTTTGGAGACACATCACCTGTGATGAGTCTTCAAAACGTGTGCACGAGTTTTGGGGAGAGATGGTGCGTAGGTGGGCATTCCTGTCTCTCTATAAATATGATCACATGTGGACCTTTTTACATGAGAACTCCACTCATGCGCGCCTTTGCACACACTGCCATGGGCACAAAATCTAAACGGTCCATGTGATGTGGCACCCCATGAAACTCTCAAAGCCCAACTTTTAACCAAATTCAAAACTCCGATGGACCATAGCAAAGGGAAAGGAATATCTTGGAACGAAATTGTTTTCCTCCTTATGGCCGGTCACAGCTTTGGATCAAGCTAAAAGTTAGGCTAGGGGGTTTCATTGGGTGCCGCATCACATGTACTATTCGAATTTTGTGCCCATAACACATGTGTAAAGGTGTACACGAGTTCTCACCTAGAAAGATGGGTAAGTGACTTTCTCTCTCTTTCTCTTTCTCTCTCTCATACACACACATATATAACTCTCAAGTCCAACCATTTAGACGACAAATTATAGTCCACCCAGCTGATTACTTCTAACCAGTTAAGAGTATGTGAAATCCAAACCCTCCAATAGGTTGGCCTAGCTATGAGGATCGCCTGGTTAAAAAAAATCAGCTCAATCTACTCATTAGGCAGACCACAACATGGGAAAAGAATTCCTAACCATTGATAAGTAGCAAATTACAAGTCTGGTCCACTTGAAAAGTGAACGTGGCTAATTTTTGCTGGAGGCAATCCTTGTGATATGGCTAACCTATTAGACCGGTTGAATGTTGTACATACATCTAGGGATGGAAGTTATTTGCTGGGTGGACTCAAGTTACAGTCCAACCGGTTGGGAGTGAAAGCTTCTCTCAACATTTGACAGAACATACACTCTGTCAGCTCGGCAACAACCAATTGTATACAAAATTTGACAGAACATACATTATATGGATGGCAATAGCATAAAAAATTCGTTGGTCCTACCGAATTAGAAGAAGTGATCAAAATTTGACAGAACATACACTCTGCCGGTTCGGCCGATAGATTGTTGGTTCGAGCCGGTCTGAGTTGGTCCGGCTCAGATTGATGTCGCATCCCACTTAGCAAGTGGTGAGAACTATAACAACTCGATTTGGCTAGGTGGGGAGAACTATAACAACCTGAACTTACATCTATACGGGACTTATAACATATATTCGACTTAGCCATGTTGGGTTTGTCCCACACTGGCTAGAGGCTGGGGAGCTTATTGGGCTATATGTTGGGAAGAGGCCCTTCAACAATGACTAGCTATTTTGAGTTGGAATCAGCCCAACAAGTGGTATCAGAGCTGGCCTGGCCAAGCCAGTATGTGGTGGCGCCCATGCCCAAGCCCATGAGCGAGGGGGGCAGTGCCCGAGAGCCCAAGAAGGGTAGTGCTCGGGAGCCCCTAGCCGCCCACACCTAGAGCCCACGAGCGAGGGAGGGCAGTGCTTAAGAGCTCAGTGCCCGATGAACCCGGGAGGGCAGTGCTTGGGAGCTCCTATCCGCTGTGGAGGGGGGATTGTTAGGTTTGTCCCACATCAACTAAAGGCTGGCGAGATTATTGGGCTATATATTGGGAAGAGGCCCCTCAACAATGACTAGCCATTTTGAGGTGGAACCAGTCCAACAAGCGAGACTTGTTAGGGTCAACTAACTAAAGGCGGAACATTCCGAGTCACTAGTAATAGGCATGAATTGGGTACTATGCACACCAGGACCTAGCTAGAGGCGAGGTCTTAGTAGGGGATCTATTGGGGTCCTCCCTGGTGTATTTGTTTTATCTACACCGTCTATCTATTTTGAAAGATCATTTCAGTGAATATAACAAAAAAAAAAAAAAAACCCACGACTAATCAAAGGCTTGAGTGGACCACACCACAGGAAGCAAAGGTGACATTGATGCCCACAATTGAAACCTTCCTTGAGCCCACCATAATGTTTATCCTCTGTCCAGCCTGTTCATAAGGTCAGACAGACCTGAATGAAAGGAAAATATAAATATCAGTTTAATCCAAAACTTTTATAGCATCAAAGAGGTTTCAATGGTAGGCGCTCCATCCCCACCCACCGTATTCTCTGGTGTGGTCCACTTAATCCTAAGATCTGCCACCTTTTGAGCCCATGCCATAAACTGATCCATAAAAAATAGATGTACGGATGGATAAAATACATACATCAAGGTGGGCCCTACAGATCCCTGCCATGAACCGTCTGCCAGGACGTCATCACTAGCTAGGTCCTGGTAGGGTAGTACCCAATCCGCGGCCCTAGTGAAATATACAAAGGCCAGAGACAAAACCTGCTGGTACTTACGCGGATGATAGGCACTTAATTAGTTAAAAATTGCAGGCATCCAAACTAGTAATCCAAATTAAACCGTCCAAATAATGGATCTCCGCGGAAATGTATGTAAAATAAAATGTTACACTTAATTGATTATCCATTATTGGATTGGCGGACATTTATTTGATGGTTAAAAATGTCCGATAATGCTAATGCAATGATCAAGTGTCCAATAAGCAGAGGCTAGGATAATCCAATCGGTCAGATCTTGGAACTGTAACTTAGCAACAGTGGGTTACAACATGGTTTAATTTGAGTTAATGAATTGGATCGCCTGTGTATCAAACTTTATACTCTGCAAGAGTATCCTACAACTTCCTATGTACATATAGAGAGAGTCCCCTGATTAGCCCAAAACCCAGTAGCCCATTTCCACCGCAGCCGATTACATCTCAAAATCAATGGAAGCATCTACAGACCTACAAACCCAAGGAAAGAAAGTCCCTCATTTGGTTATTTTGCCACTCCCATTACAAGGACACATCAATCCCATGCTTCAACTGGCCACTCTCCTACACTCCAAAGGATTCTCAATCACCGTAATTCACACTTACTCCAACTCTCCCAATCCATCGAACTTCCCCAACTTCCACTTTGAGCCCATACCTGACGGCTTATCGGACGGTCAGGTCTGGACTGAGGAACCCATAACCCTTGTGTCCATCCTCAACGACACATGCCAAGCACCGTTCCATGATTGCTTGTCCCGATTGCAATCGAATGGCCCGCATGGCCCAGTTACATGCATCATCACTGATGAAATTTTTTACTTCACTAAAACCGTTGCCGACCGGCTGAAGCTCCCAAGAATTTTGTTAGGCACCAGCAGTGCTACATGTGCCACAACCATGGCGTCTTTGAAGCTTCTGCAGCAAAATGGACTCCTTTCCGTCACAGGTACATGTGCGTTTTACAAGCTAGTTTGGGTGTCTCCCAAATCTTGATTGGTTCCACAAGAAATTCTGGAAACATACCGATCTTGATATGCAGCTAAGAAAGTTCTTAAAATGTGTTACAAGCCTTGATTAATGGTACAGCCAAGCACACCATTACAATCTTTACGAGTTGTTTGGATGCTGCTATCCCGCGTTGACAAAACTATGTTTGTGAAGCACCTTTTCACACGCACAAGGAGAAAATTGCAAACATCATATATGGTAAATATGATAGTTACTCTAAGATAATCTTACAAGGGTCCTTACTCATGCCACGGTGGTAACATACATATGGCCAGGTAACACCAGCTGTTACTTACTGTGGGCCCACCTTGATGATGTGTTATATATCCAAGCTGTCCATCCATTTTTCCATGCCATTTTAGGAACTGGGCCCAAAAATTAAGCTGATCCAAATCCCAGGCGGACCACACAACAGGAACGGTTTGGTTATTAAACGCCCGCCATTAAAAACTTCCCCAGGCCCGCCGTAAGAAGATCGTAATGCTTATTTTCCATCCAACCCATTGATAAGGTCAAACGGACTTGGATGAAGGGAAGATACAAAGATCATCTTCATCCAAAACTTTTGTGGCGTATAAAAAGCTTTCAATGGTCATTCACCACTTTTTCTAGTGGTATGGTCCACCGGAGATAAGAAATTTTGTGTCTATCAACCACCGGACACTTGATGCACCTGTGTAGCAGTCTAGAACATCCGAATTGCAGGCCCATGTGGATGGAGCATGCCTAAACACACTTTTTGGACAATCTTAATACTCTGATTATCTAGTTGAATTTGGACCGCTGATCTTCTTCTTCCACAAGTATCCATTCGGCATCCACCAGTTGGCTGGTCAGGATCGTTCGATCAATTCAATTCTTCAGCTATATATACTCCATCTACACTGGACCCTATGGTTTGGACAGTTGACAAGCTGCATTGAGGTGTATCTGTGCCACGTATAGGGTGATGAGAGACCATAACTTGAAATTTTTCCTTAAGTAGGTCTATTGATGTAAATGGCCCAGACTGGCCAGAGTCAGTGATTCGGCCCGCCCGATCTGGTCTCTATTCGAGTCACAACTCACGGAGGTCGACTCGCTGTACCAAGCCAGAGTGGAGTCAACTCAAATGAGTCCGAGTCGACTCGGGCGAGCACATGGGTCAAGTATGTAGCCCATCGGCCTAGCTCGGTTAGGCCCATTCACACACAAGTGCGTCTAAAACCTATTAGAACAATGAAATACAAGGAAACATATGATTGTTCCGTCATGAAGAAAATGCACCAAATAATATGGCTGGGGAACTTTTCGTTGTGACCACCCTTTAGTGATAATGAACATTCATTTGGTGGGCCCCACTATGAAACTTTCCTACATGTCACAAGAGATACAGTGGGGTTAAAAAAACACACTTAACATTACAAATAAGCAATGCGTAGATTATCGTAAACATATTGACGAATCTGTCTTTACCAGATTGTCAGCCAAACACACTTATTCCTGAAATTCCGCCCCTAAGGATAAAGGACATTCCTGACATTGGCACGGCAGATCCTGGTATCTTTGAGCGATTGGAGACCAACACTTTCAATGCCATAAGGTCCGCTTTGGGTTACATCAAGAATACATTCGACGGTCTTGAACCAACTGCATTGGCAAAAATTAGACAAGATCTTCATCCCACGCCAATCTTCTCAGTGGGCCCACTCTATAAATTCTCGCCTGGAACATCAAACAGCCTACTAACACAAGACTACGGCTGCATGTCATGGCTAGACAAGCAGGCGCCACAGTCTGTCATTTACATCAGCTTCGGGAGCTTATCTTTCATTGATAAGCCAGACCTGGTGGAGATTGCTTGGGGTCTAGCCAATAGTGACCAGCCCTTTTTGTGGGTTCTCCGTCCCGGCTCCATCCGCGGCCATGATTGTGTCGAACTACCAGAAGGGTTTGAAGAGAAGACAAGGGAGAGAGGCCGGATCGTTAAGTGGGCCCCACAACAAGAAGTGCTGGCCCACCCATCAGTGGGAGGATTTTGGACACACAATGGTTGGAATTCAACGTTGGAGAGCATATGTGAAGGGGTCCCCATGTTATGTTGTCCGTATTTATGGGACCAAATGGTGCATGCTAGGTATGCAAGCCATGTTTGGAGGGCGGGAATGCAACTTGAGAATGGGTTCGATAGAACTGAGATAGAGTGGGCAGTAAGAAGATTGATGGTGGAAATTGAAGGGAAGGAGATAAGAGAGAGGGTAGGTGCTCTGAAGGAAAATGCAATGCGTTGTATAGCGAAAGGAGGTTCTTCATACAAGTCATTAGAGAGTTTGATTGACCTTATCATGTCACTTTAATGCCTCTTATCATATGTTTTTTGTACTTTCATTCTTTGGGGAAAGTTACAACAAGATGTATGTGATCAAATAAGGCTTTGTTTCAGCGTAACTATATTCATTTGATATTAAATAGTGCACTGATTGAAATTTAGGCTGTATGTGAACTTTCAATGCAACCATTTCTTTCCTATCAATGGATGAACGCAGATAGAATATACAATTCAGTGCAAAGAAGTGGGCCACACCGTGATTATCATTTGGCAGAAGCATAGTGTAAAAAAACGAAAGTTGCATGGATTAGAATTCCAGTAGAGTCGACTCAACTCGAAATTTAGGACTAGTTTCTCCCAACTGATAGGAGTTTTCTGGACTTATTTCCGGTAAATTTTGACATTTAAAAGGTATAAGTAATATATAAGTAGTGTTCAGTTGTGCCGAGTTAGAGTCAAGTCTTTTTATTATTTTTATTTTTTTAATTATTTTTATTTTTCCAGTTTTTATCGAGTTTTCAGGAGTTTCTTCAAGTTCAATTGGGTTTTTTCTCAATTTTTGATTGAGTCATGTCCAAATTAAGTTTTTCTCAAGCCCTGTTGAGATCTAGTCCAGCCGAGGTCTTTTTTATTATTTAAAAAAAAAATTCAGTTTTTATTAAAAACTTTTTAAGCTATGGCAATCAATTATTAGGTGGGTCCCATCAGTATATTGAGTCATATCATCACTTATATATCCAATGGTTTGATGTTGTCTCCCACTATGAGCGGATGGGCCTAAGGATAGACCCAACCTCGGTTTGTGATGGGCAAAGGGTCTGTTTGGACATGCCATCGAGTCATGTTAGGGTGCCTCATTGCTAACTTAAACTCCACTTTGAACCAAGCTAAACCAGGCTTTTTCGATACTGGTTGGGCCAAACTTTTGAGCTGGCGCGATTTGTGTCCAGTTATAATCTTATCCAAAATAGGCTTTTTGTCCAAAACTCATATTTATGGAAACTCCCTTTCGCCAAAACTATACATCCAAACAAGACCTTAACAAAATGACAATGAGAGTAGTAGGCCTTATATGGGATCACTTGGGTCATCATATCGCCATCTTTTTAACCAAGTTGTATGACTATACAACAAATGTTTACAAATATGCTGCCCTTTTTTACATGGAGTTAAGCTTGAGTCAAAGCTTCACATAATTAATGGGCTTTTTGTTTATGGGTTTTTTGGTGCCTTCTACTAGGCATTCGGGTAGACGAAGACAAGGTAAAGGCCATCCTCGAGTGACCTACTTCGACTAACATCCATAAAGTGCGTAGTTTTCATGGTTTAGCCACATTCAACCGTCGATTTGTCAGAAATTTCAGCTCCACTAGTTTCCCCGATCACTGATTGCATGAAGAATGTTATGTTTAAACAAACTGAGGAAGTTGATGAAAGTTTTGCTGAGATCAAATAACGGTTGTCTTCCACTCCATGTTTGGTCCTCCCGAATTTTAAGAAGATATTTGAGATGGATTGGGATGCATCCTACATGGGTATTGGTGCAAGTTTATTGCGAGAAGGCATGCCCGTAGCCTTTTATAACGAGAAACTGAGCAATGTAAGGAAGAAGTGGTCTACCTATGAAATTGATTTGTATGTTGTGGTATAGGTTTTACGGCATTGGCGTCACTACCTCATCTAGAGGGAGTTTGTTCTATATACGCATCCTCAGGCCCTCATGTTTATCAATATCCAGACTAATATCAGTCGTGTGCATGCCAGGTGAATTTCATTTTTGCAAGAATTCACATTTGTATTGAAGCACAAGTCGTGCCAACAAAACAAGGATGTTGATGCCTTGAGCCACTGAATCACCATCCTTGTTACTTTAGCCAACAAGGTAATTGGGTTTGATTTCTTCTAAGAAATGTATGCTGAAGATCAAGAGTTCAAGGACACGTGGTTACGTTGCAAGGAAGGCCACCCGGGAGAATTCCATATTCAAGAAGGGTTTCTATTCTATGGGAATCGGTTATGTATCCCGCAAAGCTCGTCATGTATAACAATCTCATCAGTGGTGGTCTTGGAGGCCATATGGGTCGTGATAAGATAAAGGCACTTGTGGAGGAACGTTACTATTGGCCTCATCTAGGCCGAGACATGGGAAGAATAGTGCAGCGGTGCCACATATGTCAAGCTTCCAACGGCCATATATACTCAGAACACCGGACTCTACACCCTGTTACTAGTACCAAAAGGTCCTTAAAAGGACGTCTTGATGGACTTCATTTTAGGTCTCACACGAACACAATGCAGCATAGACTCCGTACTCGTGGTGATACAGAGGTTTAAAAAATGGCTCACTTCATTCCGTGCAAGCAGACATGATGCGACAAACGTGGCCAATCTCTTCTTTCCAAAGATTGTGACATTGCACGGCATGTCGAAGACCATCACATCCGACTGTAACACAAAGTTTGTTAGTCACTTTTAGCGAGCTTTGTGGCTTCGATTCGGAACCCAACTTCAGTTTAGTAATGCATATCATCCACAACTTATGGGCATACTGAAGTGGTAAACCAAACTTTAAGCAACCTCATATGGTGTATCTCAGGGGACAAGCCAAAGCAATAAAACTTATCCCTATTTCAAGCTGATTTCGCCTTCAACAACATAGTGAACCAATCTACAGGGAAGTCACTATTCTAGATTATTTACAAACGAGTTCCCCATCACACCCTTAATCTCATTCCTTTTCCTAAGTTCCTAAGCATGAGTATAACAGCTGAAAACATGGCTGAGAAAATTATAGATATTCATAGCGAAGTACGGAGCATGTTGCATGAATCAAACAAGAAGTACAAGGAAGACGCGGACAAGCATCATCGAGCCAAGGTCTTCGAAGTTGGAGATCATTAAGTGATGGTCCCTTTGCATAGAGAATGTTTCCCATCCAGCACCTATAACAAGTTGAACCATAAGAAGGTTAGGCAGGATCCAATCCTAAGAAAGCTAAACGACAACGCCTATCTGGTGGACCTCCTCGAAGAGTTCGAGATATCCAGGACATTCAACATTGCCAATTTGTTCGAGTATCATGAGCCCGAGCTAAATGAGAACTCGAGGGCGAGTTCTTTTGAAGGAGGAGGGATTGATGTAAAAAGGGTTGTTGAAGAATACATGGTGCGGATGAAACAAAACAAGAATGCAAGAAAGGAATTGAAGGCCAAGAGAAGTGGGCCACCCTGAATCTGTCAGCCAAGCGAATTAGTGTAGTCGGCTGACCAAATTAATATCGCCAAGGACCCTAACTCCGTGGACTGTTTTGGTCCATTGTCGATCAATTGATTTTCGATCATTGGCCGACCGAATTAATACAGCCAGGGACCCCAACTCCCTAGACTGTTTTGGTCATCTGACAACTAAGCAACCAAAGGTTGTCGGCCAACCATCTTCCAACTTCGGCTGACCGACGTTCCCAGCCGATTGGCCATTGATTCTATAGTTTCACGCGGATTTTGCTGCTATGTTTCCGTTTTCGGCCCAAACTCTTTCTAATCTCGTTTATTATGGTTTCTATCATGCTTAGAAGTATATATACTCGTTTTAATTCGTGTTTAAGGATTATTATTCGTAATTTAATAAAAATTTCTTAAGATTTTCTTTGTTTGCTCGTAAATTCGAGTGCCTCTTAAGCAATCAAGGAAGTTCTGGTTGAGGATTTCCAGATGGCTCTGTAAATTCGGAATAGTTATCTCGTGAGAGAGATGGTGCTATATCTCACTTCGCCTAGTTATCTCGTGAGAGAGATGATGCTATATCTCACTTCGCCTCCAACTTTAAATTGGGTGTAGTGGTCTTGGACATGGTTTTATATTACTATTAATTTATTGTTAAGAATAGCATTGGATTAAGGCCCTAAATGGATGGGCTATTAGACTTCTTAATTGGAAAGTTTTGAAATGAAGTTTGCTTGAATCGAAGTGTGTGAATGTTGGTAATTGGAACTTAGAATGGAGAGTATGAACATATTATTGTGGCCTCTAAATAAATTACATTTACTAAATATAGTACACTTAGTGTACAAATCGGATGTGAAACTCCAGTCTAAGATACATGCCGTGCCTAGTACCCAAATTTCAGGTCGTGACATGCCACATCCATAGCTACGGAAAGCCTGCATATCACGCGTCATACTCTACGAGACTAGTACATAGCTCCCTATATATATGCTATATGTGTGGACTTCCCTGCTAATTAGCCAAAAAGCCAGAGGCCCATTTCCACCACATTTGATCACATCTCAAAATCAATGGAAACATCACGAGACGTCCAAATCCAAGCAACGAAAGCCCCTCACTTGGTTATTTTTCCATTCCCATTTCAAGGGCACATCAATCCCATGCTTCGGCGAGTCTTCTACACTCCAAAGGATTCTCAATTACGGTAATTCACACTCAATCCAACCCTCCAAATCCATCCAACTTCCCCAACTTCAACTTCGAGCACATACCCGATGGCTTATTGGACGGTCAGGATGGGGACTGAGGACCCCGTAACCCTTGTGACCATCGTCAACGACACATGCCAAGCACCGTTCCATGATCGCTTGTCCCAATTGCTATCCGATGGCCCACATGGCCCGGTTACGTGCATCATCACTGATGTGATTTTTTACTGCACTAAAGCCGTTGCTGACCAGTTGAAACTCCCGAGGATTTTGTTAGACACTTGCAGTGCAACATATGCCACTACCATGGCGTCTTTGAAGCTTCTACAGCAAAATGAATTCCCTTCCATCACAGGTACGTAAGCATTTTAGAGGCCCATTTGGGTGTCTCCCAAATCTTGATTGGTTGCGCTCAAGAAATTCTTGAAACATACTGGTCTTGATATGTAGCCGATGAAGTTCTTAAATGCATGCGCATCCCTACAAACCTTGGTTAATGCTACAGCCCAACACACCATTACAATATTTAGGTGCTGTTTGGATACTGCTGTCCCGCATTGGGTTTGTGAAGCACCTTTCACACAGAAAAGGATAAGATATTTGTTTGTAGAGTGCCCATCGTCTGTGTTGAAGGCATAGGAAAAATTCAGTGCCATCTATTCTCATTGGTCGGCTTCATCACTAAATGACGTGAGCTCACGAAACATGCCGATTTCTACACAACCCCACTTTTGCCGTGTGAAATTTCTGTGGGACTCACCGTAATCTATCTGTTAGATCCGCACCAGCCATCATTTTTTCCATATTATTCTAAAGCATAAGACGAAAAATGAGGCACATCCAAACTCAAGTGGACCGCACAACAAAAGGCATTGGATTGAACGAATAACGTTGAAACCTTCCTACGGTCCACTGTGAGGTTTATTTGCCATCTAACCTCTTCATAAGGTCACTCATACCTTGATGAAGGGAAAACACAAATATCATCTTGATCGAAGTCGTCTATGGCCCCAAATTTTTTTCAATGGTAAGCGTTCAATTCCCACTTTCTTGTCGCGTGGGCCACTTGAGCCTTGGATCTGGTTTGTTTTCCACCTCATGACTAAAAGATATGAAACAAAATGGAGCAGCAGAATTTCTTGACCTGGGTAATTTATGCACGCGCATAATGTTTTATTTTTGAGATCCACACACACACACACATATATATATATTCAGATCTTTTAAGGTTATAAGCCTAAAAACAATGAAATTGATGCTATGCAAATTAAAAGCTCAAGTGGAACACAAGAAACAATGAAATTGATGCTATTGTTGAAAACTTCTTAAGGCCAAAGACGACTCTAATCAAGCAAATATTTTCGTTGTAATTTCATAAGTATTGGTGGCCTTATGAATAGTTTAGTTGTTAGATAAGCCTCACGATTTGGCCCTGGGAAGGTTTCAACTACAATTTGTATAATCCTCATTGCTTTCTTTGGTGTAATCCACCAAGCTTTGGAAGTACCTCATTTTTTTAATCACACTCTCAACTTATTTGGAAAAGTTAATGGAAGGTGTGAATGTAACGAAAGGTTGGCGGTGAAGTTTCATGCATTAAAAGTTGTGCCAGGCAGCACGCATGGTGATGAGAAGGGACAAATTCGCACAATTTTGTGAAGAAGCTTTCACACACAAAAGGATAAGATATTTGTCGGTGAAGCAAGTTTCACAGAAAACGAGAAAATGCCAGACTTACATATACAGTGCTAACAATCTTGTACGGTGTGCATCACATGTGCCTAATGGTCATTCATGCTTAAGAACCTATAAAGCCACATATGCGGCTATCATTTTTCAAGCACTTTAGATGGAAGCGGATTGCATTCTACCCTGCCTATATTGGATTGGTCTTGGGAGGGGCACTTTAGGGCCACCATGATGATGTATGGGTTTTATCCACATGATTAATCTATTTTTCCATGTCATTATAGGGTATGAGAGCACAAAAATGTGGCAAATCCAAGGTTAAAAAGGACCACACAGTGAAAATTGAACACTCACCATTAAAAACTTCTTGTGGGCCACATAAGTTTTAAATCAAGCTGACAATTGTGTTTTCCCTTCATCCAAGTCTATGGGGCCTAATGAACGGTTGGATTGAAAATAAACATTACAGTGGGCCTTAGAAAGGTTTCAATGATGGGCATCATTATCGCCATTGTTTCCTTATGGTGTGGTCCATGTAAGCATTGAATCTACCTCAGTTTGATCTCATACCCTAAAATGGTAGGCAAAAACGAATGAACAGTGTGGATAAAATACATACATTATGGTGGGCCCCACAAAGCCTCTGCCTAAACAGATTTCTATCTAAGAGGGGCAGTACGCAATCCTTTTTCCCTCTTATCTGCCACATGTGTCAATTAACATGCACCTGCACAATAATACCACATCTTAAGCTCCTCACATATTCCACCACACCGTATCCCAAATGCTTGACAGAGATAGTACATGTGGCCCTACATGTCTGGTCTTGCATGGCGCCGGTAAGACACATCCAAACAGCTTTCACGTGATCGTTATCCTTTCGTGGAGGGAAGATGTGGCTGAGAGTACTTTGAAGAGGAACCGGAGCAATCATCAAGTGGGCTAAGTTACAGCAATAGTTCACCACCATTTTTGGAGTTTTGGTCAATCACCTACCATACACTTGGTGCACCTGTATGACAATCCAAAGTATCCGAGTTGCAGGCCCATGTGGATGGAGCATGCCTCTATATACACTCTTTTTGTACAATCTTAATCGTCTGATTCTCTTGTTTGTATGACATATAAACATGACTGTGGGCCCCACAAAATGTAACATGTACCGTTATAGTTTATCCATAGTATGAACCAAAAAAGAAACTTTTTCATTATAATTTTTTGTTGTCATACGCTAAGGATCGGGATTAACATACACAAAGAGTCATGGTAGACATACATAAAGGGTCAGGATAGACAATCTAAACATAATAGCACATGTATCTCTTTTACAGTTTAGGGTCGTGATAGCCATCGACAAAGGATCGTCATTGTCATGTATTAAGGGTCGAGATAGACAGTCCAAACACAATACAATTCGAGGGGTCATCATTGTCATGTAATAAAGGTCGGGATAGACAATCCAAACACAATACAGTTCAGGGGTCGTGATAGCCATCCACAAAGGGTTATGATTGTCGTGTAGTAAGGGTCGGGATAGACAATCCAAACACAATACAAATTAGGGTCGTAATAGCCATCCACAAAGGGTCATGATTGATATGTAGTAAGAGTCGGGATCATGATAGCCATCCATAGAGGGTCGTGATTGTCATGTTTTAAGGGTCGGGATCGTGATAGCCATCTACAAAGGGTCGTGATTGTCATGTAGTAAGGGTTAGGATAGCCATCAACACCGTTTGTGGGGCCCACCATCACTTTTGAGTGGAATCCAATCCATCCATTATCCTCAGGATTTCATTTTAGGCCGTTTATAGAAGAAAAATCAACATCTGCCACTCATATGGACCACAATACATGAAAATATTTAGTAGGTAATGGTCATTGTTACCGTTATCGTTTTTTAGGTATTGTGGGCTACACATAGATTAGGTCAGCATCATGTTATCACATTCCCATATAAACAAGGGAGTATAAAGAAAATGAACGGATTGGATCTACTTTGAAGTGGACCTAATGACAACTCACATCCACATCATTGTCTCAAGATTGGAGGCTAGGTGACTTTTCCTCACTCAAACTTTGTACCAGTGCAAGAACCAAAGTAAGGATATTTTTTTCCACAACAAAATTTAAAAAGTGTCAGGGGGCTAGTCAGGAAAAATAGTTTCAGCAGGAAGAAGCGGGTAATTTCACCGTACAAGGGGGTCCGTATGATCAAAATCCCCCAAACTTGTTAGGGTCAACTAACCCAAGGCCGAACATTCCAAGTCACTAGTGACAGGCACGGATTTGGGTACTACGCACACCAAGACCTAGATAGAGGTGACCGTCTTGTTAGGGGATTTGTTGGGGTCCTCCCTTCTATATTTGTTTTATCCACACTATCCATCTATTTTGAAAGATCATTTTAGTGCATGAGCTCTAAAAAAAAAAAAAAAGACGGATCAAAGGCTTGAGTGGACCACACCATAGGAAGCAGCAGTGACGATGCCCAAAATTGAAACCTTCCTTGAGGCCACTATAATGTTTATCCTCCGTCGAACCTGTTCATAAGGTCAGACAGACCTGAATGAAAGGAAAACATAAATATCGGTTTAATCCAAAACTTTTATAGCACCAAAGACGTTTCAATGGTAGGCGTTCCATCCCCACCCACGGTGTTCTCTGGTGTGGTCAACTTAAGCCTAATATCTTCTACCTTTTGGGCTCATGCCATAAAATGATCCATAAAAATAGATGTACAGCGTGGATAAAATACATACATCAAGTCGGGCCCTACAGAACCCGTGGCAGACGTCGTCTGCCAGGACGTCATCACTAGCTAGGTCCTGGTAGGGTAGTGCCCAATCCGCGTCCCTAGTGAAAACCTTCTGGTACTTACGTGGATGATAGGCACTTAATTAGTTAAAATTTGCAGGCATCCGTACAAGTAATCCAAATTAAACCGTCCAAATAACGGATCTCCGCGGAAATGTATGTAAAACAAAATGTTACACGTAATTGAATATCCATTATTGGATTGGCGGACATTTATTTGATGGTTAAAAATGTCTGATAATCCTAATGCAACAATCAAGTGTCCAATAATCAAAGGTTAGGATAATCCAATCAGTCAGGTTTTGGAACTGTAACTTAGCAACAGTGGGTTACACAACATGATTTAATTTGAGTTAATGAATTGGATCGCCTGTGTATCAAACTTTATACTCTGCAAGAGTATCCTATAACTTCCTATGTATGTACAGAGAGAGTTCCCCTGATTAGCCCAAAACCCAGTAGCCCATTTCCACCGCAGCCGATTACATCTCAAAATCAACGGAAGCATCGACAGACCTACAAGCCCAAGGAAAGAAAGTCCCTCATTTGGTTATTTTGCCTCCCATTGCAAGGACACATCAATCCCATGCTTCAACTGGCCACTCTCCTACACTCCAAAGGATTCTCAATCACCGAAATGCATACTTCAACTCTCCCAATCCATCCAACCTCCCCAACTTCCACTTCAAGCGCATACCCGACGGCTTATCGGACGGCCAGGTCTGGACTGAGGAACCCATAACCCTTGTGTCCATCCTCAACGACACATGCCAAGCACAGTTCCATGATTGCTTGTCCCGATTGCAATCGAATGGCCCGCATGGCCTAGTTACATGATCATCACTGATGAAATTTTTTACTTCACTAAAACTGTTGCCGACCAGTTGAAGCTCCCGAGAATTTTGTTAGGCACCAGCAGTGCTACATGTGTCACCACCATGGCATCTTTGAAGCTTCTGCAGCAAAATGGACTCCTTTCCATCACAGGTACATGTGCGTTTTACAGGCTAGTTTGGGTGTCTCCCAAATCTTGATTGGTTCCACTCAAGAAATTCTGGAAACATACCGGTCCTGATATGCAGCCAAGAAAGTTCTTAAAATGTATTACAAGCCTTGATTAATGGTACAGGCAAGCACACTATTACAATCTTTACGAGTTGTTTGGATGCTGCTATCCCGCGTTGACAAGACTGTTTGTGAAGCACCTTTTCACACACACAAGGAGAAAATTGCAACATCATATATAGTAAATATGATAGTTACTCTTAAGATAATCTTACAAGGGTCCTTACTCATGCCACGGTGGTAAAATACACATGCCCACGTAACACCAGCTGCTACTTACTGTGGGCCCACCTTGATGATGTGTTATATATCCAAGCTGTCCATCCATTTTTTCCATACCATTTTAGGAACTAGGCCCAAAAATTAAGCTGATCCAAATCTCAGGCGGACCACACAACAGGAACGGTTTGGTTATTAAACGCCCGCCATTAAAAACTTCCCCAGGCCCACCGTAAGAATATCGTAATGCTTATTTTCCATCCAACCCATTGATAAGGTCAAACGGACTTGGATGAAGGGAAAATACAAAGATCATCTTCATCCAAAACTTTTGTGGCCTATAGAAAGCTTTCAATGTTCATCCACCACTTTTTCTATTGGTATGGTCCACCGGACACTTGATGCACCTGTGTAGCAATCTAGAACATCCGAATTGCAGGCCCATGTGGATGGAGCATGCCTAAACACACTTTTTGGACAATCTTAATACTCTGAATTTCTAGTTGAATTTGGACCGCTGATCTTCTTCTTCCACAAGTATCCATTCGGCATCCACCAGTTGGATGGTCAGGATCGTTCAATCAATTCAATTCTTCAGCTATATATACTCCATCTACACTGGACCCTATGGTTTGGACAGTTGACAAGCTGCATTGATGACGCAGGGAGGACGTGGTAGGTCGATCACCGTCTCCCTAACCGAGTGTTTCTCGAATCCACGAGAAGAAATAAAAGAATAAAAAAAAAGAAATTAATTCCGAATAATATTTTTTTGATAATTGAATGAATAATTAAAAAACATAATTACCTTGCTTTAAATAATAAACTAAATCCTAAATTCGTACTTAATATTAACTTGCAAAGGAAGAAAAAAAATCCTAATACAATTAGAAAAGAAATAGAAAAATCTACACAAACTGTATAGCGCCTATAGGGTGTCGTCTTTCTTCCGCTGATACGAGCAATCCACATATCTGATTGCCACAAAACTTTGTGGTTTTACTGATATCGACGTACGCTTCAAGATGGTCGGCTTAGATTCTCCATATCAGTAGTAGTGGGCCACCTGGACCATCTCCAGTTTCAGTGGACGGAATTCGAAACTTTCTGTACAGTTCGTACCATTTTGGACGCCACGATCAATTCGTAACTCGGATCGATCTGAACCTTGTTGTGTTTTCTCGGCGTCGAGCAGCTCTACAAAATTGATAGAACGGATCATCATAAATGATCAAGATGGGCCCCATGAGTTGGGCCGAAATTCAAAAACGGAAATAACAATTTCCTGTTTGGGTTGAAACTCCAAAATATGAAATTCCTTAGTTTTCTCTTGTTTTTCTTCCTGTCCATCTCCCGCAGGAAGGTGCGTGATTCACGCCCTCGATCATGGGATTCTTCCCCTACATCATTCTTCCCTACTTGGAAAAAACTCGTCCTCGAGTTTCGCTTTAGGTTAGGGCCATGATTTGCTTTTAATTTCGGAAGTCGATGCTTGCTGGCCTTATCTTGGAATGCTACAACAAATTTCTTCGACTTCTTCTCCACGTCAACATGAATAATTGCAAGCTTCTCTGGCACACCGAAAGTTGGCCTTTTCTGAGAAATGACAATTTCCTTCACAATGAACAATTCATCAGGAAGTTCGGCAACGCCGATTGCCTCGATTTCCTGCATTGCTGACGTGACACTTTATAGGATGTTCATGGATTCCGTCAAAATTGACTCCACAATATTTGGAATAACTTTAGACTCTCATTCCCTATACTTTAAGACTGAGGTAATGATTTCCTCCACCTCCTCAGAATTTTGAACATCTTCTGAGATGGTGGTAGGTTGTAGTTCAACAACCTGATCCGAAGTTGCGTTACCTCAAAAATCTCTTTCAACATAATCCCCACGATCGTTCCACACGCAGGTCGTCGTACGATGATGTCTACGACCTCTTTATCACTGGATTTTGAATCGTCTGGGGTAGCCCTGCGATAGGCCACCTGGGGTGCTCTACGGAACATTGGGTTATTCCGTATAGCGAGCACAGGTGGTTGTTGATTGTTGCCTTGGACTTGGGACAGATTTAATGCCACTACAATGCGGTCGAGGGTTGCCTGTATACCTTGCAGGATCAACCGATTCTCCCGTTGTGCTGTTTCGAATGCTGCTTCGAAAGCTGTCGCCGTTAGATAGTCCCTTGGAGCATCAGTCCTTAGGATGAGGATCCAACCCTTCATTAGAGGTCATCGTCCTGAGGAAGAAACCTCGTTTTGATACCAATGACGCAGGGAGGACGTGGTAGGTCGATCACCGTCTCCCTAACCGAGTGTTTCTCGAATCCACGAGAAGAAATAAAAGAATAAAAAGAAGAAAATTAATTCTGAATAATATTTTTTTGATAATTGAATGAATAATTAAAAAACATAATTACCTTGCTTTAAATAATAAACTTAATCCTAAATTCGTACTTAATACTAACTTGCAAAGGAAGAGAAGAATCCTAATACAATTAGAAAAGAAATAGAAAAATCTGCGCAAACTGTATAGCAGCCTGTAGGGTGTCATCTTTCTTCCGCTGATACGAGCAATCCACATATCTGATTGCCACAAAACTTTGTGGTTTTATGATGTAGGGGAAGAACCCCATGATCGAGGGGGTGGATTACGCACCTTCCTGCGGGAGAAGGACAGGAAGAAAAACAAGATAAAACTAATGAATTTCATATTTGGAGTTTCAACTCAAATAGGAAATTGTTATTTTCATTTTTGAATTTGGCCCAACTCGTGGGGCCCATCTTGATCATTTATGATGATCCGTTCTATCCATTTTGTAGAGCTGCTCGACGCCGAGAAAACGCAACAAGTTTCATGTTGATCTGAGTTACGGATTGATCGTGGCGTCCAAAATGGTACGAACTGTCCAGAAAGCTTCGAATTCCGCCCACTGAAACTGGAGATGATCCAGGTGGCCCACTACTACTGATATAGAGAATCTAAGCCGACCATCTTGAAGAGTACGTCGATATCAGTAAAACCACAAAGTTTTGTGGCAATCAGATATGTGGATTGCTCGTATCAGCGGAAGAAAGACGACACTCTATAGGCGCTATACAGTTTGCGCAGATTTTTCAGTTTCTTTTCTAATTGTATTAGGATTCTTTTCTTCCTTTGCAAGTTAGTGTCAAGTACGAATTTAGGGTTTAGTTTATTATTTAAAGCAAGTTAATTATGTTTATTTTATTATTCATTCAATTATCAAAAAACAATTATTCGGAATTAATGGAAGAACCCCATGAAAGACGACACTCTATAGGCGCTATACAGTTTGCGCAGATTTTTCAGTTTCTTTTCTAATTGTATTAGGATTCTTTTCTTCCTTTGCAAGTTAGTGTCAAGTACGAATTTAGGGTTTAGTTTATTATTTAAAGCAAGTTAATTATGTTTATTTTATTATTCATTCAATTATCAAAAAACAATTATTCGGAATTAATGGAAGAACCCCATGATCGAGAGCGTGGATCATGCACCTTCCTGCGGGAGATGGACAGGAAGAAAAACAAGAGAAAACTAAGGAATTTCATAGTTTTTTCTTGTTTTTCTTCTTGTCCATCTCCTGCACGAAGGTGCGTGATCCACGCCCTCGATCATGGGGTTCCTCCCCTACATCAATTGAGGTGTATCTGTGCCACGTATAGGGTGATGAGAGACCATAACTTGAAATTTTTCCTTAAGTAGGTCTATTGATGTAAATGGCCCAGACTGGCCAGAGTCAGTGATTCGGCCTGACCGATCTGGTCTCTATTCGAGTCACAACTCACGGAGGTCGACTCGCTGTACCAAGCCAGAGTGGAGTCAACTCAAATGAGTCCGAGTCGACTCGGGCGAGCACATGGGTCAAGTATCTAGCCCATCGGCCTAGCTCGGTTAGGCCCATTCACACACAAGTGCGTCTAAAACCTATTACAACAATGAAATACAAGGAAACATATGATTGTTCCGTCATGAAGAAAATGCACCAAATAACATGGCTGGGGAACTTTTCGTTGTGACCACCCTTTAGTGATCATGAACATTCATTTGGTGGGCCCCACTATGAAACTTTCCTACATGTCACAAGAGATACAGTGGGGTTAAAAAAACACACTTAACATTACAAATAAGCAATGCGTAGATTATCGTAAACATATTGACGAATCTGTCTTTACCAGATTGTCAGCCAAACACACTTATTCCTGAAATTCCGCCCCTAAGGATAAACAACTGCATTGGCAAAAATTAGACAAGGTCTTCAATCCACGCCAATCTTCTCGGTGGGCCCACTCTATTAATTCTCGCCTGGAACATCAAACAGCCTACTAACACAAGACTACGGCTGCATGTCATGGCTAGACAAGCAGGCGCCACAGTCTGTCATTTACATCAGCTTCGGGAGCTTATCTTTCATTGATAAACCAGACCTGGCGGAGATTGCTTGGGGTCTAGCCAATAGTGACCAGCCCTTTTTGTGGGTTCTCCATCCCGGCTCTATCCGCGGCCATGATTGTGTCGAACTACCAGAAGGGTTCGAAGAGAAGACAAGGGAGAGAGGCCGGATCGTTAAGTGGGCCCCACAACAAGAAGTGCTGGCCCACCCATCAGTGGGAGGATTTTGGACACACAATGGTTGGAATTCAACGTTGGAGAGCATATGTGAAGGGGTCCCCATGTTATGTTGTCCATATTTATGGGACCAAATGGTGCATGCTAGGTATGCAAGCCATGTTTGGAGGGTGGGAATGCAACTTGAGAATGGTTTCGATAGAACTGAGATAGAGTGGGCCGTAAGAAGATTGATGGTGGAGATTGAAGGGAAGGAGATAAGAGAGAGGGTAGGTGCTCTGAAGGAAAATGCAATGCGTTGTATAGCGAAAGGAGGTTCTTCATACAAGTCATTAGAGAGTTTGATTGACATTATCATGTCACTTTAATGCCTCTTATCATATGTTTTTTGTACTTTCATTCTATGGGGAAAGTTACAACAAGATGTATGTGATCAAATAAGGCTTCGTTTCAGCGTAACTATATTCATTTGATATTAAATAGTGCACTGATTGAAATTTAGGCTGTATGTGAACTTTCAATGCAACCATTTCTTTCCTATCAATGGATGAACGCAGATAGAATATACAATTCAGTGCAAAGAAGTGGGCCACACCGTGATGATCATTTGGCAGAAGCATAGTGTAAAAATTCGAAAGTTGTATGGATTAGAATTCCAGTAGAGTCGACTCAACTCGAAATCTAGGACTAGTTTCTCCCAACTGATCGATAGAAGTTTTCTGGACTTATTTCCAGTAAATTTTGACGTTTAAAAGGTCTAAGTAATATATGAGTAGTGTTCAGTTGTGCCGAGTTAGAGTCAAGTTTCAGCCGGTCTTTTTATAAAAAAATTTTTTCCAGTTTTCATCGAGTTTTCAGGAGTTTCTTCAAGTTCAATTGGATTTTTTCTCAATTTTTGACTGAGTCATGTCCAAATTAAGTTTTTCTCGAGCCCTGTTGAGATCTAGTTGAGTCGAGGTCTTTTTTATTTAAATTTTTTTTTTTTCGGTTTTTAAGCTTATGGCAATCAATTATTAGGTGGGTCCTGACGCAGGGAGGACGTGGTAGGTTGATCACCGTCTCCCTAACCGATAGTTTCTCGAATCCACGAGAAGAAATAAAAAATAAAAAGAGGAAATAAATTTTGAATAATTGCTTTATTGATGATTGAATGAATAAAAAACGGAATTACAATGCATATAAATAGGAAACTAACCCTAGATAAAGTATCAGAATCCAACTCCAACTTAAACTCCTAGAAAACGCAACTTACTATAAATAGTAAACTTACTATTTATAGAAGTCATTCAATCCTACCAAACTCTTGGTTTTCGGCCCAAAAAAAAAAGTTATCAAACGGCCTCAACCATGTTGTTCTACTAAATATTCTAAGCCCTTTTCATGTTGGGCACTAACTCTAAAGCCCTACAGATGCAAAGTTATGATTGAATTAAAACTTACTATAAATAGTAAAACTGAAAATAAACTAGCCTAATGACCGTAGATACGGTCGAATCTCGCGATTCTGGCCTGGGCAACCTGGCGTAGTAGCTAAAGTAGCTCGAGCTACCCCAAATTGATATATGATACGTCCCGTAACTCATTCTGGATTGTGAGATAGGACCGATTTACGGTCCTGACGGTCCGGATCACTTTCGACCCCGACCGGTCTTCTTTTGCTCCATCTAGGCCATGAAATAATCAGCGACCCGTTCTACATCAGTCCCATTAGTATATTTAGTCATATCGTCAGTTATATATCTAATGGTTTGATGTTGTCTCCCACTATGAGTGGATAGTCCTAAGGATAGACCCAGGCTCGGTTTGTGATGGGCAAAGGGTCTGTTTGGACATGCCATCGAGTCCTGTTAGGGTGCCTCATTGCTAGTTCAAAATCCACTTCGAACCGAGCTAAACCAAGCTTTTTCGATATCGGTTGGGCCGAACTTTTGAGCTGGCGTGATTTGTGTCCCATTATAACCTTATCCAGAATAGGCTTTTTGTCCAAAACTCATATTTATGGAAACTCCCTTTTGCCAAAACTATACATCCAAACAAGACCTAAACAAATGAAATGAGAGTAGTAGGCCTTATATGGGACCACTTGGGTCATCATATCGTCATCTTCTTAACCAGGTTGTATGACTATACAACAAATGCTTACAAATATGCCGCCCTTTTTTATGTGGAGTTAAGCTCACGTCAAAGCTTCACATAGATAATGGGCTTATTGTTTCTGGGTTTTGTGGTGCCTTCTATTGGCATTCGGGTAGATGAAGACAGGGTAAAAGCCATCCGCGAGTGGCCTACTACTCCGACTAACATTCATAAAGCGCGTAGTTTTTATGATTTAGCCACATTCAACCGCCCGTTTATCAGAAATTTTAGTTTTATAGTTTCCTCAATCACTAATTGCATGAAGAATGGTCTATTCTAACAGACTGAGGAATGTTTTAAAAGTTTTGCTGAGATCAACCAACGGTTGTCCTCCACTCTATGTTTGGTCCTCCCTGAATTTTAAGAAGATATTTGAGCTGGACTGGGATGCATCCTACATGGGTATTCGTGCAGTTTTATCACAAGAAAGCAAGCTCATAGCCTTTTATAACGAGAAACTGAGCGAAGCAAGGAAGAATTGGTCTACTTATGAAATTGATTTGTATGTTGTGGTACAGGCTTTACGGCATTGGCGTCACCATCTCATTCAGAAAGGAGTTTGTTCTATATAAGCACCCTCAAGCCCTCAAGTTTATCAATAGCCAAACTAATATTAGTCGTGTGTATGCCAGATGGATTTCATTTTTGCAAGAATTCACATTCATATTGAAGCACAAGTCGTGCCATCAAAAGAAGGTTTTTTTTTTTTTTTTTTTAAATCAGAAGAGAGCTATACAAACTATAGGCATTCGGGCTAGCCAAGCCAACAAAAAGGAGCCAAGCCAGCCTAACATAAACTACTAAAAACACCCCAGCCTATACAAACTACTAAAAACACCCCATCAAAATAAGGTTGTTGATGCCTTGAGCCGCTGAATCGCCATCCTTGTTACTTTAGCTAACAAGGTGATTGTGTTTGATTTCCTCAAAGAAATGTATGCTGAAGATCAAGAGTTCAAGGACACGTGGTTACGTTACAAGGAAGGCCACCTGGGCGAATTCCATATTCAAGAAGGGTTTCTATTCTACGGGAATCGGTTATGTATCCCACAAAGCTCGTCATGTGGCAATCTCGTCCTAGAACTCCATAGTGATGGTCTTGGAGGCCATATGGGTTGTGATAAGATGAAGGCACTTGTGGAGGAACGTTACTATTGGCCTCATCTAAGCCGGGACGTGGGAAGAATGGTGCAGTGGTGCCAGATATGTCAAGCTTCCAACGGCCATATATGCTTAGAATACCGGACTCTACACCCCGTTATTAGTACCAAAAGGTCCTTGGAAGGACATCTTGATGGACTTCATTCTAGGTGTCCCATGAACACAATGCGGCATGGTCTCCGTATTCATGGCGATACAGAGGTTTAAAAATGGCTCACTTCATCTCGTGCAAGCAGACATGATGCAACAAATATGGCCAATCTCTTCTTTTTAAAGATTGTGACATTGCACGGCATGTCGAAGACCATCACATCCGACTGTGACACAAAGTTCGTTAGTCACTTTTAGTGAACTTTGTGGAGTCGATTCGGAACCCAACTTCAGTTTAGTAATGCATATCATCCACGAACTTATGGGCATGCTAAAGTGGTAAACCAAACTTTAAGCAACCTCATATGGTGTATCTTAGGGGACAAGCCAAAGCAGTAGAACTTATCCCTATTTCAAGCCGATTTGCCTTCAACAACATAGTGAACTGATGTAGAACGGGTCGCTGATTATTTCATGACCCAGATGGACCGAAAGAAGATCGGTCGGGGTCGAAGTGATCCAAACCGTCAAGACCGTAAACTGATCGTATCTCGCAATCCGGAATGAGTTTCTAGACATATAATATATCATTTTGGGGTAGCTCGAGCTACTTTAGCCACCCAACCCTACTACGTTGGGTTGCCCATGCCGGAATCGCGAGATTCGACCATATCGACGGTCATTAAGCTAGTTTATTTTCAGTTTTACTATTTACAGTAAGTTTTAATTCGATCATAACTTTGGATTTGTAAGGTTTTAGAGTTAGTGCCCAACATGAAAAGGGCTTAGAATATTTAGTAGAACAACATGGTTAGGCCCGTTTGATAACTTTCTATTTTTGACCGAAAACCAAGAGTTCTAATAGGATTGAGCGACTTCTATGAATAGTAAGT
Organism: Liriodendron chinense; assembly: GCA_003013855.2. Classification (NCBI taxonomy): domain Eukaryota; kingdom Viridiplantae; phylum Streptophyta; class Magnoliopsida; order Magnoliales; family Magnoliaceae; genus Liriodendron; species Liriodendron chinense. Next base: position 2,548,864 of record PVNU02001090.1, on the reverse strand, counting down.
TTACTATTTATAGTAAGTTACGTTTTCTATGAGTTTGAGTTTGAGTTGGAGTCTGGTACTTTACCTAAGGTTTAGTTTCCTATTTATATGCATTGTAATTCCGTTTTTATTCATTCAATCTATCAAAAACAATCATTCAGAATTAATTTTCTCTTTTTATCCTTTTATTTCTTCTCGTGGATTCGAGAAACAATCGGTTAGGGAGACGGTGATCGACCTACCATTCCTCCCTGGGTCATGAACCAATCTACAGGGAAGTCACTATTCTAAATTATTTATAGATGAGTTCCCCATCACACCCTTGATCTCGTTCCTTTTCCTAAGTTCCCGAGCATAAGTATAGCCGTTGAAAACATGGCTGAGAAAATCACAGAGATTCATAGAGAAGTACGAAGCATGTTGCATGAATCAAACAAGAAATACAAAGAAGACACGGACAAGCATCATCGAGCCAAGGTCTTCGAAGTTGGAGATCACCAAGTGATGGTCCATTTGCACAAAGAATGTTTCCCATCTGGCACCTACAACAAGTTGAACCATAAGAAGGTTGAACAAGATCCAATCCTAAGAAAGCTAAACGACAACGCCTACTTGGTGGACCTCTTCGAAGAGTTCGAGATATCCAGGACATTCAACATTGCCAATTTGTTCAAGTATCATGAGCCCGAGCTAAATGAGAACTTGAGGGCGAGTTCTTTTGAAGGAAGAGGGACTGATGTAGAAAGGGTTGTTGAAGAATATATGGTGCTGATGGAACAAAACAAGAATGGAAGAAAGGAATTAAAGGCCAAGAGATGTGGCCCACCTGAATCTGTTGGCCAGGCGAATTAAGGTAGTCGGCTGACCGAATTAATACAGCCTAAGGACCCCAACTCCCTTTACTATTTTGGTCCATTGTCGATCAACTGATTTTCGGTCATCAGCCAACCGAACCCCAACTCCCTATACTGTTTTGGTCATCTGACAATTGAGCGACCAAAGGTTGTCGACCAACCATCTTCTAACTTTGGCCGACCGACGTTCCCAGCCGATTGGCCATTGATCCCGTAGTTTCACGTGAATTTTGCTGCTTTGTTTTCGTTTTCGACCCAAACTTTTTCTAATCTCGTTTATTAGGGTTTCTATCATGCTTAGAAGTATATATACTCGTTTTAATTCGTGTTTAAGGATTATTATTCGTAATTTAATAAAATTTCTTAAGAATTTTCTTTGTTTGCTCGTGGATTCGAGTGCCTATTGAGCAATCAAGGAAGTTCTGATTGAGGATTCCCAGATGGCTCCGTAAATTCGGGATAGTTATCTCGTGAGAGAGACGGTGCTAGATCTCACTTTGCCTCCAACTTGAAATTGGGTGTCATGGTCTTGGACATGGTTTTAAATTACTATTAGTTTATTGTTAAGAATAACATTGGATTAAGGCCGTAAATCGATGGACTATTAGACTTATTAATTGGAAAGTTTAGAAATGAAGTTTGCTTGAATAAAGGTGTGTGAATGTTGGTAATTAGAACTTAGAATGAAGGGTATGAACCTATTATTGTGGCCTCTAAATAAATTACATTTACTAATTAATATAGTACACTTAATCGTGATGCGGAACTCGAGTCTAAGATACATGCCTTGCCTAGTATCCAAATTTCGGGTCGTGACATGCCACATCCATAGCTACTGAAAGCCTGCATATCACGCGTCATACTCTATGTATGAGACTACTACATAGCTCCCTATATATATGTTACATGTGTGAAGTTACCTGCTTAGCCAAAAAGCCAGGGGCCCATTTCCACCACAGCGGATCACATCTCAAAATCAATGGAAACATCCCGAGACGCCCAAATCCGTGCAACGAAAGCCCCTCACTTGGTTATTTTTCCATTCCCATTTCAAGGGCACATCAATCCCATGCTTCAACTGGCGAGTCTTCTACACTCCAAAGGATTCTCAATTACGGTAATTCACACTCAATCCAACCCTCCAAATCCATCCAACTTCCCCAACTTCAACTTCGAGCCCATATCCGATGGCTTATCAGACCGTCAGGTCTGGACTGAAGACCCCGTGACCCTTGTTACCATCGTCAACGACACATGCCAAGCACCGTTCCATGATCGCTTGTCCCAATTGCTATCCGATGGCCCACATGGCCCGGTTACGTGCATCATCACTGATGTGATTTTTTACTGCACTAAAGCCGTTGCTGACCAGTTGAAACTCCCGAGAATTTTGTTAGACACCTGCAGTGCAACATATGCCACTACCATGGCGTCTTTGAAGCTTCTACAGCAAAATGGATTCCCTTCCATCACAGGTACGTAAGCATTTTAGAGGCCCATTTGGGTGTCTCCCAAATCTTGATTGGTTGCGCTCAAGAAATTCTTGAAACATACAGGTCTTGATATGTAGCCGATGAAGTTCTTAAAATGCATGCGCATCCCTACAAACCTTGATTGATGGCACAGCCCAACACACCATTACAATATTTAGGTGCTGTTTGGATACCGCTATCCCTTATTGAGTTTGTGAAGCACCTTTCACACACAAAAGGATAAGATATTTGTTTGTAGAGTGCCGATCGTCCGTGTTGAAGGCACAGAAAAATTCAGTGCCATCTATTCGCATTGGTCCACGTCATCACTAAATGACGTGAGCTCACGAAATATGCAGATTTCCACACAACCCTACTTTTGCCGTGTGGAATTTCTGTGGGCCTCGCCGTAATCTATCTGTTAGATTTGCACCGTCCATCAATTTTTTCATATTATTCTAAACCATAAGACGAAGAAAATGAGGCACATCCAAAGCTCAAGTGGACCACACAAAAAAAAGCATTGGATTGAATGGGTAACCCTGAAACCTTCCTACGGTCCACTGTGAGGTTTATTTGCCATCTAACCTCTTCATAAGGATCACTCATACCTTGATGAAGGGAAAACACAAACATCATCTTGATCAGAGTCTATGGCCCAAACAATTTTCAATGGTAGGCATTCAATTCCCACTTTCTTGTCGTGTGGTACACTTGAGCCTTGGATCTGACTCATTTTCCACCTCATGACTAAAAGATATGAAACAAAATGGATAGACAGCGTGGATCTAATAAATACATCATGATGGACCCCACGAAATTTCCACATCATAATGTGGATCTTCTTCTCTCCATAAGTGAGCAGCACAATTTCTTGACGTGGGTAATTTATGCACGACCATGATGTTGTATTTCCGAGATCTACATCATTTATATATTTTTTTTTTCACATCTTCCAAAGTTAGCCTAAAAACAAGACAAATCCAGAGCTCAAGTGGAACACACCACAGGAAACAATGAAATTGATGCTACCATTGAAAACTTCTTAAGGCTAAAAACAGGCTCTAATCAAGCAAATATTTTCGTTGTAACTTCATCCAAGTATTGGTGGCCTTATGAACAGTTTAGATGTCAGATAAGCCTCACGTTTGGCCCTAGGATGGTTTCAACTACAATTTGTATAATCCTCATTGCTTTCTGTGTTGTGATCCACCTGAGCTTTGGATGTACCTCATTTTTGGAATCACATTCTCAACCTATTTGGACAAGTTAATAGGACGGTGTGAATGTAACAAAAGGTCATGTAAAGTTTTACACATTAAAAGTTGTGCTAGGCACCGTGTGATGGCCAAATTACAAACGATCCGACACTCTTGGTTTTTTTTAAGAAGCTTTCACACGTAAAAAGATAAGATACTTGTCGGTGAAGCAGCTTTCACAGAAAACGAGAAAATGTCAGATTTCCTTTTCGGTGCTAACAATCTTGTATGGTGTATGGAGGAAGATAATATTCAATGCATATGCATCACATGTGCCTAATGGTCATCCATGTTTAAGAGCCTATAATGTCACATGTGCGGCTATCATTTTTCAAGCACTTTAGATGGGAAGCGGATTGCATCCTACCCTGCCTATATTGAATTGGTCTAGGGAGGGGCACTTTAGGGCCACCATGATGATGGATGGGTTTTATCCACATGATTAATCTATTTTTCCATATCATTATAAGGATGTGAGAGCACAAAAAATGTGGCAAATCCAAGGTTAAAATGGACCACACAGTGGAAATTAAACACTCACCATTAAAAACTTCTTGTGGGCCACATAAGTTTTAAATCAAGCTGACAATTGTGTTTTCCCTTCATTCAAGTCTATTTGGCCTAATGAACGGTCGGATGGAAAATAAACATCATAGTGGGCCTTAGGAAGGTTTCAATGATGGGCATCATTATTGCCATTGTTTCCTTACGGTGTGGTCCATGTAAGCATTGTATCTACCTCAGTTTTGATCTCATACCCTAAAATGAACAGTGTAGATAAAATACATACATTATGGTGGACCCCACAAAGCCCCCGCCTAAACAGATTTCTATCTCGGAGGGGCAGTACGGAATCATCTTTCGCTCTTATCAGCCTCATGTGTCAACTAACATACACCTGTACAATAATACCATATCTTAAGCTCTTCACATGTTCCACCACACCGTATCCCAAATGCTTGACAAACATAGTACATGTGGCCCTACATATCTTGTCTTGCATGGCACGGGTAAGACACATCCAAACAGCTTTCACGTGATCGTTGTCCTTTCATGGAGAAAAGGTGTGGCTAAGGGATATTTTGAAGAAGGAATCCGAGCAATCATCAAGTGGGCTGAGTTACAGCAATAGTTCACCACCATTTTTGGAGTTTTGGTCAATCACCAACCATACACATGGTGCACCTCTGTATACACTCTGTATACACTCTTTTGGACAATCTTAATAGTCCGATTCTATTGTTGAATTTGAACAGCTGATCTTTCTCGTATTCCTTTTTTTTTTTTTTCTTTTTTCCTTTTTTAAGTATCCATTTGGACTCTCCTGAGTTGGTGGGATGGTGACTTGTGGTACCAAGCTAGAATGGACTCAGCTGAACTGAGTCCAAGTCGACTCGGACAAGCATTTGGGTCAGGTAGCCTGGCTTAGTTAGGCCCATTTACAACCCCTAGTAGTATAAAATCTAACAGAAAAATGAAATACAAGGAAACATATGATTGATCCTTTATGGAGAAAATGCAACAACTAACATGGCTCGGGGCACTTCTGTTGGGACCACCCAATTTGTCACTAAACACAGTTAAGTCTACAAACAAGCAATGTGTAGATTATCGTAAACATATTAACGAATTTGTCTTCACCAGATGGTCAGCCAAACACACTCATTCCTGAGATTCCGCCTCTCAGGATCAAGGACATTCCGGACTTTAGCACAGCAGATCCTGATAAACTTGAGCAATCCTCGACCAAGACTCTCAATGCAAGAAGGTCTGCTTTGGGTTGTGTCATGAACACATTCGATGGTCTTGAACCAACTGCGTTGGCAAAAATTAGACAAGATCTTCATCCCACACCACTCTTTGCAGTGGGCCCGCTCTATAAATTCTCGCCAGGAGCATCAAACAGCCTACTAACACAAGACTACAGCTGCATCACATGGCTAGACAAGCAGGCACCACAGTCCGTCATTTATGTCAGCTTCGGGAGCTTAGCTTCCATTGATAAAAGAGATGTGGGGGAGATAGCCTGGGGCCTAGCCAATAGCGACCAGCCCTTCTTGTGGGTGGTCCGGCCTGGCTCCATCCACAGCCATGATTGGGTCGAACTACCAGAAGGGTTCGAAGAGAAAATGCAGGAGAGAGGCCGGATCGTTAAATGGGCCCCACAACAAGAAGTGCTGGCCCACCCATCAGTGGGAGGATTTTGGACACACAATGGTTGGAATTCTACGTTGGAGAGCATATGTGAAGGGGTCCCCATGTTATGTTCTCCTTATTTATGGGACCAAATGGTGAATGCTAGGTATGTGAGCCATGTTTGGAGGGTGGGAATGCAACTTGAGAATGGGTTCGATAGAAGTGAGATAAAGTGGGCGGTAAGAAGATTGATGGTGGAGATTGAAGGGAAGGAGATAAGAGAGCGGGCAGGAGCTCTAAAGGAAAATGTAATGCGCTCCATTGCGGAAGGAGGTTCTTCTTATGAGTCATTAGAGAGTTTGATCGATCTTATCAATGTCATTTTAATGCCGCTTTTCTTATCATATTTCATTTGTATTTTCCTTCTATTGCAAGCTACAACAAGATGTATGGTATGTGATCAAATAGACCTTTGTTTCAGGGTAACTATATTCATTTGATGTTAAATAGTGCACTGATTGAAATTTAGGCTGTATGTGAACTTTGGATACAACCATTTCTTTCCCGTCAATGGAACAGCACAAATAGAATATCCAATCCAGTGCAAAAAGTGGGCCACACCATGATGATCACTTTGCATGCTGCATTGTCTGAAGTACAAAATGTTAGCTCGATTAGAAGCACAGTAGAGTTGAGTCGACTCGAAAACTAGGACTAGGATCTCCAAACTGGTAGGAGTATTTTTTGAGTTGTTTCCAGTAAACTATGACATTTAAAAAGTATAAGTAATATATAAATAGTGTTCAGTTGTGCTGAGTTGAGATGAGTTTTCTCAGGTTTTTTTTTTTTTTTTCCAGTTTTTGTCTAGAAGAATTTTTTCAAGTTCAGCTGGGCTTTTCTCGATATTTTTACTGAGTCATCACTCAACGAGCCCACGTGAAAAGTAGCCAAGTCTAGGTCTTTTTTTCTTTTTTCAGTCTTTTAAGCAATGGTACGAAGATCAGGATGATCAATTAGGTGGGTCCCATCAGTACATTGAGTCATATATATCAGTTTTTTTAAGCAATGCCACAAATGTTGGTTTCAACCTACGCATGATGTTGTCAACAGCCTGTTGGCCCAGCTGGTTGAGTCCCTGTTTGTCAACCAGCAGGTCTCAGGTTCCAGACATACCAGAGCACCTAGGGCTGAATGTCGGGCAGGTTGGGTCCCCATCCACTATGTGAAGTTCACCTTTAATGTGGACCATCAATTGTAGGGATCCCATCTTTTGATGTCGACTGCCCATTATGTGAGGCGTCTTTTGATATTGCCCATCCCATCAAACACATATCCAATGGTTTGATGTCATATACTACTATGAGTGGATGGGCCTGAGGATAGGGCCCAAACTCGGTTTGTACTGGGCGAAGGGCCTGTAATTTGGACATACCATCTAAAGCAACCCTTGCCTCGATCCGAAACGTGGGCGTTTGTCCCTCAAATGTTGGTTTCAACCCACTGATGATATTGATGGAACGAAGGAGTCTGAAAATTAGGTGCCTCAAAAATTAGGTGATCCGATTATCATGTGAGCCATGTGAATTTAGAGGTTTTCCAATATTATTTTGTGGTAGGGCCGACCGTCCATTATGTAGGGACCACCTTGATGTGGGTCATCTATCATGTGGGGACAAGCTTCAATGTTATTGCCCATCATGTGGTAGGGCCACCTTTAATAGTATCAACCGCCCCTCATGTGAAGCCCACCTTTGATATGGACCTTCCATCGTATGGGCCTCACCTTCAATGTGGCCCGTCCATCATGCGGCCCACTTTGGATGTAGACCATTCATCATTAAGGGCCTACATCTGATGCGGACAATCCATTATGTTGGCTCATCTTCATGTGGGCTATATATCCATAATGCGAGGCTCACCTTTAATGTGGACCGCCCATTATATGGGTCCCATCTTGATGTGGGCCATCTATATGTCAGCTGATTTGTGCATTAAGCCGGATAACTAGATAGGCATTAAATCAGGGAACAATGGATAACTATCCAAAAATCTCTAAATTAATTAGGTGATGGTCCACATGATGGTTGGATCAGCCTGATTTTTGGAGCATCAAACTTCCATTGGGTCCCTTTTTCTGATGTATATTTGGATTCCATACACATGGGACAAGTACAAATCGTGGTGATCGACGGCTTAAATAGGAGGTGTGCTGCAACAACGCCTTGTACGTACAACTAGCTATCCGCACCGTCCTATCTTTTTTGTGAGATCAATTTAGATCACGAGCCAAAAAGGAAACAGATCCAAAAGTGCACCACACCGCAGAAAGCAGTGGGGAGAATGATTCCCACCGTTGAAACCTTCCTAGCTAGCGCCTACCATGATGTTTATTTTTCATCCAACCTGTTCATGGGGTCACACAGACCTATACGAAGCGCAAGAACGAATATCAGATTGATCCAAAACTTCTGTGGCCCCCAAAAAGTTTTCAGTTGTAGATGTTCAATCCCCACTGCTTTCTTTGGTGTGGTCCACTTGAGCCTAAGATCTGCCTCATTTTTTGAATCATAACCTAAAATGATTTGATAAAATAGATGGACAGTGTGGATATAATACATACATAATGGTGAGGTCCAAAAAACTTGGTGACGTCAACACACCACCATCTAGTTGTCTCATACCGAAGTTTCAATATTTAAAAAAATAAAAATAAATAAAAAATCATTATCATGTGGCGTGGAATTATTAGATAAGTCCAAGGGAAAGGGGAAGGGATTATTAGATAAGTCCAATCATGGGTGCCACTGACTACTTTTCTTTCTTGATGTGGCCAATAGGTCAAAAGTGAGTGCTAGATTGACCTCCAATTTCACAAAAATCACAGGGAATTGCGTGATTCAACCAAAGTCTAGCCACATTCTTGCATAGCTGGATTAGCAAATCCTAGATACTTTTACTCGGTGCCTAATCTACAGTTGGGCCTAAAGAGAGAGATTTTCTGTAAATTTTCTTAATAATTATGAAATCATTTTACACTAATTTATAATGTAAGATGTATCTGTCTAAGAGAGATTTTCTCTCAATTACAACTGCACAAGATAGTTATTTTCTAAATTACAACAGATTTAACAACTCATTAAAATTATGAGAGAGATATTTTTTTCTAAATTACAATAAATTTAACAACTCATCAAAATTATGAGAGAGATTTTTTCTAAATTACAATAGATTTGACAACTCACCAAAATTATGAAAGAGATTTTCTCTCTTCCAAAATGAGCCAAAAATAACAAAAATTCAATCAAAATAGTTGAGGTGGCCAACTAGGCAATTTTGTGAGCTTAACAGGGCCCACTGGATGGATGAATCTGATCTTTGTTGGTAGCATCCCTTTGCCGTGAAGGGTTAAGCGAATTACAATTTACGGTGGAGTTGTGTGTTCAGGTAAGTGTCCAACACGCCCACTCATTGCATGTGAGACCCATGGACCGCTGATCAAGACTTTTGAAAAAACAGACTCCATTTGGCTATGGTGGATATCCTAAAAATTTCACAAATTAGAGGATCAATCCTAACTGATACATTAGCCGGAGGGGTGTCAATGGGCCACGCTCGGGCCTGAAAAATTAGAATTTTGAATAGGGCCAGCCCAACAGCCCAGCCTGAAACATATCAAAATCCATGCCGAGACATACCCAAGCCGAGCCCATTGACCGCCCTTATTAGTGGTCCAAAAAATAGAAGACTTGGACAAAAGAAAAAAGGAAAATAATAATAGAACTATGGTTGAAATTTTTTCCCAAGACGACGAGAAACTTACAATCTCTGAAGTAAATAGAAGACTTGGGAGAATAAGAAAAATAATAACTATCGTTGAAAATTTGCCAAAGACTACTTGAATCTTATAATCTTCAACGTTTTAAGAGATCCCCCATCAGATTAATGGTCCCGATCACCAAACCAAGAGCCCCACTTGTACCAAAAAAGAAAATGAGTGAGGATAGAAATGCCCACTGTTAAAACCTACTTGAAAACTACAGTGATGTTCGTATGCCATCCAACCTGTTCACAACGTAATTACTTTCCACGAGGACGAAGGGAAAACACAAATATTAGCCTGATCCAAAACTTCTGTTACCCCTAGGATTCACAGTGGCTGTTCAATTGTCATTGTTTCTTGTAGTGGGGCCCACTTAATTTGTGAATCTGCCTATTTTTTTCCATCACGTTCACATTGTCTCCCACAACTGATGGATTGAGTGGATAACACAGAGAAATTACAGGTTGCCCTGCAAAGTTTAGGTAGGAATTCTGGTTGCATCAACTTGGACTTAGACTAACTCAATTGGACTCATCCGTGTAGTATGTGACTCGGGCGTGTATTCATGCCCAGAGTCCACTCTATCCATCCATCAGTTTTGCAAGTTTATTCTAAAAATGAGCTTAACAATCAAGTAGATATAAAAACTCCGAGTGGGCCACACCATAAGAAATGGTTAAAATAAAAAGAGCTACCATTAAACCTTCTTAGGCCCACCGTGATACTTACATGCGATCTATCCCATTAATAAGGACATTCCCACCAGGGTGAAAGGAAAACACAATTATCAGCCTAATAAAAGCTTCTGTGGGCCCCAAGAAAGCTTCAACAGCAAGCTTGTGACTTACCCACTTGAGTGAGATCACGCCCTAACAAGAGCTGGGGCAGCTGATGGATGGAGTGCATAGTCCCATAGTCCCAACTCACAGAGTCCTTAAAACATGCATTCTGGGAAGTCGCATCCCTACTATTCCTAGTCGCTAGCTACACATGCAAAAGCCAAAGACCAAAAAAAAAAAAAAAAAAAAATTGATACTTTAATCATGTGTCCACTAATCAAAGGTTAGGATCATCCAATCAGTCTGATTTCCAATCCGTGACTTATCAATGGTGGGTTCCACAACTTGGTTTAATTTAACTTAATCCATGCCATGTGAATGACTTTTGATCGCATGTGTATCAAACGCTAGATCTATCATATTGTATCTGATCCTAAGCCCTGTTACAGTCTTATCGGAATTAGGTGCCCCCTACCAATACTCCCCTCAAACCTACATCTGTCTCCTGGACCACATTGCATAGGATGGTGGATCAAGACCATCCAACAAACAGTCTTTGACTGTGGATGGTCAACAGCTCAAAAACCAGATTGATCATAAATGTCCAGCAACACACTTGGTGGACTTCAAATGGGCAGTAGAAAAACATAGGAGCTGACAGTTGACAATCTGCAGGACAAGTGCCAGAAAGTGGTAGAATTGTCCAATGGACAGCAGTCTTTGAACGGTAAGCCATTCATGGAAGAGCAAGTAGATGGATGGTCCCAATCCACTCCCTTCCAAAGTGTAAGGTGGAATGTAGGTCATTGTGATTTCCACTAGAGAGATGAAAATGAGTTACTTCCCAGACAAAATATCAGCAAAACGTAGTCATGAATTACAACACATGGCTCCACACAAAATACCATGCCAGGCCAGGTGAAACCCCTATAGAACACATGGCGCAAGAAAAATAAAGTTTAACCTGAGCTACTAAACTGAAACTGATCTGCAATTGTAGGACAGGTAATACTGTAAAGCTCTGAAATTTCGGTTCTCGTGAATAACACAATAGGTCGAGTTTTTGGGTGTTAACCTGAATATACTAGGGATATATTTCTACATATTCATTTTTATTTTCCATATTCATAGCATTCATAACACAATGACGAAAATTAGAATTATCAATCCATACTTTTCTACTCTATATTCTCAAACATAATGGTTCACATTCATACATAACATAATATTTCACTTCCTTATCTCCATGGGAAACTTAACCCAAATTACATGAAAATTAATATACTCTATAAAGGTGAAAACAGTAAATATAATTAATCTTCAAACCGCTTCGGCATCATCATCCATCATTAATCGCCATGAAATTTCATATTCTTTAATCTACAAGTCGAATTCGTCTAATGGATCGTCACCTGCAACTTCCGGTGGTGTTTTAAAACACCATCCTATGAGAGAGTGAGTTGCTCAAGATAAACCCAGTGAGGGTTGTCCCCTAAGATTAGCACAATAGTATCCAAGCATAATAATCATACCCAAACAAAACATATACGAGAAAATCTCCTTTAATGCAATGCATGATATGCATGCTCTAACTAAGGCACCATGACCAAATGAGACGGGACCTATTCTACTCTTCTCATTAGCCACTATTCACCAGAGTCCATGATGAAGCGGAAATCTCCACAACTTCATGTCCTGGAAACCCAACTAATGAAAACAGGGAAACCCATCAATCTCCATTAATTAGTATACGACAAGAGGCGGGGCAACCCATCAACCTCCACCGTGACACCCAAGGGGCTGACCCACCAAGTCAGGTCCAATGAATGCATGATTAGTTCCATCCATTAATTAAGTAATTTAATATCCCGTTAATTAAATGATGTTCACAACTAATGATCACTCCTTACTCCAATTAGTTCAAGAAAGCTCAAAGTCACTATGAGGGGCTCGTCACCCAACATAGGCCGACAGCTCAGGCTTAGTGTCCCATACCTTCAACCCTGGCTCATGAAACTTATCATACTCATCAATTTTATCTTCAATGGATCCATCACAGGTAACATATCAAAGAAGGATCCCCCTGACACTTATCAACAAAGCATACAAGGTAGTGACCAAAATTAACAACATGGCATATACAACCAATAATACATACACGGTGATGTCAACACTTAATACTCAATGTCAAGGCATATTCATTCAATAATACACATGGTAATGTCAACTCCTAGTACAAAACAGTAAGTATATTCATCCAAAAATATCTATATAATAATGCCAACATAACAAGGCCTCGTACGGGCTTCGTCTCTTTACATCAAACAGTTATATCAATAGAGGGTTAAGGGGTATTCATTAACGTAACATTCATATACAAAATTTCGAATCATACATCACATCAATCATCATGTTCATCATAAACATATAATAAACGTAAATTAAGCATAGTCTCCACATAAGCATATACATTAAAATTCATGGTACACATCAAGGAATACCATACAAATCATAATCACATAAAGAGATTTCAACAAGCACAGTTTCAAGAAATCACATAACAAAACCCTAGTTTCTAAGCATGGAATGGACAAGAAATTCAATATTGTAGTAACTAGGCTTAAAGGAAATCCTCACCTCTGAGGTTGGATGATTTAAGACATTGTTAGGGCCGTGGAATCGAGTTTAGGTCCAAACCTCTCTCAACGGCGGCAAAGTACTCAATTGAGTCAACTCACTCTGACTCAGTTCTTCTTCTCCATCTCTTTCTTTCCTTCTTCTTCTTCTTCTTCCTTTCTCCTTTTTCTTTCTTTCTTCTTTTCTTCCTCGTTTTCCTTCTTCTCTGGAAGTGGGTCCAGCGACAACAAACCCATAGAACCCTCTCTCTCTCTCTCCCTCCTCATGGTCTCTCTCTCTCTCTCCCTCTCTCCCTCTCTCTCTCTCTCTCCTCTCCTCCCTCCCTCCCTCCCTTTGAGTTTCGTAAGGGCAGGGATGTGCATCTAAGGAGATCTTACATAGACTCCAAGAGTCAATTATTGGATGGCCGGTCAGTGCGGAAAGGTGTGTCGGATCCGAGAGTTGGAGTTGCAATAGGAGACTTAGAATCGTTATTTAAAAGAGTGTGGATGTTTTGGAAACCGTTAAGTTGATTGGTGAGGGTCCACAAGAAGATCTAGGTGAAGTTTGGAGAGGCCATGCACAGCGGATCGGAGGATCTTGCACTTCTTGGTTTTGAATGGTGGTTTGACGTGGGCAACTAGATTGACGAATGGTGGAGAGGCTCAATCGGTTTAAGGTTTACTAGGACACGGGCCTAATGGACAGAATGGATTAGAGACGTGGGGCTTGCCGGAAGGACGATGTAGACCATGCATGGTGGCAGCTGCGACGTTGTTGCTGCAACGTCCGTGAGGAAGATGGGCGGGTTATCTGGTTCGCGTGAATCGCAGTCAAACACGGTTGACCGTGTGACCGGCCATGTACACGGCACACGCGAGTCCCACTATGATGCTTATATGAAATCCACTTCGACCAACAGGTCGGCAGCATAAATTTAAATGATGACACCAAAAATAGGCCAGATTCAAGATGGGCCATATTTTTTATTAGGGCATTTGTAGGATGATCGGATGGGTGAAATTCGACGCATACGACTAAAACGTGGCCAAAAGATTATATATAAAGTTTTGCACTGAAAATGATCGTCAGAAACTGTAGTACTTAAAAATGTCTATACTTAAAAATGTCTATTTAACTTAAGCTTAATTAATGGCATTTTCATAATTATTTAAAAACTGTAAGATATTTGAAATCCGATCTTTTTACGACGTTCATGAGGTTATTCTAAGCAATTTTTGTAAACGGTCCTTTATCAGATTTACTGTCGATGTCCAACTATTCACAGATTAGAGGTAAATTTACTCTAATTATTTCAAATAAAATAAAATCCGAGGGGTTATACATACACGCCAACCCAAATTTCATTGGATAAGCAGCTAACAAGAACAAAAACATCGCAATGAACAACAAAGCAATATGGGTAAAAAGTTGTATCAAAGAGGAAATTCAAGTAGAGAGCCTCAGAGGCAACTAACCTCAAGAAAACATTAAGGAGAACCCACAGATTTGGTAATTTTGTGCTGCAAAGTCTCCCTCCATGGTTCACATATCTCCAGCCATCAATCAGCAGACAATAATCTCCACCGCCCATGAAGCATTTCAAAGCGCCTCAATCAGATGAGTTGCTGACATCATCCATGATCTAACTCGTACATGCGCATCGGCAGCTGATTCCCAAGAAAGACTATTAAAGTCTAACTAATCCTGATACAACCTGCAGATACTCTATGAGAGTATTATATAACTCCCTATATACATAGGATGAGAGTTCACTTCTTAGCCTAAAAGGCCGTTGCCCATTTCCACTGCGCCTATCACATCTCAAAATCAATGGAGCCATCAACAGACCTGCAAATCCAAGAAAAGAAAATCCCTCATTTGGTTATTTTGCCACTCCCATTTCAAGGACACATCAATCCCATGCTTCAACTGGCTACTCTCCTACACTCCAAAGGATTCTACATCACCGTTATTCACACCCACACCAACCCTCCCAATCCAGACAACTTCCCCAACTTCCACTTCGAGCTCATACCGGACGGCATATCCGACAGTCAGCTCTGGACTGGGGACCCCATACCCCTAACGTGCATGCTCAATGACACATGCCAAGAAGCCTTCCATGATCGCTTGTCCCAGTTGCTATCGGACAGCCCGCATGGTCCGGTTACGTGCATCATCGCCGATGAGATGTTTTACTTCACAAAAGTCGTCGCCGACCAGTTGAAGCTCCCAAGAATTTTGTTAGGCACCAGCAGTGCCTCATGTTATGCCACCATGGAGTCTTTGAAGCTTGTACAGCAAAATGGACTTCTTTCCATCACAGGTATGTGCACATGTTAGAGCCCCGTTTGGGTGTCTCCCAAATCTTGACTGGTTCCTCTCAATTATCTTAATCAACATCATGTATAGCAATCCAGAGTATCCGAATTGCAGGCCCATGTGGATGGAGCAAGCCTCTATATATATGCACACTTATTGGACAATCTTAGTCGTCATTTCTTTTTAGTTGAATATGGACGGCTGATCTTCTTCTTCTTCTTCTTCCTTTTTTCTTCTTCCTTCCTGAAAGTATCCATTTGGCAGCCACTGGTTGGATGGTTAGGATTATTCAATTAGTTTGATTCTTTAGCGATGCTCCATCCACACTAGACTCTATGACTTGGAAAGTTAACAAGTTGCATAGAGGTCTACATGTGCCACACATAGAAATGATGGAGACCATGACTTGAAAATTTCCATTGAGTAGGTCTACGGATGGAAGTGGGCCAGATTGGCCGGACTCAGTGTTTCCACCGGACCTATCAGGGCTCTATCGTTTCAAGTCACAACTCACATAAGCCGGAATGGACTCAAATGAACTGAGTCCGAGTTGACTCAAACGAGCACATGGGTCAAGTATCTAGGCCATAGGCCAGGCTCGTCTGGAACAAGCCTTGGGCCAGGTCAGGTAGGCCCATTTACATTCCAAGTAGGTTTAATACCTATAAGAAAAATGAAATACAAGGAAACATAGGATTGATCATCATTTACAACAGAAAATGTAACAAATAACATGGCTTGGGGCACTTTTGATGGGGCCACCCTTCGGTGATCATGAACATTCATTTGGTGGGCCCAACTCTGAAACTTATACCTACTTGTCACAGGAGATACAATGGGAATATAATTAAAATGCGTGTGCACACATGCGCGCGCACGCACACACATTTTGCTCTACAAACATGCAATGTGTAGATTATTGTAAACATATGAACGTCTTTACCAGATGGTCACCCAAACACGCTTATTCCTGAGATTCTGCCACTCAGGATCAAGGACATTCCGGACTTCGGCACAACAGATCCAGATATGCTTGAACGATTGGGGGGCAATGTTCTCAATGCATTAATGTCTGCTTCGGGTTACATCATGAACACATTCGACGGTCTTGAATCAACTCCATTGGTAAAAGTTAGACAAGTTCGGCATCCTGTGCCACTCTTTGCGGTGGGCCCACTTTGTAAATTCTCACCGGGAACATCAAACAGCTTACTAACGCAAGACTACAGCTGCATGGCTTGGCTAGAAAAGCAAGCACCAAAGTCCGTCATTTATGTCAGCTTCGGCAGCTTAGCTTCCATTGATAAAACAGACCTGGTGGAGATAGCTTGGGGGCTAGCTAATAGTGACCAGCCCTTCTTGTGGGTTCTCCGGCCTGGCTCTATCCGCAGCCAAGAGTGGGTCGAACTGCCAGAAGGGTTCGAAGAGAAGACACAGGAGAGAGGCCTGATTATTAAGTGGGCTCCCCAACAAGAAGTGCTGGCCCACCCATCAGTGGGAGGATTTTGGACTCACAATGGTTGGAATTCTACGTTGGAGAGCATATGTGAAGGGGTCCCCATGTTATGTTCTCCTTATTTATGGGACCAAAAGGTGAATGCTAGGTATGCAAGCCATGTTTGGAGGGTGGGTATGCAACTTGAGAACGGGTTCGATAGAATTGAGATAGAGTGGGCCATAAGAAGATTGATGGTGGAGATTGAAGGGAAGCAGATAAAAGAGAGGGTAGGAGCTCTAAAGGAAAATGTAATGCGTTCCATTGCGAAAGGAGGTTCTTCATATGAGTCATTAGAGAGTTTGATTGACCTTATCATGTCACTTTAATGCCTCTTATCATATGTTATTTGTACTTTCATTCTATGGGGCAAACTACAATAAGATTATGTGATCAAATAAGGCTTTGTTTCAGTGTAACTACATTAGGTGGCCCCATTAGTACATTGAGTCATATCATCAGTTATCCAATGGTTTGATGTTGTGAGTGGATGGCCCTGAGGATAGTGCCCAAGCTCGGTTTGTGCTGGGCTAAGGGCCTGTTTGGACATACCATCTAATGCAACCCTTGCCTCGATCAGAAACAACGAGTCTGGAGACTGTTCCGCAATTGATACTCTTCCAACTTTCTATTTGATTCCATGCAAAAAAAAACATTCAATAAGTGTTGAGTTTGGGGCTACCTTGCTTGTGTATCACATCCAGTGACGGGTAGGTCCACCATGAAAATTGGTGCGCCATAAATCAGACAATCCAATTATCACGAGATCCATGTGAATTTGAGATTTTTGGATGGTTTTTCATTCTTTTGTAGTAGGGCCTACCATATTGCTTATATATCAGCTGACCTGTGCATTTTAAGCATGTCCCACCATGATGATGAGATTTCCCAAAATCAGCCCTAGACAAATAATTAGGTGGTCCGTAAAATTGGAAACAATGGATAACTATCAAAAGCCTCTAAATTCAGGGGGTGGTAGTCCACATATATGATAGGTTGGCATGGTTTTTAGAGCATTTAACTTCCTTGGGCGACTTCTCTGATGGATAATTGGCTACCATAAACATGACTTGTGGGCCCAATGCATTGTACAATGAGCTTATTCTACAAGGATATGTAGAGGAACCAGCTTACCTTCTCCAATTCCATCAGCTATGAAAGTGATTGCATCTTGTGCAATGCCTCTAGTATAAGCTTATTTTAGAATGTAGTTTCTAGGCCATGCTGTAATGTGTGTATCAAATCAAATCCATCCGTCACATGCTTCCCCTCTTGTTCTGACGCAGGGAGGGTGTGATTAGGTCGATCACCGTCTGCCTAATCAGATAAGTACCTTGAGTCCACAAGGCCTTTCGGAATCCTCTACCGAACTTCCTCGAACACACGAGGAAAAGCAAGAGAAAATAGGAAATAAATCCAAATAAATTCATAATAATTGATTGAATGAAATTTAACGTGACTATAATGTTTTAAATAAGAAACTAAACCCTCGGTAAAAGTTTCAGGCTTCAACTCAAATTAAAACACCTAAAAATGTTAATTACTATTTATAAAAGTTTCTCAATCCTACTAGAACTTATGGTTTTTTGCCAAAAAATAGAAAGTTTTTAAACAGGCCCAACCACGTTATTCTACTAATTATTCTAAGCCCTTCTCATGTTGGGCACAAACTCTAAAACCCTACGAATCAAAAGTTATGATCAAAATAAAACTTGCTATAAATAGTAAAATTGAAATTAAACTAGCCAAATGACTGTCGATCTGGTCGAATATCATGATTTCAGCATGGGAAACCTAGCATAGCAGTGTTGGTTGGCTAAAGTAGCTCGAGCTACCCCAAAATCATATATTATATGCCCTGAAACTCATCCTGGATCGTGAGATATGACCGTTTTATAGTCCTAACGGTTCTGATCGCTTCCAGCCCCGACCGGTCTTCTTTTGGTCCATATGGGCCCTGTAATAGTTGGCAACCCATTCTACATCAGTCCCCTTCACTTCGAAAGAACTCGACCCCGAGTTCTCGTCCATCTTTAAGTCATGATACTCATACAGATCCGCCACGTTAAAAGTTCTTAATATCTTCATGTCATCCAGGAGATCAACAACGTAGGCATTATTATTGATCTTACGGATGATCGGTACAGGGAAAATCTTCTTGTCTGCCTCATCGGTCCACTGAAACGGTCTCTTCTTCATGCAATCAATGATTATTGCGACAATAGTACTGAAATTCCTCACGAATCGACGATAAAAGGTCGTCAACCCATGAAAACTTCGTACCTTATGAATGTTTGTCGGGGTTGGCCAATCCCAAATAGCCCGAACATTCTCTTCGTCCACTCGAATGCCCGTGGACATAGGGAGGGCATGATTAAGTCGATCATCGTCTGCCTAATTGAATAAGTACCTTAAGTCCACAAGGCCTCCGGGAATCCTCTACCTGACTTCCTCAAATCCACGAGGGAAAGCAAGAGAAAAATAGAAAATAAATTTTTAATAATTGATTGAAAGAAATTTAACGTGAAATCATATATTATACGCCCTGAAACTCATCCCAGATCGTAAGATACGATCGTTTTACGGTCCTGACGATTCTGATCGCTTGCAGCCCTGATCGATATTCTTTTGGTCCATTTGGGCCATGTAATTTATAGTCGGCGACCCATTCTACATCATGTTCTCCACTGATCTTAAAAAGCAAGCTAATTCAAAACTCAGGTGGGCCATACTACATAAAATTAAAGTTGTCAATGGGTCAGGCTTGAGCTAAGCTAGATCAAAATTTTGAATAAGCCCAGCCCGAACAATTCAAAATCCAGGGCAAAGCCAACCCTAGGCTTTTCTTTTTTTTTTTAAGGAAAATCTTATTCACATAGCAAAAAATACTTACATTCAGGCAGTCCCTGGACAGCAAAAAGGCCCGGGATCACCTATCATATCAGCCAGCTATATCAAAAACAAAAAACAGACAGGATGAAAGAACTCTCCTCCTAAGACCAGTCAAAAACACGACTAGTGGCCCCCTGCCCAAGAGCTCGGACGCATGCCTGAGCTCGCCTTTAAACAGCACCCTCATTAAAGCCAGACAACTCAGATAAGTTTCCAAGACCTACCTTGTCAAGAAATATGAGGCCTCGAATTTCCTGAGGCAGATCAGATAAGCGGTTGAACATCCTCTTAGCTTGGGTGTCACTCCTCAATCTTGCCAACCCATCCGCCACTGAATTTCCTTCCCTCACCACATGAGATAGATTAAACTGACTCATTCTTCTCAGTCCGTTAATCCGCTCCTTCCAACACCACCATTTTCAATTTTGTAAAATGCCCCCTTGGAGGGCTTTAATGACAATTGAAGAGTCACTTTCAACCTCAACATTGGACAGACCATACTGCCTACAAAGGAGGAGGCCATCACGCAGAGCCTTCCTTTCCGCTTCATTATTCGATCCTGTGTTATAACCGTTTGAAAACGCAAAAATGAAATCCCCATGAGGTCCTCTGCAAATGCCTCCTCCTCCTGACTCTCCTGGGTTGCCCCTTTGCCAATCCATCAACGTTCATCTTCACCCATCCTGACAACAGTCTCCTCCACTTGACTAAGCTCAGATTTTGCCTAGCTATAGGTCTGGGAGAAATGCCTATCTCATCCACCGCAAACTAGGCATCCAACGAGCGAGGATTCATATTCGGGATAGAATGACCTATCCAGCAAAGCAATCTCTTCACCCGTCTAACTGCGGCCTCAACTCCTTCCTTAGAATCATCGAATTTATAGGTATTTTTTGTTTTCCAGATCTCCCATAACAGAAAGGCTGGTATTAAGAACCCTAGGCTTAATACGTTAACAGCCCAATTTAAAATCATGCCTAAAACATATAAAATCAGGTAGTGAGGCCCACCAAGGTTTCATAATAGACTTATCTTTTGAGGTGCTTATCGATCATGGTAGGGCGCATCTTATAAATACATGGTATATCATATAAAACACAGTGGGCCTAATATACAATCTAAATAGTCCTAAAATGCTCGACATCCTCATCCTAACTATTCCATGGGGTGTTACCATATATATGCTCTAGATCATGATGATTTTTGGGATACATGAATAACTTGGAGGGGCACATCTAATGGATGGGTTAGATGACACTCACAGATTATGTCGGCCCCACATTGCTCGAAAGTATGGTTATTACCATATATTCTAATCATTCCTTAATTTCATTCCCAAACTGGAGATTTGATGGGGCATGAAGAACACAGATCCATCTCTCCATGGGACATGTGGCAGACTGACGTACAAATCGTGGCGATAGACAGCTTAACTACGAGGTGTGCTGCATCAACGCCTTGCACGTACAACTAGCTCGAAACGTATTGCCTGGTGTACCACACCCCACTGACGCCAAGTTTTGTGGGCCCCAACATGATGTATGTGATATATCCGCACCGACCATCTATTTTGCGAGATCATTTTCGACCATGAACTCAAAAAGGAAACAGATCGAAAGCCCAAGTGGACCACACCATAAAAAGCAGTGGGGAAAATGATTCCTACCGTTGAAACCTTCCTAGCCCCACCATGATGTTTATTTGTCATCCAACCTGCTCATGGGTTCACACAGACCTAGATGAAGGGAAAGGACAAATATCAGATTGATCCAAAACTTCTGTGGTCCCCAAAAAGTTTTCAACGGTAGAAGTTCAATCCCCACTGCTTTCTTTAGTTTGGTCCAGTTGAGCTTCAGATCTGCCTCAGTTTTAGGATCATAACCTAAAATGATTTCATAAATGTACAGTGTATATACAACACATGCATCATGGTGACGCCCACAGAACTTGTTGACCTCAACACACCATGCCGTGGAATTTTTAGAGTAGTCCAAAAGGAATGAACGGATTCATTCATGCATCTCAATCCGAAGGTTCTAATCATGGGTCCCACTGCCTAATTTACTTTCCAAATTGTTTATGGCCAATGAGTCAAAATTGGGTGCCGCATCGACCACCAACTCCACAAAAATTTCAGGAAACCGCATGGCCCAATGGGCCTATAACGTCTTGCAAAGAGAATGATGCAACCTAAGTCTAGTCACATTCATGCATCACTGGAATAATCCTCAGCAATTTTTCCTCGGTGCCTGATGTTGGGAAACTTCACAGAAGCACAAAAGATAATCAAATAAACAAACCACACAATTAACAAGCAATTACAATAAAAATAATTCTAATATTTATGTAGAAAAACTCTTGTAAGAAAAAACCACGGCTCAAAGTAATCTTTCAATCCAAAAGCATACAAGAGATGAACAATAAAACAAAGCAAAACCCAATAGAAAACCCAAGTTCTCTCTCACTAAAACTTTCTCCCATAATCCTAACCCAATCGCACTAGCTTTTATAAGCAATAATCGAAAATAAAAACAATTGGCGCAAAATCACACAATTTGTATGACAGAGATTGACACAGTCGGTCGCCAAAGACCACCATTGGTCGCCTGACGCAATGAGATCGGTTGCCCATAACCATCAAAAATTGTCCAAAGAGTTTTTCCATAAAAAAACTTCAAATATCGAGTGCCCGAAGCCTGTAGCTTGTTCGCTTGAACTTGCCTGAAAAATGCCCAGAGACCAATTTGTCCATTTCGGGGCAGTTCCGGTCGCCCGACTAGTTAGTCAGTTGCCCAAAACCCCCTGGCCATAAACAGATTGAAGGCTCCACCAACACTTAATCCACCATTGGGCCCACCATGATACTAACATGCAGTCCATCCCATAAGATCATTCCCGTGAGGAAGAAGGGAAAACACAATTATCATCCTAATAAAAGCTTCTGTGGGCCCAAAAAGGCTTCAACAGCAAGCTTGTGACTTACCCACTTGAGTGAGATCACGCCTTAACAAGAGCTGGGGCAGCTGATAGATGGAGTGCATCATCACATAGTCGCCTAAATAAGGCCGAACGGAGTTGGTCCGACTAACAGGATCATTAAGCATGCAGTGAAGTCGCATCCCTACTATTTCTAGTCGCCAGCTAAAGAGATATTCAAAGGTGAAAGATAAAAACTTTTGATACTTTAATCAAGTGCCCACTAATCAGAGGTTAGGATCATCCAATCACAGTCTGATTTCCAAACTGTGACTCATCAACAGTGGGTTCCACAACTTGGTTTAATTTGACTTCATGTATGCCACGTGCTTGACTTTTGATCGCATGTGCATCAAACGTTGCTCTCTATGAGAGTATTATATAACTCCCTATATGCATAGGGAGAGAGTACATTTCTTAGCACAAAAGCAAGAGACCCATTTACACGCCGCAGCTGATCACATCTCAAAATCAATGGAAGCATTGAGAGACATGCAAATCCAAGAAAAGAAAATCTCTTATTTGGTTATTTTGCCACTCCCATTGCAAGGACACATCAATCCCATGCTTCAACTGGCCAATCTCTTACACTCTAAAGGATTCTCAGTCACCGTTATTCACACTCAATCCAACTCTCCCAATTCATTCAACTTCCCCAACATCCACTTCGAGTCCATACCCGATGGTTTATCGGACGATCAGCTCTAGACTGAGGACCCATTAACCATTGTGTCCATCCTCAACGACACATGCCAAGCACCGTTCCATGATCGCTTGTCCCGATTGCTATCGGATGGCCCACATGGCGCGGTTGCATGCATCATCACCGATGAGCTTTTTCACTTCACAAAAGCCGTTGCGGACCGGTTGAAGCTCCGGAGAATTTTGTTAGGCACCAGCAGTGCCACATGTTACACCACCATGGCCTCTTTGAAGCTTCTAGAGCAAAATGGAGTCCTTTCCATCTCAGGTACTGGTGCATGTTAGGGCCCGTTTGGGAGTCTCCCAAATCTTGATTGATTCCACTCAAGAACTCCTTGAAATGAATCAATCTTGATGTGCCGCCAAAAAGTTCTTAAATTGTGTTATGCATCCTAGTTATATTTGCCGAAAGTCTTGTATGGTATATGTTAAAGAATAGTATCATCATACACATGCATCACGTGTACTACATGTCTCTCTCTCTCTCTCTCTCTCTCTCTCTCTCTCTCTCTCTCTCTCTCTCTCTCTCTCTATATATATATATATATATATATATATATATATGGTTATCTTAAGCTTCTTACATTTAGCCATGCAACAATAATAATAATAATAATAAAACACATTTAGCTCTACCAACAAGCAATGCGTAGATTATCGTAAACATATTAATGAATTCATCTTTACCAGATTGTCAGCCAAACATGCTTATTCCTGAGATTCCAACCCTCCGGATCAAGGACATTCCGGACTTCAGCACGACAGATCCTGATACGTTTGAGCGATTGGTGGCCAATGTTCACAATGCAATAATGTCTGCTTCGGGTTACATCATGAACACATTCGACGGTCTTGAATCAACTGCATTGGCAAAAATTAGACAAGATCGTCATCCTGTGCCACTCTTTATGGTGGGCCCGCTTTACAAATTCTCGATGGGAACATCAAACAGCTTACTAACACCAGACTACAGCTGCATGGCTTGGCTAGACAAGCAAGCACCAAAGTCCGTCATTTACGTCAGCTTTGGGAGCTTAGCCTCCATTGATAAAGCAGACCTGGTGGAGTTAGCTTGGGGACTAGCCAATAGTGACCAGCCCTTCTTGTGGGTTCTCTGGCCTGGCTCCGTCCGCGGCCAAGATTGGGTTGAGCTGCCAGAAGGGTTCAAAGAGAAGACACGAGAGAGAGAGGCCAGATTGTTAAGTGGGCACCCCAACAAGAAGTTCTGGCCCACCCACCAGTGGGAGGATTTTTGACTCACAATGGTTGGAATTCTACGTTGGAGAGCATATGTGAAGGGGTCCCCATGTTATGTTCTCCTTATTTATGGGACCAAAAGGTGAATGCTAGGTATGCAAGCCATGTTTGGAGGGTGGGTATGCAACTTGAGAACGGGTTCGATAGAATTGAGATAGAGTGGGCCATAAGAAGATTGATGGTGGAGATTGAAGGAAGGAGATAAGAGAGAGGGTAGATGCCCTAAAGGAAAATGCAATGCATTGTATAGCAAAAGGAGGCTCTTCATATGAGTCATTAGAGAGTTTGATTGATCTTATCTTGTCATTTTAATGTCTCTTTTCTCATCATATTTCATATTGTGGGCCCACTACAACAAGATGTATTTGATCAAATAGGGCTTTGTTTCAATGTAACTATATCCCTTTGCAATTAAATAGTACACTCATCGAAACATACACTACTTGAACTTTCTGTACAACCATTTGACGAAGGGGTATATCTGCTTAGGGGGGAATTTGGGTCCTAAGTTCCTCTGCATAAGTTACCTATGTCTTACGTAGCTTATCTTGTTTTCTACTTATTCCGCTTGTTCAGCCGATAAGAATGTTTGCTAAAAAGTAGGATAGTATAATTGATTTCCTCCATCACATAGGTATTTATTCCTCAAGTTTGTTCAGTCCACCCTTAATATCCATCGTCCATCATGTGGGCCCAACCTTTGACGTGGACCGCTTGTTATGTTGGGCCCACCTAGGCCCTATCTTCAATGTGAATAGTCCATCGTATGGGGCCCACCTTCAATGTGGACGATCCATCTCGAGAGACCCAGCTTCAATGTGAGCTATCCATCATGCAGGCCCACCTTGGATGTGGATCGTGCATCATGCAAGCCCTCCTTTAATGTGGACCATCCATGATGTAGGGTGAAACTTCAAAGTGGGCTAGGGCCCGCCTTGGATGTGGGTCATTCATCATTAGGAGCCGACCTTCAATGCTGACTATCTTCATGTGGGCCACCATCAATGTTAGTGTCCATCATGCGGAGCCCATCTTTAATATCCACTGCCCATCATGTGAAGACCACCTTTGATGTGGACCATCTATCATATGGACCCCTCTTTCAATGTGGTCATCCATCATGTGGGACCCGCATCATCGGCACCTTTGATATGGACCATCCATTATGTGAGGCCCACCTTGATGTGGGTCATCCATCAAGTGGGGCCCACCATCAAATAAATTGTCCATCATGTAGAGCCTACCTTTGGCATGGACCATCTATTAAACGAGCCCCACCTTTTATGTGGGTTGTTTATTAACAAGGCCCACCTTGGATG
The DNA here is from genome assembly GCA_003013855.2 of Liriodendron chinense. Classification (NCBI taxonomy): domain Eukaryota; kingdom Viridiplantae; phylum Streptophyta; class Magnoliopsida; order Magnoliales; family Magnoliaceae; genus Liriodendron; species Liriodendron chinense. Next base: position 2,522,983 of record PVNU02001090.1, on the reverse strand, counting down.
TGGAACATTCATCATTACAGACGATGTTTGATGTGAACTATTCATTATGTGGGGACCACCATGATGTGGGTCATCTATCATCTAGGGCCACCTTCAATATATAGTACCCACCACCCCTCATGTGAAACCCACCTTAATATGGACCTTCAATCGATTGGGCCCCACCTTCAAGGTGGGACGTCCATCATGCGGGCGCACTTAGGATGTAGGCCGTTCATCATTAAGGGCCTACATCTGATACGGACAATCCATTATGTGAGCTCATCTTGATGCGGGCCATTCATAATGTGAAGCTCACCTTTAATGTGGACCGTCAATTGTATGGATCCCATCTTTGATGTGGACTGCCCATCATGTGAGGCGTCCTTTGATATTGCCCATCCATCAAACACATATCCAATGGTTTGATGTTGTATCCCACTATGAGTGGATGGGCCTGAGGATAGGGCCCAAGCACGGTCCGTGCTAGGTTAAGGGCCTGTAATTTGGAAATATCATCTAAAGAAACCCTTGCCTCGACGTGAGACGTTTCCTTCAAATGTGTTGAGAATAATGATTGCCGGCAATGGAAGCGAAAGCCGAACAACACAGTAAAATATAAGATCAAACGAGAAACACAATGCAATCACACCACAAGAGACAATTCGATTTTACGTGGAAAAACCCCTCAATGGGTAAAACACCATGGCACAAAGCGATCCACTATAATTAACAGAAGTTTACAGAGAATGAAAAAACAAAAACCCAAATCACAGCCCACAAGAGAAATCCCTGGACAAGCATAGTCATTTTCCTCATCCTAAAAAATCTTAAGCTTTCCCCAAGCTCTTTCTCTTGCCCTAAAACCCTCTCAATCCCTCTAGGAAACATGACTCCAATGGCAAAATTCATAACCCGCATTACACCCTTTTTATAGGTATAAAACCGAAATTAGAAACCTCTTGCGCAAAATCGTGCAAAAGACCGACTTGCAATAGGAAACTATTCGTTACGCCCGGCCTCACCACTGACTAGTCGGAGCCCCTGTAGACTGGTCGTCCGACCGGTCTAGGGCACAAGAAATATGTCCAGCGGCCTCGCTGTGCATCTAGGCCAACCCATCAGACCGACGACCGATCTGAGCACCCAAACCGTGCACAGTTTGAAGGCTCTCCAACAAAATGTTGGTTTCAACCCACTGATGATTAGCCTCAGTTTAAAACAATGGTTAAAAAGTTGAAAAAATGAGGCTAAAGGTTTTAGCCTCAGTTTTGCTTGAATTAGCCTCCATTACTATAATGGGGCTGCAAGTCTCATAGTTAAAGGCTTTAGCTTCGGTTTTGACAACCGATGCTAAAAAACTTTTTATCGCCTCAATTCTTCAACTGAGGCTAAAAGAAACTTTTTACTACCATTGCCTCAAACTGAGGCTAATCAAGTTGTCAGCCTCCATTATTTCCAACTGAGACTAAATCCAAATTTTAGCCTCAGTTGCCTCCAACTAAGGTAAATCTATTTTCAGATTCAGTTCTTAATAACTGAGGCTAAAGCCATTAGCCATGGGAGTTGTAGCCACGGTTTGGGTAACTGAGGCAAAACCGAGGCTAAAGATGGATTTACCCTCCCTTGGCATCAACTGAGGCTTAATTCATTTTTTAACCTCATTTCTCAGCAGCTGAGGCTAAATATAGTTTTGCACCTCAATTAACACCAACAAAGACTAAATCCATCTTTAGCCTCATTTTCTTTCAACTGAGGCTAACAATATATTTTAGCCTCAATTATAAACTATGGCTAAAAATGTTTAATTTTTTTTAAATATTTGCGTAAATAAACCTATGCATGCTTAAATAAACATGTGCATATTTCACCTAATTAAATATTTGCTTAAATAAACCTATGCATGCTTAAATATTTGCATATCCTATAAAAAAAAATCAGCTGATGAGCCAGGGAGAAGTCCCGAAGCAGAATATAGAGCAGAGGAAGGTCCAAATGTTTGGCCAGGAGATGAGTTTGGAAGTGACACAAAAGTAGGGTGTCCTGCTTGCATACTTGAATCCCATGTTGGCATTTGCCACATTGTGAAGTTGTGGAGGTGCACCAGTTCCAGCAAACATCAGAGTTTGGGGTCATAAAGGGCAAGAAAAAGCACCTCCATTAAATGGCTATAAGCAGTATCCTTAAGCAGATCACTAAATCCATAAACTGCATTAATTTCTATAACTTCCCTTCTGCATCATTCCCACCCCCCACCCCCCCTAGCAGCCAAGAAGGACAGGAATTACACGTAGCAATTCTTGCTCATCGCCCCCTAATAACTTCAAAGCAGTCTGCCAAAGAAAAGCAAGTCTCAATTGACACATCAGTATAGATTAACGTTTCAGTACACAATATGAACTCAATCGAGTATTCAAGACTTAATCATGTACTCGAAAAAAGATAATTACGTAGAGGAAAAACTTGCAAATTTTGAATAACATGCATCCCAACTGTATCGATCAATGTAAGAACCATATCATGAAGCAAAACATGCTAAAATAACTGTACGGCTATTCCCTAACCTTGAAAAGGAAAAACCAGTAAAACAGGATGGAATAGAAGGGTAATAAACAACATGCCTGTAGAACAAAGCTGTTGTATTTGTTAACACGCAGATCTTCAATACTTTCTTTAGCATATTGGAACAAGCCACCAACAAGAAATTTAAGTAAATGTGGAAATCCCAGCTGAGCATTTGGTGATTGATTTCCACCTGATTTAGGCAGCTTGCTGTTCAACCGCTCTGCTAGAGTAGTAGTTGATCTTGTCACATGAAATTCCTCCAAAGATTTGAGTGGTGTTCCTCTGCAAAGACAAAGAAGACTGTGAAGGACATGAGATCCATATGGATCACACATCACATCAACAGAACTTTCAACAACCACCTGTCAAGAAATAAATAAGTAACAAATAAATGAAAACCAAATCAGTCAACGAATAATCAATAATTAAAGGCCCATTTGGACACCCTTCATCAAAAGGAGGTTTAAAGCTTTGCTTCTTCGGTCAACTCAGCAAAAACCAACTGGATTGGCATTTTAGCACGAATTTTGTCGTGTGGGAGATGTGATAGGGGTTTGAAAAGTACATCCAACTTCAATTGCTGTTTGGATCAAAACGATGTTTACACCTCAAATGCCCCTTCGGAGGGTGAGTCCAAACAGACCCTAAGAGAGGATCAAGTGGTATCAAGTTTGCCTTAGTTAAGAAGCACACTTTTTTCTGTACATGGGGCACATGTAAGGGATCTGAACCTTTTATCTAGCAGACTTACCATGGCAAGTTGTGCTGCAAAAATCACATTGGTTGGTGATCTAATTTCCAGACACCAAATGGCCTGTTTGAGGACTATGAATGGGCAGTTAGGAAAAAGGGGAAACCAACAGTCAGGGTTCACTCCAGTTGATAGGTAGGATTTTTTGACTGGAAGGATTTTTGGTGTATGGCCCATCTGTGGTGTAAAATAGATGAACACTTCAGTACATGTGCACCAGCTGTACAGAGATTGAGTGCTTGATAACTGACTTAGGTATTGGCCTTTAACACCAGATACTTCACAAATATTGGCCTTAAACCTAACATAACGCGACTTCTAATGACAATGGAGTTTCCTACTGATTACCGAAGCTTGTGGATATACTGGAGACAAAAACGCATAAGGCTGATCCACACACATCAGTCTGTTGTTAAAACCCTCCAAAATTGTGCAATGCTACTATTAAAACAACAGAAGTACAAAGGCCCAAGACTGTTCACACCATGCCACCAAGATCCAAGAGCGTTCACACCATGCCACCAAGATCCAAGAGCGTTCACACAGGGCATGTGAATGCAGTGTGGATTCTGGATTGAGACAACAAGATTTTACCTTGGGCTTGGATTCAGTTCTCATGCAAAGCCTTCATTAAATATAATCTGCTGAAACTTTGGCCTGCCACCCTGCAAAATCCAATCGAAAAATAATAATGGTGACAATCAGGATGATAGATTTTTCCCCCCATATTGTGGAAAACAGAAATCTTATTCAACAATAGAAAAGCTAATAAAAGGGTCACCAAGTCCACAAACAAAGCATTAGCTTGTTCGAGATCAAAGAAAATGATTTTTAGCCTTCCAAATAAAGCACAAATCTCACTAATAGAAAATGCTCATTACATTCTTTGGACACTGAATTGAAAATGTCCAGATTGGCACCTTCAACAATTAAAGCATCATTGAAAGAAATTTTAAAAAAAAAAAAAAAATGAAAAGCCCAAGCAATACAATTGTAGTTTTGTGATTTAATGATTGATGAGAAAAGAAATAATTTTTTTCTCAATAGCCAACGGATATTGATAAGAAACAAATGAGATATGCATATAAAGAAAGCTAGAAAACCACTTTCCAATACTAAAAAACAACCGTGACACATTTTTGGCTAATGATTCAATTACTTCGATAGCTTCTCAAGCATGCAAAAGAGGGAGGAGAAGAGGAAGAAAAAAAAAAAACATTCTAACTCAACTTAGCCTAAGATCTCAATTAAAGAGAAAAAAATAGAAAAGGTGTCGCAGACGCATACACTGGAAGGTATCGTCTAAAATTTCTTTGAAGTGTTGAGCGTTTAGCAAATGAGCCAAAAATACGGCCACAACCTTATGCGTTTCTTGTTGAAATTTGAGATGAAAAGGTTAATTTGTAATGTCTCTTGTTGACGTAAGTTGATGATTTTTTACCTTTTTTCTATTGGGAAATATATCTGGTTAGGTGAAGACGGCTTTGAACTATCATTGTCTTGGACAGATCTTCTGCGTCCATTTAGCAATCACTTCATTTCAACAGGTTTTTGTCATATATAGGTAACCAGTCTTCCTATTTATAAAAGCTTGCCAAATAGAGAGCCATCAGGGCTCCATATTATACAGTTAACAAACACGACAGGATCTTTAACTAGAGCGGCCTGGTTTACATTGGAATCAGTTCAAATTTCAGATTGCCACATAGGATAGCATTATCAATACTCCAGCTTCAATTATCATCAAGTGAGAAAGGGACATTACCTGGAGGGGCATGGAGCATGCTCCAAGATCTCAAACCTTGAAATTTTTTAGAACCAATCCCTCCCTCGAACCGACTTCCCACAATCCAATGTCCCCCACATTTGTACCAACTAAAGCAACACAATATTCCAGTTTTGTAAGTTGAATTGCAGCCTTAACAGACAATATAGACTGCTGGTATTGATTCAAGCAAATCATTGTGGAGCTAAAAATGGAATTAAAAAAATAACGGTGTCAGAAAAGTTTAACTAGAAGTATAGTCTGATGAATGGGATGAAAATCCATGGTCATGGGAGATGAACCCTGATTCAGTGTCTGCGTGACAGTCTTCGGCAAGTCATCAGGTGAGTACAAGCCATGACCATGACTCTAGCCAGGGTAGGATACTGGTAATATATTTACGGGCAGATTTACCTACATGGATGTCATGAATATCAACTGCAATTAGCAAAAAGTTATATTTACCTAAAACAAAAAAATAACCACCATTGGAAAAGCTCAAGACCCACTACAAAATGTAAAATAGCAAAGATGGTGAGCCTCGCGGGAGGCAATCCAATTTACCTCATCAGAAATGCCAATGGGCCTCGTTCTTTTAGATACATGGTCGGAATCTGCAGATGGGTAATCCACAGCTGGGTTACTACTTGGTGGGGTCCTAGGGTGCTTCAAAATCACAGCTACAAAACACATTAAAAGAAAAAAAAAATTAAAAAACAAAAACTCCAGAGTCAAACAACAGCAACTTACATGTTCACATGAAACCCATCCATACAAGCAAAAAACAAAATTAAAAAAGTTCTATAACAAGTATTGCTGAATAATTTAAACTACCTGGATTTGTCGAAGTACCAAGTCCAATACCTCCTCCAGAAACTGCAGGATGGGGTACTGTAGACGGATTAGGCATCCAACCAGCAAGAGAGGTTTGAACTGGAGCTAGTGCAGGTTGAAAAGGCTGGAAAAAATAAAAAAATAAAAACAAAATAAAATTCCAAAAGAAATTAGCAGAACACAAAAATTACACAATACATCAACCAGATTGTATAGCTTTTCGTGCAAAAATACATAAATCAGGTATAGAATTTTGTTTATGTATGATAAGGGGTGTAAACATACCAGGTAAAGCCCACACCAAATCCAACTCCAACAAAGCTAGACATTACTTTATTCTGGTAAGAGTGTGTGATAATACACATGCACATGGAAATGAATTAAAAATTTTAAACATGGCATGAAAGTGAAATTAAACTATCCAAATTATGGTTCCCATTTCCAGATGTAGTTACAAACTAGAAGAAACACTTTACTATATTATTAGACTTGGAGTCAGTGGACCTTAATTGGACATTTAAAATGAAAATATCCAATAATCCTATTTCAATAAACAAGTAACCATGATTAGAGGTTAGGCACTTGAGATTGTGCACACAATCTGATGTTGGGACTATTACTTAGTACTTTGCAAATCTAATGATGGTCAAGATATTTGGTAATATTATCTTTGTTGTGTCTGTTTCAGATCATATTGATTAAGCTTCTCAGGAATCAAACATCAATAAACATGACACAAATTCAGTACAAAGTAAAGCTGAAATGGATGTTACAAGAGCCCCAAAACTTGTTAGTGTGAATATGACTTACCAAGGTGTTGATGAAGCTTTGGATCAACAACTTTAACAATAGATGGCAGTGTACTCAGATTAAAATTTGGAAATGAAACAAAGGCCCACCTATACAGACCAACAACCCAGCTAACAAGATAGTATACGACTCTAACAAGGAGATGCACAACATAGACAAAACTGCACAAAAAGAAAACTTTCATGAAAATCTCACCCACAATCTGCCATTTTATATAGTTGACAAAATCCACAAGATCAAACAAAAAGTATTATCAACAATAGTAACAAAGAGTTTGAACTATTCATTTGCAAAAAAACTGAAACATCTTTGAGTCTACAAAACGTAAAGATGCACCTAGCATAGATGGATAGTTATACACCTTATTAAGTATGTTGAAAATTACATTCAAGAAACAACTGAGTGATTTTACATTATGCTCAAACAAAACAACTGAGTTTTTGGTTTACCAGCAAAAGTAGGACAAGATCAACCTTTCATTGGTATTAAGCCATTGATCTGTGGGGGCCATCACAGGATGGGATATGCACTAATATCTCCCCGGTCAGATGATTCAAGTGATCCATAAAAAATGTACAAACGAGAAAATCAAGCCACTAAACTCCAAAGGTGGGCCACGACATACAAAGTAAATAGCTAAACAATTTTATCTAGCTATACATTGTTCTATGCATTGTGCCCCAAATGAATTGTAGAACGGCCTGATTTTTAGTCCAAAAAATATGAACAGCATAGCCATATGATGGGAAGCTTAGATCTTGCGCAAATTGGCAACTACGCTTGTGTGTGGATAGGCAGGGCTTCACTTGCATATGCGCTTAGAGAAACCCCACTAACACATCTGTCCAAAAGAAAGATCAAATTGAAAGCATACCATTTCCCACAAAATCACATCACTTTGGCATTTTAACAAATAACTTGTCTACATTTTTTTTTTCCAGTACTAAGAGAGGAGATGCCAAATAATTAAATGGGAAAAAGAAATATACATATTAATAACACCTATGGCTGTTAAATGATACTGTTAAAACATTTCAATAAAAACAATTTACAAAAGACAACATTTGAACCAAAACAACAGTTCCAAAAATTCCACCATCATCAACTCACATCCCAAAACCATAATCTGCCATCCAAACAGGACAAGTTCCACAACAGCTTGATAAAAAAGAAACCATAACTACCTTTGGAGTTCGATTGCCCATCAGACGCTTTCTAGGAGATGAGATCCTCTGGCAGATTGACCTTGCTTCCGGCCATTGATGCAGGCAAGCGGGAATCAGATACTGCTAGGGACTCAGATTCGAAGGAGTTGCACGAGAGAGAGAGAGATTATGGTGATGAAGACGATGATCCAGAGATAAGAACCCCACGCCATTGTTGCCGCAGCCCCTTGTCTACGGAGCCATGGAATCCTAACCCTCGACAGGAGCGAGAGAGAAGGTTAGAGAGAGAGAGAGAGAGAGAGAGAGAGAGAGTTGGGCGCGGCCTTGGGGGGGGGGGGGGGGGGGGGGAGTGGGGTAATTTGGGGTTACCCGGGTAAGAGCTAAATGGGTAACATTTTAAATTGTGTACCAAAACTTATGCAGATCGAAATCTAAGGTGGACCACACCACAGGAAACAGTGGAGGTTGAGTGCCTCACCATTAAAAAATTCCAAAGGGGCCATCGTAATGTTTTATATGAAAATCCTACCATTTAAACCTTCTTGGTGTCCACAGTGATGTTTATATGCCATCCATAACATTTGTAACACTACTAGGATGAATTGAAAAAAAAAAATATTAGCTCGATTCATAACTTCTCTGGCCCCACAAATATTTCAATTGTGGCTGTTCAATCCTCACATTTTCAACCCACATGAGTTTTGTATCCAGCTCATTTTTTGTATCATGTCCTAAAATGAGCTCACAAAATGGATGGACAAGGTTGATTTCTCACAAATGTCATAGTAGGCCCCTCTTAGGTTCTAGCAGTTTGGCTATTGACGTGGGTCAGCTGTCCATTACTAGATGGTGCTTTGTGGGCCCCACTATTACTGCTTTATCCATGTTGTCCATTCATTTCTCAAGATCATTTTAGGCCTTGATCCCAAAAATGAGCCAGATCTAAATCTTAGGTGGACCACACCACAAGAAAAAAGTAGTGATTGAATGTCCACCATTAAAAACCTCCTTGAGCATTTGGAAAAAAAAAAAAAAAATTTAAGAAAAACTCATATGTTAGCTTTTATCATCTTAATATGTTCTAGATTTTTTTTTTTTTTTTTTTTTTTTTTTTGGTCCACTGAAAATACTTAAGAAATAATTCATTATTACCCATTTACAAAATTATCAAATTTTTTCAAAATTCTAATTTTTTGAAAATTCTCAATTTTTTTTAAATTCAAAATTTTTTTCCTAATTTCTCCAAAAAAAAAAAATCAAAATTATATCAAGTCTTTACATGCTCTCATTTTTTATAAAACTATCATTTTTTTTTTCAAATTTTCATGTATTTTTTCAAAATTCTCATTTTTTTAAATTTATCATTTTTTTAGGATTATTAATTATTTTCAAAATTATAATTTTATGGATGTTCTCAATTTTTCAAAATCCCATTTTTTCTAAATTCTATTTTTTAATATTCTCAATTTATTAGAATTTAACACTTTTTTGAAGCAAAGTAATAGACATTTTACCTTAATTTCTAATCGATTGAGGCGAAATGGTAGGCTTTTGGCCTCATTTTATCACAACTGAGACAAAATGTTAGACTTGTAGCCTCATTTTCTCGCAGCCGAAGCACAATAATAGACTTTTAGCCTCTGTTTTTTTATCAACTAAGGTAAAATGGTAGGCTTTTAACCTCATTTTCTCACAATTGAGGTAAAATGTTAGACTTTTAGCCTCCTTTTCTCACAACTGAGGTAAAATGGTAGTCTTTTAGAGTCAGTTTCTGACCAAATGAGACAAAATGGAAGACTTTTAGCCTCAGTTTTTTACTGACCGAGACAAAATGTTAGACTTTTAGCCTCAGTTTTTTACTGACCGAGACAAAATGTTAGACTTTTAGCCTCATTTTCTCACACTTGAGGCAAAATGGTAGCCTTTTAGCCTCAGTTTCTAACTAACCTGAGGTAAAATGGTAGACTTTTAACCTCGTTTTTTTACCAACTGAGGCAAAATGTTAAACTTTTAACCTCATTTTCTCACAATTGAGGCAAAATGGTAGCCTTTTAGCCTCAATTTCCTACAAAGGCAAAATGGTAGACTTTGAGCCTCAATTTTTGACCAATTAAGGTAAAATGTTAGACTTTTAGCCTCATTTTTTTACCGAGGCGAAATAGTACACCTTAAATCTAAGTTTTTCATCAATTGAGGCGAAATAGCAGACTTTTAGCCTCCATTCCATTACAACTAAGGCAAAAAATGAACTTTTAGCCTCAATTCCTTAACAATTGAGGCTAAAAAGCACATTTAGATTCTGTTTTTTAAATTGAAGCTAAAAAAAGTGTGGCTAAAGGCCCGTTTTCTTGTAGTGATGGAACGAAGAAGTCTAGAGACCCTTCCGCAATTGATAGTCTCTTCCAACCTTGTATTTGATACCATGCAAGACAATCATTCAACAAGTGTTGAATGTGGGGCCTACTTAGGTGTGTGCATGTATTGCATCCCACCAGTCCCACCATGAAAATTAGGTGCCTCGAAAATTAGGTGATCCGATTATCATGTGGGCCGTGTGAATTTCGAGGTTTTTGGACGGTTTTCCAATATTATTTTGTTGTAGGGCCTACCGTCCATTATGTGGGGACCACCTTGATGTGGGTCATCTATCATGTGGGGACAGCTTCAATGTTATTACCCATCATCTGAGGCCACCTTCAATAATATCAACCGCCCCTCATGTGAAGCCCACCTTTGATATGGACCTTCCATCGTGTGGGCCCAACCTTCAATGTGGGTCGTCCATCATGTGGGCCCACTTTGGATGTAGACCATTCATCATTAAGGGCCTACATCTGATGTGGACAATCCATTATGTTGGCTCATCTTCATGTGGGCTATCCAATGCGAGGTTCACCTTTAATGTGCACCGTCCATTGTATGGGTCCCATCTTGATGTGGGCCATCTATATGTCAGCTGACTTGTGCATTAAGCCCACCCCACCATGATGATGGGATTTTCCAAAATCATTCCTAAACAGATAATTAGATGGGCCTTAAATTAGGGAACAATGGATAACTATCCAAAAATCTCTAAATTTAGGTGATGGTCCACATGATGGTTGGATCAGCCTGGTTTTTGGAGCATCAAACTTCCATTGGGTCCCTTTTTCTGATGGATATTTGGATTCCATACACATGACTTGTGGACCCAACGCTTTGTACAATAAGCTTATGGTACATGGCTATGCAGAGGAACCAGCTTTCTTCTCCAATTCCATCAGCTATGAAACTGACTGTATCTTGTGCAATGCCTCTAGTTCAATCTTGTGCAATCCCCACCCTAAAATTAGAGCTGTCAATGGGCCAGGCTCAAGCCAGGCAAGATCAAAATTAGCTGAAGCCGACCCAGGTCTAGCCCATTTAGAGCCCAATATAAAATGATGCCTAAAACATTTAAAATCAAGTAGTGAGGCCCACCAAAGTTTCGTAATGGACTTATCTTTCGAGGCGTCTGTTGATCATGGTAGGGCGCATCTTATAAATACATTGTATATCATATAAAAAACAGTGGACCTAATAATCAATCTAAATTGTCCTAAAATGTTTGACATCCTTATCCTAAGTATTCCATATGGTGTTATCCATATATGTTCTAGATCGTGATGATTTTTGGGACACACGGATAACTTGGAGGGCCGTATCTAATTGATGGTTTGGATGACACTCACAGATTATGTTGGGCCCACGTTGCTCGAAAGTATGGTAATTACTATAAATTCTAATGATGGAATCATTCCTTAATTTCATTCCTAAAGTGGAGATATGATGGAGCATGAAGAACGCAGAGCCATCTCTCCACGGGACAGGTACAAATCGTGGTGATAAACTGCTTAAATAGGAGGTGTGCTGCAACAACGCCTTGTACGTACAACTAGCTATCCGCACCGTCCATATGTTTTGCCCGATCAATTTAGAACATCAGCCAAAAGAAACAGATCCAAAGCTAAAGTGGACCACACCACAGAAAGCAGTGGGGAGAATGATTCCCACCCTTGAAACCTTCCTAGCGCCTACCATGATGTTTGTTTTTCATCCAACCTGGGGTCACACAGACCTACATGAAGGGAAAGGACGATTATCATATTGATTCAAAACTTCTGTGGCCCTCAAAAAGTTTTCAATGGTAGATGTTCAATCCCCACTGCTTTCTTTGGTGTGGTCCACTTGAGCTTTAGATCTGCCTCATTTTTTGAATCATAACCTAAAATGATCTCATAAAATGGATGGACAGTGTGGATATAACACATACATAATAGTGAGGTCCCACTGCATAATTTTTTTTGTTGATGTGGCCAATAAGTCAAAAGTGGGCGCCAGAATGACCTCCAATTTCACAAAAATCACAGGGAATTGCGTTTTCAACCAAAGTCTAGCCACATTCTTGCATTGCTGGATTAGCAAATCCTATAAATTTTTCCTTGGTGCCTAATCTACAGGTGGGCCTAAAGAGAGAGATTTTATGTAAACTCCTTTAATAATTATGAAATCGTTTTACACTAATTTATAATGTAGGACGTATCTGTCCAAAAGAGTTTTCTCTCAATTACAGCTGTACGAGATAGCTTTTCTTTAAATTACAACAGATTTGACAACTCATCAAAATTATGAGAGAGATAGTTTTTTCTAAATTACAACAGATTTAACAACTCATCAAAATTATGAGAGAGATATTTTTTTTACTAAACTACAACAGATTTAACAACTCATCAAAATTATGAGAGAGATATTTTTTCTAAATTACGACAATTTGACAACTCACCAAAATTATGAGAGAATTTTCTCTCTTCCAAAATGAGCCAAAAATAGCCAAAACTCAATCAGAATAGTTGAGGTGGTCAACTAGGTAATTACGTGAGCTTAACAGGCCCACTGGATGGATGAATCTGATCTTTGTTGGTAGCATTCCCTTTGTCGTGAAGGGTTAAGTGAAATACAATTTAAGGGGGGAGTTGTGGGTTCAGGTAAGTGTCCAACAGGCCCACTCATTGCATGTGGGACCCATGGACCACTGATCCAGACTTTTGATAAAACAGACTCCATTGGCTATGGTGGATATCCTAAAAATTTCACAAATTAGAAAATTGATCCTAATAAATACATTAGTCATGTAGAGGGTGAAGCTGACCTCTATATGTTCAAGATGGACCGCACGAAGGATCAGCGGAAGGTCACCAAACGCGGGCCCAAGACCCCAAAGAAGGCGCCAAATTTGCTCCAACTAACTGGCCATCCGACCGGTCGGATCCTCCAGTCGACTAGCCGAACCCCTGCCCGACCGGCCGAACCCTAGAAGCCCAAAAGCCTAGAACTCTCTAGACTGTTTTTGTCCAATCTGGCCGGCCGGACCATTTAGTCTGACCTATCCCCACCGGTCGGCTGACAGGTCGGTCCCCTTCTAGAGAGAGTCAAAACTCTCTGGACTGTTTTTACACTAAAGTCCGACCGACCAGCCGGTCAGTATCTCGCGAAATCCAGTGAACTTTCTAATTTCGAATTTCTTTTCTTTTTTTTGCTTATTTCATTTTCCTAATGCAACTAGGAGACCTAGACTACGAGGGTTAGGACTTAGAGATTATAAATATTGTTTTAATTTTCGTTATTAGATACATTATGTAATTTTAATATAATTATCTTTGAGTTTTTCTCTATTTGGCTTGTGTTCTTCAAGCTGCCCCTTGAGCAATCAAGGAAGATCGAACATTGTTGTTTGATTGATCCGTGAATTTGAATTTGTTATCCTACGAGAGAGACGGTGCTCGATCTCGTCCCGCCTACGGCCGCGCCAATTAGCCGCAGGGGTGTCAATGGGCCAAGCTCAGGCCTAAAAAATTAGAATTTTGAATAGGTCCAGCCCAACAACCCAACCTAATTCATATCAAAATCCAGGCCAAGACATACCCAAGCCGAGCCCGTTGACCGCCCTTGTTAGTGGTCCAAATATAGAAGACTTGGACGAAAGAAAAAAGGAAAATAATAATAGAACTATGGTTGAAAATTTTTCCAAAGACGACTAGAATCTTACAATCTCTAAAGTAAATAGAAGACTTGGGAGAAAAAGAAAAATAAAAACTATTGTTGAAAATTTTGCCAAAGACTACTTAAATCTTATAATCTTAAACGTTTTAAGTGATCCCTCATCAGATTAATGGTCCCGATCACCAAACCAAGAGCCCCACTTGTACGAAATAAGAAAATAAGTGAGGATAGAAATGCGCACGGTTAAAACCTACTTGAAAACTACAGTGATGTTCGTATGCCATCCAACCTGTTCATAAAGTAATTACTTTCGACGAGGGATGAAGGGAAAACACAAATATTAGCCTGATCCAAAACTTATGTTGCCCCGAGGATTCACGGTGGCTGTTCAATTGTCATTGTTTCTTGTTGTGTGGCCTAGTTAATTTTTGAGTCTGCTGATTTTTTTCCATCACGTTCACATTGTCTCCCACAACTGATGGATGGAGTGGATCATATATAACACAGAGAAATTACAGATAGCCCTGCAAAGTTTAGGCTGGAATTCTGGTTGCATCAACTTGGACTTAGACCAAATCAATTCGACTCGTCCGTGTAGTATGTGACTCAGGCGAATATTCATGCTCAGAGTCCACTCTATTCATCCATCAGTTTTGCAAGTTCATTCTAAAAATGAGCTTAACAATCAGGTAGATATAAAAACTGCGAGTGGGCCACACTATAAGAAATGGTTAGAATAAAAAGGGCTACGATTAAACCTTCTTAGGGCCCACCGTGATACTTAACATGCGATACATCCCATTCATAAGGACATTCCCACCAGGATGAAAGGAAAACACAATTGTCAGCCTAATAAAAGCTTCTGTGGGCCCCAAGAAAGCTTCAACAGCAAGCTTGTGACTTACCCACTTGAGTGAGATCACGCCCTAACAAGAGCTGGGGCAGCTGATGGATGGAGGGCATGGTCCCATATTCTCAACTCACAAAGTCTTTAAAACATGCATTCAGGGAAGTCGCATCCCTACTATTCCTAGTCGCTAGCTGCATATGCAAAAGCCAAAGACAAAAAAAAAAAAAAAAAAAAATTGATACTTTAATCATGTGTCCACTAATCGAAGGTTAGGATATCCAATCAGTTTGATTTCCAAACCGTGACTTATCAATGGTGGGTTCCACAACTTGGTTTAATTTAACTTAATCCATGCCATGTGCATGACTTTTGATGGCATGTGTATCAAACGATAGATCTATCATATTGTATCTGATCCCAAGCCCTTTTACAGTCTTCTTCAGAATTAGGTGCCCCTACCATGACGTTGGTTATTTTGGTGGACTAAACCTACATCTGTTTCCTAGACCACATTGCATAGGATGATGGATGAAGACCATCCAACAAACAGTCTTTGACTATGGATGGTCAACAGCTCAAAAACCAGACTGATGAGAAATGTCCGGCAGCACACTTGGTGGACTTCAATGGGCAGTACAAAAACATAGCAGCTGACAGTTGACAATCTGCAGGACGAGTGCCAGAAAGTGATAGAATTGTCCAATGGAAAGCAGTCTTTGAACGGTAAGCAATTCATGGAAGAGCTAGTAGATGGATGGCCCCAAAGCGCCTCAATCATATGAGTTGATGACATCATCAATGATCTAAGAAAGACTATTAAAGTCTAACTAATCCTGATGCACACTCTATGAGAGTATTATATAACTCCCTATATGCATAGGATGAGAGTTCACTTCTTAGACTAAAAGGCCGTCGCCCATTTCTACCGCTGCGTATCACATCTCAAAATCAATGGAGCCATCAACAGACCTGCAAATCCAAGAAAAGAAAATCCCTCATTTGGTTATTTTGCCACTCCCATTTCAAGGACACATCAATCCCATGCTTCAACTGGCCACTCTCCTACACTCCAAAGGATTCTCAATCACCGTTATTCACACTTACACCAACTCTCCCAATCCATCCAACTTCCCCAACTTCCACTTCGAGCCCATACCGGACGGCATATCCGACGGTCAGCTCTGGACTGGGGACCCCATACACATTGTGTCCATCCTCAACGACACATGCAAAGAACCCTTCCATGATCGCTTGTCCCGGTTGCTATCGGACGGCCCGCATGGTCCAGTTACGTGCATCATCACCGATGAGATGTTTTACTTCACAAAAGCCGTCGCCGACCAGTTGAAGCTCCCAAGAATTTTGTTAGGCACCAGCAGTGCCTCATGTCATGCCACCATGGTGTCTTTGAAGCTTGCACAGCAAAATGGACTCCTTTCCATCACAGGTATGTGCACATGTTAGGGCTCCATATGGATGCCTCCCAAATCTTGACTGGTTCCTCTAAATTATATCTTAATCAACATCATGTATAGCAATCCAGAGTATCCAAATTGCAGGCCCATGTGGATGGAGCAAGTCTCTATATATATGCACACTTTTTGGACAATCTTAATCGTCATTTCTTTTTAGTTGAATATGGACGGCTGATCTTCTTCTTCTTCTTCCTTTTTTTTTTCTTTTTTTTTCTCTGTTATTCATGCAACGCACCCACCCTGTTAACTGCGCAACGCACCCACACAGGTCAGTCACACATGCACCCACCCACTAGTGGGTTTAGTGTCTCCTTGGCGTTTCGAACCGAGACCGGCTGTTGAAACGCCTAAACGTCTTCCAACTTCTTCCTTTTTTTCTTCTTCCTTACTGAAAGTATCCATTTGGCATCCACTTAGGATTATTCGATTAGTTTGATTCTTCAGCGATGCTCCATCCACACTAGACCCTATGATTTGGACAGTTAACAAGTTGCATAGAGGTCTATATGTGCCACACATAGGAATGATGGAGACAATGACTTGAAAATTTCCGTTGAGTAGGTCTACGAATGGAAGTGGGCCAGATTGGCCGGACTCAGTGTTTCCACCGGACCCATCAGGTCTCTATCTATTCGAGTCACGACTCACATAAGCCAGAATGGACTCAAATGAACTGAGTCCAAGTTGACTCAAACGAGCACATGGGTCAAGTATCTAGGCCATAGGCCAGGCTCGTCTGGAACAAGCCTTGGGCCAGGTCAGTTAGGCCCATTTACACTCCAAGTAGGTTTAATACCTATAAGAAAAATGAAATACAAGGAAACGTAGGATTGATCATCATTTATAACAGAAAATGCAACAAATAACATGGCTTGGGGCACTTTTGTTGGGGCCACCCTTTGGTGATCATGAACATTCATTTGGTGGGCCCAACTCTGAAAGTTATACCTACTTGTCACAGGAGATACAATGGGGATATAATTAAAATGCGCATGCCACGCGCGCCCACACACACACACATTTAGCTCTACAAACATGCAATGTGTAGATTATTGTAAACGTATTAATGTCTTCACCAGATGGTCACCCAAACACGCTTATTCCTGAGATTCCGCCACTCAGGATCAAGGACATTCCGGACTTCGGCACGACAGATCCAGATACGCTTGAACGATTGGAGGGCAATATTCTCAATGCATTAATGTCTGCTTCGGGTTACATCACGAACACATTCGACGGTCTTGAATCAACTGCATTGGTAAAAGTTAGACAAGTTCGACATCCTGTGCCACTCTTTGTGGTGGGCCCGCTTTATAAATTCTCGCTGGGAACATCAAACAGCTTACTAACACAAGACTACAGCTGCATGGCTTGGCTGGACAAGCAAGCGCCACAGTCCGTCATTTACATCAGCTTCGGGAGCTTAGCTTCCATTGATAAAACAGACCTGGTGGAGATAGCTTGGGGGCTAGCCAATAGTGACCAGCCCTTCTTGTGGGTTCTCCAGCCTGGCTCTATCCGCAGCCAAGAGTGGGTCGAACTGCCAGAAGGGTTCCAAGAGAAGACACGGGAGAGAGGCCTGATTATTAAGTGGGCCCCCCAACAAGAAGTGCTGGCCCACCCATCAGTGGGAGGATTTTGGACGCACAATGGTTGGAATTCTACGTTGGAGAGCATATGTGAAGGGGTCCCCATGTTATGTTGTCCTTATTTATGGGACCAAAAGGTGAATGCTAGGTATGCAAGCCATGTTTGGAGGGTGGGTATGCAACTTGAGAACGGGTTCGATAGAATTGAGATAGAGTGGGCCATAAGAAGATTGATGGTGGAGATTGAAGGGAAGGAGATAAGAGAGAGGGTAGATGCTCTAAAGGAAAATGCAATGAGATCTATAGCGAAAGGAGGTTCTTCATATGAGTCATTAGAGACTTTGATTGACCTTATCATGTCACTTTAATGCCTCTTATCATATGTTATTTGTACTTTCTTTCTATGGGGCAAACTACAATAAGATTTTTGTGATCAAATAAGGCTTTGTTTCGGTGTAACTACATTAGGTGGGCCCCATTAGTACATTGAGTCATGTCATCAGTTATCCAATGGTTTGATGTTGTCTCCCACTATGAGTGGATGGCCCTGAGGATAGTGCCCAAGCTCGGTTTGTGCTAGGCTAAGGACCAGTTTGGACATACCATCTAAAGTAACCCTTGCCTCGATCAGAAACAACGAGTCTGGAGACTGTTCCGCAATTGATAGTCTCTTCCAACTTCCTGTTTGATTCCATGCAAAAAAATCATTCACTAAGTGTTGAGTTTGGGGCTACCGTGCTTGTGTATCACATCAAGTGACAGGTAGGTCCACCATGAAAATTAGTGCGCCGTAAATTAGACAATCTAATTATCACGTGATGTCACGCCCTAAAATCTGGACACAAAGTGTGCACCCTCAAGCCAAAGCTATGGGGTATGACTCGTGCACAAATACACTTAATTCAAAAGTCAAACTATTATAGAGGTATGAGATCATATATGTACTAAGTGCAAAATCTCATTCGACAACAATTAAATAAAAATACATTCCATACACAATGGTCTACCCATTTGGGACTTATTAATAATGTCATCAAACGAAAATTAAATAAAAAAATGACTGGCTAAACATATTGATTCATGGCAGCCACTTCTTCCGTCGTTAAGATATTTGGTGGTTCCTCCACTTATTCAGATTCCTGCTTATGTATATCATATGTACCATCTGTATATGTTTAATCCACAATATCAGCTGAAAAGTTCAATGACTAAACCCATCATGGTTCACACCCGCCCAAATAAAGTAGTACACCCAAATACAATCTTACGATTAAATTTATACTATGGATGCAAGAATGTTATGCAAGATGATATGATGCATCAAGTGGACATATACTTAGTCTTCCACTTGCTTCGATTAGATCCCATCAATTGGCTTCACTTTCCTTGTAGGGCGGACTTCCACATATTAGTGGGCTTCTAGGATAGTCCCTAGGTAACCAGGTACTTATGTACCTACCGATCTTCCAGAGCGATGCTCCAAGATAACACCGTATGAATGTATAAAGCGTATGACATGTCATGTTCACATAATATCATCTCTCTAATTAAGAGGCAACAGATAATTCAGTCATCTCTCCTTTTAAGAGGCACATACATATTATTCAATCATCTCTTCTTTTGATAGGCACATACATATTATTCAATCATCTCTCCTTTTGATAGGCATATACATATTATTTAATCGTTTCTCCTTTTGAGAGGCACATACATATCATTCATATCATCTCTCATTTTGAAAGGCATATACATATTATTTGGCATTCCTTTCATTTAACATGTATAAGTAATAAAATGCATTGGCATATTTGCATAACAACATCATAATTAACACAAGTCACCTCAATCATATAATCACACCACAACAACTTACTTTATTTAAATGAATAGGAAACATGTTGGGATTCACTCACCTCTTAATGTGAATTTTTCAAGATTTCCAAAATCAAAATATATACCAAGTTCCTAACACATAATTCATCATTCAGTAATTTCATTCATTTAATCTACTTAATATGAACTTATAGTTACCAAGGATCAGATCTGGACTGTTTATTACACATCAGATATCTGGATGGTCCATGATCATACCCTAATCTCATATCTTAACCACGACGATCATTATATATTATGATTTACATGATTAACGTAAATTAGAACCAATTTTGACGGCCCGTTGGATGATCTGATTCATTCCATTACTTTTTAACATGGTATGGAAATGAAATTAAACTATCCAAATTATGGTTCCCATTTCCAGACGTAGTCACAAACTAGAAGAAACACTTTACTATATTATTAGACTTTGAGTTAGTGGACCTTAATTGGACATTTAAAATGAAAATATCCAATAATCCTATTTCAATAAACAAGTGACCATGATTAGAGATTAGGAACTCAGGATTGTGCACAAAACCTGATGTTGGGACTATTACTTAGTACTTTGCAAATCTAATGATGGTCAAGATATTTGGTAATATTATCTTTGCTGTGTCTTTTTCAGATCATATTGATTAAGCTTCTCACGAATCAAACATCAATAAACATGACACACATATTCAGTACAAAGTAAAGCTGAAATGGATGTTACAAGAGCCACAAAACTTGCTATTGTGAATATGACTTACCAAGGTGTTGATGAAGCATTGGATCAACAACTTTAACGATAGATGGCAGTGTACTCAGGTTAAAATTTGGAAATGAAACAAAGGCCCACCTATACAGACCAACAGCCCAGCTAACATGATAGTATACAACTCCAACAAGGATGCACAACATAGACAAAACTACACAAAAAGGAAACTTTTATGAAAATCTCACCCACAATCTGCCATTTTATATAGTTGACATAATCCACAAGATCAAACAAAAAGTATTATCAACAATAGTAACAAAGATTTGAACTATTCATTTGCAAAAAAACCGAAACATCTTTGAGTCTGCAAAACGTAAAGATGCACCTAGCATAGATGGATAGTTATACACCTTATTAAGTATGTTGAAAATTACATTCAAGAAACAACTGAGTGATTTTACATTATGCTCAAACGAAACAACTGAGTTTTTGGTTTAACAGCAAAAGTAGGACGAGATCGACCTTTCATTGGTATTTAACCATTGATCTGTGGGGCCCATCACAGCATGGGCTATGCACTAATATCTCCCCTGTCAGATGCTTCAAGTGATCCATAAAAAATGTACAAATGAGAAAATCAGGCTACTAAACTCCAAAGGTGGGCCACGACGTACAAAATAAATAGCTAAACAATTTTATCTAGCTATACATTGTTCTATGCATTGTGCCCCGAATGAATCGTAAAACGGCCTGATTTTTAGTCCAAAAAATATGAACAGCATAGCCATATGATGGAAAGCTCAGATCTTGTGCAAATTGGCAACTACGCTTGTGTGTGGATAGGCAGGGCTTCACTTGCATGTGCGCTTAGAGAAACCCCACCAACACATCTGTCCAAAAGAAAGATCAAATTGAAAGCATACCATTTCCCACGAAATCACATCTCTTTGGCATTTTAACTAGAGGTGGGTAACGATCCGGGCCGAGTCGAGTTAGCCCTAGTTTGGTTTGGTTTGGTTTGTTTTTGTACCACCGCAGTTTGTGGATCGGTTTGGTTTGGGTTTCGGGCCGACCCATGCGGCCCGAGTTTGGTTTGCTCCAGAAAAATCTGGTTCGAGCCGGGATCGGCTTGGTTGAAAATTTCGAATCAGGCCGGGCCAAGTTCAAACAAACAATCGTTCTTTTTTTCCTTATTCATTTAAATAGAAAAGAATTTAAAAACTTAAAAAAAAAGTACAAACATATCTTACTATATGATGTTTAACATCCTTCAAAAGAGTGCAACTTCAAAATAGACATGTAAGAGTATTTTCCAAACAAAAGTACACAAGCATAATCTTACAAGTGCAAGGAAACAGTGTGTATTCATGTAAATGTATTATGTATTATCCATGTCATCATGTATATGTATTATCCATGTTATCCATATGTTTTACATATCATTTTAGAACATGATCCCAAAATGGAATCATATCCAAAGCTCAAGTGGATCACACCACAGGAAACAGTGTGCTTATAATCTACGAGCCAAATGAAACTAAGCTGAGTCAAATCGAGCTTCGAGTCGAGCCGAGCCGGAACTGCCCTAGTTTGAGTTTGGTTTGTTTTTTCAAACGAGTTTGACTCGGAGGCTTGTTTGGTTTGAACTTCCATTCGAACCAATCCAAGCCGAGCTTTCAAGCTAGCTTGGTTTGTGCCCACCTCTGATTTTAACAAATAACTTGCCTACATTTTTTTTTTTTCCAGTACTAAGAGAGGAAATGCCAAATAATTAAATGGGAAAAAGAAATACATATTAATAACACCTATGGCTGTTAAATGATACTGTTAAAACATTTCGATAAAAACAATTTACAAAAGACAAAATTTGAACCAAAACAATAGTTCCAAAAATTCCACCATCATCCAGTCACATCCCAAAACTATAATCTGCCATCCAAACAGGACAAGTTCCTCAACAGCTTGATAAAAAAGAAACCATAACTACCATTGGAGTTCGATTGCCCATCAGACGCTTTCTAGGAGATGAGATCCTCTGGCAAATTGACCTTGCTTCCGGCCACTGGCAAGTGGGAATCAGATATTGCTAGGGACTCAGATTCGAAGGAGTGGCACCGTCCATCTATTTTGTGAGATCAATTTAGATCGTGAGCCAAAAAGTAAACAGATCCAAAGCTAAAGTGGACCACACCATAGAAAGCAGTGGGGAGAATGATTCCCGTGGTTGAAACCTTCGTAGCACCTACCATGATGTTTATTTTTCATCCAACCTGTTCACCCACGGGGGTCACACAGACCTATATGAAGGGAAAGGATGAATATTAGATTGATCCAAAACATATGTGGCCCTCAAAAAGTTTTCAATGGTATATGTTCAATCTCCACTGCTTTCTTTGGTGTGGTCCACTTGAGCTTCAGATCTGACTCATTTTTTGAATCATAACCTAAAATGAATAGACCGTGTGGATATAACACATACATAATGGTGAGGGAAGCGGATTGGCTGATGCACCCTACACCAGCTACGTTGCTGGTGTAGGGACGTGGCGGATGCACAGCAAGTGCGCAGTCCTCGAGTACCGTGATTGTACGAACGGTTCAAACAATATTAAGGCTATGTGGACCCCACTATGATGTATTTCGTATATCCAAACCGTCCATCCATTTTATGAGATCATTTTAGTGCATGATACCTAAAATGACGCATATCCAAAACTCAAGTGGAACACACCACTAAAGGCAGTGGGGACAGTGATTCTCACCATTAAAACATACCCAAGGTCCACCATGATGTTTATTTTCCATCCAAACTGTTCATAAGGTCACAGGGACCTGGATGAAGAGTAAAAATAAATATCAGACTGATCCAAAACTTCTGGGACCTCCAAGAAGGTTTCAATGGTATACGTTCAATCTCCCACTGCTTTCTGCAGTGCGGTCCACCGGATCCTTGGATCTGTCTTAGTTTTTGGCTCAAGCCTTAAATTGATCCCAAAACATGAACAGACGGTTTGGATATAACAAGTACCTCATGATGGGACCCATAAAACTTGATGACGTCACTACACCAGCATCGTGTAGCTGGTGTAAGGGTGCACCAGCCAACCCGCTTCCAATGAGGAGGTCCACCGAACTTGGTGACGTCAACACACCACCATCTAGTTTTGCCTAAGACCGGAGTTTCAATATTTTAAAAAATAAAAATAAATAAAAAAAATCATTATCATGTGGCGTGGAATTCAAAGGAAATGAATGGATTCATTCATGCATCTCAATCGCAAGGTTCCAACCATGGGTCCCACTGCCTAATTTTCTTTCCAACTTGTTTCCTTCGATGTGGCCAATAAGCCAAAAGTGGGTGCCAGATTCAACCAAAGTCTAGCCACATTATTGCATCGCTGGATTAGAAAATCCTAGAAATTTTTCCAACAACAGATTTGACAATTTAGGGAGCCTGATCTTTGTTGGTGGTAGGGCTGTGCACGGTTCGGTCGGTTCGGCGTTGAGGGAAAATATCCAATTGAAACTTTTGTGGTCCATAAAATGCATCTTCTAATGGTTATTCATCATTATTTTCAATGGTATTGTTTACTTGAGATTTGGATCTTCTTGAAGTTTGGAATCATGTCCTAAAATGATAGATGAAAACAGGTGAATAGAATGGATATGGCGTCCAACATGCCCACTCATTGCATGTGGGACCCATGGACCACTGATCCAGACGTTTGATACAACAGACTCCATTGTTTCTTGTTGTGTGGCCAACTTAATTTTTGAATCCGCCTATTTTTTTTCCATCACGTTCACATTGACTACCACAAATGGTGGATGGAGTGGATAACACGGGGAAATTACAGGTAGCTCTGCAAAGTTCAGGTAGGAATTTTGGTTGCATCAACTTGGAATTAGACCAACTCAATTCAACTCATCCGTGTAGTATGTGACTCAGGCGTGTATTCATGCCCATAGTCCAATCTATCCATCCATCGGTTTTGCAAAGATCATTCTAAAAATGAGCTTAACAATCAGGTAGATATAAAAACTCTGAGCGAGCCACGCCATAAGAAATGGTTTGAATAAAAAGGGGTACCATTAAACCTTCTTAGGGCCAACAGTGATACTTACATGCGATCCATCCCATTCAAAAGGTCAGTCCCACCAGGGTGAGAGGAAAACACAATTATCAGCTTAATAAAAGCTTCTGTGGGCCCCAAAGAAGGATTCAACAGAAGCCTTGCGCTCTACCCACTTGAGTGAGATCAGGCCCTAACAAGAGCTGATGGATGGAGTGCAAAGTCCCATAGCCGCCTAAACAACGAGATAGGGGTGACTCAACCGAACTTGTTAGGGTCAACTCAACCCAAGGTCGAGCTGAGTTAGTCCGACTCACCGAGTCTTTAAACATGCAGGGAAATCGCATCCCTACCGACACATGCAAAAGCCAAAGACAAAAACTTTTGACACTTTAATCCAATCAGTCTGATTCCCAAACCGTGACTTATCAATGATGAGTTCCACAAGTAGGTTTAATTGGACTTAATCCATACCATATGCGTGACTTTTGATCGCATGTGTATCAAACGTCGTACTTTATGAGAGTATTATATAATTCCCTATATGCGTAGGATGAGAGTTCATTTCTTATCTCAAAAGGTTGTCGCCCATTTCAACCGCTGCCGATCACATCTCAAAATCAATGGAGCCATCAACAGACCTGCGAATCCAAGAAAAGAAAATCCCTCATTTGGTTATTGTGCCACTCCCATATCAAGGACACATCAATCCCATGCTTCAACTGGCCACTCTTCTACACTCCAAAGGATTCTCAATCACCGTTATTCACACCCACACCAACCCTCCCAATCCAGCCGACTTCCCCAACTTCCACTTCGAGCCCATACCGGATGGCATATCCAACAGTCAGCTCTGGACTGGGGACCCCATACCCCTTGCGTGCATGCTCAACGACACATGCCAAGAACCCTTCCATGATCGCTTGTCCCGGTTGGTATCGGACGGCCCGCATGGTCCGGTTACGTGCATCATCACTGATGAGATATTTTACTTCACAAAAGCCGTCGCCGACCAGTTGAAGCTCCCGAGAATTTTGCTAGGCACCACCAGTGCCTCATATTATGCCGCCACGGAGTCTTTGAAGCTTCTACAGCAAAATGGACTCCTTCCCAAAACAGGTATGGGCACATGTTAGGGCCCCGTTTGGGTGTCTCCCAAATCTTGATTGGTTCCTCTCAATTATCTTAATCAACATGTATAGCAATCTAGAGTATCCGAATTGCAGGCCCATGTGGATGGAGCAAGCCTCTATATATATGCACACTTTTTGGATAATCTTAGGGTCGTTTGGCACCATGGATTTGGGGGATTTGAGGGGTTTCGAATCCCCTGGTGTGTTTGGCACATAAAGCAACTGGGGGTTTTAAATCCAAGGGGTTTCAAGTCTCCCAATGAAGGGATTTGAAATGCAAGGTGGAAGCTTGGATTACATTTAAAATCCTTCCTGAGTCACATGTGTAACATGTGTGTCACTAGGCTACTAGTCTATTGAGCACATGGACCACTGATGATATCCCAAAACAATCATATTATCAACTGCATCACTAAGAGTTGCGCCGTCCAAACATTGTCCATGTAAATCAATGGTTAAAAATCGTTGGTTGATCATTTGGATGTGATCTTGTGCTTGTAGCCCATCTAAAGCTCCGAATTTCATCATTTTTTGCTTAAGTATATATTTCAACGTGCTTATTACAACCATTGTGCCAAACATTATATAGGTACACTAATTAGGGATATTAAAGTTGATTTAGTAATTAAATTCAAACACCCCCTAAATATCATACTTTTGGGTTACAGGGATTCCAAATTTAGGGTGCCAAACACAATTAGGGGTTTTCGAATCCAGGGAGTTCCAAATCCCGGGGGTTCTGAATCAGGGAATTCCAAATCCACGCTCCAAACAGGCCCAGTCGTCATTTCTTTTTAGTTGAATATGGAAGGCTGATCTCCTTCTTCTTCTTCTTCTTCTTCTTCCTGTTTTTCTTCTTCCTTCCTGAAAGTATCCATGTGGCAGCCACTGGTTGGATGGTTAGGATTATTCAATTAGTTTGATTCTTCAGCGATGCTCCATCCACACTAGACCCTGTGATTTGGACAGTTAAAAAGTTGCATAGAGGTCTATATGTGCCACACATAGGAATGATAGAGACCATGAAAATTTCCATTGAGTAGATCTACGTATGGAAGTGGACCAGATTGGCCGGACTCAGTGTTTCCACCGGGACCTATCAGGTCTCTATCGATTCGAGTCACGACTCACATAAGCTGGAATGGACTCAAATGAACTGAGTCCGAGTTGACTCAAACGAGCACATGGGTCAAGCATCTAGGCCATAGGCCAGGCTCGTCTGGAACAAGCCTTGGGCCAGATCAGTTAGGCCCATTTACACTCCAAGGAGGATTAAAAAATATAATTAAAACGCGCGTACACACACACACATTTAGCACTACAAACATTCAATGTGTAGATTATTGTAAACATATTAACGTCTTTACCAGATGGTCAGCCAAACACGCTTATTCCTGAGATTCCGCCACTCAGGATCAAGGACATTCCGGACTCCGGCACGACAGATCCAGCTATGTGTGAACGATTGGAGGTCAACCATCAAAATGCATTAATTTCTGCTTCGGGTTACGTCATGAACACATTTGATGGTCTTGAATCAACTGCATTGGTAAAAGTTAGACAAGATCGGCATCCTGTGCCACACTTTGCTATGGGCCCACTTTATAAATTCTCGCTGGGAAAATCAAACAGCTTACGAACACAAGACTACAGCTGCATGGCTTGGCTAGACAATCAAGCGCCACAGTCCGTCATTTACGTCAGCTTCGGGAGCTCAGGTTCCATTGATAAAACAGACCTGGTGGAGATAGCTTGGGGGCTAGCCAATAGTGACCAGCCCTTCTTGTGGGTTCTCCGGCCTGGCTCTATCCGCAGCCAAGAGTGGGTCGAACTGCCGGAAGGGTTCGAAGAGAAGACACGGGAGAGAGGCCTGATTATTAAGTGGGCCCCCCAACAAGAAGTGCTGGCCCACCCATCAGTGGGAGGATTTTGGACGCACAATGGTTGGAATTCTACGTTGGAGAGCATATGTGAAGGGGTCCCCATGTTATGTTCTCCTTATTTATGGGACCAAAAGGTGAATGCTAGGTATGCAAGTCATGTTTGGAGGGTGGGTATGCAACTTGAGAACGGGTTCGATAGAATTGAGATAGAGTGGGCCATAAGAAGATTGATGGTGGAGATTGAAGGGAAGGAGATAAGAGAGAGGGTAGATGCTCTAAAGGAAAATGCAATGAGTTCTATTGCGAAAGGAGGTTCTTCATATGAGGCATTAGAGAGTTTGATTGACCTTATCATGTCATTTTAATGCCTCTTTTCTCATCATATTTCATATTGTGCGCCCACTACAACGAGATGCATGTGATCAAATAGGGCTTTGTTTCAATGTAACTATATCCCTTTGCCATTAAATAGTGCACTCATCAAAATATAGACTACTTGGAACTTTCTATACATGCAACCATTTAAGAGGGGGCATGTATGCTTAGAGGGCATTTGGGTCGTAATTTCCTCCCCATGAGCTACTTATGTCTTAAGGTAATTAGCTTATCTTGTTTTCTACTATTCAGCAAATTCGCTGATAAGTATGTTTGCCATAAAGTAAAAATGTATGTTTGGTTTCCATCATCATATAAGTATTTATCTTTCAAGTTTGTTTGATCCACCTTTAATATCCATCATCCATCATGTGGGGCCGACCTTTGATGTGGACCACTCTTTATGTTGGGCCCACCTTAGCCCTATCTGCGATCTAAACCATCCATCATATGGGGGCCTACCTTCAATGTGGACCATCCACCTTGCGAGGCCCAACTTCAATGTTGGCTATCCATCATGCTGGGTCCAACTTCGAAGAGGGCATGCCTTGGATGTGGGTCATTCATCAGTATGAGCCGACTTTCGATGCGAACTGTCCTCATGTGGGGCCACCATCAATGTTATTATCCATCATGTGGGGCCCACCTTTAATATCTACCACCATCATGTGGAGCTCACCTTTGATGTGGACCATCTATCATGTGGGCCCCACTTTTGATGTGGATCATCCATCAATTGGCCCGCATCAACACCTTTGATGTGGACCATCCATTATGTGAGGCGCAACTTGATGTGGGTCATCCATCATGTGGAGCCCACCATGAAAATAAATTGTCCACCATGTAGGGCCCACCTTCAATGTCCACTGCCCATCATGCGGAGCCCACCCTTGATATGATCCATCTATCAAGCGGGCCCCACCTTCGATGTGGGTTGTCTATCATTGAGGCCCACCTTGGATGTGGGCCAATATTCATCATTAGGGGCCGACCTTTGATGTGAACTGTCCATTATGTGGGGACCATGTTGATCATTAGGGGCCGACCTTTGATGTGAACTGTCCATTATGTGGGGACCATGTTGATGTGGGTCATCTATCATGTGGGGCCCCAGCTTTAATGTTATTGCCCATCATCTGGGGCCACCTTCAATAATATCCATCGACCCTCATGTGAAGCCCACCTTTGATATGGACTGCCCATCGTGTGGGCCCCACCTTCAGTGTCGGCCATCCATCACTCAAACTTGCTTTGGATGTGAGCCATTGATCATTAAGGGCCTGCATCTGATGCGAACACTTCATTATGTGGGCTCACCTTGATGTGGGTTATCCATACCATGTGGGCTCCACCTTTGATGTGGACTGCCCATCGTGTGGGGCATCCTATGATATCGCCCATCCATCACACACACATATCAGATATAATTGTGCTAGCAAACTAACTTAAGTTAAAAAGGCAACTTATTAACTTAATAAGTTGAAAACAAAAAATTACTTATTGGGTGGCATGCAAAAATTACTTATTGGGAAAGGTTATGATTGTTTGATGGAGATGATATCTGGGACATTACCAGTCTATACCATGGGATCCAACAAACCAACGATCTGTACTAGCATTGGGCCTACTAAGAATAAAAAGAGCTCATCATAAGCTCATGCCTCTAGTGTCCTCAATCAATTTCTCCAAATTCATATGAGATGACCCACCATGACTAACACACTTTTTCACCAAATCCGCCATCTTAGCCGCTGATTTCCTCAGCTCCACATTTCATGCATCAGCTCTCTCGCCATCATCTCAACCGTCCGTCTGTCACACCTAACTTTCATGTCCAAACCAACCCTCCATACAAGGCCGACGAACCGGCTGTTTATCTGCTGCTCCGCAAAGAAGGGCCAGCATATCATCGGTACACCTGCACACACGCTCTCCAGCGTCGAGTTCCACCCGCTGTAAGTCAGAAACCCGCTAACCGGGCGGTGGGCCAGAACCTCCTGCTGTGGGGCCCACTCAACAAGGCATCCCCTCTGATTGGTCGCTTCCTGTAACTCGCCTGGGATGTGGCTCATGTCCCCTTTCCCTTTAACCAGGTCCGGACGTATGACCCACAGGAACCGGGTCTGGCCGTTGACCAGGCCGTGCCAGAACCCGAGACTGCATATCTGCCAAAGCTAACAAAAAGGACCGGCCGAGTCGGGCGGTTGTGAGTCGAGCCACGTCATGCAGGTTCTGTCTTCTTTCCAGAGGCTGGAGGAGGAGGATTATGGGTTGACTCAGTGGAAACGGTTAGTGGGGTTTTGAGGAGGGAGTGGAGGGGCCCGATTGTGTAGGTGGTGGGGAAGTTGGCCAGGATTTGAGAGAGGATGGGGCCCTCAAGGTCTTCGAAGGTGTTGAGGATGAGGGCCGAGACTCGAACCGCACGAAGTGTTTCGAAACCGACCATTTGGAGATGCGGATCGGTGAGTTGCTTGGCCCGGCAGCAACTCGGTAGGTCGCACCGTCGGAGGATGCTTTCCATTCCCGGCACGCACGTGATCGCGTGTTCCACCATGTCAGCATCGTCTGAAAAGAGGTATTTTGTTAAATGATTAAAATACCCTTTTTTTAAATGACCGAATTGACCTAGGCCTGTCAACAGGTCGGATTCGGGTCCGCGCCTGGTCCAGGTGTAGTGCTTATTACTCGGATCTGGATTTGATCGGGTTTGGGTAGCCATCAAATGTCCATTTGGACTTTGGATCTAGATTTCAAGTTGTGTTAGGTAAATTTAAGAGCATTTACATCGGCCTGATGAATGGATTAGATCATACACATGTGCCATTTGACAGTGTATGATGTGGTTCTCTTTCACTAAGGGCTTTGGAAACATCATTTGCTTTTATAATATATGTTAAAACCATACCCCAGAGAGAGAGAGAGAGAGAGAGAGATGTTCACTGTGCACAGTTATCACAAAAACTCATTAGCACCTTTCAGGAACTCATTTCACATAATATGAGCCCTAAATCTGAACCGCCCACATGATGAAGCACTAAAAAAAACCCCAGGGCACAACTTTTACCTTGATCTAGAACTTTAGTAAGCCATGAAAAAAGGAAACAGTTTACTCCCTTGGTACTGAAGTTTTGGATCAATGTAAAAGTTGGGCCCTAGAGGTTTTTTGAGTGCCACATCATGTGGGCCCAACTTTTACATTGATCCAGAACTTTGATGAATCAATGGAGTAAACTGTTTCCTTTTGCCATGACCCACCAAAATTCTATATCAAGTAAAAGTTAGGCCCTAGAGATTTCTTGGAGTGCCGCATCACGTGAATGGTTTAAATTTGGGGCTCATATTATGTAAGATGAGTTCTAAAAAAGTGCTCACAAGTTCTCGTGAAAACCGATGCGCAAGTGAGCCTTCCTCTTCCTCTAAATGTAAACATTGATCAGACCTTGCTGGACCCGACTATTGAACCAGCCCGATTTTAACCATGCTGTCAGATACGACCCTTTTTTACACCAACAAGCTACGTGGTGTCCGATTGTCCAGTCCATGATCAGAAGCAATTAAAATATCTGATGTTACCCACATAGCTTATTTCAGCCAACATCAGTTTAGCATGCTTGTTATGAGAGATAACCTAGACCAAAGGGCTAGAAATAGGCAAAATAGTCTCTAGACATTTTCAGGCAAGTTCGGGCGCCTGATATTTAAAGTTTTCTTTTATGGAAAAACTCTCTAGAATTTTTTTTTATAGTTTCGGGTGACCGACTATGTCGGTCTATGTTATACAAATTGCACGATTTTGCGTGAATTGTTTCTATTTTCGGTTAGTACTTATAAAAGCGGGTGTAATCAGGTTATAGGGTATCTAAAACGTTTCTAAACGTGTTTAGGGTTGTGAGAGAGAGTTTTAGTGAGAAAGAGCCTGGGTTTTAGAAACAGCTTGGGTTTTTTCTTGGATTTTGCTTTGTTGGCTTGTTCATTTCTTGTATACTTATTGATTCATAGGGAAGATGGACACCTACCATTGATAACTTCTTGATAGCTACAGAGGTTATGTATCATGCTAATATTTGGGTTTGCACTCATCCAAGTCTGTCTGACCATATGAAAAGGTAAGATGCTAAATAAACATCATGATGGGCCCTTAGAAGGTTTCAATAGTTGCATCATTGTCCCCATTGCTTTTGATGGTGTGGTCCATTTGAGCTTTGGATTTTTAGTTCATGACATAAATGATCCAACAAAGTGGATGGACCGTGTGGATAGGACAGTGCACTAGGCAGTTATGGAAAAATTTTCAAGCACCATGTTGAGCTCTTAAATGTGCATATTCTAACCCCATTTTATCACTAACTATGCTTGAAATACATGATTAAAGACTCAATTAATGCATGGTTTTGTGGTTATAGGAATAAGATAGAGCATTCATCAATTAAAGACTTAAAGACGCTATTTACAAGTATTGAAGAGCATAAGACTAAGCATGAAAGGGTGGAAGAAAGAAGCAAAGGAGAGAAGAAAATAGGGCAGGAAAATGCACCGAAGACCGGTCGTCCGACCGGTCCGAACACTCAACAGAAGGAGCCTCACTGCGAACCTTGCTGGACCATCCACGATTGGTCGTCCAATGCTCAGACTGGTTGTCCGACCGGTCCTTGAATTAAAATCCTGAGTTTGAATTTATGAAAAACTCACTGGATTGTTTTTGCACTTTTGAGACCGGTCGTCCATAGGCTCAGACCAGTCGTGTGTCGGGTCGGCTGCGTAACAGAGCTTCTTCTACAATCTCTGAGTTTTACTGCACAAAGCGTATTTCTGCGGGATTTCTCGAAGTTTCTTCGCACCTAGGGCTTCAAAGCTATAAAAGGATTCCTCTATCTCGTTCCTAAGGCATCTTAGAAGAGATCTAGCATGGTGGGAGACGGGGGAAGTTAGATTCGGAGTTTTACAACTCCTCCTAGTTTGTTCTTCTAGTTTTATATTTTTCTTAGTTGTTTTCATGTTTTCTTGGATCATGAACAACTAAGCCTCTTAGCTAGGGTTAAGAGGTGAAGCTTGTAGTGAATTTAAGATGTTTCAATTCGTTTGACTTGGTTTCAATTTGGATTATTAGTGAAGAACAATGGTTAAAGTTTGAATAAAGTTCTAAGTAGTTTTTCTTAATCTTATGATGGCTCATGGATGTTTAGAAGATTTGCTTGAGTTCTTAATTGTTTTAAATTATGCTAGACCTGTATGATCCGAGGAATTTGATTCAATACACTCTAAATCTATGATCCTCATGTGGGAACTTCATACCAAAAGTTCTACTCTTTTTAAAATTTCTGTTTATGTGTGGTTGTTTATATGATTTGAATTGAGTTTAAATCCTGATCTAGTTATATTTTGTGACAGAAGGTAATGATGATTATGATTGTGATCTTAACCTATTGGATCTAGGATTGATCTATGCAATTGAGTGTGCTCAAATCCTAACTTGAATTGAGAGAATCATGTATCACACATATGGCAGATTGTTGTTTTAATCGTTCTATCATCCGGTTAGATAGAACTTAATTTCGATTCTAGTTGAGAAAGTGAGAAACCACAACGAATTAAGCATCAAGGATTGCTATAAGTGGATCCTTGAATCCCTAGTACCTTTTTATTATTGATTACATTCAATTTAATTCAAAGCATCCATCTACATCAAATTCCTAAATTCTGTTTAGTTAATTCTTAAGTAGAAACCATTGGAAGTGTTTTGTGAATTCCTACACAAGTCCCAGTGTATCGACCTCGGTCTTACCGAGATTATTACTACATCGCAACCCTACATTTGGGGAAGCGAACAAGTTTTTGGCGCCGCTGCCGTGGACTTTGACGGTTTTAACAGAATTTCTAAAGATAGTTTCTATTGCAATTTTTAGGAATTTTTCTATTACTACTAACTTAGTTTGTTTTATTTTAATTTTTTTCTTTTGTAAGGATTTTTAGGAAGTTGAAGAAGAACTTAGGTATCTTAAGTTCTCAAATCAGGTTTTGTCCTTCCAACCTTACTCTCCTTCTTCCCCTATTCATTCCTATCACATTCATCTCTTGTAGAGTGGGTAAAGACTTCTTTTTTTCTTTCTTTTCTTTTCTTTTTTTTATCTCTGATAGGTTAGCCTTGAGCCGCCTTGATTCTTCTTGATCGGCATTGCCGTCTTGGATCACCTTGTGCTCAGAGATTTCTCTTCTAAATTCTATTTCTCTTTCTTCTTTTTCTGCACTTTTCTCAAAAAAATTCAAAGAGTAGGTGAGGAGTTCTCTGAACCCCTATTGACCAGGAGAAATCGATCTCTATCTTTGCTTCTGGCTAAGTCATTGCAAGACACCTTGTGCTTCGGTCTTAGAGAGGAGTAAAGAAAGGAAGGAAAAATTCTTCTTTCTCGTTTCATTCTTTCAGATTTGCATGCCACAATGGGTCTGGGATTCTAATAACCGACTCATTAGTGAAGGGGGAATAGTTGAAGGAATTGATAGAGAGCCACGTGTTAAGAGACATTTAAATTCTCCAATTTTGTTTGAAAGTATGGCTGCAAATTAACCCAACCTTATGGCCAATCAAAATCTGGGCCAAAACCAAACCGAAACGGGAGAAAATGTGGTTGAGAATGTTCCCCAACCCAAAACATTACGTGATTACTTACAACCTGCAAGAGCGAGCACTCCCTCATGCATAATTTTTCCACAAAATGTATGGAACATAGATTTGAAACCGGGAGTAATCCAACTCCTCCCCAAATTCCATGGACTAGACAATGAAAGTACCTATCATCATCTTAAGGAATTGATGAGTTGATAGCCACAATGCACTTTACAAATGTAACCGACGATGTGGTGAGACTCAAATTATTTCCTTTTACCCTTAAAGAGAAAGCTAAAGGTTGGCTTCATGCATTAAGGCCAATATCAATTGGCACATGGACTGAGATGACTAGGGAGTTCATTAAAAAGTTCTTCCCTACTCATAAAACGATCATGTTGAGGCGCCTTATCATGAATTTTGCCCAAAAGGAGGATGAGACCTTCTTCCAATGTTGGGAGGGGTTGAAGGACTTATTAAACGCATGCCCACATCATGGCTACGAAATTTGGCGGGTAATAAGCTTTTTCTATGAATGAATAACTTCACCCATGCGCCAATTCGTAGAGATGATGTGCAATGGAGAATTCATAAATAAGGAAGCCGATGAAGCATGTGACTATTTTGATGAATTGGCTGAGAATGCACAGTCTTGGGATACATCTAGACTAATAAATTCCAAGACAAGCCAACAAAAGGAAAAATGAGGAATGTATGTCCTTCCAAAAGAAGATAACATAAGTGCACGTATGGCTAGCCTCACAAGAAAAGTCGAGGCCATGGAATTGAAGAAAAGAGAGACGATCAACTCAAAAGACGTTGAAACTGTTTGTGGAATTTGTGCCAGAAATCAACATGTAACACAAGATTGTTCCACAATTTCAGCATTCCAAGATATCTTACAAGAACAATCAAATGCCATAAACAGTTATCAACGGCCATTTAGTACTCCAAATTCAAACACGTATAATTTTAGTTGGAAGAACCATCCTAACTTCAGTTGGAGGAATGGACCCACTACGAATGCAAACAATAACCCTCAAGTTCAACTGTTACTAGGTCCATCCCTAGTTATTATACCAAAAGTTACGCTAGAGGAGATGTCGGGTGCATTCGTATCGGTTCAAGCTGAATATAATAAGACTAATTCTCTGAAAATTGATGGGTTCATAAAAGAGCAACTGAAATTCAATTAAAATTCATCTCAAGCTATTAATGACTTGAAAACCTCAATGGCTAGAGTTGAATCTCATCTCAGTGTTAGGGAGAAAGGCACACTTCCTGCCCAACCCCTTTATAACCCAAGAATCCAATTTGAGATACAAGACGCAAGCTCAACCTCCCAACATACGGACATGTTCAAGTTATCACCACTTTGAGAAGTGAAAAAATAATCGATAAATCTAATCCGGTGAAGGCCCCAAAGCCTAATGATCCAGAAATTTCCAAAGAGGATGATAGCCTAAATAACACTTTACATGAGAAAGAACCGGAAAGGCAACACAAGCCGGTTGCCCCGTTTCCCCAAAGGTTGATTTCACCCAAACCTTTAGACAAAAACCTAGAAATTTTAGAGGTTTTTAAGCAAGTGAAGATCAACATCCCGTTGTTGGATGCTATAAAACAAATACCATCGTATGCCAAATTTCTAAAGGAATTGTGTACAGTCAAAAGGAAATACAATGTTCACAATAAAGTACTTTTGACTGAGAATTTGAGTGTTATTATCAGACAAGAGGTGCCCCAAAAATACAAGGATCCGGGTAGTCCAACCATCTCATGTATCATAGGAGACTACCGGATTAAACAAGCCTTACTTGATTTAGGGGCAAGTGTTAACCTCATTCCATACTCGGTCTATGAACAACTTCAGTTAGATGAATTGAAACCCACCAAAACCATACTCCAACTTGCTGATAGGTCTATTCGTATACCGAAAGGAATGATTGAGGATGTCTTAGTCCAAGTTGATAAATTCTACTACCCAGTAGACTTTATTGTCTTAGATACACATCCCGTGATAGGTACCGATGCTTAAATTCCCGTCATACTTGGCCGCCTTTTTCTAGCTACTTCAAATGCTATTATCAATTGTAGAAATGGGCTTGTACAAATGTCCTTTGGAAATATGACACTCGAGCTGAGTATATTTGATTTATGCAAACAACCACGGGAAGTTGATGACGAGATCCACGAGATAAACTTGATTGAATCATTCGTGGAGGAGACATTACCCTCAACATTATATTCCGACCCTTTGGAGGCATGTTTGGCCTACTCTCATGAGATGAATGATGATACAATATGAGAGATGGATGCCATTTTGGATATTATGCTGGTACTTGGAGAACAAAAGATGGAAGGCGATATTTGAACATTTACCCTTAAGCGAGAACAAGCCTCTTCCATCCAATATCAAGGCACCGAAGCTCGACCTAAAACCATTACCAAGTGATTTGAAATATGTATACTTAGGTCAAGATGAGACATATCCGGTGGTGATTTCTTCCCACTTGGATGAAGAACAAGAGAGTAGGCTAATAGCCACACTAATAGAGTATAAGAGCGTCATTGGATGGTCGATTGCGGATTTCAAAGGCATAAACCCCTTGATTTGTACTCATTATATACACCTGGAGGAGAATGCGAAAACATTTAGGCAACCACAAAGACGCCTCAATCCAAACATGAATGAGGTGGTTAAGGCCGAGGTATTGAAACTATTGGACGTAGGTATCATCTACCCAATATCTGATAGTCAATGGGTGAGTCCAACTCAAGTGGTGCCTAAGAAATCTGGAATAATCATTGTAGCCAATGCCAATAATGAACTCGTGCTAACCAGAGTCACTACTGGTTGGAGAATATGCATTAACTACAGGAAGCTAAACACAGTCACGAGGAAAGACCGCTTCTCCCTACCATTTGTTGACCAAATTTTAGAAAGGTTGGCGAGTCATTCCCATTTTTGCTTTCTTGATGGATATTCAGAGTATAACCAAATAGAGATCACCCTCGAGGACCAAGAGAAGACAACATTCACATGTCCATTCAATGATTGACATTCACATGATCCTACCTTTTTGGAAAAGGAAGGTCCACCCATATGCAAGGCCCTAGCATAATCTGCATGTTTTATATATTAGTATTGAATTCCAATGGACATGCAAACTGACATTTTGGCTTTGGACAGCGAACGTCATGCAGTTTGGCAAAATGCCTTTTCCACCCTCAAAAGCTATTTGATTCTATGTATTCATACAAACAAGTACCTACAAACGGTTATCTTGCTTTTACAGGTTTTGTCCAAACTTCTATTTAAGGAAACGCCCTTTTGCCAAAACCATGCATCCAAACGAAACCTAAACAAAATGGCAATGGGAGCAGTAGGCCTTCTATGGGACCACTTGGATCATCATATCGCCAGCTTCTCAACCAATTGTTGTATGACCATACAACAAATGTTTACAAACACATCGGGTCAAAGCCTCACATTGTTAATTTGCACACTAAAAGGTGACCCCTTGTATCTGTAATCGAGTGTGGCATGGGACAGAGGTTTCAAAGGCTAATTCAAAATCATAGAATCCTATTTCTAAGGATTCATAGATGGTGGACGCGGATTGCGTCCTTCCTCTGTTCTGTGGAGGGGCCACCACAATGTATCTGTTTATCCAAGCCATGCATCCATCCCTTTTCTAAGATCATTTTAAGGCATGAGACAAAGATTGAGACAGATCCACGCTCAGGTGGACCACAGGGAAGATGACTCTTGCATTTAATGCAACCAAGCTCACTATTTGTTGTGGTCCACCTAACCGTTGGATCTGTCTCATTCTTGGTCTCATGCCTTAAAATGATCTTAGAAAATTAACAGACATATTAGTACGATAAGATCCAGGCCAAAGCCAACCCTAGGCCTAATATCTTAGCAGCCCATTGTAAAATCATGCCTAAAACATATAGTGAGGCCCACCAAAGTTTCATAATGGACTTATCTTTTGAGGTGCCTATCAATCATGGTGGTGCGCATCTTATAAATACATTGTATATTACACAATCTAAATAGTCCTAAAATGCCCGACATCCTCATCCTAACTATTCCATGTATATGTGTTCTAGATCATGATGATTTTTGGGATACATGAATAACTTGGAGGGGCACATCTAATGGATGGGCTGGATGACAATCACAGATTATGTTGGCCCCACAATGCTCGAAAGTATTGTGATCATTACCATACATTCTAATCATTCCTTAATTTCATACCCACCATAATGTTTATTTGTCATCCAAGCTGTTCATGGGGTCGCACAGACCTGGATGAAGGGAAAGGACAAATATCAGATTGATCCAAAACTTCTGTGGCCCCCAAAATGTTTTCAACGGTAGAAGTTCAATCCCCGCCGCTTTCTTTGATGTGGTACAGTTGAGCTTCAGATCTGCCTCAGTTTTAGGATCATAACCTAAAATGATTTTATAAATGGACAGTGTGTATGCAACACATACATCATGATGAGGCCCACATAACGTGGTGACGTCAACACACAATCGTCTAGTTTTGGGTCAGACCGAAGTGTCAATATTTATAAATAAAAATAAGAAAAAATTCCATTCTCATGTGCCGTGGAATTTTTAGATAAGTCCAAAGGGAATGAATGGATTCATTCATGCATCTCAATCCAAAGGTTCTAATTATGGTCCCACTGCCTAATTTTCTTTCCAAATTATTTCCTTTGATATGGCCAATGAGTAAAAAATGGGTGCTGGATTGACCATCAACTTCACAAAAATCCCAGGGAACCACACGGCCCAATGGACCTATCATGTCTTGCAAAGAGAATGATTCAACCAAAGTTTAGCCACGTTCATGCACAATGGGATTAACAAATCCTAACAATTATTCCCCGGTGTCAAAAATGTTGGGAAACCTCGTAGAAGCACAAAATAGAATCAAACGAACAAAGCACACAGCGAAGAAGCAATCACAAAGCAAGCAATCTGACTTTTTATGTGGAAAAATATTTGCAGGAAAAAACAACGGCACAAAGCAATCTGCACTATGAATCAAAAAGTATACAAGAGATGAACAACCCAACAAAGCAAAACCCAAGAGAAAATTTAAGCTCTCTCTCACCAAAACTCTCTCTCACAACCCTAAACATGTTTAGAAATGTTTTAAATACCCTATAATCCGATTACACCTTTATAAGCAATAACTGAAAATAGAAATAATTCACGTAAAATTGTGCAATTTGTATAATAGAGACCGACATAGTCGGTCGCCAAAGACTACCGTTGATCACCCGACGCAATAAGATCGATCACCCGTAACCATAAGAAATTGTCCAAAGAATTTTTCCATAAAAAAAACTTCAAATTTCGGGCACCCGAATCCCCTAGCTAGGTCACTTGAACTCGCCTGAAAAATGTCTAGAGACCAATTTGCCCATTTCAGGGCATTTTCAGTCGCCCGATTAGTTGGTCAGTTGCCCAAAACCCCCTAGCCATGAACAAATTGAAGGCTCCACCTAAACCTAATCCACCATTAGGCCCACCGTGATACTAACAAGCAGTCCATCCCATTCATAAGGACATTCCCATAAGGATGAAGGGAAAACACAATTATCATTTTAATAAAAGCTTTCGTCGGCCCCAAGAAGGCTTCAACAACAAGCTTGCGACTTACCCACTTGAGTGAGATCACGCCCTAACAAGAGCTGGGGCAGTTTATGGAAGGAATGCATGGTCCCATAGTCGCCTAAATAAGGAGATAGGGGTGACTCAGCCTGACTTGTTTGGGTGAACTCAACCCAAGGCTGAACCGAGTTGGTCCGACTAACGGAGTCTTTAAACATGCAGTGAAGTCGCATCCCTACTATTTCTAGTCGCCAGCTAGCGAGATATTCGAAGGCGAAAGATGAAAAAAAAAAAAAATTGATACTTTAATCAAATATCCACTAATCAGAGAGGTTAGATCATCCAATCACTGTCTGATTTCCAAACTGTGACTTATCAACAGTGGGTTCCACTACTTCGTTTAATTTGAGTTCATGTATGCCACATGCATGACTTTTGATCGCATGTGTATCAAACGTCTCTCTGCGAGAGTAATATATAACTCCCTATTTGCATAGGCCCATTTACACGCCGCAGCTGATCACATCTCAAAATCAATGGAAGCATTGATCAGAGACATGCAAATCCAAGAAAAGAAAATCTCTCATTTGGTTACTTTGCAAGGACACATCAATCCCATGCTTCAACTGGCCAATCTCTTAGACTCTAAAGGATTCTCAGTCACCGTTATTCACACTCAATCCAACTCTCTCAATCCATCCAGCTTCCACTTCGAGTCCATACCCGATGGTTTATCGGACGGTCAGCTCTGGACTGAGGACCCGTTAACCATTGTGTCCATCCTCAACGACACATGCCAAGCACCGTTCCATGATCGCTTGTCCCGATTGCGGATGGCCCACATGGCCCGGTTTCATATGCATCATCACCGATGAGCTTTTTCACTTCACAAAAGCCGTTGCAGACCAGTTGAAGCTCCCCAGAATTTTGTTAGGCACCAGCAGTGCCACATGTTACACCACCATGGCCTCTTTGAAGCTTCTAGAGCAAAGTGGACTCCTTTCCATCACAGGTACTTGTGCATGTTAGGGCCCGTTTGGGTGTCTCCCAAATCTTGATTGATTCCACTCAAGAACTCCTTGAAATGAATCCATCTTGATGTGATGCCGAAAAGTTCTTAATTGGGTTTGTTGCACAGCACGCCAACAACGCCGGTGAACTGAGATTCAATCTCCGGTCTCACCCACAAACGATAAACAGGAAGACATAATAACTAGAAGAGGAATTCATACAAACCAACAATTTACAAGACAGATTTTACATGGAAAAACTCCAAACAAAGATAAAAAACCACAGTGCAAAACTCTACTATGAATAAAAACGAAGTTACAAGTAATACACTTACCTTCTTCTATGCTCCCATGCACAGAGATGGCCCTTTTGCTAATCTTCTCACATTTTTCTCACCTTGGACGTATAGAAACCCTAATCCCATAGCCTAATCCCGATTTACACCCCTTTATATAGTAAACCCCGAAATTAGAACACAAAATAGGAAACCCCGCACTTAAGTCTGCGGCCGGTCGGGCGCTCCCACCCATTACAGAATATGTCCAGCAAAAAATAACATACATCAGACCATTATCGGGGCCCGATCACTTTGACTGTAGGGCGCCCGACCGTTCACAAAATAGTCCAGCGACTGATGTCTCATAATATATGAATATCAGGCGCCCGGCCATCAGACCGTCGGGGCGCCCGACTAATTTATGGTGTGACTTGTCTCCACACTCAACTGCCAGAAGGGATTGAAGAGAAGACACAGGAGAGAGGCCGGATTGTTAAGTGGGCACCCCAACAAGAAGTTCTGGCCCACCCATCAGTGGGAGGATTTTTTACTCACAATGGTTCGAATTCCACGTTGGAGAGCATATGTGACGGGGTCCTCATGTTATGTTCTCCTTATTCATGGGACCAACGCTAGGTATGCAAGCCATGTTTGGAGGGTGGGAATGCAACCTGAAAATGGGTTCGCAGGGAAGTGAGGTAGCGTGGGTCGTAAGAAGGTTGATGGTGGAGATTGAAGGGAAGGAGATAAGAGAGAGGGTAGATGCTCTAAAGTTAAATGCAATGCGTTGTGTAGAGAAAGGAGGCTCTACATATGAGTCATTAGACAGTTTGATTGATCTTATCATGTCATTTTAAGGTCTCTTTTCTCATCATATTTCATATTGTGGGCCCACTACAACAAGATGTATTTGATCAAATAGGGCTTTGTTTCAATGTAACTATATCACATTTCATTAAATCGTACACTCAACGAAACATACACTGCTTGAACTTTCTGTTCAACCATTTACGAAGGGGCATATATGCTTAGGGGGGCATTTGGGTTCTAAGATCCTCTACATGAGTTACTTATGTCATAAAGTAGCTTATCTTGTTTTCTGCTGTTCAGCTTATTGGGCCAATAAGTATTTTTCCCAAAAAGTAGAAAAGTGTGTTTGATTTCCTCCATTACGTAAGTATTTATTCCTCAAGTTTGTTTGGTCCACCCATAATAACCATAGTCCATCATGTGGGCCCAACCTTTGATGTGGACTGCTCGTTATATTGGG
This sequence comes from Liriodendron chinense, assembly GCA_003013855.2. Classification (NCBI taxonomy): domain Eukaryota; kingdom Viridiplantae; phylum Streptophyta; class Magnoliopsida; order Magnoliales; family Magnoliaceae; genus Liriodendron; species Liriodendron chinense. The sequence continues at coordinate 2,480,342 of PVNU02001090.1, read as the reverse complement.
CACACCTTAGCCCTGTCTTCAATGTGAATAGTCCATTGTATGGGGCCTACAATGTGGACCATCCACCTTGTGAGGCCCAACTTCAATGTGGGCTATCTATCATGCGAGGCCCACCTTGGATGTGGGTCGTGCATCATGCAGGCCCACCTTTAACGTGGATCATCCATTATGCAGGGTCCAACTTCTAAGTGGGTCAGGCCCGTCTTAGATGTGGGACATTCATAATTAGGAGCTGACCTTCGATGCAGACTATCTTCATGTGGGGCAACCATCAATGTTAGTGTCCATCATGTGGGGCCCACCTTTAATATCCACCATCCATCATGTGGAGACCACCTTTGATGTGGACCATCTATTATGTGGGCCCCACTTTCGATGTGGTCATCTATCATGCGGGGCCCACATCATTGGCACCTTTGATGTGGACCGTCCATTATGTGAGGCCCACCTTGATGTGCATCATCCATCAAGTGGGGCCACCATCAAAATAAATTGTCCATCATGTATGGCCCACCTTCAATGTCCACCGCCCTCATGTGAAGCCCACCTTTGACATGGACCATCTATCAAGCGGGTGCCACCTTCAATGTGGGTTGTTTATTTTCAAGGCCCACCTTGGATGTGGAACATTGATCATTCAGGGACGACGTTTGATGTGAACCGTCCATTATGTGGGGACCACCTTGATATGGGTCATCTATCATGTGGGGCCAGCTTCAATGTTATTGCCCATCTTCAAGGCCACCTTCAATAATATCCACCGCCCCTCATGTGAAGCCCACCTTTGACATGAACCTTCCATAATGTGGGCCCCACCTTCAATGTGGGCCGTCCATCATGCGGGCCCACTTTGGATGTAGGCCATTCATCATTAAGGGCCTACATCTGATGCAGACAATCTATTATGTGCGTTCATCTTGATGTGGGCCATCCATAATAATGCGAGGCTTGCCTTTAATATGGACTGTCCATTGTGTGGGTCCCATCTTTGATGTTGATGTAGGAGAAGAACCCCATGATCGAGGGCGTGGATCACGCACCTTCCTGCGGGAGATAGACAGGAAGAAAAACAAGAGAAAACTAAGGAATTTCATATTTTAGAGTTTCAACCCAAACAGGAAATTGTTATTCCCGTTTTTTACTTTCGGCTCAACTCTTGGGGCCCATATTGATCATTTATGATGATCCGTTCCGTCTATTTTGTAGAGCTGCTCGACGCCGAGAAAACCGAACAAGTTTCACGTCGATCCGAGTTACGGATTGATCGTGGCGTCCAAAATGGTACGAACTATTCAAAAAGTTCCGAATTCCGCCCACTGAAACTGGAGATGGTCCAGGTGGCCCACTACTACTGATATGGAGAATCTAAGCCGACCATCTTGAAGAGTACGTCGATATCAGTAAAACTCCAAAGTTTCGTGGCAATCAGATATATGGATTGCTCGTATCAGCGGAAGGAAGACGGTATGGCGTTATACAATTGCGCAGATTTTTCTATTTCTTTTCTAATTGTATTAGGATTCTTTTTCTTCCTTTGCAAGTTAGTATTAAGTACGAATTTAGGATTTAGTTTATTATTTAAAGCAAGTTAATTATGTTTATTTGATTATTCAGTCAATTATCAATAAATCAATTATTTGGAATTTATTTCCTCTTTTTATCTTTTATTTCTTCTCGTGGATTCGAGAACTATTGGTTAGGGAGACGGTGATCGACCTACCACGTCCTCCCTGCGTCAGATGTGGACTGCCCAACATGTGAGGTGTCCTTTGATATTACCCATCCATCACACACATATCCAATGGTTTGATGTTGTCTCCCACTATGAATGGATGGGCCTGACGATAGGGCCCAAGCTCGGTTTGTGCTGGGCTAAGGGCCTGTTTGGACATACCCTCTAAAGCAACCCTTGCCTCATACGAAACGTGGGTTTCCCTCCATTGCTGGTTTAAACCTACTGATGATATTGTTGAAACGACGAGTCTGGAGACCCTTCTGCAATTGACAGTATCTCTTCCAACTTAATTTCTGTTTGATACCGTACAAAACAATCATTCAATAAGGGTTGAATGTGGGGCTGCTTGGGTGTGTATCTCATCCGACCAGTCCCAGGTAGGCCCACCATGAAAGTTAGGTGATCCGATTATCACGTGGGCCATGTGAATTTGGAGGTTTTTTATTAGTTTTTTTTTTATATTATTTTGTGGTGGGGCCTACCATGTTGCCCATATGTCAGCTGACGTGCATTAAGCCCACCTCACCATGATGATGGGATTTCCCAAAATCAGCCCTAAACACATAATTAGATGGGCCTTGACATAGAGAACGATGGATAACTATCCAAAAACCTCTAAATTTAGGTGATGGTCCACATGATGGTTGGATCAGCCTGGTTTTTCGAGCATCAAACTTCCATTGGGTCCCTTTTTTCTGATGGATATTTGGATTCCATGCACATGACTTGTGGGCCCAACGCTTTGTACAATAAACTTATGCTACAAGGTTATGTAGAGGAACAAGCTTCCTTCTACCATTTCCATCAGCTATGACAGTGACTTTATCTTGTGCAATGCCTCTGGTTCAATCTTGTGCAATCCCCACCCTAAAATTAGAGCTGTCGTCAAAATTTTGAATAGGTCCGACCTGGATAGTTCAAAATCCAAGCTGAAGCCGACCCCAGGGCTGGCCCATTTACAGCCCAATATAAAATCATGCCTAAAACATTTAAAATCAAGCAGTGAGGCCCACCAAAGTTTTCGAAATGGACTTATCTTTCGAGGTGCCTATCGATCATGGTAGGGCGCATCTTATAAATACATTGTATATCATATAAAAAAATGACGTAATATGCAATCTAAATTGTCCTAAAATGTTCGACATCCTCATCCTAACTATTTCATGTGGTGTTATCCATATATGTTCTAGATCATGATGATTTTTGGGATACAGGGATAACTTGGAGGGCCGTATCTAATGGATGGTTTGGATGACACTCACAGATTATGTTGGGCCCCACATTGCTCGGAAGCATAATGATTCTCACTGTTGAAACCTTCCTAGAGCCCACCATGATGTTTATTTTCCATACATAGACCTATATAAAGGGAAAGGACGAATATCATATTAATTCAAAACTTCTGTGGCCCACAAAAAGTTTTCACTGGTAGATGTTCAATCCCCACTGCTTTCTTTGGTGTGGTCCACTTGAGCTTCAGATCTGCCTCATTTTTTGAATTATAACCTAAAATGATCTCATAAAATGGATGGACAGGGTGGATACAACACATACATAATGGTGAGGTCACAGAACTAGGTGATTTCAACACACCGCCATCTAGTTTTGTCTCATACCGAGGTTTCAATATTTAAAAAAATTAAAAATAAATAAAAAGTCATTATCACGTGGCGGCGTGGAATTATTGATAAGTCCAAAGGAAATAAATGGATTCATCTAGGCATGTGTTCCAATCATGGACCCCACTGCCTGATTTTCTTTCCAACTTGCTTCTTTTGATGTGGCCAATAAGTCAAAAGTGGGTTCCAAATTGACCTCCAATTTCTCAAAAATCACTTGGAATTGCGTGATTGAACGAAAGTCTAGCCACGTTCTTGCATCGCTGGATCTGCTGATATGCATCGGCCTAAGAGAGAATTTCTCCCAATTGTACAAGATAGATTTTTTCTAAATCATAATAGATTTGACAACTCATCAAAATTATGAGAGAGATTCTCTCCTCCAAAATGAGCAAAAAAATAACCAAAACTCAATTAGAGTAGTTGAAGTAGACAACTAGGCAATTCTATGAGCTTATTACAATTTAGGAAGGAGTTGTGGGTTCAGGTCAAGTGTCCAACACTCCCACTCATTTCATGTGGGGCCCATAGATCACTAATCCAGACTTTTGATACAACAGGCTCCATTGGCTATGGATAATATCCTAAAAAACTCACAAATTAAGGGATCCTAACCGTTACATTAGCGGTAGGGGTGTCAATGGGCCAAGCTTGACCTGTAGTATGTGACTCGGGCATGTATTCATGCCCAGAGTCCACTCTATCCATTAATCAGTTTTGCAAGTTCGAGTGGGCCACAATGTCAGAAATGCTTAGAATAAAAAGGGATGCCATTAAACCTTCCTAGGGCCCACCGTGATACTTACATACGATTCATCCCATTCATAAGGTCCCAGGATGAAAGGAAAACACAATGATCTGTGGGCCCCAAGAAAGCTTCAACAGCAAGCTTGCCACTTACCCACTTGAGTGAGATCACGCCATAACAAGAGCTGGGGCAGCTGATGGATGGAGTGCGTAGTCCCATAGTACCCTAAACAACAAGATAGGGGTGACTCAACCGAACTTGTTAGGGTCAACTCAACCCAGGATCAAACTGAGTTAGTCCGACTCACCGAGTCTGTAAACATGCATGGAAGTCGCATCCCTATTAGTCCTAATCGCTAGCTACGCATGCAAAAGCCAAAGGCAAAAACTTTTGATACTTTAATCAAGTGTCGGTTAGGATCATCCAATCGCAGTCTGATTTCCTATATGAGAGTATCATATAACTCCCTATATGCATGGGATGAGAGTTAATTTCTTATCCCAAAAGGCCGTCGCCCATTTCCACCGCTGCCGATCACATGTCAAAATCAATGGAGGCATCAACAGACCTACAAATCCAAGAAAAGAAAATCCCTCATTTGGTTATTTTGCCACTCCCATTGCAAGGACACATCAATCCCATGCTTCAACTGGCCACTCTCCTACACTCCAAAGGATTCTCAATCACCGTTATTCACACCCACACCAACCCTCCCAATCCATACAACTTCCCCAACTTCCACTTCGAGTCCATACCGGACGGCATACCTGATAGTCAGCTCTGGACTGGGGACCCCATACCCATTGTGTACATGCTCAACGACACATGCAAAGAACCCTTCCATGATCGCTTGTCCCGGTTGGTATCGGACGGCCCGCATGGTCCGGTTACATGCATCATCACCGATGAGATGTTTTACTTCACAAAAGCCGTCGCCGACCAGTTGAAGCTCCCGAGAATTTTGTTAGGCACCAGCAGTGCCTCATGTTATGCCACTATGGAGTCTTTGAAGCTTGTACAGCAAAATGGGCTCCCAGGTATGTGAAGTGGATGACTGCATTAGTATGATCCACACCATAGAAGAGAGAGTACCATACGGTTCCTTGCGTGTATTTAAACAAGAATGAGGTGACATTGGCCTCTTCAAATACGCAAGCGATGGAGTGTGAATGGGGTGTTTGGGAGTATGTATTCGATAGTAATTAGTATGAATGGGGAGTTTGATTTTTCTCTTTCTTTTGGACCTAGGGTGTATTTTTCAAATGTTTAAAAACACCTATCAGGTCTCTATCGATTCGAGCCATGACTCACATTAGCCGGAATGGACTCAAATGAACTGAGTCCGAGTTGACTGAAACGAGCACATGGGTCAAGTATCTAGGCCATAGGCCAGACTCGTCTGGAACAAGCCTTGGGCCAGATCAGTTAGGCCCATTTACACTCCAAGGAGGTTTAAAACCTATAAGAAAAATGAAATACAAGGAAACATAAGATTGATCATCATTAATTTACAACAGAAAATGCAACATATAACATTGCTTGGGGCACTTTTGTTGGGGCCACCCTTTGGTGATCATGAACATTCATTTGGTGGGCCCAACTCTGAAACTTATACCTACTTGTCACAGGAGATACAATGGGGATATAATTAAAACGCACGCACGCCCACACACACACACACACACACACACACACACACACACGCATTTAGCTCTACAAACATGCAATGTGTATATTATTGTAAACATTTAACGTCTTGTCTTTACCAGATGGTGAGCCAAACACGCTTATTCCTGAGATTCCGCCACTCAGGATCAAGGACATTCCAGACTTCAGCATGACAGATCCAGATATGCTTGAACGATTTGGGGCCAACGCTCAAAATGCATTAATTTCTGCTTCGGGTTACATCATGAACACATTCGATGGTCTTGAATCAACTGCATTGCTAAAAGTTAGACAAGATCGGCATCCTGTGCCACTCTTTGCTGTGGGCCCGCTTTATAAATTCTCGCCGGGAACATCAAACAGCTTACTAACACAAGACTACAGCTGCATGGCTTGGCTAGACAAGCAATCGCCACAGTCCGTCATTTATGCCAGCTTCGGGAGCTCAGCTTCCATTGATAAAACAGACCTGGTGGAGATAGCTTGGGGGCTAGCCAATAGTGACCAGCCCTTCTTGTGGGTTCTCCGGCCTGGCTCTATCTGCGGCCAAGAGGGGGTCGAGCTGCCAGAAGGGTTCAAAAAGAAGACACGGGAGAGAGGCCTGATTATTAAGTGGGCCCCCCAACAAGAAGTGCTGGCCCACCCATCAGTGGGAGGATTTTGGACACACAATGGTTGGAATTCTACGTTGGAGAGCATATGTGAAGGGGTCCCCTTGTTATGTTCTCCTTATTTAATATGGGACCAAAAGGTGAATGCTAGGTATGTGAGCCGTGTTTGGAGGGTGGGTATGCAACTTGAGAATGGGTTCGATAGAAGTGAGATAGAGTGGGCCATAAGAAGATTGATGGTGGAGATTGAAGGGAGAGAGACTAGAGAGAGGGTAAATGCTCTAAAGGAAAATGCAATGCTTTCTATTGCCAAAGGAGGTTCTTCATACGAGTCATTAGAGAGTCTGATTGACCTTATCATGTCATTTTAACGCCTCTGTTCTCGTCATATTTCATGCTGTGCGCCCACTACAACAAGATTGTATGTGATCAAATAGGGCTTTGGTTCAATGTAACTATATCCCTTTGCCATTAAATAGTGCACTCATCAAAATATAGACTACTTGTTACTTTCTGTGCATGCAACCATTTAAGAGGGGGCATGTATGCTTAGGTAGGGCTGTAAATGGTCGGGTTCAAGGCGGGTTTAGCCAAAACCTAACCTGCGTATTTATTAAATGGGTTTGGGTCCAAATTTTAGACCCAGACCCTTTTACTAAATGGGCCGGTCTGGGTCGGTTCCAAGTCAACCCATCAGACCCATTTATAAATGGGTCTAGAACTGGTAGAGGGAGATCCACCCAGACCCATTTATAAATGGGTCGAGTCTAATGGGTCTAGGTCTGGATCTAGTATGCAAGCATTTTTACAAGGCTTAAAATCGGGTCTAGATAGGTCTGAGCTAGATGGGTCCCTTGAAACATAGGCCAAACCCGCCCACTTACTAAATGGGTTCGGGTCAGGTCAAGCCTAATATAAAGGAAACCAGACCCAGACCAATTTAACAAATGGGTTTGTTCTTGGACCGAAACCTGTACCATTTAATAAATGGGTCGGGTCTAAACGGCTTGGGTCTGGGTACCCTGTCAAGTCCGTTGACCCATTTGGGTCGTAATTTCCTCTGCATAAGCTACTTATGTCTTAAGATAAGTAGCTTATCTTGTTTTCTACTATTCAGCATATTCACTTATAAGTATGTTTGCCATATCGTAAAAATGTATGCTTGTTTCCACCATCACATAAGTATTTATCTTTCAAGTTTGTACGGTCCACCCTTAATATATATCATCCATCATGTGGGCCCGACCTTTGATGTGGACCACTCTTTATGTTGGGCCCGCCTTAGCCCTATCTTCAATCTAAACCATCCATCATATCGAGGCCTACCTTCAATGTGGACCATCCACCTTGCGAAGCCCAACTTCAATGTTGGTGATCCATCATGCTGGGTCCAACTTTGCGGGGCCACCATCAATGTTATTGTCCAACATGTGGGGCCTACCTTTAATATCTACCGCCATCATGTGGAGCTCACCTTCAATGTGGACCATCTATCATGTGGACCCCACTTTCGATGTGGGTCATCCATCAGTTGGCCTGTATAAACACCTTTGATGTGGACCGTCCATTATGTGAGGTGCAACTTGATGTGGATCATCCATCACGTGGAGCCCACCATGAAAATAAATTGTCCACCATGTAGGGCCCACCTTCAATGTCCACTGCCCACCATGTGGATCCATCGATCAAGCGGGCCCCACCTTCAATGTGGGTTGTCTATCATTGAGTCCCACCTTGGATGTGGGCCAATATTCATCGTTAGGGGCCGCCCTTTGATGTGAACCATCCATTATGTGGGGACCACGTTGATGTGGGTCATCGATCATGTGGGGCCCAACTTCAATGTTATTGCCCATCAACTGGGGCTACCTTCGATAATATCCATCGGCCCTCATGTAAAGCCCACCTTTGATATGGAATGTCCATCGTGTGGGCTCCACCTTCAATGTCGGCCATCCATCACGTAGACTTGCTTTGGATGTGAGCCATTGATCATTAAGGGCCTGCATCTGATGCAGACAATTCATTGTGTGGGCTCACCTTGATGTGGGTCATCCATAATGCGAGGCTCACCTATGATGTGGACCATCCATCATGTGGGCTCCACCTTTGATGCGGATTGCCCATCGTGTGGGGCATCTTTTGATATTGCCCATCCATCACACACACATATAGATAGAGGGTCGGGGAGGGTAGAAAAGGTCGGGGATAAATAACTTTCATCACATAAGATGATATAATTGTTCTAGCAAACTAACTTAAGTTAAAAAGGTAACTTATTAACTGAATAAGTTGAAAACAAAAAAATTACTTAATTGAGTGGCATACAAATGACCCTTAGTAATAACCCCCAAAATCTCCAATATTAGAAGATCGTGGCCATTAATCTTGGTGCCTTTTTTTGTTGAACCTTGCCCATTGTTGTACTGCACTCCTCAACCGTAGTATTTGTTGGCAACGAACGAAAGGTTATGATTGTTTGATGGAGATGATATCTGGGACATTACCAGTCTATTCCATGGGATCCAACAAAACAACGATCTGTATTAGCATTGGGCCTCTAATGTCCTCAATCAATTTCTCCAAATTCATATGAGATGACCCACCATGACTAACACACTTTTTCACCAAATCCGCCATCTTAGCCGCTGATTTCCTCAGCTCCACATTTTCATGCAGCAGCTCTCTCACCATCATCTCAACCGTCCGTCTGTCACACCTATCTTTCATGTCCAAACCAACCCTCCATACATGGACGACGAACCGGCTGTTTATCTGCTGGTCCGCAAAGAAGGGCCAGCATATCATCGGTGCACCTGCACACACGCTCTCCGGCGTCGAGTTCCACCCGCTGTAAGTCAGAAACCCGCTAACCGGGCGGTGGGCCAGAACCTCCTGCTGTGGGGCCCACTCAACAAGGCATCCCCTCTGATTGGTCGCTTCCTGTAACTCGCCTGCGATGTGGCTCATGTCCCCTTTCCCGTTAACCAGGTCCGGACGTATGACCCACAGGAACCGGGTCTGGCTGTTGACCAGGCCGTGCCAGAACTCGAGACTGCATATCTGCCCAAGCTAACATAAAGGACCGGCCGAGTCGGGCGGTTGTGAGTCGAGCCACGTCATGCAGGTTCTGTCTTCTTTCCAGAGGCTGGAGGAGGAGGAATCGTTGTGGGTTGACTCAGTGGAAACGGTGAGTCGGGTTTTGAGGAGGGGAGTGGAGGGGCCCAATTGTGTAGGTGGTGGGGAAGTTGGCCCGGACTTGAGAGAGGATGGGGCCCTCAAGGTCTTCGAAGGTATTGAGGATCAATGTAAAAGGAAATAGTTTACTCACTTGATTCACTAAAGTTCTTGATCAATGTAAAAGTTGGGCCCTAGAGGTTTTTTGGAGTGCCGCATCATGTGGGCCCAACTTTTACATTGATCCAGAACTTTGATGAATCAAAGGAGTAAACTATTTTCTTTTTTCATGGCCTACCAAAGTTCTATATTAGGTAAAAGTTGGGCCAGATTTCTTGGAGTGCTGCATCACGTGAATGGTTCAGATTTGGGGTTGATATTATGTAAGATGAATTCTCAAAAAGTGTTCACAAGTGCTTGTGAAAACCGGTGCGCAAGTGAGCCTTCCTCTCCCTCTAAATGTAAACATTGATTAGACCTTGCTAGACCCGATTACTGAACCAGCCCGATTTTAACCATGCTGTCAGATACGGCCCTTTTTTACACCAACAAGCTACGTGGTGTCCTACTGTCCAGTCCATGATCAGAAGCAATCAAAATATCTGATGTTACCCACGTGGCTTATTTCAGCCAACATCAGTTTACCATGTTTTTTGTGAGAGATAAGCTAGACCTAAGGGCCAGAAATAGGCAGATTGGTCTCTGGACATTTTCAGGCAAGTTCGGGCGCCCGATATTTGAAGTTTTCTTTTATGGAAAAACTCTCTAGAAATTTTTTTATAGTTTTGGGCGACTGATCCCATGGCGTCGGGCGACCGACTGTGTTTGTCTCTGTTATACAAATTGTGGGATTTTGCGCGAATTGTTTCTCTTTTCGGTTGTTACTTATAAAAGCGGGTGTAATCGGATTATAGGGTATCTAAAACGTTTCTAAACGTGTTTAGGGTTGTGAGAGAGAGTTTTAGTGAGAAAGAGCTGGGTTTTCTCTTGGATTTTTCTTTGTTAGGTTGTTCATCTCTTGTATACTTATTGATTCATGGGGAAGATGGACACCTACCATTGATAACTTCTTGATAGCTACAAAAGTTATGTATCATGCTGATATTTGGGTTTGCCCTCATCCAAGTCTGTCTGACCTTATGAAAAGGTTGGATGCTAAATAAACATCATGGTGGGCCCTTAGAAGGTTTCAACTGTTGCATCATTGTCCCCATTGCTTTTGATGGTGTGGTCCATTTGAGCTTTGGATTTTTAGTTCATGACATAAATGATCCAACAAAGTGGATGGACCGTGTGGATAGGACAGTGCAATAGGTAGTCGTGGAAAAATTTTCAAGCACCAGCATCTCAATTGCATCATAAGATAGGATGTATATTTCTAACTTTCAGTTTTCATTTTTTACAAGTGAACCTAATGGTTCAATGATCTAAGTTGTTCATGTAATCGGTCTCACTACTTAGAGATAGGCATGTCAATGGGCTAGTTTAGGGCAGGCCAAGCTCTGTCCAAGCCCAGCCCGCCTATCTCAACTTATGCCCAAGCCTGGCTTGGACCTGTGACAGGCCACAATAGCCTAGCCCAAGCCCAACTCAAGATACAAATGCAGGGTCCGGCCCGAACCCAGCCCCAGCCCGATCTCTCACGATGTAAAATTAAATGAATGAAAAGAAGAACTTACGGTTGGCCGCGTGGATGATCTTCACTTCTTCTTTACCCATAAGAGATGAGATTATGAAAAAAGGGAACTTTACTGATTATGAAACTTTTACTACAGACTTACTGCTATGGAATGTAATCTCAAGGGTTATATTACGGAACATAAACAATGCGATTATGCTAAGGAAAGTAAAGAAAACTGATTACGCTAAGAAACGTAAGTGTAAAATGAAGAACATAATAAGCTTGAGAATGAAATGTAGATTTGATTTGGTTGGTGCTGGACGTCTTTCTTTAAGAAACATAAAATACTCGGAATGTAAACAAAGGACTAGTTACACTACGAAATGTAAATGACTTGGTAAATTGGAAAGATAGATTAATTTGGATTGTTGTTCTTTGGCATTGGGACCCCTTGCTTTGCCATTCTTCTCTTGCTTTTATAGACTTCTTCCTGAAGTGAGGAACTGTCTAGATCATTCACATTGAGCAGTTATACCAACTACCTTCGGATCTACTGCTTTTGACACCTGTCTACCTGTGGGAACTACATCATTCTCCCATGTTTGGACAGTTACAACAACTATTCCACTACTATAGCCTTCCAGGATCTTCTTTTCTAAGCCACTATATATCCCCAAACTGTCTGTTGTTCACTTCCTGAATAACTCTTTTCAATGCTTATTCATTGCACATGTGGCATACTCAGATATTGCCAACTGTATTTCCACTCAATCGACTACACCATCCTCTTAAAACCTACTAATGCTACATCCTTATAAAAAAAACCCACGTGTCCTCATTTCATTGGATATACAAGACTTTCACTGTTTCAACCCATTTTGGTTTTTGTGTCTTCCTAAAACAGCAATCGGCCATTGCCCTTAGTGCGAATAGCAATCGGCCGCTTCAATAGGTCATCGTCCCTGTTGCATAGCGGCAAATCGGCCACTGAAATTGGTCACTGTCCTTAGTGTAAATGGCAATCGGTCGTTCAAATTGCCCATTGCACTGAGTGCGAATGGCAATCAACCGCTATCCTGATTGCAAAATGGCAATCGTTTGCTAACTATTGAAATTGGCTACTGGCCTGCCTTCTGAAAATAGCAGTCGGTCATTAAAATCAGCCGCTAGCCTGCCTGCCAGACAACAATCAGCCACTGAAATCGGATGCTATCCCGTTTGGCAAACGGCAGTCGACCGCTAAATTCGGACGCTCTCCTGCTTCAACACGACATTCGGCCGCTTTCCCGTTTCTGACCGACTCCTCCAAGGTCGATCAGAAACAGCGTACAACACCTATAATTTGATTACCTGTAACTGAATTACAACTTAAAGAATTTACAAGCATCCAAAAGACCAAGAATCTTCTTTCTCACATTTTCCCCGCCAGCTACGTTGGAAATGAACGTTTGTTCGTTTGTTTGATCTAAAGCCACTATCCGTGACCCCATGTTCTGATCTAATTCATCCATCACGGTTGAACAATGATTCTGACCAAAATCCTGGCTTTTCCCATGTTAACACACACATGTGTGAGCACAGGTTTGAACGCAAATGGGTTGTTGTGTGAACGGTGATGTGTTTTCATGGACGTCGGAGATCAATCATAGTGATCTGCATTGCCCATTTTAGAATGATCCAAATCGTCCATCTTGTTGGACACTCAAATCCAATCCTAGACGTCTGAGTCTGCACGAGTACACATGCCTACACTGAAAATCAACCTGAAAGCTATCTAGTACGCATGCCGAAACCGTCTCCAAAAGGAAAGATTCTTTTTTCCTTTCCAGCTAAACTAAGATCCATGTGATGCTTTCTCTAGTAATCTTAGCCGTCTATACCACTCATCTCAGTCATCCAGACAGGCTATGTCATCTGTTCGATGCACCCTGACACGGATTATTAACACACTATAAGAAATCGCTTCCAGTCTCTCTCTCCGCCTTTCCTGTTTTGGAAACCTAATGCAGCCCTATCTAGAAACACTATAACCAATCCTAGCCATCCATTCTTACTCATTGCAAAGGAAATCCTAGAAACTTATTTGATTTGTTGTCTTCTCCATTTTTCCCAGCTACAAGAGATCATCGATCATCACATTCCCAGCTTGAACCGACAAGAAAATTTTGAAAAAAGATTTAGTCTCTCTCTTCTTCAAGCTCTCTGGCATCAATCAGAGCTGTCTAGAAGCCTTAGCTCGAAGAGAAATGCAATGGTGAAGAAATCACCATTAGAAGCCATTATCTTTTTTATAAACAAGCCACCAATCATTGATTTACAATCGGCCCCCAATTCCAGATCTACTGCGTCCATTAGGTGAGTCACATGTCTCGCTTTCAATCAATGAAAACCAAATCCGAGATGGTGTAGTGTATGTCGATAGCAATCTAAAATAAATTAGAAACTAGAACCAGTTGTGTACGCTATTACAACTCAAAGTTGGGTTGAGTTATTGTTCAAAACTCTAAGTTGAGCTTGCCATATCTCTGGACATGCGTATGGGCAAAAATGAGGAAAGAAATAATTAGGGAGAATGAAAGATAGAGGAAGGAAGAGGCAGAAGCAGCTCGTGAGAGAGAGTACTCTACTTCAAAGAGTCATTCATCGATAGGACCCCTGCTATTAAAGCTAGGGAGATCTATCATCCTCCTGTAAGATCGATCTCTCTGATCCACTTGATCAGAGAATCCAGCGGATCCCAAAAGCATGATTTCACTATGAACAAGGAATCGATCTAATATTTTTATTATACAGTCAAATCCAACCTGTAGCTGTCACGCCCCGTAACCCAAGCACAGAGTGTGCACCCTTAGGTCTAGTTTATGGTTAGCGACTAGCGCACATTGTGCATATATCACATAACTTTCACAGTTTCAGAGGCATCACAGCTTATTATCTAAGTCATACAGTCATTCAAATCACATGTTTCAAACATTTTCTTTTATTCAATTATAAAACTTAAATCCTAATTAGCTCCTTCCATTTGGGACCTTATTCAAGTAACTATCATCTTAAACAATATTAAAAAATAACTAATGAAAGTAATCAATTCTACTAGATGTAATCAACATAACAAGCATTAAACATCAGCTCCTAATTCTGCGATCTCTTCTTCCGTTAAGTATGGCCAATCTCTTTGGGCTTCCTCCACATGTCCTACATCGATATCAACATCCATCTCGAGTGGATGAACCTCTACATCACCTGTGTACATTTAATCTACAACCATTAGCTGGCCAAGCCCAGTGAGTGAACCCACCATAGTTCTCACTAGCTCAGATAAAGCAGTACACCAATCACAACTTACAGTTCAGATTATACTATGATATGCTCGTATGTCATGCAAGATGATATGATGCATTAAGTGCGTATAAAACCAAACTATTCACTTGCTTAGGTTGGAACCAATCAACCTGCATTCTCCCTATGTAGAAGGGCAGACTTTCGCACGATTTGCAGGCATCTAGAATGGTCCCTAGGCAACCTGGTATTATACATACCTACAGGTCTTCCAGAGCGATGCTCTAAGACAAACAATACACAATGTATGAGATGTATGTCATGACTTATTCACATAATCATCCCTCCAATTGAGATGCCACAAATAATCCCGCCATCTCTCCTTTTATGAGGCATATACATATTATTTCATTTCTTCCATTCAACACATAAGTAATACAATGCAACATCATAAAATCAATACATCACACAATCTACTTTATTTAAATAAGTAGGAAACATGTTGGGATTCACTCACCTGTCATTGGTGACGTGGATTTCACACTCTCCAAGTTTACTACTATGAGCAGGATCCTATAAACACGTATCATTCAATCATATTCATTTCCATTTTTAAGTTAGTTATTAAAGGCATACACTAATTTGATTAATCACGACTAAAAATATGTAATTGAATTATCATAATTCATAGTCCTTCGATCAACCCAACCCTATGTTCGATCAGTTGACGGTTCTTCAGTCGACCGAAGACTTCCTCAATCATCAATATAGATTGCATTTACTTTTAGAATTTAGCACCCCTTCGGTCAACCCAAGCCTTCCTTCGATCGACCAAAGGCTTCCTGGGTCATCCCAAGCTTTGCTCGGTCGCCGATACAGTTAGTCATGTTTTACATATTTCCTATCGCTCGGTCGACCGAAGGCGACCTTCGGTCATCCGAAGCTTATTCGATTTCTGCTACTCGATTCTTAACATCATTATTCTTTTAAGGATTCAATCCCATTACTTTCAGGTTTTAAAATTGATATAGATCTGATTTAAGCTAACCAACCTTATTACTTACAACTTAAGAAAAACATCATGATTGTGAATCCAACCGAAAGATCTCTAGATCCATCATTCTATAAGATTAATTCTTAGGTTTTAAATCAATCCACATGATCCATTGGGATATCCGACCCACTCTATTTACATGATGAGAAAGAAAGATGGTAGGTTAGATCGGATTTCTCAATGATCCCAAGAGAATACATGTCTAGCCAAAGATCAAGACGGTGTGGCTCATTCAAGTGTCGGGTCATTCCAATAATTCAAGCCTTAACATATTTCAGTCAAGCAATCCTTATGACCTATATGAATTTGATTCGACATCCCTCAATAGCCCAGCATAAATCTTAGCACCCAATATTCTATTAATTTCGCCATTATAAGAGATTTAATCTACAGGTCTATACAATGGATGGAGAACCGATCAGTCTCATTCATTGAATAAATCCGAGAGAATATGCTATAATGCAATAAAAAATAAAAGAATGGTTGGGGTTTACTTGGGCTAAGGGCTGAGAGAATTCTCTCCGTCCCCTTCTCTTACATGGTTTGACGATCCTCCTGTCGGTAAGTCTCAAGCGTCATCCTGGAGGCTGTCATTGTGAGAGATAAGATCACTTGATCACTGTCAATGAGATTGTTGTCCGTACCTTTGTAAAGAGACATCGGACCGAGGGGATTCCTCGCTTTGATACCACTTGACGTAGGCGTAAACGTGGTAAGGTTGATCACCATCTCCCTTACTGAATAAGTACTCCGAATCCACGGAGCTTTCGAGAATCCTCAATCAGACTTCCTCAAATCCATAAGGGAAAGAGTTCTCGAATCCACGAGAATAAAATTGAATAATAATAAGATGAATGACAATAAATGAGTTTAAACAACTATAAATAGAGAAAACTAAACCTTAAAAGCCCTATTTGCATAATAGAAAAGAATCTTAATCAAATCAGAAAGAAATCTAATAAATCTGTTAGGTGACGGCCTCTAGCCATCAGGACCCCGACCTGAGCCGTTGGGAAAAACATTGGGCGTCCGAAACTGTCCAACGACTAAGTCTAGAATCTGTCTGAATTTCGAGCGACCGTTGGAAAACCATAACTGAATTTCTGAAACTTTATCTAGATCTTTTTCCTATCCATTTGTGATAGGAAAGTGCTCGATCCACACCCTTCATTAGGGGGTTCTTGTTTTACATCAGCGACACGAGAGGAAATGGTGAGGATTGAACAACCACCATTGAAATATTCATATTGTCACAAAAGTTTTGTATCAGAATCAATTTTTTGTGTTTAGAGTTCACCCTAGTCGGAATGACCTTATAAACAGTTTGGATGGCATATAAACATCAAGGTCATGTAGCCTAAGAAGTTTTCAACAGTACAGTATGTATTTCATTTCCCAGTTTTTGCTTTCATGTTGTCCACTTGAGTCTTGGATCCTGTTCATTTTTGTCACATGTCCTAAAATGAGCTCACAAAATGGATGAACGGGGTGGATTACTCAAATACATCATGGTAGCCCCACCTAGCTTCCCATTGTAGTAACTTCCTGTAAAAGGCTTTTGCAAGAAGCTCGCATTCTGAAAGGAACAAAAGCGTATTGCATGGTGTGTCGCACACAATCGACCTCCATGGCGTGTTGACGTCACCAAGTCCTATGGGCCCCACCATGAGCTTTGTGTTATATCCACACCATTCATTTTGGAGAGATTATTTTAGATCATAAGCCCAAAAATGAGATAGATCCAAATCTCAAGTGGACCACACCACAAAAAGAAGTGGGGACAATGATTCCTACCATTGAAACTTTCCTAGGGCCCACCATGATATTTATTTGTCATCCAACTTGTTCATGATGAGGTCACACATATCTGGATGAAGGGAAAACATAAATATCAAATTTATCCAAAACTTTTGTGACCCTTAAGAAGTTTTCAATGGCAGAGGTTTAATCCCCAGTACTTTATGTGTTATGGTTCACTTGATCTTTGGATCTGCCTCATTTTTTAGCCCATGCCCTAAAATGCTTGCATAAAATGGATGGACACTGCAGATATAACACATGCATCATGGTGGGGGCCATAGAACTTGGTGACGTCAATACACCACGGAGGTTGGTGGTGTGTGGCACACCACGTGATTTGCTTTTGGAATAGAACCATCAATGCATGTGGATGGGACCTTACTGTATGCCTACGTTGATGTATGCATTGTATATTCACACGGTGTTATGACCTTAAGAAGGTTTTAGTGGTGGGCAATGCACTACAAGAAAACTGGTGTTTTGCCGACGAAAGTATTACCGACGAAATTATTTTCGTCGGTAAAAAGCCATTTCCCCGACGAAATAAAATAATCGTCGGTAAAATACATTCAGTACACACTTTTACCGACGAAATCATGATTTCGTCGGTAAAAAGTTTATTACCAACGAAACTACCCGTCGCTAAAAAATAATTTGGCTTTTACCGACGAATATTTTCGTCGGTAAAAGTCTTTCTTGGCGACGATTATTGTCTGTCGGTAATAATGTGTGGTATCTGCGTAAGTGAATGAAGAGGACTTTTACCGACGAAAGTTTTCGTCGGTTAAAGTATTTTTCCCGACGATTATTGCCTGTCGGTAATAATGTGTGGTATCTGCGTAAGTTGAGGACTTTTACCGATGAAAGTTTTCGTCGGTAAAAGTCATTTTTCCCGACGATTATTGCCTGTCGGTAATAATATTTGATTCCCGCCCAAGTGAAAAAGAGGACTTTTACCGACGAAAAATGTTGCTTTTACCGACGAAAATTTTCGTCGGTAAAAGTCTTTTATTTCACTTACCCGATCGGCCTCCCTCATTTCTCTCCATCTCTCTCACTCTCGCTCTGTTCTCTCTCCTCTCTCTCTCTCTCTCGCGCGCGCTGCCGGCCCACCCCTCTCTCTCATCTCATCTCCGACCGCCGGCCGTCAACGTCACCGGCGGCCTACCGCCTCAGCCGACCAACCCCCCCCCCCCCCCCCCAGCCAACCAGTGTCGCCGGTCGCCACTCGCCTCCACCGACCTCCGTACGCCGCCGCCTCCTCCAGGTAACCCTCTCCCCCTTTCTTGTTGCTCCATTTCCCCTCTCTCCCTCTCTCCTCGTTATTGATTGTGGGGCCCACTCCCAAAATCCAATGCATGTGGGTCCCACCATCGATGTCCAATGCATGTTGGTGGGTCCCACCGTCGCTTTCTATCGTCCATTGCATGTGGGTCCCACCGTCGCTTTCCATAGTCCATTGCATGTGGGGTCCACCTTAGCTGTCTACAATTTGGTGGGGCCCACTGATTTATTAAATCCCTAATTAGGGATTATATTAAAATCCCTAATTAAGGGATTTCAATATTAAAATCCCTAATTAGGGATTTAAAAATTTAAAATCCAAAATTTTGTTTTACAAATTAAAAAAAAATGAAATACGTAATTGTGGGGCCCACCGTTGCTGTCCACTGGCTGTGGGGCCCATGTCGCTGTCCACTGGCTGTGGGGCCCACTGGTCGCTGTCCACTGGCTGTGGGGCCCACGGTTGCTGTCCACTGGCTGTGGGGCCCAAGTCGCTGTCCACTACCTGTGGGGCCCACCGTCGCTGTCCACTGGCTGTGGGGCCCCCGAAGATGGGAACCGCTGGTGCCCAAAAATGAAGCATATCAAAATCTAAAGTGGACCACAGCACAAGTGTGAACTGAATGTCTATCATTTGAAAAATTCTTAGAGGACACAGAAGTTTTGGATCAAGCTGATATTTGTGTTTTCCCTTCATCCATATCCATGTGATCTTATGAACAGGTTGGATGACAAATAATGATCACTGTAGGTCCTGGGAATGGTGGAAATCATTATTCCCACGGTTTCCCATGGCATGGTCCACTTGAGATTTGGATATGCTTAAATTTTGGGCTCAACCACTAAAATGAGCTGAAAAAACATAAGGACGGAATAGATAAATCACATACATTCTAGGTGGGCCCAACTGAATTTACTCTACATGATAAGAGCGTGCAGAGTTACTCTGCACGCAATCCGATTCCCATGGTGGGCCCCATACATACTTATTTGTTGAGAAAGTAGCAGTCATTAGGTATTTGATTAGACTTGATTCATGGTATTGATGATTCTGTCATTTTATATGCTTGTGTATCTGGAATTGATGGAGCAAACCCGGGATGTGCGTCGGAGCTACCCGTGGTTGATTTATGTGGATGTATGTTGTGGATGTATTTGGCTTATTATTAATAGTTATTTTTTGTCCACAAATGGTAGTATAATAGAATCAGTTAGCCCATTTGGAGATTTCTATATTGTCGAGCATAGATAAAGTGTGTTTTGGAGGTATAGAAATCTGCCAAATTGTCCTGTTAGACTAGTCCAAGGTTGGATAGATTGGAATGTTATCGTTGTTTGTCATTTACATGCTCTGTCATTAGTTTCGTGCGGTAACTCTCCTATTCTCTCTGGATATGTTTCTTATGTTTAATTCCATTGTCAATTTAATCCACACAATGTGTGGATAGTTGACGTGGAAATTAAATGTAAGATAAATATATCTGGAGAGATAGGGGGAGATGCTGTCGAAATTTAGGCTTGGGCATTTAAATGGAAATAATGATAGCATTTCAATCTATCCATCCTTGGATGGGCGACTGATTTTATTATATTATCATTTAGTGGCAAATTAGATGACGAACATGATACTTGTGATTAAGAGTAGTTGATCGATGTTGATGTTGAGCGGGGGTCCCTGGAAGGTGGGAACCGCGGTTTAGACCATGATGATGAAGCTGTCCATTTCCTATGGACAGCAATATGGGTGGCCTGGCCATTTGGACAAGCCCGTGTTTATGTATTAGCTCGAAATTAATGGAGCAGACCCGGATGTGCGTCGGAGCTATCCGGGTGTTGAGCGGGGGTCCCTGGAAGGTGGGAACCGCTGTTATGACCATGATGATGAAGCTGTCCATTTCCTATGGACAGCAATATGGGTGGCCTGGCCATTTGGACAGGCCCGTGTTTATGTATTAGCTCGAAATTAATGGAGCAGACCCGGATGTGCGTCGGAGCTATCCGGGTGTTGAGCGGGGGTCCTTGGAAGGTGGGAACCGCTGTTATGACCATGATGATGAAGCTGTCCATTTCCTATGGACAGCAATATGGGTGGCCTGGCCATTTGGACAGGCCCGTGTTTATGTATTAGCTCGAAATTAATGGAGCAGACCCAGATGTGCGTCGGAGCTATCCGGGTGTTGAGCGGGGGTCCCTGGAAGGTGGGAACCGCTGTTATGACCATGATGATGAAGCTGTCCATTTCCTATGGACAGCAATATGGGTGGCCTGGCCATTTGGATAGGCCCACTTTGTGTGGAGCAGACCCGGATGTGCGTCGGAGCTATCCTTTAGTTGCTTGAGTCTCCAAGACCTACACCCTAAACCCGAAACCATAAACCTAAAACTAAAACCTATAAGTTATGGCTAAACCGAAACCTAAACTCAATTCATCTAACTCTAAACCTAGACCCTATAAGCTACGAAAATGCGACCCTAAACCCGATCCCGAACCCGCAAATCCAAACCTATGCCCTAAACCTAATCTCATGTCACCTAACCTAAACCTACACCTATTCCTAAATCCATTCACCTAACCTAAACCTAGACCCAAACACGAGAACCAAACCTGAAACCCGATCCCGAACCCGCAAATCCAAACCTATGCCCTAAACCTAATCCTAAACTCATGTCACCTAAACTAAACCTACACCTATTCCTAAATCCATTCACCTAACCTAAACTTTAACCCAAACACGAAAACGTAACCCGAAACCCGATCCCGAACCCGAAAATCTCAACCTATACCTAAGCCTAATCCTAAATTCAAATCACTTAAACTAAACCTACACCTATTCCTGAATCCATTCACCTAACATAAACCTAGACCCAAATATGAAAACCTAACCCGAAATCCAATCCCGAACCCGAAAATCCAAACCTATGCCTAAACCTAATCCTAAACTCAAATTACCTATACTAAACCTACACCTATTCCTAAATCCATTCACCTAACCTAAACTTTAACCCAAACACGAAAACATAACCCGAAACCCGATCCCGAACCTGAAAATCTCAACCTATACCTAAGCCTAATCCTAAATTCAAATCACTTAAACTAAACCTACACCTATTCCTGAATCCATTCACCTAACATAAACCTAGACCCAAATATGAAAACCTAACCCGAAATCCAATCCCGAACCCGAAAATCCAAACCTATGCCTAAACCTAATTCTAAACTCAAATTACCTAAACTAAACCTACACCTATTCCTAAATCCATTCACCTAACCTAAACTTCAACCCAAACACGAAAACCTAACTCGAAACCCGATCCCGAACCCAAAAATCTCAACCTATACCTAAGCCTAATCCTAAATTCAAATCACTTAAACTAAACCTACACCTATACCTGAATCCATTCACCTAACATAAACCTAGACCCAAATATGAAAACCTAACCCGAAACGCTATCCCGAACCCGAAAATCTCAACCTATGCCTAAACCTAATCCTAAACTCAAAGTACCTAAACTAAACCTACACCTATTCCTAAATTCATTCACCTAACCTAAACTTTAACCCAAACACGAAAACCTAACCCGAAACCCGATCCCGAACCCGAAAATCTCAACCTATACCTAAGCCTAATCCTAAATTCAAATCACTTAAACTAAACCTACACCTATCCCTGAATCCATTCACCTAACATAAACCTAGACCCAAATATGAAAACCTAACCCGAAACGCTATCCCGAACCCGAAAATCTCAACCTATGCCTAAACCTAATCCTAAACTCAAATTACCTAAACTAAACCTACACCTATTCCTAAATCCATTCACCTAACCTAAAATTTAACCCAAACACGAAAACCTAACTCGAAACCCGATCCCGAACCCGAAAATCTCAACCTATACCTAAGCCTAATCCTAAATTCAAATCACTTAAACTAAACCTACACCTATACCTGAATCCATTCACCTAACATAAACCTAGACCCAAATATGAAAACCTAACCCGAAATGCTATCCCGAACCCGAAAATCTCAACCTATGACTAAACCTAATCCTAAACTCATGTCACCTAAACTAAACCTGTCTCTAATCTTTGCATTGTAGATATGGATAAGAGTTGGATGCAAGCTAAGAATCGGTTTGGCCCAGAGTATAAAGAAGGTGTTAAGGAGTTCATGGAATTTGCGAGAGATCGGGCAGATTCAGGAATAGAATTAGGTGTCCATGCCGAAAATGCAAGAACATGATTCACAAGACATTGGACAAAGTGGAAGATGATTTGTTCATAGTTGGGATTGACCAGGGTTACACTTGGTGGATTCATCATGGTGAAGACTTCCACCAAAGAGTTGAGGCCACTGAAGTCCTTGCTGACCCAATTGTGCGTAATGACGAGGATGAAGATGTTGACGATATGCAAGATATCATTGGTGATGTGTTAAGGGAAACCATTGCGGATACTGATTTTGCAGCGATAAGTACTAGCCAGGATATTCCTCCTGTGGGTGATGCCGAATCAGAAAAGTTTAGTAGGTTGTTGAGGGATGCGCAACGTCCACTCTATCCGGGGTGTCGGAACTTCTCCAAGTTGAATTTCCTTACAAGGTTACTTCATTTAAAGACAATAAATTGTTGGAGTAACAAATCGTTCGACATGTTACTTGGCTTGTTGAAAGAAGTATTACCTGAAGGTGAGACATTGCCTAAGTCTCATTATGAGGCAAAATCCTTAATGCGAGACTTGGGCCTTGGTTACATCCTCATACATGCATGTATAAATGATTGTGTATTGTATTGGAAAGAACATGAAAATGTTGAGGAGTGTCCACAATGTGGAGAGTCTAGGTGGAAATATGACGAAGCTAAGCGTAAGAAAATTCCACAAAAGGTGTTAAGGTACTTTCCATTGAAACCCAGATTACAAAGATTGTTTACGTCGAGCAAGACGGCTGAAGATATGAGGTGGCATAAGGAGAAACGCCTTCATGATGATAATACATTGAGGCATCCCGCTGACTCTGAAGCCTGGCAACATTTTGATAAGCAATATGACTGGTTTGCAGAGGATTCTCGCAATGTTCGGCTAGGTCTTGTAAGTGATGGTTTTAATCCATTTGGTAATATGAGTAGCTCGTACAGTATGTGGCCAGTGATACTTATGCCCTACAATTTACCTCCTTGGTTGTGTATGAAGGAATCATTTTTTATGATGTCGTTGCTTATTCCTGGACCCAAGTCACCGGGGAATGACATTGATGTGTATCTCCGACCGTTAGTAGATGAGTTAAACGAGTTGTGGAGTCAAGGTGTCTAGACGTATGACACTTTTGCAGAACAGACGTTTCGATTGCATGCAGCGGTCTTGTGGACAATAAATGACTTCCCTGCATATGGAAATTTGTCTGGGTGGAGCTACGAAGGGAAAGTTGGCTTGTCCTACATGTAGTACTGAGACTTGTTCATTGTCATTGAAGCATGGTAAGAAAACGTGTTATATGGGCCATCGTCGCTTCCTTCCGAGGGATCATAGTTGGCGCAGGAAGACGGTAATCTTTGATGGCAAACAAGATCATAGGCCACCACCGAAAGAACTATCTGCAGAAGATGTGTTACAACAGCTGAGTAACATTGAAGAAGTTAGATTTGGTAAGGCACCGCACTTGAAGAAGAGAAAACGTACAGTATTGGAGTACAACTGGAGGAAGAAGAGCATTTTTTTTAGTTGCCTTATTGGAGTCATCTGAAATTATGACACAACTTAGATGTCATGCATATTGAGAAGAATATATGTGATAATGTCTTTGGAACATTGATGAACATAGAGAAGAAAACAAAAGACAGTTTTAAGGCTCGATTGGATCTACAAGCAATGGGTTTAAGGAAAGAGTTGCACTTGCAACCACATGGAAATTCATATACTATACCAGCAGCCTGCTATACATTGACAAAACTAGAGAAAAAATGTGTATGTGAATGGGTGAACAAGGTGAAATTTCCCGACGGGTATGCATCAAATATCTCTCGGCGCGTAAACATTACGGACTGTAACGTAACAGGAATGAAAAGTCATGACTGTCACGTCCTTCTGCAACGCCTACTACCGGTTGCAATTCGTGGATTCCTTAACAAGGATGTCAGTGCTACGCTGATTGAGTTGGGGATATTCTTTAAGGATTTGTGTTCGAAATCTTCGAATGTAGATGTTATTAAACGACTGGAGAAGGATATTGTCGTAATCCTTTGCAAACTTAAAAGAATTTTTTCACCTGCATTTTTCGATGTCATGGTACACCTAGCGATTCACTTACCGCACGAAGCGAAGCTTGCAGGCCCAGTACAATATCGTTGGATGTATCCGATCGAAAGGTGATAGAACAATGATCATAAATTTTTTTTTCATTCCATAAACTACGTATATCCATGTTTTCATGTCCTAAACATATTGATTTTGTGTACAGATACCTTCACACATTAAAACAATATGTGAGGAATAAGGCACGTCCAGAGGGATCCATTGCTGAGGCGTACATTGATAATGAGTGCCTGACATTTTGCTCCATGTATCTTCGTGGCATAGAGACTAGATTCAACCGAGAAGATCGTAATGCCGATGCAGGGCAGGAGCATGAACAAGGACTCATATCTGTATTCGCATATAACATCCGTCCTTTAGGATCGCCGACGTTTCAGGATATGGACCATCGGGATCTTGCGAAGGCACGGTGGTATGTGTTGCATAACTGTGAAGAAATAGAGTCGTACTTGGAGTAAGTCTTCGCACATAATTATTGTATATCTACAGACAGTTTTAATCTCAAAATTTCTTGCTTACAACGTACCAATTGTGTATAGCGAACACATCGAGGAGATGAAGTCTCAATACCCTACAAATTATGATCGAATGCATCAGGATTTGTTTCCAGAATGGTTTGCAAAATGTGTAAGATTAATTTACCTTCTATCTCACCACACTTACAATATTGTTGTATTACACAATATTTACACGTAATTTTAAATGCCTAAACGTACATTTATATTCTGTACGTGATGATAGATGAAGATGTTGCGCGCTAGCAACTCTGCGGATGTGTCTGATGCGCTCTACTCACTGGCGTGTGGCCCTGATAGACATGTATCTAGATATACAGGTTGTATTGTAAACGAGATTCGGTTCCACACTGAGGAGCGTGAGAAATATAGGACCACACAAAATAGTGGTGTGGTTGTGAAGGGAACACATGAGGAGGTCGAAATTGATTTTTATGGCGTTTTGACGGATATTATTGAGCTGAGTTATTGTATGAGAAAGCGGGTGTACTTATTTAAATGCGATTGGTGGGACATTGGAAATAAAAAGTTGGGAATACAGACTGATAATTACTTCACGAGCGTAAATTTATCTCGGAAGTGGTTTAAAGATGACCCATTTATCATAGCCGGCCAAGCCGAACAAGTATTCTACCTCGCTGACACCAAGTTAGGCGGCTCTTGGCACGTGGTGCAGAAAATAAAGCCCAGGAACATATTTGACGTTCCCGAAGTAGACGTTGAAGATAATGATGAAGGGAGTAATAGAACAGTCGTCAGTTGAACAAGCATACCAAGAAGACATGCCATCTTGGGATAGAGGGAATGATCCAAATGTTGATGTGGTGCAATTGAATAGAGATGATGTGCCACCTGATCATGTTGATGCCTCAATCATAAATGACATTGTTAGAGATGATAGCGCTTTCATCGATGACAACGTTGCAGACGATGAAGAGGAAATTCTGATCAGCGATAGTGATGGTGAAGAAGAAAGAGTCCTAAGCGATAATGATTCAGACGACGATTATTAAATGTATACAAGATTGACATGTAAATTTCAATTCGATTAATTTGATTATTACATGTATATATGTTTTACAAGTCATGATTTTTTTCCTGAATTGACTTGTTGATAATCTACATTTACAGTTAAGTCATTTTCTGATCATGTCCTCCACAAACTGGAGCGTAGCGGAAGCACGCAGCATACTTCATCAGCTGTTGCGGATGGACTTTCCGGCCCTATATTCTTCTGGTAGGGCCAGAGAGATACCCGGTCTGGTCGAGAAATGTAGGGAGGAAGACGATGACTCAGATGAAAGATTATACAATCTCAAAGAAATTTCGGACCTGATTGAGGAATATAACCGCGGAAAACTTCGTATGGAAGATGCGACATTATCACTTGCACATCTGAATGGAGTCCCGAGAGATCAGATTTCTCCTATTGTGACTGGCATGTTGGCTGTAACAATGTCGAGTGCTTCATACAGCTTGACATATACATCTGCAGCGTACGATAACTTACGCAGGGAGTATTTCGGATAGTTGATCCGAAGTTGATTTGTATTACAATGAGATATATGTATTTAATATAGAATGACAATGTGTAATGGATTTTTCAACTTTTATATTCTGTTTACGGTTTTATTATATTCTGTTTACGGTTTTATTATATTCTGCTTACATTATAGTGTAATGGTCTAATCATATTTTTATCATTTCTCTAAGCATAAGCACAAATTCACTCTGCAATGATGTTCATAAACTTGCATTGACATTGTTTAAATTTATAAGTTTGTATTTCAGATATATTTAGTCATGGCACCAGGTGTGAGATCAGGTCGTTCGCACACTGGATCTACCCCTTCCACCCGTGATGCGACGCAGACAGCATCGACGTCGCACGGTGCATCACAGTCATCTGATCCTTCGGTTCAACATACACCGGGCATTGCATGTAAGTCTAGACATTTATTTCGTGATTTCTGTTTATATTGTTACTTACATATATCTTTTCGCAGCAGCATCTTCTACCAGCCGACGAGGACGTGGACCCATGCGTGGGTTAGTTTTAGAGCGACTTACGCGTGAGGGTAGGGTGGCGATAGAGTTCCCACAGGACTGCCTTAGACCTGTTGGGGACAGTGCCAGATTGTTTACGTCTGAGGTCGGTGTCCTATGCTGATCTCTGATCCCCGCCACCACCTCCCGTTGGACTGACGTGACAGATGATGTGCGACAGCTCATCCGTCAGCGCCTTCAGGTAAAGTTTAGTAAATTAAAATTTTCTTTTGTGAAAGTTTATTTACGGTTAAGTCCTATTGTTAATAAGTTTATTGCCTTAATTTATTATTTACGAAACTGCAGGATAAATTTGAATTCGATTTGAATGTTCCCTACATTTCTCATGCCGTCGACGACATGATTAGGGAGCGGTTCAAGGAGTACCGCGGAGAGTTGCACCAGCGGTACAAGCGGTGCAGGACACACGATGAGGCCGTATTGTCCGCACCGCCACACGTTAGTACAGACGACTGGCGGATACTCTGCGAGAGATTTTCGTCGGAGGCTTTTCAGGTAATATTTACATGTACGATATCTTACGGTAACAATTAAATTCTCAATTAATTTCGCAATTAATAGAAATGTATTTTGTATAATGTGTTCAGAAAAGGAGTAGAATAAATTCTGCGAACAGGGAAAAGTTACAAATGAACCACGTAGCTGGTTCAAAGTCATTTGTACGACATCGTTATGACATGGTAAGAAATTATTGATGATTATTAAGTTAATATATTATTTTGATTGGCATTTATTATAAGTCTTTTTTCCTTTCGATTGCGCAGCGGGATTCCGTCACCGGCCAGGAGCCTGGACCAGTAGACCTCTACAGAGGGACTCACTGTCGGCAGGCGACGGGATCTTGGGTTCATCCTAGAGCCGTGTGAGCATTGGGTATAAATCTTTACTTTGTAAAATTTAATTGCGCATTGATTGATAATAATGTCATTCATGTCATTTTTTATGAAATTTCATATCTTTTCATTACAGGCGGCGATGGACACCATACGCAGTCAGCCCACTCCCGATGGTAGTCAGCAGAGTGAGCAAGAAATCCTGAGCGAGGTGCTTGGCACCCGTTCTGGATATGTACGTGGGCTTGGCCATGGTGCTAAGCTCATGGCACAAACTAGAGCTGGCTCCAGCCGATCCGTAGCTGGTGAGAGCGCTCAACGCCGAGCTGACATCGCAGAGAGAGAGAGGTTCAGCAGCTACGGGTCGTCGATGGGATTCGGGAACAGCTGGAGAGGCAGAGGGAGGAGGAGGAGAGGCGACGGGAGGAGCAGAAGAGGAGGATCGAGGAGTTGCGGCAGGAGCATGAGCGACGGATGCAGGAGATGTTTCAGGCTCTCGCTGCACGCCTTAGCGCCGATGCTCCGCCACCTCCGCCTTCATCTTCCTGATTATTTTTTTTAATATACGACTTTTAACTTGTATGTATTTGTGTGTGGATGAATATTGTTTGTTTGTGGATGTGGAATGGATTATTTGTGTATGGATGATGTAGTTTTTGTTTATTTGTATGTTTGTGGATGTGAATAGAATTCAAAATGTATAGGTTTTTTTACAGGTGTATATCAGGAATTTTCCTGAATTTTGAAAACAAATGAAACCGAGACAGGGAAAACTTTTACCGACGAAATATTTCGTAGGTAAAAGTATGTAAAATCTTTTTACCGACGAAATATTTCGTCGGTAAAACATTTTTCATACTTTTACCGACGGAATAATTCGTCGGTAAAAGTTTCAACAAGTTTTTACCTACGAAATATTTCATCGGTAAAACGATTTCACACATTTTTACCTACGAAATATTTCGTCGGTAAAAGTTTTAACATGTTTTTACCTACGAATTATTTCGTCGGTAAAAGTTTTTTCACCGACGTTTCATTTTCATTCCCGACAAACATTCATATGTTTTCCCGACAAATATTTTCGTCGGTAATGGTGTAATTATTACCTACGAAAAATTATTTCATCGGTAAAAACCTTTACCGACGGCCTTTCTGCGACGATGTTAGCCGCGAATTATTTCGTCGGGAAAAAGATTTCCCGACGAAATTTTACTGATTACCTGACGAAATAATTCGTCGGTAAAAATGAAATTTCTTGTAGTGATGGTGTGGCCCTAGAAAGGTTTAATAGTGGGTGATGAGGTAACACCCTGAGTACAGAAAAGCTTCTTTTATAAGCTTCTTTTTCCTAAGGCCTGGTTTATCGTCACTCCGCTCTGATACCACCTATAACGCCCCAGATTTTCGCAACCCAAGTTCTAGACCCGTGTTTGAAGACCCGGGCGTTAGCCTATGAAGAAAACCCACATTTCAGTCCATTTTCAACTGTCATTTCAAGAAGGGTATTCACTGCGAAAGAAAACAAACCATGCATATAGGAAAGATACAACAAATATCTTAGAGTGGTACTCATAAGGCTTATACAAACCAAATATCTCGAATTTAATTCAGAATACACTAATAAACAATTACAATTATATACAAAATTTAAAGCAGCAACCATTAAACGCGGCTCTTTGATCCATGACATCAGCATAACCTGAGCATCCTGCTCCATTCCAGTATAACCTGTACATTATTCAAATCACTTGCACCAACTGTACGGTTGAAATTTAACAGCATGAGTGGCCAGCTCAGTGTGAGGTCCCCTCAAGATTCCACACCAACACATTAATCAAGAAGAAATAAAAAAAATGTACAAAACATTCATAATGCAATCTTTCTTAAATGCATGAATGCTTGCACATGTCTCCCAGCCTGGGG
The DNA here is from genome assembly GCA_003013855.2 of Liriodendron chinense. NCBI lineage: Eukaryota > Viridiplantae > Streptophyta > Magnoliopsida > Magnoliales > Magnoliaceae > Liriodendron > Liriodendron chinense. The sequence goes on along the minus strand of PVNU02001090.1, from coordinate 2,450,102 downwards.
ATGCACATCCAGCTGGAAAATGTGGTCTGGAAGTCACTAAGGATACACATCAGCCTCACAATGCAAATTCATCAATTGGTGTTCTGAAAGTCACTAAGGACATACATCGGCCTCACTCAGTGGTTTGGAAGTCACTAAGGACACACATCAGCCTCACAATATCACGAGTGGTCATCACCAGCAAAAATACCAAAGGTACGTGCTCTCACTGAATGACACACTCTATGGTGGTCTAGAGCCAGCGAAAATACCTTGAGGGTACGTGTTCTCAACAACCTGACCACCCGACGGTAATATGGCTCGTCACCATACGTCCCGTCTGTGCCATGATATGCATGATTAAACCAACCATTATTATTCCAATTTACAACCAAACCAATTATGATATTCCCTTACAACTAGTGGCCTTTCATCACAATAATTCTCCAAAATACTTCCACATGAGTCCATCTAGGGACATAATCAATAATTTATCTCACAGGATCATTGGTCCATCAAGTCCATCGGGAATCCCAACAACTCATCTCAATAATACATTCAGCCCAACAAGTCCATATAAGGACATCATCAAAAATATTTACATACTAGTCCAGCTAGGGGCATAATCAAGATCTCATCTCATTTAACATTTAGTCCAACAATTCCATCTAAGAACACCACCAGGAATCTTTCCAATAAATCACTTCCAAAGGCCACCAGTTTAAGGTCTCCATCAAATATAGGTGATCGCAACCATTCAAATTCACATTCCACTTTCATATTCCAAACATGAGGAATGAAAATGACAATTCCAAAATTCGTAAATAATTCACAATTATAAAGAAATTCACGCATAGTAAGATTAAAATATGATTTATGGCAAAATCAAATAACAGAGATAATCATGAGACAGAGTAAAATTTTCAGTCATATATGAATAAAACTATTACTTAATTAACATGAAGGCGGAAAGCTCAAGTGGAGGAATCATCACATTAAGAATCGAAACATCTTCCAATGTTGCTTGAAACATGTACACGCTCGCTAGAATTCGACCCTAACATGTTTTAGACCATTTATATGGTTAGATTGTCATATCCATAATTTATACGGTTAAGATTAACCCTATGGTGGTGGCTCTAAATTCAAGTTTTAGGGTTTAAATGTAGGGCTCTCAATGGAGTGGGTCAGATCCGAGATCCGATTCGCTTCGAATCTGTTTAATGCAGATTTGGATCTTAAAATAGGTCCGATTAGTTAAATGGACTGGATATGGATCTTAAAATAGGTCCGATTACTTAAATGGACTGGATATGGATTCACAGGAACATATCCGAGTTTGATCCGAATCCGATTAAGATTCGACTCATTGTCACCTTAGTGTATATGTTATATTCATGCTGACCATCCGTTTTACAAATTATTTTAGGCCATGTCAACCATATGATAGTAAATAGTGGGATTTGCATCATTTTTCTACTAAATTAAATGTATTATATTATATATTTTATATCATATATTTTTGTAAATTTGTAATGGGGTGGATTCGAACCTAGATCCGACCCGAATCCGATGGTTATATGGATTTTGGATCGAAAATGGATCTAACAATTTATAAATGGATCGGATATGGATATCACATTTTGGATCCGAATCCGATCCGAATCCGTCTACAGATATACGGACTTAGAGCCGGATCCAACTGGATCCGATCCAGATCCGACCCATTGGGAGCCCTATTTAAATGGCATATTTAATACTTTATGAAGGTGGTGGATCCCATGGATGTGACCCCACGTAGATTTCTAATTAAACAAACTTTACATGCATAAATGGTTTTGGCTAAGTTTGTGTCCAATTAGTGATCACAAGGGGCCATCTTCTGGAGAAATAAAATGACCACTTCACAGAGCAATGTATGGTCTTCAAAACTCATAAGACAGATCCCTTTGTCTGCGCGTGTACAATTTTTAACAAAGGCCCAAACATGGGTACTTGGAGTTGTGCAGAAATGATTTTGGCCCAACTTTGGGCACGTCCCACCATCAAACGGGATCACCTTTTGGCGTGTTGTCAAGTCCTCCTGGTAGACCCATGCATGGTCTCTAAAACCCATAAGGTAGGGCCTGCTGGATATGTATAAATATGTTTTGGTGCGGGGCCAAACATGAGCACTTGGAATTTCTGCACAGAAATTCCTGCACAGCTTTGCCCGACCCAATTTTGGAACTTAATTTCTGATCATGTGGGGTTCGCTTTGGCCCGGGTAAAATGTTATCGTTTTAGCCACACATATAGTATTCAAGGTCCAAATGGTGGTTTCTACATTGCTCTCACGTGGGACCCACCAAGGACAGCCAAACATGGCTCAAAACACTAAAATTCAATGGTCTGTATTGATTCTTCCGGCACGGCCTACTTGAGATCTGGATCTTCTTCATTTTTCGGTCCCTTCCTTAGAATAAGCTGGAGGAACAAATGGACGGTGAGGATTAAACTCATACATCAAGTGGACCCCACGAGTTAGGCCCTGCTTGGACAACGTGCCTAGGCACGCTTCCTGACAGCGTCCACTCACGTGGTTCCACGAGTTCTATGTCAAGCTGATATTTTTGTTTTTCCTTCATTCTGACTGCATAGGGTCTCGAGGCAAGTCCCACCTGGCTGACATCCAAATTTGAATGGAAATTAAGTATCATGGTGGGCCGCAGAAAGGTTTTAAGTATGGCTGTTCAATCTCACTATTTCTTATAGTACGACCCACCTAAGATTTGGATATGGCTGATTTTTTGGCCTAATAGTTAAAATGACTGGACAAACCAGTTGGACGGTCTGGATCCAAGATATACATGAAGGTAAATAATACCCGTGTGGCTTTTAAATCAACTAACATTTGTATATATTTTTTTTTCATGGACGTGAACATCCACGATGTTTCAATGGTGGGTATTGTTCCCGTTTGTATGGCCCACCTGAGACTTGGACATGCCTCATTTTTGGGCCCATGTCCTAAAATGATCTGGCAAAGCAGATGAACGGTTTGGATAAAACCAATACATCATGGTGGGGTTCCCTAGTGGGGCCCACATGTTAACGCTCAAAGGGCTTCCGCCCTCATGTAGCTGGGCAGCAGCGTCCTTTGGACGCTGACTGTCCAGTGACCCCTTTTTTTCTCCTTTTTTTTCTTTTTTTTTTCTTGGTTTTCATTAGGTGGGGCCCACATGAGGATGATCCACTCCGTTCATCGGATTTTTCAGCTCATGGGGGACCCAAAGAGTCCAACATTAGATAGGTGATACAGCTTACAAACATCAAGATGGGCCGAAGAAATGCTGACAGTAGACATCATTATTTCCACTGTTTTATGCTGTGCAGTCCACTTAAGATTTGGATCTGATTCATATTTGGGCCCTGGCCCTAAAATAAGCCAGGAAAACAGATGGGCGGTGTGGATCGATCACAAACATCAAGGTGGGTCCCACGAGTGGGGACCCCACTCACGTCGTCTGGGTCTTGACGCTGGACTGTTCCAGCATCTCTGACGCTTTCAACGTCCAGCGTCTGGATGTTTTATCTTTTTATTTATTTATTTATTTTTTCTTCCTTTCTCTTATTTATCAAGGGGGGCCCACTTGAGGGCGATCCACGCCATGCATCAGGTTCCCCACTCATGAGAAACCTATAGAGTCCAATATTGGACAGGTGATTCAGCTTAGAAACGTCAAGGCAGGCCAAGGAAGTTCTCAATGGTGGACGATCGTTCCCTTAGTGGGGTCCACCTAAAATTCAGATCAACTTCATCCTTAGGTCCCCAACCCAAAATGATATGGCCAAAGGGTTGGACGGCTTGGATGGCTATTAAACATTATGGTGGGGCCCATAATCAGTGGGTCCCACAGATAGTTTGGATCAAGCTGATTTTATATCATCCCTCCATCCAAAGGTGTAACCCCTTTTGTAGGGTTAGGATTTCATGCATGTATAAAGGTGGGGCCCACATCGGGGTGGCCCACCTCATCATCACCATCATTAACATAAAAAAAATACAAAATGTTGAGTGAAGAGGGTGTACTCACCTTGATCTCCTTGATCAAAGGTCGATATTGACGGTTAAAGCGGATGGATGGTTGAGATAGAATGGGAGGTTGATGATGGCCCACCAAAATTGCCATACTCTCTCTCTCTCTCTCTTGATAGGAATGGATGAAAGGAGATGGAAGAAGGGGGGTGAGGGTATGCACGTTCCCTCCCTCCTTTATAATCTCTCTTTTCCTTTTTTTTTTTCTTTTTTTTTTAATGAAAGCATGGAGAGGGAATGGGGTGACGTGGGGAGGAGTGGGGAGGAGTAGGGAGGCATGGTGGTGAGATTCTAGCCATCATTATCTTCCTCTTTTTTTTTGTACTTTTTTATTATTTTTCATTATATATATATATATATATATATATATATATATATATATATAATTGCAAAGGAGACCGTGTAGTGGGCCCCACATTGGGTGGCCCCACACGAGTGTGCACAACCATATTTTTTTGGGTGTTTTGATTAAATGTCCACATCTTTGCACTCGGGTATTAGATCGACGCACTGTTTTTGCCATTGCGATCGCGAGGACGGCGCGGTCAATATGACAGAGGTTTCGGGATCTTAGGACTTTGGTCATTTGAGTGCGAACTACGCATTGCCAGTCCGAGGCACCAGGAGTCGCACACACATTGACGAAAGAGTCACGGAAGGGCATTACACATACACATATACTTTGGATTCTCATGGTAACACCCGAGTACAGAAAAGTACGGGGTGTTACAGATGGTGTGGCCGAGATCGTGGGAGCGAGAGAGGGGGAGAGGGAGAGAGTGGGAGAGGGGTTGCAATGTTCTGATGTCAAGGGGAGAGAGAGAATGGTTTTTTTTTTAGTATTTTGTTTTGAGGGTTTGCTTCAAGGTTAGAAATGTCATTTCAAAAATATAGTAGGGAACTCAAAATGGTCTAAGACTGCGCATTTTTTTTTGCTAACGGAAGAAACCATAGGCGGGTTTTAGAAAACACTTTAAAAGATTTTTTTTTTTTTTTTTTTTTTTTGGATTTCAACCAAAACCTAGGTGTTTATACGACATTGTCTCTTTCTTTTAAGTATTGTAATTAGAGCTCTTAGAATTATTATTCAATAAAATTATCTGAATTTTCTTTCTTATTTCTTTTAGACTCAAGATCTGTTCTTATGGGTTCAAGGTTTTGATTAATTGGGGAAGATGGTGATCTTCTTCTTCTTCTTTGTTACAAGCTCTGACCTGCATCAATTTGTCACAATTTGTCAAAATATTTTGCTCAAGAATGATTGCCTCTATTGTGGCCTTGTTTCAGTCATGGTTGTCTCTATCTCTCTCTCTTTCTTTCTTTTTTCTTTTTTTAATTATGGAATCACACAATAGCTGAGACCAGTTTCTTTTTGTGGTGCCCACATAAATGATTGTACATCTTGTTTGCCATTTCAACAAAAGTTAGAAGTGGTTTGATCCCACCTTCTCGAAAAGGAAGGTCCACCCATATGCGAGGCCCTAGCGTAATCTGCATGTTTTATATATTAGTATTGAATTCCGATGGACTTGCAAAATGACATTTTGGCTTTGGACAGCGAAAGTTATACAGTTTGGCAAAAGGCCTTTTCCACCCTCAAAAGCTATTCGATTCTATGTATTCATACAAACAAGTACCTACAAACGGTTATCTTGCCTGTTTTACTGCTTTTGTCCAAAACTTCTATTTATGGAAACTCCCTTTTGCCAAAACCATGCATCCAAACGAGACCTAAACAAAATGTTATGGGAGCAGTAGGCCTTATATGGGACCACTTGGATCATCATGTCGCCAGCTTCTCAACCAATTGTTGTATGACCATACAACAAATGGTTACAAATACATCGGGTCAAAGCTTCACATTGTTAATTTGCACACTAAAAGGTGACCCCTTGTATCTGTAATCAAGTGTGGCATGGGACAGAGGTTTCAAAGGCTAATTAAAAATCGTAGAATCCTATTTCTAAGGATTCATTGATGGTGGACGCGGATTAATGTATCTCTTTATCCAAGCCATGCATCCATCCTTTTTCTAAGATCATTTCAAGGCATGAGATAAAGATTGAGACCGATCCACGCTCAGGTGGACCACACCAGAGATGACTCTTGCATTTAATGCAACCAAGCTCACTACTTTGTTTTGGTCCACCTAACCGTTGGATCTGTCTCATTCTTGGTCTCATGCCTTAAAATGATCTTAGAAAATAAATAGATATATTAGTAGGATAAAATCCAGGCCAAAGCCAACCCTAGGCCTAATATCTTAACAACCCAATGTAAAATCATGCCTAAAACATATAAAATCAGGTAGTGAGGGCCACCAAAGTTTCATAATGGACTTATCTTTTGAGGTGCCTATCAATCATGGTGGTGCACATCTTACAAATACATTGTATATTATACAATCTAAATAGTCCTAAAATGCTCGACATCCTCATCCTAACTATTCCATGTATATATGTTGTAGATCGTGAAGATTTTTTGGGATACATGAACAACTTGGAGGGGCACATCTAATGGATGGGCTGGATGACAATCACAGATTATGTCGGCCCCACAATGCTTGAAAGTATTGTGATCATTACCATACATTCTAATCATTCCTTAAGTTCATACCCAAACAGGAGATATGATAGGCCATGAAGAACGCAGAGCCATCTTTCCATGGGACGTGTGGCAGAGTGATGTGCAAATCGTGGCGATAGACGGCTTAAATACGAGGTGTGCCACACGCCACCGACTCCACGCAGAGCCATCTCTCCATGGGACATGTGGCTGAGTGATGTGCAAATCGTGGCGATAGACGGCTTAAATACGAGGTGTGCCACACGCCGCCGACTCTTAAGTTCTGTGCCACACGCCACGTACAACTAGCCCGAAATGGATTGCGTGGTGTACCACACGCCACCGACTCTAAGTTCTGTGGGCCCCACCATGATGTATGTGATATATCCGTACCAACCATCCATTTTGGGAGATCATTTTGGATCATGAACACAAAAATGAAACAGATCCAGAGCTCAAGTGGACGAAACCACAGAAAGCAGTGGGGAGAATGATTCCTACCGTTGAAACCTTCCTAGCACCCACCATAATGTTTATTTGTCATCCAAACCTGTTCATGGGGTCACACAGACCTGGATGAAGGGAAAGGACAAATATCAGATTGATCCAAAACTTCTGTGGCCCCAAAATGTTGTCAACGGTAGAAATTCAATCCCCCGTCGCTTTCTTTGGTGTGGTCTAGTTGAGCTTCAGATCTGCCTTAGTTTTAGCATCATAACGTAAAATGATTTTATAAATGGACAGTGTGTATACAACACATGCATCATGATGAGGCCCACATAAAGAAAAATATTTATAAAGAAAAATAAGAAAAAATTCCATTCTCATGTGCCGTGGAATTTTTAGGTAAGTCCAAAGGGAATGAATGGATTCATTCATGCATCTCAATCCGAAGGTTCTACTTATGGGTCCCACTGCCTAATTTTCTTTCCAAATTGTTTCCTGTGATATGGCCATTGAGTAAAAAATGGGTGCCAGATTGACCACCAACTTCACAAAAATCTCAGGGAACAGCACGGCCCAATGGACCTATCATGTCTTGCAAAGAGAATGATTCAACTAAAGTTCAGCCACATTCATGAATAGCTGGATTGACAAATCCTAACAATTTTTCCCCGGTGCCAAAAATGTTGGGAAACCTCACATAAGCACGGAATAGAATCAAACGAACAAAGCACACAGCGAACAAGCAATCACAAAGCAAGCAATCTGAACTTTTATGTGGAAAACCCCTTGCAAGAAACAAAAACGGCACAAACCGATCTACACCATAAATCAAGAAGTATACAAGAGATGAACAACCTAACAAAGCAAAACTTAAGAGAAAATTCAAACTCTCTCTCACCAAAACTCTCTCTCTCACAACCCTAAACACGTTTGAAAACATCTTAAATACCCTATAATCTGATTACACCCGCTTTTATAAGCAATAACCGAAAATAGAAATAATTCGTGCAAAATCGCGCAATTTGTATAATAGAGACCGACACAGTCGGTCATCAAAGAACACTGTCGGTCGCCAAAGACCACCATCAGTCATCCGATGCAATGAGATCGATCACTCGTAACCATAAGAAATTGTCCAAAGAGTTTCTTCATAAAAAACTTTAAATATCGGGCACCCGAAGCCCGTAGCTCGATCGCTTGAACTCACCTGAAAAATGTTCAGAGACCAATTTGCCCATTTCGGGGTAGTTTCGGTCTCCCGACCAGTCAATCAGTTGCCCAAAATCCTTAGCCATGAACAGATTGAAGGCTCCACCTAAACCTAATCCACCATTGGGCCCACCATCATACTAACATGCAGTCCATCATCCCATTCATAAGGTCATTCCCATAAGGATGAAGGGAAAACATAATTATCATCTTAATAAAAGCTTCTGTGGGCCCAAGAAGGCTTCAACAACAAGCTTGCGACTTACCCACTTGAGTGAGATCACACCCTAACAGGATCTAGGGCAATTTATGGAAGGAATGCATGGTCCCATAGTCGCCTAAATAAGGAGATAGGGGTGACTCAGCCTGACCTGTTTGGGCGAACTCAACCCAAGGCCGAACCGAGTTGGTCATACTAACGGAGTCTTTAAACATGCAATGAAGTCGCATCCCTACTATTTCTAGTCGCCAGCTAGCGAGATATTCAAAGGCGAAAAAAAAAATTGATACTTTAATCAAATATCCACTAATCAGAAAGGTTAGTGTTGGGAAAGCCGGCAGCGGAAGCGGAACGCCGAACGCGTGAAGCAATGCGAAATCAAACGAGAAACAAGATGAAATCAATCACACACAAGCATTCACCACAAGAGACTCCGAATTTATGTGGAAAAACCCCAAAACGAGTAAAAAACCACGGCACAAACGATCCACTATGAATTAAACAGAAGATTACAAAGATGACAGCCCACAAGCAAGGAAACCAGAGAAAACCCAAGCTCTCTCTCCCTCACAACTCTCTCCCCTCTTCCTAGTACAAATAGGAAACCTTGGACACCTTAGGATTCCATCTAAGACGGGATTGCACCTCCTTAAATAAGAAAAACTCCTGAAATAGAAACACCTTGCGCAGTACTACAAGCTGCGCAAGAAACCCGTGCGCACAGCCGACCGGTCGCCCGACCGGTTACACCTCACACAAGAACAGTCCAGGGAGAAAAAAAACACAGACCCGTCGCTGCCTCACCACCGACCGGTCTGCCGACCGGTCTGGGCACACATAGAATCAGTTGGCCTTCGCTGTGCATCTAGGCTGCAGCGTCAGACCGATCGCCCGACCGGTCTAAGCACCCTAACTGCACACATAGTTTGAAGACTCTCCAACAGTTAGGATCATCCAATCACAGTCTGATATTCAAACTGTGACTTATCTACAGTGGGTTCCACAACTTGGTTTAATTTGACTTCATGTATGCCACTTGCATGACTTTTGATCGCATGTGTATCAAACGTCGCTCTCTATCAGAGTATTATATAACTCCCTATATGCAAAGGGAGAGAGTACATTTCTTAGCACAAAAGCAAGAGACCCATTTACACGCCGCAGCTGATCACATCTCAAAATCAATGGAAGCATTGAGAAGCATACAAATCCAAGAAAGGAAAATCTCTCATTTGGTTATTTTACCACTCCCATTGCAAGGACACATCAATCCCATGCTTCAACTGGCCAATCTCTTACACTCTAAAGGATTCTCAGTCACCGTTATTCACACTCAATCCAACTCTCCCAATTCATCCAACTTCCCCAACATCCACTTCGAGTCCATACCCGATGGTTTATCGGACGGTCAGCTCTGGACTGAGGACCCGTTAACCATTGTGTCCATCCTCAACGACACATGCCAAGCACCGTTCCATGAGCGCTTGTCCCGATTGCTAACGGATGGCCCACATGGCCCGGTTACATGCATCATCACCGATGAGCTTTTTCACTTCACAAAAGCAGTTGCGGACCAGTTGAAGCTCCCCAGAATTTTGTTAGGCACCAGCAGTGCCACATGTTACACCACCATGGCCTCTTTGAAGCTTCTAGAGCAAAATGGACGCCTTTCCATCAAAGGTACTTGTGCATGTTAGGGCCCGTTTGGGTGTCTCCCAAATCTTGATTGATTCCATACAAGAACTCCTTGAAATGAATCCATCTTGATGTGATGCCGAAGAGTTCTTAATTGTGTTATGCATCCTAACTATATATGCTGAATGTCGTGTATGGTATATGTTAAAGTATAATACTGTCATACACATGCGTCACATGTGCTAAATGTTCTACATATATGGTTATCTTAAGCTTCTTACATTTAGCTCTGCAATAATAATAATAATAACACATTTAGCTCTACAAAAAAGCAATGCGTAGATTATCGTAAACATATTAATGAATCCATCTTTACCAGATTGTCAGCCAAACACACTTATTCCTGAGATTCCACCGCTCAGGATCAAGGACATTCCGGACTTCAGCACGACAGATCCTGATACGTTTGAGCGATTGGGGAGCAACATTCTCAATGCGTTAATGTCTGCTTCGGGTTACATCATGAACACATTCGACGGTCTTGAATCAACTGCATTGGCAAAAATTAGACAAGATCGTCATCCCATACCACTCTTTGTGGTGGGCCCGCTTTACAAATTCTCAATGGGAACATCAAACAGCTTACTAACACCAGACTACAGCTGCATGGCTTGGCTAGACAAGCAGGCGCCACAGTCCGTCATTTACGTCAGCTTCGGGAGCTTAGCTTCCATTGATAAAACAGACCTGGTGGAGATAGCTTGGGGGCTAGCCAATAGTGACCAGCCCTTCTTGTGGGTTCTCCGGCCCGGCTCCATTCGCGGCCAAGATTGGGTTGAACTGCCAGAAGGGTTCGAAGAGAAGACACGGGAGAGAGGCCGGATTATTAAGTGGGCCCCCCAACAAGAAGTTCTGGCCCACCCATCAGTGGGAGGATTTTTTACCCACAATGGTTGGAATTCTACGTTGGAGAGCATATGTGAAGGGGTCCCCATGTTATGTTCTCCTTATTTATGGGACCAGAAGGTGAATGCTAGGTATGCAAGCCATGTTTGGAGGGTGGGAATGCAACTTGAAAATGGGTTCGAGAGAAGTGAGGTAGCGTGGGTCGTTAGAAGGTTGATGGTGGAGATTGAAGGGAAGGAAATGAGAGAGAGGGTAGATGCTCTAAAGGAAAATGCAATGCGTTGTATAGATAAAGGAGGCTCTTCATATGAGTCGCTAGAGAGTTTGATTGATCTTATCATGTCGTTTTAATGTCTCTTTTCTCATCAGATTTCATATTGTGGGCCCACTACAACAAGATATATTTGATCAAATAGGGCTTTGTTTCAATGTAACCATATCCCTTGGCCATTAAATAGCACACTCATCCAAACATACACTACTTGAACTTTCTGTACAACCATTTAAGAAGGGCCATATATGCTAACGGGGGCATTTGGGTCCTAAGTTCCTCTATATGAGTTACTTTTTTTTTACTTTCTCTACATAAGTTACTTATGTCTTAAGTAGCTTATCTTGTTTTCTACTATTCAGCTTATTGGGCCTATAAGTATGCTTGCCAAAAATTAGAAAAGTATGTTTGATTTCCTCCATCACATAAGTATTTATTCCTCGAGTTTGTTCGATCCACCCTTAATAACCATAGTCCATCATGCGGGCCCAACCTTTGATGTGGACTGCTCGTTATATTGGGCCCACCTTAGCCTTGTCTTCAATGTGAATAGTCCATTGTATGGGGCCTACCTTCCATGTGGACCATCTACCTTGTGAGGCCCAACTTCAATGTGGGCTATCTATCATGCAGGGCCCTCCTTCGATGTGGGTCAGTGCATCATGTAGGCCTGCCTTTAATGTGGACCTTCCATCATGTAGGGTCAAACTTCGAAGTGGGCTGGGGCCTGCCTTAGATATGGGTCATTCATAATTAGGAGTCGACCTTCGATGTGGATTGTCTTCATGTGGGGCTACCATCAATGTTAGTGTCCATCATGTGGGGCCCACCTTTAATATCCACCACCCATCATGTGGAGACCACCTTTGAAGTGGACCATCTATTTATGTGGGCCCCACTTTCAATGTGGTCGTCCATCATGCAGGGCCCCCATCATTGGCACCTTTGATGTGGACCGTCCATTATGTGAGGCCCACCTTGATGTGGATCATCCATCAAGTGGGGCCACCATCAAAATAAATTGTCCAACATGTAGGGCCCACGATCAATGTCCACCGCCCTCACGTGGAGCCCACCTTTGACATGGACCATCTATCAAGCGGCGCCACCTTCAATGTGGGTTGTTTATTATCAAGGCCCACCTTGGATGTGGAACATTCATCATTAGGGGACGACATTTGATGTGAACCGTCCATTATGTGGGGACCACCTTGATGTGGGTCATCTATCATGTGGGGCCAGCTTCAATGTTATTGCCCATCATCTAGGGCCACCTTCAATAATATCCACCGCCCCTCATGTGAAGCCCACCTTTGATATGGAGCTTCCATCGTGTGGGCCCCACCTTCAATGTGGGCTGTCCATCATGCTGGCCCACTTTGGATGTAGGCCATTCATCATTAAGGGCCTACATCTGATGCGGACAACTATTATGTGGGCTCATCTTGATGTGGGCCATCCATAATGCGAGGCTCGCCTTTAATGTGGACTGTCCATTGCGTGGGTCCCATTTTTGATGTGGACTGCCCATCATGTGAGGTGTCCTTTGATATTGCCCATCCATCACACACGTATCCAATGGTTTGATGCTGTCTCCCACTATGAATGGATGGGACTGAGGATAGGGCCCAAGCTCGGTTCGTGCTGGGCTAATGGCCTGTTCGGACATACCCTCTAATGCAACCCTTGCCTCGTATGAAAGGTGGGTTTCCCTCAAATGCTGGTTTAAACCTACTGATGATATTGTTGAAACGACGAGTCTGGAGACCCTTCTGCAATTGACAGTATCTCTTCCAACTTAATTTCTGTTTGATACTGTACAAAACAATCATTCAGTAAGGGTTGAATGCGGGGCTGCCTGGGTGTGTATCTCATCCAACCAGTCCCAGGTAGGCCCACCATGAAAGTTAGGTGATCCGATTATCACGTGGGCCATGTGAATTTGGAGGTTTTTTATTAGTTTTCCTATATTATTTTGTGGTGGGGCCTACCATGTTGCCTATATGTCAGCTGACGTGCATTAAGCCCGCCTCACCATGATGATGGGATTTCCCAAAATCAGCCCTAAACACATAATTAGATGGGCCTTAACATAGAGAACGATGGATAACTATCCAAAAACCTCTAAATTTAGGTGACGGTCCACATGATGGTTGGATCAGCCTGGTTTTTGGAGCATCAAACTTCCATTGGGTCCCTTTTTCTGATGGATATTTGGATTCCATACACATGACTTGTGGGCCCAACGCTTTGTGCAATAAACTTATGCTCCAAGGTTATGTAGAGGAACAAGCTTCCTTCTACCAATTCCATCAGCTATGAGAGTGACTGTATCTTGTGCAATGCCTCTAGTTCAATCTTGTGCAATCCCCACCCTAAAATTAGAGCTGTCAATGGGCCAGGCTCAAGCCAGGCAAGATCAAAATTTTGAATAGGTCCAACCTGAATAGTTCAAAATCAAGCTGAAGCCGAACCCAGGGCTGGCCCATTTATAACCCAATATAAAATCAAGCCTAAAACATTTAAAATCAAGTAGTGCGGCCCATCAAAGTTTCGTAATGGACTTATCTTTGGAGGTGCCTATCGATCATGGTAGGGTGCATCTTATAAATACATTGTATAAAAAAAAAAAACAAAAAAAACAACAACAACAGTGGACCTAATTTGCAATCTAAATTTTCCTAAAATGTTCGACATCCTCATCCTAACTATTTCATGTGGTGTTATCCATATATGTTCTAGATCGTGATGATTTTTGGGATACATGGATAACTTGGAGGGCCGTATCTAATGGATGGTCTGGATGACACTCACAGATTTTGTTGGGCCCACATTGCTTGAAAGTATGGTAATTACCATACATTCTAATGATATAATCATTCCTTAATTTCATTACTAAAGTGGATATATGATGGAGCATGAAGAACGCAGAGCCATCTCTCCATGGGACAGGTACAAATCGTGGTGATAGACGGCTTAAATAGGAAGTGTGCTGCAACAATGCCTTGTATGTACAACTAGCTATCCGCACTGTCCATCTATTTTGCGGGATCAATTTAGCTCATGAGCCAAAAAGAAAACAGATCCAAAGCTAAAGTGGACCACACCACAGAAAACAGTGGGGAGAATGATTCCCAGCGTTGAAACCTTCCTAGAGCCCACCATGATGTTTATTTTTCATACAACCTATTCATGGGGCCACATAGACCTATATGAAGGGAAAGGATGAATATCATATTGATTCAAAACTTCTGTGGCCCACAAAAAGTTTTCAATGGTAGATGTTCAATCCCCACTGCTTTCTCTGGTGTGGTCTACTTGAGCTTCAGATCTGCCTCATTTTTTGAATCATAACCTAAAATTGATGGACTGTGTGGATATAACACATATATAATGGTGAGGCCCACAGAACTTGGTGACGTCAACACACCACCATCTAGTTTTGTCTCAAACCAAAGTATCAATATTTAAAAAAATAAAAATAAATAAAAAATCATTATCACGTGGCGTGGAATTATTAGATAAGTTCAAGGGAAATGAATGGATTTATTCATGCATGTCAATCGCAAGGTTCCAATCATGGGTCCCACTTCATGCATGTCAATCGCAAGGTTCCAATCATGGGTCCCACTGCCTGACTTTCTTTCTTGATGTGGCCAATAAGTCAAAAGTGGCCGCCAGATTGACCTCCAATTTCACAAAAATCACAGGGAATTGCGTGATTCAACCAAAGTCTAGCTACATTCTTGCATATATTAAATTGTTTTACACTAGTTTATAATAGAGGATGTATCTGTCTAAGAGAGATTTTCTCTCAATTACAAATGTACAAGATAGATTTTTTCTAAATTATAATAGATTTGATAACTCATCAAAATAACGGGAGAGATTTTCTCTCCTCCAAAATGAGTTAAAAATAACCAAAACTCCAACAGAATGGTTGATGCGGTCAACTAGGCAATTCTGTGAGCTTAACAGACCCACTGGATGGATGAATCTGATGTTTGTTGGTAGCATCCCTTTCCGTGAAGCTTTAAGCAAATTACAATTTAGGGAGGAGTTGTGAGTTCAGGTCAAGCGTCCAACACTCCCGCTCATTTCATGTGGGGCCCATAGATCACTAATCCAGACTTTTGATACAACAGGCTCCATTGGCTATGGATAATATCCTAAAAAACTCACAAATTAGAGGATCCTAACCGTTACGTTAGCAGTAGGGGTGTCAATGGGCCAAGCTTGACCTGTAGTATGTGACTCAGGCATGTATTCATGCCCAGAGTCCACTCTATCTATTCATCAGTTTTGCAAGTTCGAGTGGGCCACACTGTAAGAAATGGTTAGAATAAAAAGGGATGCCATTAAACCTTCCTAGGGCCCACCGTGATACTTACATACGATTCATCCCATTCATAAGGTCCCAGGATGAAAGGAAAACACAATGATCTGTGGGCCCCAAGAAAGCTTCAACAGCAAGCTTGCCACTTACCCGCTTGACTCAGATCACGCCTTAACAAGAGCTGGGGCAGCTGATGGATGGAGTGCATAGTCCCATAGTAGCTTAAACAACAAGATAGGGGTGACTCAACCGAACTTGTTAAGGTCAACTCAACCCAGGATCAAACTGAGTTAGTCCGACTCACCGAGTCTTTAAACATGCATGGAAGTCGCATCCCTATTATTCCTAATCGCTAGCTACACGTGCAAAAGCTAAAGAAAAAAACTTTAGACACTTTAATCAAGTGTCCACTAATCAGAGGTTCGGATCATCAATGGTGGGTTCCACAACTTGGTTTTATTGAACTTAATCCATGCCATGTGCATGACTTTTGATAGCATGTGTATCAAACGTCGTAGTCTATGAGAGTATTATATAACTCCCTATGTGCATTGGATGAGAGATCATTTCTTATCCCAAAGGTCGTCGCCCATTTCCACCGCTGCCGATCACATCTAAAAATCAATGGAGGCATCAACAGACCTACAAATCCAAGAAAAGAAAATCCCTCATTTGGTTATTTTGCCACTCCCATTTCAAGGACACATCAATCCCATGCTTCAACTAGCCACTGTCCTACACTCCAAAGGATTCTCAATCACCGTTATTCACACCCACACCAACCCTCCCAATCCAGCCAACTTCCCCTACTTCCACTTCGAGTCCATACCGGACGGCATACCTGACAGTCAGCTCTGGACTGGGGACCCCATACCCATTGTGTACATGCTCAACGACACATGCAAAGAACCCTTCCATGATCGCTTGTCCCGGTTGCAATCGGACGGCCCGCATGGTCCGGTTACGTGCATCATCACCGATGAGATACTTTACTTCACAAAAGCCGTCGCCGACCAGTTGAAGCTTCCGAGAATTTTGTTAGGCACCAGCAGTGCCTCATGTTATGCCGCCGCGGAGTCTTTGAAGCTTCTACAGCAAAATGGACTCCTTTCCAACACAGGTATGTGCACATGTTAGGGCCCCGTTTGGGTGTCTACCAAATCTTGATTGGTTTGTCTCAATTATCTTAATTAACATGTATAGCAATCTAGAGTATCCGAATTGCAGGCCCATGTGGATGGAGCAAGCCTCTATATATATGCACACTTTTTGGACAATCTTAGGTGGCATTTGGCACCATGGATTTGGGGGGATTTGATTTCACCACGTAAATATCATACTTTTGGGTTAGAGGGGATTTCAAATTTAGGGTGCCAAACACAACCAGGGATTTTCAAATCCAGGGGGTTCCAAATCCTGGGGGTTCTGAATCCAGGAGGTTTCAAATCCACGCTCCAAACAGGCCCTTAGTCGTCATTTCTTTTTAGTTGAATATGGACGGCCGATCTTCTTCTTCTTCTTCCTGTTTTTCTTCTTCCTTCTGTTGGGGTTAGGAGCCCCGCAGCGGAAGCAATCAAAGCAGGCGAGGAACACACCACAATGGCAATCAACAAGCAAATCATCACACACAAGAAGGCAAACCGATTTTTACGTGGAAAAACCCCTCACGGGTAAAAAACCACGGCACAAAGCGATACCAATCCACTATGAATTAGAAGTTACAAGAGATTACAGAAGAAATACCCTGGATCACAGCCCACAAGAGAAATCCCAAGCCACCCGAAGCTAATTCTCACATGAGGAGGACAAACCCATCCCTTTCCCTCAACCCAGAGAACTCCAAGCTTCCTCCATAGCTCTTTCTCTCCCCTAGAACCCTCTCAACCCCTTGGTCTATTGGCGGCCCTTAGTGGCAACCCTAATCTCGGATTACATCTCCTTAAATAGGAGAAAACCGGAATTAGAAACTTCTTGCGCAAAACCGCGCAAGAAACCAAGTCCAAGAAGGAAACTGCGTACAAGCAGTTCGCGCAGGGTCGGGCGCCCGGTCACCAGACCGTCGGGCGCCCGGCCAACCAAAAAAAATTCCAGCGAGAAACTATTGAATTTCGGGCGCCCGGACCAACATGGTCGGGTGCCCGGCCGGGTCATGGGGCGCCCGGTCACCAAAAAACGTGGGGCGCCCGGCCGGGTCATGGGGCGCCCGGTCACCAAAAAACGTGGGGCGCCCGGCTGTCTTCATCTCCAACGTGACCGACCGGCCGGTCGGTGGTCTTCATGCTTGAAGGTTTGAGGCGTCCAAGCCCAACAAACTCCACCACGACTCAAAACTTCATGCAACACCTCGCTACGCACCATCTTCATCTCTACTTCGTCATCATCATAGCTCCACCACTTCTCATGCCTCATCGACTTCAAATTTGCACCTTCATCACCCGCTCGCTCATGTGGCCCTTGAGCATGCCACACACAAGCAATCGTGGATCCCGCTGCCAATCCCACAGCTCCACCATGAATAGTGCTCCCGATCAAGCCCGATCGCAGTCGACAAACCTGATTGAGATATTGGCGTACCGATCCATCTTCTTCAACTCTACTTCTTCTATAGATACCGATCGCTTTCCATGTTTTTCTTTCACGGAATCCTCCTCCACAACGAATCTCATGCCAGAAGATGTCATTGATGTCTTGCCTCAGATTCTCTCTGCCTCCTTCCCAACTTTTATCTCTGATACCACTTGTTGGGGTTAGGAGCCCCGCAGCGGAAGCAATCAAAGCAGGCGAGGAACACGCCACAATGGCAATCAACAAGCAAATCATCACACACAAGAAGGCAAACCGATTTTTACGTGGAAAAACCCCTCACGGGTAAAAAACCACGGCACAAAGCGATACCAATCCACTATGAATCAGAAGTTACAAGAGATTACAGAAGAAATACCCTGGATCACAGCCCACAAGAGAAATCCCAAGCCACCCGAAGCTAATTCTCACATGAGGAGGACAAACCCATCCCTTTCCCTCAACCCAGAGAACTCCAAGCTTCCTCCATAGCTCTTTCTCTCCCCTAGAACCCTCTCAATCCCTTGGTCCATTGGCGGCCCTTAGTGGCAACCCTAATCTCGGATTACATCTCCTTAAATAGGAGAAAACCGGAATTAGAAACTCCTTGCGCAAAACCGCGCAAGAAACCAAGTCCAAGAAGGAAACTGCGTACAAGCAGTTCGCGCAGGGTCGGGCGCCCGGTCACCAGACCGTCGAGCGCCCGGCCAACCAAAAAAAATTCCAGCGAGAAACTATTGAATTTCGGGCGCCCGGACCAACATGGTCGGGCGCCCGGCCGGGTCATGGGGCGCCCGGTCACCAAAAAACGTGGGGCGCCCGGCTGTCTTCATCTCCAACGTG
Source organism: Liriodendron chinense (assembly GCA_003013855.2). Lineage (NCBI taxonomy): Eukaryota > Viridiplantae > Streptophyta > Magnoliopsida > Magnoliales > Magnoliaceae > Liriodendron > Liriodendron chinense. The sequence goes on along the minus strand of PVNU02001090.1, from coordinate 2,431,051 downwards.
ACCGACCGGCCGGCCGGCCGGTCGGTGGTCTTCATGCTTGAAGGTTTGAGGCGTCCAAGCCCAACAAACTCCACCACGACTCAAAACTTCATGCAACACCTCGCTACGCACTATCTTCATCTCTACTTCGTCATCATCATAGCTCCACCACTTCTCATGCCTCATCGACTTCAAATTTGCACATGTGCCACACCCGACACCTTCCTGGTTCAGCGATGCTCCATCCACACCCAACCAGTATATATTTCAACGGGCTTATTCAGCGATGCTCCATCCACGCTAGATCCTATGATTTTGACAGTTAACAAGTTGCATAGAGGTTTATATGTGCTACACAAAGGAATGATGGAGAGACCATGACTTGAAAATCTCCGTTAAGTAGGTCTACGGATGGAAGTGGGCCAGATTGGCCGGACTCAGTGTTTCCACCGGGACCTACCAGGTCTCTATCGATTTGAGTCACGACTCACATTAGCCGGAATGGACTCGAATGAACTGAGTCCGAGTTGACTCAAACGAGCTCATGGGTCAAGTATCTAGGCCATAGGCCAGGCTCGTCTGGAACAAGCCTTGGGCCAGATCAGTTAGGCCCATTTACACTCCAAGGAGGTTTCATACCTATAAGAAAAATGAAATACAAGGAAACATTGGATCGATCATCATTTATAACAGAAAATGCAACAAATAACATTGCTTGGGGCACTTTTGTTGGGGCCACCCTTTGGTGATCATGAACATTCATTTGGTGGGCCCAACTCTGAAACTTATATCTACTTGTCACAGGCGATACAATGGGGATATAATTAAAACGCACGCGCGCCCACACACACACACGCATTTGGCTCTACAAACATGCAATGTGTATATTATTGTAAACATATTAACGTCTTTACCAGATGGTCAGCCAAACACGCTTATTCCTGAGATTCCGCCACTCAGGATCAAGGACATTCCGGACTACGGCACGACAGATCCAGATTTGCTTGAACGATTGGGGGCCAACGCTCAAAATGCATTAATTTCTGCTTCGGGTTACATCATGAACACATTCGACGGTCTTGAATCAACTGCATTGGTAAAAGTTAGACAAGATCGGCATCCTGTGCCACTCTTTGCTGTGGGCCCGCTTTGTAAATTCTCGCAGGGAAAATCAAACAGCTTACTAACACAAGACTACAGCTGCATGGCTTGGCTAGACAAGCAAGCGCCACAGTCCGTCATTTACGTCAGCTTCGGGAGCTCAGGTTCTATTGATAAAACAGACCTAGGTGGAGATAGCTTGGGGGCTAGCCAATAGTGACCAGCCCTTCTTGTGGGTTCTCCGGCCTAGCTCTATCCGCGGCCAAGAGGGAGTCGAACTGCCAGAAGGGTTCCAAGAGAAGACACGGGAGAGAGGCTTGATTATTAAGTGGGCCCCCCAACAAGAAGTGTTGGCCCACCCATCAGTGGGAGGATATTGGACACACAATGGTTGGAATTCTACGTTGGAGAGCATATGTGATGGGGTCCCCATGTTATGTTCTCCTTATTTATGGGACCAAAATGTGAATGCTAGGTATGTGAGCCATGTTTGGAGGGTGGGTATGCAACTTGAGAATGGGTTCAATAGAAGTGAGATAGAGTGGGCCATAAGAAGATTGATGGTGGAGATTGAAGGGAGAGAGATTAGAGAGAGAGGTAAATGCTCTAAAGGAAAATGCAATGCGTTCTATTGCGAAAGGTGGTTCTTCATATGAGTCATTAGAGAGTTTGATTGACCTTATCATGTCATTTTAATGCCTCTTTTCTCATCATATTTCATATTGTGCGCCCACTACAGCAAGATGTATGTGATCACATAAGGCTTTGTTTCAAATTAACCATATCCCTTTGCCATTAGATAGTGCATTCAGCAAAATATAGACTACTTGGAACTTCCTGTACATGCAACCATTTAAGAGGGCGCATGTATGCTTAGGGGGCATTTGGGTCGTAATTTCCTCTGCTTAAGCTACTTATGTCTTAAGAGAAGTAGCTTATCTTGTTTTCCACCACACATCATATTCACTGATAATTATGTTTGCTATATAAAGTAAAAATGTATGTTTGGTTTCCACCATCACATCAGTATTTATCTCTCAAGTTTGTTCGGTCCACCCTTAATATCCATCATCCATCATGTGGGCCGCACCTTGATGTGGACCACTCTTTATGATGGACCCACCTTAGCCCTATCTTCAATCTAAACCATCCATCATATGGGGGCCTACCTTCAATGTGGACCATCCACCTTGCGAGGCCCAACTTCAATGTTGGCCATCCATCATGCGTTGGGTCCAACTTTGAAGTGGGCCGGGGCATGCCTTGGACGTGGGTCATTCATCATTATGAGCCGGCCTTTGATACGAACTGACCCCATGCAGACCACCATCAATGTTGTTTTCCATCATGTGGGGCCCACCTTTAATATCTACCACTATCATGTGGAGCTCACCTTCGATGTGGACCATCTATCATGTAACGACCTACTTTCGATGTGGATCATCCATCAGTTGGCCCGCATCAACACCTTTGATGTAGACCGTCCATTATGTGAGGCACAACTTGATGTGGGTCATCCATCACGTGGAGCCCACCATGAAAATAAATTGTCCACAATATAGGGCCCACCTTCAATGTCCACTGCCCATCATGCGGAGCCCACCTTTGACATGATCCATCAATCAAGCGGGCCCCCACCTTTGATGTAGGTTGTCTATCGTTGAGGCCCACCTTGGATGTGGGCCAATATTCATCATTAGGGGCCGACTTTTGATGTGAACCATCCATTATGTGGGGACCACTTTGATGTGGGTCATCTATCATGTGGGGCCCAACTTCAATGTTATTGCCCATCATCTGGGGCCACCTTCAGTAATATCCATCGACCCTCATGCGAAGCCCACCTTTGATATAGATTGTCCATCGTGTGGGCCCCACCTTTAGTGTCGGCCATCCATCATGCAGACCTGCTTTGGATGTGAGCCATTGATCATTAAGGGCCTTGCATCTGATGCAGACAATTCATTACGTGGGCTCACCTTGATGTGGGTCATCCATAATTTGAGGCTCACCTTTGATGTGGACCATCCATTGTATGGGCCGCACCTTTGATGTGGACTTCCCATCGTGTGGGGCATCCTTTGATATTGCCCATCCATCACATACACACACATATCAGAAGGAGGGTTTTGAGGGTAGAAAAGGTTGGGGATAAGTAACTTTCATCACATAAGATGATATAATTGTGCTAGCAAACTAACTTAAGTTAAAAAGGTAACTTATTAACTTAATAAGTTGAAAACAAAAAATTACTTAATTGGGTGGCATGCAAATGACCCGTAGTAATAACCCCCAAAATCTCCATTATTAGAAGATTCGTAGCCATTAATATTGGTGCCTGTTTTTTTTTTTGTTGAACCTTGCCCATTGTTTTACTGCACTCCTCAACCGTGTATTTGTTGGCAACGAACGAAAGGTTATGATTGTCTGATGGAGGAGATATCTGGGACATTATCAGTCTATACCATGGGATCCAACAAACCAACGATCTATATTAGCATTGGGCCTACTAAGAATAAAAATAACTCATCATAAACTCATGCCTCTAATGTCCTCAATCAATTTCTCCAAATTCATATGAGATGACCCACCATTACTAACACACTTTTTCGCCAAATCCGCCATCTTAGCCGCTGATTTCTTCAGCTCCACATTTTCATGCATCAGCTCTCTCACCATCATCTCAACCGTCCGTTTGTCACACCTATCTTTCATGTCCAAACCAACCCTCCATACATGGCCGACGAACCGGCTGTTTATCTGCTGGTCCGCAAAGAAGGGCCAGCATATCATCGGTACACCTGCACACATGCTCTCCAGAGTCGAGTTCCACCCGCTGTGAGTCAGAAACCCTCCAACCGCGCGGTGGGCCAGAACCTCCTGCTGTGGGGCCCACTCAACAAGGCATCCCCTCTGATTGGTAGCTTCCAGTAACTCGCCTGGGATCTGGCCCATGTCCCCTTTCCCGTTAACCAGGTCTGGACGTATGACCCACAGGAACCGGTTCTGGCTGTTGACCAGGCCGTGCCAGAACTCGAGCAACTCGGACCGAGTCACGACTGCATAGCTGCCAAAGCTAACATAAAGGACCGAGTCAGGCGGTTGTGAATCGAGCCATGTCATGCAGGTTCTGTCTTCTTTCCAGAGGCTGGAGGAGGACGAATCATTGTGGGTTGACTCAGTGGAATCGGTGAGTCGGGTTTTGAGGAGGGAGTGGAGGGGCCCGATTGTGTAGATGGTGGGGAAGCTGGCCCGGATTTGAGAAAGGATGGGGCCCTCAAGGTCTTCGAAGGTGTTAAGGATGAGGGCCGAGGCGCGAACTGCATTGAGTGTTTCGGACCCTACAATTTGGAGATACGGATCGGTGAGTTGCTTGGCCCGGCAGAAACTCGGTAGGTCGCGGCGTCGGAGAATGCTTTCCATTCCGACACGCACGTGATCGCAGTGGTCCATGTCAGCATCACCTGAAGAGAGATATTTTGTTACATGACTAAAATACCCTCTTTATTTTAATGACCAAATTGACCTAGGGTTGTCAACAGGTGCGCCTATTGTACCTAGGAGTGGTTAACGAGCCAAACTATTCATGAAAGGTTTGAGTTCGGCTCGATTAAAGCTTGTTTGAGTTCATTTGATTAGTAAACAAACCAAACTCAAACCTTATTTTTGAGTTCGATTAGTAATTAAACCGAACTAAATTAAATAGACACGAGTTCAGTTCGATCAGGCTCAATAGGGTTCGTTTATAGTTTAAAAAAATCATGATTTCCTATAATATGGTCCACCTAATATTTGGAACTACTTCATTTTTTAGCTTCGGGTATGAAATGATTTGGTGAAATGTATGAATGGAGTAGATATAGAATACATGCATCAAGCTCGTAATCAAACCTAAACCTTAGTTTGAATTTGGTTTATATAACTAATCAAATCCAAATAAACTAAAACTCACCAAACTTTAAACAAATCAAACTTAAACACTAAGGTTTAAGTTTGAATCAAACTCAAACCAAACTCAAACTAAATACTAGTATTCAGCTCGGTTCGATTCATTTACACCCCTAATTGTACCAGTATAAGCTAATCTGGTTAAGGTGTTGCTAGTCTAGGTCTAGTTCTTATTACTTGGATCCGGATTTGATCGGGTTTGGGTACCCATCAAATGGCCATTTGAACTTTGGATCTAGATTTTAAGTTGGGTTAGGTAAATTTAAGAGCATTTACATAGTTAGGCCTAATGAATGGATTAGATCACACACACGTGCCATTTTGATAGTGTATTATGGTTCTCTTTCAGTGTGGCTTTGAAAACATTATTTGTTTTTATAATATATGTTAAAATCGTGCCAGAGAGAGATGAATGCTCACCTACACACCAATTATCACAAGAACTCATGAGCACTTTTTGAGAACTCATTTCATATGATATGAACCCCAAAACTGAACCGCTCACATGATGAAGCATTACAAAAAACCCCCAAGGCTCAACTTTTACCTTGATCTAGAACTTTGGTTGGCGGTGGCAAAAGGAAACAATTTACTTCCCTGATCCACCGAAGTTTTAGATCAATGTAAAGTTGGACCGTAGAGGCTTCTTATAGTCCCGCATCATGTGGGCCTAACTTTTACATTGATCCAGAACTTTAGTAAATCAAGGGAGTACACTATTTCCTTTTGCCATGGCCCATCAAAGCTTTAGATTGGGGTAAAAGTTGGGCTCTAGAGATTTCTTGGAGTGCCGCATCACATGAATGATTCATATTTGGGGTTCTTATCATGTAAGATGGGTTCTCAAGAAGTATTCACAAGTGCTCCTGATAACTAGTGTGCAAGTGAGCATTCCTCTCTCTAAGGGCCCGTTTGGATTGTAAGTTGCTTAAGATGAGTTACTTATGTCACAGGTAGCTTATCTTCATTTCTACTTATTAAGAAAACAAATATTTTTAGTAAATAACATACTTATTAGCTTTCCCTTTCTTTCATCTTTATGGAAAAGTTAAAAAGCTAAAAAATTTAGCTGAAGTAATAATGTACTTTTAAGTTAAAAAGTTACTTATTACTAACCATAAGCCAAACTTATATAAGTAACTTATCTACTCTGTAAGTAGAAAAAGTAACTTATTTGGTGGTATCCAAACGGGCCCTAAATGTAAACACTGATCAGACCTGCCTGGACCCCACTACTGAACCAGCCCGATTTTAACCATGTCCATCATATCATATGAACCTTACCTGGATCCAACTAAACCTAATTTTTAACCAACCAAGGCGTGAGACCCGAGCCTAACCGATTTTCTCCACGGGTCCAAAAGATAGGATCCATTACCCGCAGTTCCAGTACCCCATTGCCAGCCCTTTTAACCTCAGGTAACCGTACGTTGCCAGGAAGTGTGATGGCTACTCGGACCTCAATTCTCTTGCGTGTGGCGTGTCTTTGTAAGATCATACCCGTTCATCTAGTGGGATCTACCAATTATTTACTGTATAATAGAAATCAGGCCATCCATTCATCATTTGATACCCCGGGTGCATGAGAAAATGAACCGTTAGCAAAGCTATTTCATCCACCGCAGTGAATGACGGGCCTGATTTTAGGGACAGACAATCATGGTGGGGCCTACCAAATAAACGACCCTGATCTTGTACAATGCCATAATGCCATACTCCAAAAGAGTTACAAGCAATCAAAACAGCTGACGTTACCCACGTTGCTTGTTTCAGGCTTTTCAGCCAACAACATTTCTACCATGACTTTTGGATTTATGACCAATCTAGGTGGGGCCCACAGTTTAATTGAATTACAGATATTCCACGTGTACAATTTATGTGGAACCGCATCCATTGATAATGGATGTCTTGGTATGGGAAAGGCTTCTGATCCAGTCCGTAGATTATGGAGGCGGATTAGCTGCTACCCGGGTAACAGCTTAGTAGGTGTTGTTACCCTAACCGTGTGGGGCCACCTAGATATATTTCTTGTATATCCACACCGTCCATCTGTTTTCTCATATCATTTTAAGAGGCTATCCCTAATCTTAAGAAGGTCCAAATCTCATGTGAACCATACCACAAGAAAAAGTGACGAATGACTATTAATAACTCTTTGTTGGTCGCAAAAGTTTTGGATCAAGCTGATATTTATATTTTTTTTCTTCATGCATAGCTTCTTAACATTATCAACAGGTTGGATGGAAAATAAACATTACGAAAACCTTACTATGGGCACTTTGGAATTTTTAATGGCGAGGCACTCAATCACCATTTTTTCTTGTGGTATGGTCCACCTGAGATTTGAATCTTCTTAATTTTCAGGAACCCATGCTAAAATGGGCTGGAAAATCAGATGGACGGTGTAGATATACAACAAATCATCAAGGTGCCCCCACAGTAAGGGTAACACTAATCCACTCCCCAAGATTATACGGTGAAACATGTTGGGTAAACAACTCCACCACAAAATCAGTGACCAGCTACCATCAAATCTTGACCGTAGATTCATGGGCCACATCTATATATCCACCATCCAAACCCTTCAACTAATCGACTGAGATCATAAATGGGACCATTCATTGTACATGGCCCACCTTAGGTTACAAGCAAGAAATCAACGTACCTTTGAATGGGAGCTCGCCTGCTTGGATCATCTTGGGTATACAAAAATAAGACCAGAAGCTGCAAGCACTGATCGTACGAAACGTTATGATTGGAATCCCAAGTTCATCAGCGACGTCGATGGTGAACGTCATGATCCCATCAGCAATAATACAAGTGATCGGATCATCTGATCGACGGTCAGATATCAACATCTCTCTAAACAACGGCTTTGTGATGTCCTTAAGTGAATTGAAGAAGTCTATCAATAAGTCAGCGGACCGTGGGTGATCCGGCGGGAGCCCATCGGATATAGTTCCGAACCGGAACCCGGGCCAGTGGGCCGCCTCGGCCCCGAGATCGGTGCATTGAAGTAGACGGTCGTGATTGTGATGAGAGTTGAGAAAGGTGACGTGGAATTCAGCTAGACAAAGGAGCTGTGCTAACTTGAGCATGGAGTTTATGTGGCCTTGGGCAGGGAGGGGGAATATCAATACATGAGGGACTTTCTTTTGGTGTGGTTGCTCCATGGCTTCCTCTTTTTCTTTTTTCCTCTCTTCTTCTTTCTTTCGGTTTTTCATTGTAGTGCTCAAGCTACCTTAAATAGCAATCGGGTCTGTTTATTATTAATAATACTCCCCATTATTTTACATGGAATTACGATAATACCCTTGTAAGTTACCTTCTCGAAGGTCACCATAACAATTCCGCATGCGACAAAAATGCATTAGAAAAGTTGGAACTTTATTTGAAGGCAGACATTGAAAATATAGAAAGGAAAAAACAGAATTTAAATTAAAATCGTCAAATTTTCAGAAATGGATATGCTCAGGTATAACTTAATACAACCAAGAAGGTTAGATTAGAAAAATGATTGGTTAGAAAAAAAAAAAAAAAAAATCCAATGGTCCAAATTGGATGGGTTCAGCTGATTTTTGGTACATGGGATGTTTATAGTGGCACTACTACTTGGTGAAGAATACCAATTGCCTGGTTACTAAGCTCTGTGGGGCCTACGTACGTGATGAAAGTGTTTTTATCCATGCAGTTCATCTGTTTTGCTAGTTTATTTTAATGCATGATCAGTCCAAAAATGAGGCCGATCCAAGATCAAGTAGGCTATGTGAAACTTAATCTTAATGCGGAATAATAAGATCGTCTATGCATCGAATAATGGAGATTCCATAGTGTAATCTTAAAGCCATACCTGATTGGAAAGACATTCCCGATGCCGCCGTGCTGCCGAGAAGAACTCTTGGTCTTCCGCACCTTACACCTTTAGGAGAATCACTCAATGGGACTAGGGTTTTCTCTTGTGTGTTGGTGAGGGGACCAAGACATATATTTATAGGAAAGAGGGCCAAAGAAGCTTACCCATCACACTTCTCTCCTCTAGGGTCTTCACACCGTAGGTTTCCATATCTGGCTTAATAACCGCGTATAGGGAACACGGTTCAAGCGTCCCGCCTCAAACCTATTTGCAATGATCACAACTGTAGTGGGGCCCACTGAATCGCTCAATCTGAATAATCCAACGGTCATGATCTAAACCGATGATCATGTGTGGCACACCTAATGGAGTCTTACATTCTCCCACTTGGGCTACACTGATCTCTGAAAGAAAACAAAACATTTTATTTTATTTTGTGAAAAATAATTTCATAAAACGCATTTGTTTCAAAAGTTCCTAATGGGCGCCCTACTGATTTCAAAACAATACCGTTGGATAATTATGAGCAACGCTTGTCAGATCCGGTCCATCAAGACCACTGATATTGAATCGTGGTAGTCAACACAACATTTAATATTTTCGAAGTGTGACGAATCACAATCACAGATACCAATAGCCTTAACGACATGGATCATTGATATGGGGTGTGGTATGAAGATTACACGTCTTATGTGATCATACGTGTTTATCTTCAAGTGGTCCTACTGAACGTGTCTCCAAGACACAAACCAAATTCTTGCCTGCTCAAAACTGAATGTGCACGCTGAATGAGAAACAAGATATAGACTGAATAACAGAATCATCAAAATGAAATCTCCAATGTCTATACCTGAATCGGATCAAACTAAAGCTCCCACTAATCCAATATTACTTTGGGTCACCAAATTCCATGAAAGACAAATGTCTCAAAAGTTACGTGACAAACTGACCTTTAAGGAGTAGATCCATCATCATCTGCTTTATGCAAATGAGTTCTATAGACATTAGACAATTCTGTACTGAATAAAACTTGCAGCCATATCGCCTCATGTGTAGGCTCAAGAGAAGCTACATATTCCACTTTCATCGCAGATGAAGCAGCCAAATCATGTCACGTTTTTCATAGTATAATTTCATTATGAAAATATAGCTCGCGATGGAACTCTCGCTGAAGGCAGCTAACAAAATCTGCATTTGTATATCTAACCAGCTCTAAATGGTCAGACCTTCTATATGTGAGTGCGAAGTCCTTTGTCCTTTACAGGTAGCGCAATGCTTTCTTAACTATCCAATGGTTCATACTTGGATTGTTAAGGTACCTGCCCAACATTCCAACCATAAAAGCAATATCTGGACGCGTACAGACCTGAGCATACATGATGCTCCCTACTGCTGACGCAACGGAATAACTTTCATCTTATCCTTTTCTAGGTCATTCTTAGGACACTGAAATTGACCAAATTTGTCACCTTTTACAATAGGTGCTTGGCCAGGAGCACAATCTAGCATGCCAAACCTTTCGAGAACCCTATCAATATAGGCCCTCTCCGACAGGCCAAGTAATCCACGTGATCTGTCCCGGCTAATCTGAATGCCGATGACAAAGGAGGCATCACCAAGATCTTTCATCTCAAAATTTTGAGAAAGAAATTTCTTAGTCTCACGCAACAATCCTATATCACTACTGGCCAATAAAATGTCGTCAACATACAAGACCAAAATGATAAACTTACTCCCACTGATTTTCATATATATGCACTCATCCGCAGTGTTTTCAATGAAACCATATGAGGAAACAACTTCATGAAACTTTAGGTACCACTGTCGTGATGCCTGTTTCAACCCATAAATGGACTTCTTAAGTTTGCAGACCAGATGTTCTGAGCCTTTGGCTTTAAAACCTTCTGGCTGCAACATATATACATTCTCCATTAGATCTCCATTGAGAAACGTAGTTTTTACGTCCATTTGATGTAGCTCCAAATCCATATGAGTCACAAGAGCCATAATGATCCTGAAGGAGTCTTTCTTAGATACAGGTGAGAAAGTCTCCTTAAAGTCAATGTCCTCACGCTGAGTGAAACCCTTTGCAACTAGCCTGGCTTTATACCTTTCGATATTGCCCTTAGAGTCCCGTTTGGTTTTAAATACCCATTTGCAACCAATCGGCCTAATCCCTTCAGGCAATTCAACAAGGTCCCAAACTTTGTCGTCCTTCATGGATTTCAATTTATCCTTCATGGCATCGAACCAATGAGAAGAATCCACACTTTGTTCGACCTGTGAAAGGGATACAGGATCCTTTTCAACCCCAATGTCAAACTCATGTTCCTGTAAATAGACGACGTAATCGTCTGGTATTACAGAACTTCTCTCCCTATGTGATCTTCTTAATGGCTCATTATTCTGAATTGGGTTTTCCATTTCCTCATCAGTGGGTTGTATTTGAGGTTGTGCATGGTCGTCCATAGGGATCTCAGGGTCCACTGCTGGACGGACAACCATGCTAATCTGAATGATTGTGGTGGGAATCACAATCCGCTCTTCCTCAAATACAATATCTCTTAAATTTGTGCTCCCACTATATTCAGTGTTCTCAATAAACCTAGCATTCGCAGTCTTAATGACTCTCATGGAATATGATGGACAATAAAATCTGAATCCTTTTGATCTTTCTGGGTATCCAATAAAGAAGCAACTAACAGTTCTAGGGTCAAGTTTTCTTTCATGCGGGTTATATGGTTTGGCTCCTGCAGGACAACCCCATACACGAAAATATCGTAGACTAAGCTTTCGCCCTGTCCACAATTCATATGGAGTTTTCATTACAGCCTTACTTGGGACCCTATTAAGGATTTGCACAGCCGTTTTCAACACATCACCCCACAATTCATATGGAGTTTTCATTCCAGAGTTAGGCTGATTGTCACCCGCTGGACCCGTAGAACTTTTGCCTGAAGTGTGCTATCTTTTCTTATTCCCTTTTCGTCCTTGACCAGATGTCACTAGGTGTGCACTTTGTGTCTTGCTCGACCTTCTGAGTCTCTCTTCCTCCTGAACGCACTGAGATATCAGTTCGTTCAATGTCCACTTTTCCTTTTGAGTATTATAGCTGATTTGGAATTGACTGAATTGTGGAGGGAGGGAGTTCAGAACCAAGAAAATCAGGAGTTCATCTTCAATCTTAAGGTCTAATGCGCGAATTTTAGCCACCACATCAGACAATCCACCAATGTACTCCCTGATATTTCCTTGACTGTTATAGGTGGCTTGAGTCAATTTATGTAAAAGTGAACTCAGCTCAGCTTTATCCGATTTTTGAAATCGTTTTCCTATTTCAGTTAGAAAATCTTTAGCTTTCTCAGTGTCGGGCATGACACCCTGCATGGTCTCAGAAATCGAGTTCTATATGATCTTGAGACACATCTTATTTGACTTGGTCCAGGCCGTACTAGAATCAGTTGGAGTAGAAGGCTCTACTTCCTCCAGGGCCAAGTCCAAGTCCATGCAACCTAGGACTATTTCAACGGACGACTTCCATTTGGAATAGTTGGACCCAGTAAGTAAAGGTATGGAATTGAATTGTGTTGGAATATTGGAAACAGTCATAGCTGGACATTCAAAGCATAAAACTCACATTAATAAACAAGTCCCATATAACAATGCATAAACATAAACCACAAATATCATGCATGTATATTCATTCGATTGATTTGGGCCTTCAATCAAATGACCCAGAATGCTGGGCTGGATTTTCTGAGGGGCACGGATTTCCTGCGAAAACCTTCTGCAAGAAGTGTCTGCGCTGGGAACCAAGGTGGGGCCCACTGTGATATTTGATCCTGCTAAATCCACACCGACCCAAATCATCTGGGCCTACATACTGGGACTCATCTGGGCTCCGACCCAAGTCGCGACTGGGCCTGTTCTCTGGCACCCATAATGGACTGCCCTCCTAATCAAATAAGGAAATCAGATCTGATCAGATCTGATCGCTGGCAGCCCATCTTGACGTGCATATCAGATCTGATCGCTGGCAGCCCATCTCTTCCTCTCGAGTAGATCTGACCGCATCATGTCCGCAATCGTGAGCCGAATCAGATGATCCACAATCAGCGGCAGCCATGGCCGAAGGATGATGTGGGATAGACCTGCAGCAGTTGCTGGTCGCCTATTCTCGAGAGGATGATGGCGTCATGCCCTTCCACATTGGCGACCATGATCACTGGCAGCACCATTACAAGGGGTGAAAACCCATTTAATTCATGAAGAGGGTTTCAAACCCATATCTGTTTTCCCAGAAGGCAACCACCTACAGATTTTAAAAAAAAAAAAAAAAAAAGGAAGTGGTCTGGCCGGCCAGGGAGATCGACAGCTGCGATCATCACCTATGGTGGCTGCCGACCAAAAGTTATTGCCACAGGCAGCGGCGCAATGGATTCCATCCTCCAATTACAGCCGTTAATGGCGGTGGAAATCCCATCTCTGAAATCAGAGGATGATCGGACAAAGGCGTCCGTGTGTTTGCTGTCATGAGGCAGCCATTTTTAGCAGTGGCGGTGGTAGCAGTTGATGATGGCAGCTGTCGATCTCCCTGGCCGGCCAGACCACTTCCTTTTTTTTTTTTTTTTTTAAATCTGTAGGTGGTTGCCTTCTGGGAAAACAGATATGGGTTTGAAACCCTCTTCATGAATTAAATGGGTTTTCACCCCTTGTAATGGTGCTGCCAGTGATCATGGTCGCCAATGTGGAAGGGCATGACGCCATCATCCTCTCGAGAATAGGCGACCAGCAACTGCTGCAGGTCTATCCCACATCATCCTTCGACCATGGCTGCCGCTGATTGTGGATCATCTGATTCGGCTCACGATTGCGGACATGATGCGGTCAGATCTACTCGAGAGGAAGAGATGGGCTGCCAGCGATCAGATCTGATATGCACGTCAAGATGGGCTGCCAGCGATCAGATCTGATCAGATCTGATTTTCTTATTTGATTAGGAGGGCAGTCCATTATGGGTGCCAGAGAAATCTGAAATCTGGAACCGTATAATGAACACAAAAATCACCAAAATTGATGCATAGGTCGGCTCTGATACCAACTGTGAAACTTAATCTTAATGCGGAATAATAAGATCGTCTATGCATCGAATAATGGAGATTCCATAGTGTAATCTTAAAGCCATACCTGATTGGAAAGACATTCCCGATGCCGCCGTGCTGCCGAGAAGAACTCTTGGTCTTCCGCACCTTACACCTTTAGGAGAATCACTCAATGGGACTAGGGTTTTCTCTTGTGTGTTGGTGAGGGGACCAAGACATATATTTATAGGAAAGAGGGCCAGAGAAGCTTACCCATCACACTTCTCTCCTCTAGGGTCTCCACACCGTAGGTTTCCATATCTGGCTTAATAACCGCGTATAGGGAACACGGTTCAAGCGTCCCGCCCCAAACCTATTTGCAATGATCACAACTGTAGTGGGGCCCACTGAATCGCTCAATCTGAATAATCCAACGGTCATGATCTAAACCGATGATCATGTGTGGCACACCTAATGGAGTCTTACAGGCTACACCACAAGCAATAAAAAAGATTGAACATTTTTCGTTGAGAATTTCTTGGGGCCATATAAGTTTGTGTTTGTCTGTTAATTAGGTCTGTGTAGGAAGCGTTTGACCAGGTTTGTGTGGGGACCACTGTGATGTATCTGTTTATCTGCATGTCAATCTCTTTTCTATTATATGGGTAAAAAAATGAGGTAGGTCTAATGCTAGTAGACCATACCATAGATTAATCTTGCATTTAATGCAACCCAAGCTTACTATTTGGTGTGGTCCACTAGATCGTTGGATCTGCCTCATGTTTGGGCCCATTCCTTAATATGATCTTAGAAAAGGGATAGACGGCATGGATAAATAGATACATCATGGTGGGCCCTGACACAAATCTAGTTAAATGCCTAAAAAGTTCGACTAGCGGTCATAAGCAATCCGCATCGTCTGTGTAACTTTGTTAGCAGGTTAGATGGTAAATAAACATCACGGCAAGCTTTAGGAAGTTTCGAATGATGGGTCGCCTATTTCAAGAATTGACATCACATGATGAGTAGATTAGCTTGATGTCTTCTAGGAGAAACAAGGTTGTAACCACTTTTTGTAGAGTGCGGATCGTCTATGTTGGCGGCGCAGAAGAATTCAGCGCTGCCCCTTCTTATTCGTCCACGTAATAATAGCCTATGTCAGCTGACGTCATCAATAACTTAAAAAAAAAAAAAAGTAGGAATACATCTCCATTTTTATAGGTATCTACTCATTGCTTATACGAAATACCACTCATTCAAAAATTTGATTTTACAGGCGGGCAAACCTTCTGACAGCTAGCACATCTACCGGAGGAGTGCATAGTTTGTGGGCCCACTATGATATATGTTTAGATCATTACCGTCCAATCAGTTTTACAGATTATTCTAAGGCACTTTCCAAAAAATGAAGTTGATCTAGAGCTCATGTGGACCACATCATAGAACACCAATCATTTTAATTGTGAACGTTCATTCAACACTATTTTTTGTGTTGTGGTCCACTTGAGATTTGAATCTGCCTCTGCTTTAGTACATATCATAGAATGATCCAGAAAAAATGGATGGTCGGTATGGATGAAGCACAAAATCATACTAGAGCCTACATAGCATTGACCTCTGCGTCTAGTCTCCCCATCACCGTCCACGCGGATTGCCATCCAATGAAAGTTACTAAGCTGGAGACCAAGGTGGGGCCCACCGTGAAGTTTTCAAGAAATCCACTCCGTCCATCTGCCTCGTGAGCTCATTTTAGTGCATTATACCAAAAATTAATAGGATCCAAGACTCAAGTGGGCCGAAAATGTGAGGATTGAACGTCCACACCACAGTCGAAATATTCGTGGGGCCACAGAAGTTTTAAATCAGGCTAATATTTGTGTTTTCAGTTCATCCAATAGGAATGACGTTATGAACGGTATTGATGTCATGTAAACATCACTGTGGATCCCAGGGAGGTTCCAACGGTAAGAATTTCCCTACCCATCTTTTCCTTTAGTTCGGCCCACTTAAGTCTTGTATCCGGTTCGTCTTTTGTCTAGTATCCTAAAATGATTTAACAAGGCGGATGGACGGTGTGGATTTATCGAAAACATCACGGTGGGCCCCACCTAGGTTTCCAGCGCAAGGCTTTCGCAGCCTTTGGAGGTGCTGCGCGGGCGCGACTTGTGTGAGGCCCGGAACCAGCGTTGTGGGTCGGATCCTGAACCCAGGGCCCACCTGGATGTGTTCTTTGTAAATCCATGCCGTCCATATGTTTCTTCATATTATTTTAGGATGCATTCCCAAAAATAAAGCAGATGAAAATTTTAGGTGGACCACACCCCAAGAAACAGTTCTCATTCAACCGTGACCATTAAAACCTTCCTGGAGTCCACCGTAATGTTTATTGACCATCTAATTGATAAGTTCACGTAGACAAGGATGAAAGGAAAAGACAGAAAACAGTGGAGACAGTGACATCCACCGTTGAAAACTTATTAGGCCCACCATGATGTTTATTTGAGATCCAACCTGTTCATAAGTTCACACAGATATGGAGGAAGGGAAAACACAAATATCAGCTTGATCGAAAACTTCTGTGGCCCATAAGAAGTTTTCAACGGTGGATGTCACTGTCCCCGCTGTTTTCTATGGTGGGGTCCACTTGAGTTTTGGATCAACCTCATTCTCTGAGTCATGCCTTAAAATGATCTCTCCAACGGAATGGACGGTGTGGATACAACACATATCTCATGCTGAGGCCCACGTGCCATGGTGACGTCACTTCAGTAGCACTGTTTACTACTCCGGTAGATGTGCTTAGAAGATTTGCCGGCCTGTAAAATCAAATTTGAAAATGTGGTATTTCGTATAAGCCATGAGTAGATACGTATAAAAATGGAAATGTATTCCTACTTTCTTTTTTTTTTAATTATTGATAACGTCAGCTGACATAGGCTCCTATAACGTGGACGAATAAGAAGGGGCATCGCTGGATCCTTCTGCGCGGCCAACATAGACGATCCGCACTCCTTTTTGTATTGCTTAGATACAACACCGGTTCTCAACACCCGCCGCACATTGCGGTGGCATTAGATTATGGAGGAATGGAATTTCTTGTACATGCATGTGGTCTTACCAAACCTCCGTGACAAGTGCATTAAGCCTAAATAGAGGGTGCATGCAAGAAATGGAACTAGGATTAGGTACACGTAATATTTGTAAGACCTGTTACGACATATGTATGTGATTGACCGGGTGGGTGCATTGTACATCTAACAGGTTGTGTGCGTTGCATGGCTGGGAGCGGATTGCCTGTGACCCCGGGCACAGAGATATCTCTGTAGCCGGGCCTGTGTAGGGTCCACAGGGATGTCCGTGATAAATCCACTATGTCCATCTTATTTTAAAGACAAAATTAGATCAGTAATATAAAAATCAGAAATATTTAAAACTCAGATGTGCCGCACCAACGAAATAGTGAAAACACCAACGTCCACCATTGAAACCTTCCTGGAGCTGACCATGATGTTTATATGCCATCCAAACCGTTCACAGAATTATCAACACTCAGATATACTTTAACAAAAAATATCAACCTCATTCCAAACATTGTCACCGCTAAGTGTCCAAGATCCACTGTTTCGTGTAGTATGGGCCACCTGAGTTTTGGATCTGCAATATTTTTAGAATCTTGTCCTAACTTGGTCTTCCAAAACAGATAGACGGAGTGGATTTGTCACGGACATCCCTTTGAATCCTACACAGCCCCCCACCCCCCCCCCCCCCCCCCCCCCCTTTGTCACGGACATCCCTTTGAATCCTACACAGCCCCGGCTACAGAGATATCTCTATACCCGCTCCCTCCATGACTAACCCCCCCCCCCCCCCCCCCCCCCCCCCCCCCGATCCATGGATTCACCGAGGTGGGAGGATCTCTGACTGTGTGGCCCACCTATCTTCGTTATATCCACGTTGTCCATCTATTTTGAAAGATTATTTTTTAAGGCATGATCGGGAAAAAAAATAATTCAAATCTAAGGTAGAACAC
This sequence comes from Liriodendron chinense, assembly GCA_003013855.2. Lineage (NCBI taxonomy): Eukaryota > Viridiplantae > Streptophyta > Magnoliopsida > Magnoliales > Magnoliaceae > Liriodendron > Liriodendron chinense. The sequence continues at coordinate 2,413,059 of PVNU02001090.1, read as the reverse complement.
AGCATAGGAAGCAGTGATGAAAGCTTCTTGTAGACCACAAAAGTTTTGTATCAAGTTGATATTTGCACGATCCCTTCTCACTGGTCTTTGTGACCATATCAACAGGTTAGATAGAAAATAAACATTTCAGGGACTCGGATTAGGTACTCCCCCCACCAGGATGCTGAGGAGATGGACGGGGTGCATGGCACCTCGTCATTGGTGGAGAGCCAGTTGGGCCCGCACTGATGTGACGGTGGTGCAGTGACAGCCCCATCACATTGGTGTGGGCCCCACTGCTCTCCACCAATGATGAGGTGCCATGCACCCGTCCGTCTCCTCAACGTCCTGGTGGGTGTAGTACCTAATCCGAGCCCACATTTCAGTGGCTCCCAAGATGTTTTCAATGTTGGGTATTCAATCACAATTGTTTTCCAGTGGTGTGGTCCACCTAAGACTTGAATATACTTTGCTTTTTGGAACATGCTATAAAATGAGTTTTCAAAAAATGGATGGACAGAGTAAAAATCACGGTGGGCCCCATGGTCATGGATCCACCCACCTCAGTGGATCCCGGCATCCACCAAAGCCACGCCCCGGCTTGCTGGTGACCTTGACACAGAAGTGGCCACCAACCTCAATGGTTTGTTGATGTCAACAAGTTATGTGGGCCTCACCATGATGCATGTGTTATATCCACACCGTCCATCCATTTTTGCGAGATCATTTTAGGGCATGGACAAAAAAAATGAGGCAAATCCAAAGTTCAAGTGGACCATACCACAGAAAGCAGTGTGGATTGAAGTCCTCTTATTGAAAACTTATGGAGGCCACCAAACTTCTGGATCAAACTGATATTTATGTTTTCCTTTCATCCAAGTCTGTGAGACCTTATGAACAGGTTGGATAGCATATAAACATCATGATGAGCCCCGGGAAGGTTTCAACAGTAGGCGTAATTGTCCCTACTGCTTCCTGTTGTGTGGTCTACTCGAGCTTTGGATACGCCTCATATTTTAGGTCATGGTGTAACATGATCTCACAAGATGGATAGACTGTGTGGTTATAACACTTATACCACGGTAGAGCCTACCGAATTTGGAGACATCAATACACCAAGAGGTTGGTAGTACACCACGCAGTCGGCCTCTTCCTGACACCACCCATATGTCACGGCGAGATGGCCGGTCAAATGTGCATGTAACATAACTTTTAAATATGCTTTTGGCTGGTCCAAATCTGATAGTAGCAACCAATCAAATCCTAACATATTGGTTCACCATAGAGCTGGGGATGTCAAGGTCACCGTCCAATCCACATCCGTCTGTCATTTTCCTAACAAAGAAATATATGACGCGTAGCCAACATCTTTAGACATTACATATGGTTTTTCAATTTGAACAGGTGGGGCCGTGTGGTTTCAAGCCCACACATTGTTTTGTGGGACCTCAAAATGAATGGAATATGCGCCAAGATTTTTCCAATTGAAAGATTCTGGCCGCCATGATTGTCCAGTTGAATTCTCTCTTCAACCTTGTAGGATGAAGTGGCATATCAAACTTGGATGCTATAACTCTTTTCCACGCTACACAGTAGCCAGCCTAGCTATTTACAGCTTTGGATATCATGTCGACAATGGTCCTTTTAGCGGGCGTTTGGATCGTAAGTTACTTAAAACAAACTACTTATGCCTTATCTTGATTTCTACTGATTCAATTGAAGTGATTCAGTAATTTTAAATAAAAGAACTAAAGTTTTTTATCTACTGTCGTAAGTAGAAAAAGCAACTTATTTGGTTGTATCCAAACAAGCCCTTAATATCCCAATTTTCTTCTGTGATATTGAGAGTTCTCTGATCCTTAAAGAGCCATGTTTGGATATCACCAATTCCGTAAAAATTAATGGAAATAGAAAAAGGTAAACTCAGTGGAGCCCACCATGAATGTATGCGGCTTATCCCCATTGTACATCCAACCCCACCACTATAAATTGAACACCTACCATTGAAATCTTAATAGGGCCACAAAGGTTTTGGATCAAGTTGATATTTTTGTTTTCCCTTCATCTATGTCTATGTGATCTTAAGAATAAGTTGGATGACAAATAAACATCATTGTGGGCCCTAGGAAGGTTACGGTTGATGGGGTTTTCCTCCTCAGGTGTAGAGGGGAAGATAGTGCAGCCTGGGTGTGGTCGGGTGACCGAAATTCACCCAGATGACAGTTAAGTCACTGGACTGTTTTACAAACAGTCGAGCGCCCGATGGTTTGATGACCAGGCACTTGACCAGGTTGGGGCGAGCGTCCGAAATTCGACAGGTTTTATCTCAAAACTCATTGGACGGTTTTATGGTTGGGCGAATGCCTGATCATGAGCGGACTGCTTGAACGCAGTTTCCTATTTTGGCTCTGTTTCTCCGGTTGCTCTATTTAAGAGGTTCCAAAATGAGATTAAGGTATCCTAATAAGAGGTTTTCATGTCCAAGGAGAAAGAGAGAGAGAAAAAAAAAAAGAGGAAGAGAGAAAGAGAAAAGAGAGAGAGGAAGCTTGTGGAAGGGAGAAATTTGTTTATAGAGGTGATCTACTACGCAATCGACATCTCAGCGTGTTGAGGTTAGGAGCCCCACAACGGAAGCAATCAAAGCAGACGAGGAACACACCTCAATGGCAATCACAATAGTGAATCAACACACACAAGAGGCAATCCGATTTTTATGTGGAAAAACCCCTCATGGGTAAAAAACCACGGCACAAAGCGACACTAATTCACTATGATATCAGAAGTTACAAGAGATAGAAGAAACACAACCCGAATCACGGCCCACAAGAGAAATCCCAACCTAACAAAGCTAATTCTCACATGAGAAGAACAAACACATCCCTTTCCCTCATCCCAAAGAACTCCAAGCTTCCTCCTAGATCTTTCTCTCACCCTAGAACTCTCCCAATCCCTTGGCCCATAAGCGGCAACCCTAATCTCGGATTACATCCCTTTAAATAGGGGGAAATCGAAATTAGAAACTCCTTGCATAATAAACCTTGCAATAGACTACGTCCAATTAGGACACTATCGACCAGCCGGTAGTCTTCATGCTTGAAGATTGAGGTGTCCAATCCCAACAAACTCCACCACGACTCAAATCTTCATGCAACACCTTGCCACACACATCTTCAATCTTTACTCCGTCATCATCATAGCTCTACCACTTCTCATGCCTCATCGACTTCATCATTGCATCTTCACCACCTGCTCGCTCATGTGGCCCTTGTGGTATGCCACACACAAGCAACCGTAGATCTCGCTGTCGATTTCGCAGCTCTATAATGAATAGTGCTCCCGATCAAACCCGATCACAATCGATAAACTTGATTGAGATATTGGTGTACCGATACACCTTCTTCAACTCTTCTCCTTTCATAGATGTCAATCGCTTTCATGTTTTTTTTTTCACGGAATCCTTTTCCATGTCGAATCTCATGCTAGAAGACATTATTGATGCCTCGCCTCAGATTCTCTTTGCTTCCTTCCCAACTTTTATCTCTAATACCACCTGTTGGGGTTCGGAGCCCCACAGCGGAAGTAATCAAAGCAAGCGAGGAACACACCTCAATGACAATCACAATAGCGAATCAACACACACGAAAGGTAATTCGATTTTTACGTGGAAAACCCCATCCCTTCCCTCATCCCAGAGAATTCCAAGCTTTCCTTCCTAGCTCTTTCTCTCACCTTAAAACTCTCCCAATCCCTTGGCCCATAGGCGGTAACCCTAATCTTGGATTACATCCCCTTAAATAGGAAAAAATTGAAATTAAAAACTCCTTGCGCAACAAATCGCGCAAGAGACTAAGTCCAATTAGGACACTGTCGGCTAGCCGGTGGTCTTTATGCTTGAAGATTGAGGTGTCCAATCCCAACACAGCACTTCTATGTCCTTGTGATCAGTGAGATCCCTCCGTTTTCTTATTCTTTTATTGTTGATCCACTCCTGCATGAGTGAAGAAGGTTTGATCCAAGCAGTTTGTGCTTGTGATCGGTTGTAATAGTTCTCTTTTATAGTGGATTGTTGGTCTGGACTAGGTCCCATGGTTTTTATATCTTCGAGGGTTTTCCACGTAAAAATCTCTTGTGTCGTGTGGTTTATGATTTGATTTAGTTCATTGCTTTATCATATCCCATAATTCAAGTAGTTTGGGGGGCAAGATCCTAAGGTTTTGTGAAACGCACTCAACAACGGTGAATATTATTATCCCCATTAGTTCATGTGGTGGGGTCCACTTAAGCTTTGGATATGCTTCAATTTTTTGCTCAGCTCCTTAAATGAGCTGGAGAAACAGATGGACAACGTAGATAAGCCACATACATTCATGGTGGGCCACAAAGTTTACCCTATATGATAAAGCTTACTGTGTTAATCTGAGTCCATTTGAGGTATTTAGATGACAAAAATAATAATAATAACAATAAAAAAAATTCATGAAGTAACTAACAATTTTTTACATTTTAAAATCAACAGGTGTATGAAACTAGATGATTGTTGGCTAACAAATATTAAATTTTCACTTGTCATCTAAATAAGATACCTATTGTAGAATTAATGTTTCATTAGTGCTCATAAAAGTAATCATTATGCTTTTAATTTTCCTTGTAATACAAGTATTCCAAGTTCACTTAAAAGCTAAGCTTTCAGTTCATGTGGAAACTCTCTTCCATAAAACTAGGCATCTATGAATTCTTTAATAGAAATAACTAAGCCTCTTCCATGGAGCTTCTTTCCATGTTTTAGGTCCAAGAATTAAGATGACATTTTGGAACTTAGGTCCTACTAAGGTGTTGGCAAACTCCAACAATCAAATCATTCCATAAAATCAAGGGGGGCACACCACATGAACCATAAGGTGTGATAGTATATTATTCTTTGTGATGTGATATGATTCACTTGAGCTGCGAAAACTAATTTTTAGGTCAAAAGGTGAACATGAGACGACGCACTTGATGCCTAAGATTTGGATCCCACACGCACATTATAATGGATCCCATGAAAGCTTGGCCATGTGGGACTTTCGTTTTAAGTATTTCGTAATATAGGGCTCATAGTTAGTAAAGGTGGTAATTGGTCAGGTAGCCCGGATGACCTGATCTTGAAGGGCTAGGGCTTGGGCCATTAAATTTGGATGAAAAGTTAAATTAGAGTAACTAAACTTGATTGATGAATAATCTTATTTGGCATCTATGTGTTGGAGGGAAAAAGAAATTTTAATTTTTTAAAAGAGCATGATGGTTTATAAACACACACTTATGCTCAGGCTAGCCCTTTAGGGCGAGTTTTAGGGCCAAGATCTAAGCTTGACTAGGGTAGACAATTATGGCATGATATGGGATAAGATAAGGCTAAGGTGGAGGGAGATATATATATATATATATATATATATATATATATATATATATATATATATATATATATATATATATATATATATATATATATATATATATATATATGAGGGCTGGGTGGGCCCCGCTGTGATGTATGTTAAACATCTGCCCCATCAGTTAGATGCATCATTCCATGGTGGACCACAGTCTTAAAAATCAGGTCAATCCATAACTGAGGTGGGCCACACCACATACAACAGTTGAGAGGGGCTACCCACCCATTAAAACCTTCATGATTGTTTATTGGGGCCACCGAGATGTGGTTCACAAATCTAGCCCATCCATTGTGTGTGTCCCACTTGGATGAGGGGTCAAAAAAAGTTTTAGCTGCATCCAAAACTCAGGTGGGCCCCACCAAGTGCATTTAGATGTTTTAGGCATGTCTTCACATGGTTTTGGATGGTATGGCCCACTTGAGTTCTCTATACCGATAATTTTTGGGATATCCCCAAACCTAAATGGGACCCATCAAATACACAGTTTTGATGTTCCACACACATAGCAGTGGGGCCCACACAGCTCGACCTCATTCGCAGATGTTTACCGCATAGTACCATTTCCCACTCTCACACACACACGCGCGTGTGTGGGAAATGGTACTATGCGGTAGACCTCATGGGAACTTCCCATGAGGTCGAGCTGTGTGGGCCCCACTTTGATGTGTGTTGAACGTCTACTCTATCAATCAAATGCACCATCATGTGATAAGCCATGGACCTAAAAGTCAGTCTAATCCATGACTTGGGTGGGCCATACCATAGACAACAGTTAAGAGTGATATCCACCCATTGAAACATTTATGATCATTTATAGGATCGACTGAGATGTGTTTGAGAAATCCAGACCATCCATTGTGCGTGTCCCACTTAAAAAAGAGTTCACACCAATTTTCAACCATATCCAAAACTTCAGTGGGCCCCAACAAGTGCTTTTAGATGTTGTAGGCATGACCTTACATTATTTCTCTTGGTATGGCCCACTTGAGTTCTAGATACAGCTGATGTTTGAGATATCCCATACCCAATAGGGGGACCCACCAAATGCATGGTGTGGATGCTAATCAAACATCACAGTGGGGCCCACACAGCTCAACCTCATGGGAACTTCCCATGAGGTCGAGGGCATATTAACTTTTCCATATATATATATATATATATATATATATATATATATATATATATATATATATATATATATATATATATAATTCCAACTAGACTATAAATTGCAGTCCATCCAACAGATAACTTCCAACCTGTGATATGTGTGCAAGTTCTAACCCATCTAATAGGTTGGCCCTATCATTAGGATCGTCTTCAATAAAATTCAGCCACATCCACTTGAAAGTGGGCCACATTGGTAATTTTCTATTTATCAATGGATAGAAATTGTTTCCTTTGTTGTCGTCCTCCCAATGAGCAGATGGGACTGATGTTTGACATAAGTGATCCTCGTGGATGGGCCAACCCATTAGAGGGGCTAGATGTCATGCTCTTAACTGGTTGAAAGTTATCTGCTAGGTGGACCATAACCTGTGGTCCAACCAGTTGGACTTGAGTTACTCATATATATATATATATATATATATATATATATATATATATATATATATATATATATATATATATATATGAGTAACTCTCAATTCCAACCGATTGGACCACAAGTTATAGTCCACCTAGCTAATAACTTTCAACTATTTAAGAGCAAGTGACATCAAACCCCTTGAATAGGTTAGTCCAACCATGAGGATTGCCTAGTTAAAAAATTAGTCCCATTTTCTCATTGGGTGGACCATAACATACGAAACAATTTCCAACCATTGATAAATAGCAAATTATAAGCGCAGGCTGCTTGAAAAGTGTATATGGCTGATTTTCGCTGAAGGTGATCCTCATAATACAACCAACTATTAGATTGGTCGGATGTTACACACACGTCAAAACTTGGAAGTTATTTGATGGGTGGACTGCAAGTTATAGTCCAACCGGTTGGACTTGAGATCTACTCTCTCTCTCTCTCTCTCTCTCTCTCTCTCTCTATATATATATATATATATATATATATATATATATATATATATATATATATATATATATATATATTCCCATTTGGTCAATTCTAACCTTTGAACGGTGGGCATGTGATTACATTAGTAGCAACAAATAAACCAACGGTAAACATTCAACAAAGAAAAGACAAGATTTGTCACTAAAGATTTTCTGCTTTGGGAAATTTTCTCGAGATTCTTCGTCCATGATAGAGACACCATATCAATGGCTTGGATAAACCAATCATGGATCTTAAATGTACGAACCAACCATAGAGAACTAGACCTAATTAATTTTAAAACATATGATTGGTAAATACCGACGAATCTGAACCGTTTATCTCGCGAGAGAAGATAAACGTGATCCTAGGGAAGTGGGTCGTCATACAATTCGTCCTTCCCCCATATTCTCCTACTTTTCCCCATTCATCCCTCCTTCACCTCCTTTATTCCTTCCCACGACCAAGATGAATGATGAAAGAAGGTCCGATACTACTCCTATACCGCTCACCTACCTCAGCCACACGTGCCACGAGTGTAGGGATGTTCGAAAAAGGGTCAAAACGTCTGACAACAGTCGCGAATTTCCTACAACTACTGGCTCTGTGGGGCCCACCGTGCTATGTGTGTAACATCCACTCCGGCCAGCTTTTGTTAGGTCGTGAGCCCAAAAAATCAGACCAATGAAAATTTCAAGTGGGCCACACCAGAGGGAACAGTAAGAATGGGGACACCCACCATTGAAATCCTCTTGGTGCACACCGTAATGATTATATGCCATCCAAGCCGTTCATAATATGAGCCCCACGTTGATGAAGGGGAAAAAACTAAATTGTAGGCGTCTGTTTGTACTTTTTCTTGCGGAGTGGCCCACTTGAGTTTTGGATTGGCCAGAACTTTTTGTTACCCAAGCTCTCTGTAACGGTTGTTGCAGGAAATTAGCGTCTGCCTGCCAGTGTAAACATGTCAATGGACACCCACCATACACGTGGCGTGCATTTTTCCAATCTTAACGGTTGAACTGTGCCCATATGTGGATGAGAGATGGCCCAAATCAACACTGATCAAAGGTGGGCCCTACCATGAATATCACCTGTCTCAATAACGAGGACAATGTTCTCATTTTGGGGCTCATATATATCTGCATGTAGAGTCGGGACCATCGGCTGTCCAGTCGCCTGGGTCCTTTTAGCCAATAGCGACCTTGGGCCGACAGTGCCCACTCAAACCCTAAAGAGGTCCCCATTGACAAATAGGGTACCCTAGTCAAGCCCACCATGGACTGGGCTCGGGCCTATCCTCAGGCCCACATGTTATTTTGCAGGCTTACCAAATGAGTACAGACCAACCCAGACCCGTTTAGTATACTTGGATTGTCCTGAGAAGACAAGATAAAACAGATCCGGGTCCATTTTCCAGACCCGTTTAGTAAACAGGGCCGGGTCCAGATTGGCCATAAGAAGACAACATAGAAATTAGATCGAATGTCGGAGACAGACCCGAGTGCATGAGGTTGAGCCCTGTGGACCCCACCATGATGTGTATCGAACATCTACCACATCAGTCAAATGCAGAATTCCATGGTGGGCCACGAGCTAAAAAACTCAGGTCAATCCGTCACTTAGGTGGGCCATACCACTTACAACAGTTGAGAGGGGTTACTCACTCATTAAAACCTTCACGATCATTTATTGGGCCCACCGAGATATGGTTGACAAATCCAGCCCATCCATAATAAGTGTCCCACTTGGATGAGTGGTCAGACCAAGTTTCAGCCCTATCTAAAACTCAAGTAAGCCCCACCAAGTGCTTTTAGATGTTTTAGGCATGTCTTCACATGGTTTTAGATGGTACGGCCGGCAATCTAAGCTCCGTATACAATTTATTTTTGACACATCCCATAACCTAGAGAGGATCCACCAAATGCATGGTGTGAATGTTCTACACACGTCATGGTGGGGCCCACCGAGCTTGACCTCATGGGAGCTTTCCATGATGTTTTAGGCATGTCTTCACATGGTTTTAGATGGTACGGCCAGCCATCTAAGTTCCGTAGACAACTTATTTTTGGCACATCCCGTAACCTAGAGAGGATCCACCAAATGCATGGTGCATGTGAATGTTCTACACACATCATGGTGGGGCCCACCGAGCTTGACCTCATGGGAGCTTTCCATGAGGTAGACCCATAGGGAAACGGTACTATGAGGTCGAGGTCGAGTTGTGTGGGCCCCACCATGATGTGGAGCGAAAATTAATCAACACCATGCATTTGATGGGTCTCCTTTAAGTTAGGGTATATCCAAAAAATCAGCCCTCTATGGAACTCAGGTGGGCCATACAACATAAAATTATGTGAAGACATGCCTAAAACATCTAAAATCACTTTGTGGGGCCCACATGAGTTTTAGATGTGGCTGAAACTTGGTCTGACCCCTCATCTAAGTAAGACACACACAATGGATGGGAATGCAGGTGCACTGTCCTAGAAATATCCCTAATATTATATTATATAGGTGCACTACCCTGAGAACGTCCCTAAAATATAAGTAGATAGAGCAATTGTGTCCCTTGGGTGAAAATCCTTAAAGCCAACAAGTAGGGCGATTGTGTCACTTGGGTGAAAGACCCTAGAACTTGTTAAATCTTTCAGAGTCTCATTTGTGTATGACATATGAGTACAATTATATGCATAAACATACATCAGAGGTATAACTAAAGTAGTAGTCTTACTAGCTAGTGTATGAATAGGTCATTTATCACAAGGCACCGTTTGTGTGGCCGTTAATGCAACGTAGTCATTTACTTTGGTACAATATTGTAAGAAATTAATAATGATTATTTAATTTATTGCTTAAAAAGTTTATGAAAAATATTTAAAACATTTTTACGATTCCAGTATTATATTCATGGCATCTCTACGATTCAGTATTTTAATTTATTTTTAAAATTTAAACAAAGTATTTTCATAGTTAATGTATTTGATAAAAAGCTAAAAGTTTTAGATTTTAGTTAAATATGATCCCACTGAGCATGTAAGCTCACCCCATTTTGTGTGATATTTCAGGATGTGGAGTTGGCGCAACCAAGGCGGGTGAGATCAAATACTGTCTCTCTCATGGGGATAACTATTCCGAATTTCAGAACTATCTAGACTCCTCAATTGATCTTTGTTGAATCCACGCTAGGATATCTTGAATCCACGAGACCTTTTCTTCGAACCCTCGAACAACAACTCGAATCCCAGAGCAAAGGGAGATAAGCTCTAAGTTTTATTAAAAAAATATTTAATAAATTTTCAAAAAATGAAATCAAAGCAACATTAAATAGTCCTAAAACCCTAATTTACGTAGCCTAGGTGTCCTAATTACAATACGAAAGCAAATCAAACCAAAACAAAAACAAAAAGTTTGAAATAAGCAAGTTTGCTGGTGCATTCTGTGCTAGTGCTGATCGGTCGTCCATGTGGCTAATCAATCGAGCGACCGGTCCCAATCAACCCAAAACAGTCTAAAGAGTTGAGCCTGTTATAATGTCGGACGATCGATTGTCATGCCCTTTTAATCCTCAAATTTGCTAAATTTTAGCCCTTCCTTTGGGGCATTTTTGGGTTCTTCTGGGACCACCCTTGGGTCATTTTCTTGGTTCTACTCATTTGCCAATCAGGAGGACATTTCATTAAATCAATTGCCCCCTCCTGAAAGAAACTCGACCTCGAGTTTCTCCTCTTTCCTTGAATCTTTGCTGCCTGATTGTGTAAAACGAGGAGATATTTCCCCTCTCCCTTAGTTGTTCCACGGCCTTCACTCAGGGTTGTTGGGGCAATGATGATTCTCTTTCCGTCCTTGCTGAATGTGATGTCGTTGTCCTAGGTCACAATGTATGGCATCCCGATCATATTGCCATGGACACTCAAGTATCATGTTACAAGCATCCATGTCAACGATAACAACTTACTTGATCGTTATAGGCCTTACCGATCGAAAAGGAGACAAGGCATTGTTCCTTAACCTTCGTCGTGCTTCCTTTCTGAATCCAACCGATAGTCGTACGGTGAAGGATGTGGTGTGGTCTTGAGCTTCAACTTGTCCACCATCGCTTGGGACACAATGCTTTCACAACTACCATCGTCAATAATCACGCCACAAACCCTTCCATTCACGGTACATCTCGTGCGGAATCGGTTGTGGCGGTAGAGATGTGCATGAGCGTCAGACGTGCATTTGTTGCCTTACTTAACTAAGGATAAACCCTGATCTCCTGAAATTAGTCAGTCCATTCATCTTCTTCTTCAACTTGCTCAGCATCAATAATATTTTTCGGCTTAGATTGTACCTCGTCCGCGGTGATAATGACATTAGCCGCAGGCCATTGAGAGCATACATTTAAGAGGTGGCTTGGCTGTCCACATCTGAAACAATGGTAAGTCCTCGGTCGGCCGTAAACATTCAGAATTTTGCTAGGACTGGGCACAATTGTTGAATGTTGTGGCCGTGCTAGTCCACTTAATTGGGTAGTTTAGCGGCCAACATGGGGCTTTTGCAAATTCAAACCATTGCTTTTTAACAACCGCTTAAGACAACCCTTTTAAGGATCATAACCGTTCATCAATCAAATCACATGATCACACAATAAATGGGTGGTGTTCAAGCAATCTCAACAAAGATCTACCTCCATTATCTGAGAGCCAAACCAAACATTACATGGAAGAGAGTGAGTCTGGATCGTCTGCTCAGCCTCAACAGGATTTTCCTGATCGTCTGCTCGAATTGCAACCCGTTTTGAAGTAAGAAAAGATTGTGACCCGCTTAATTCGAACCATTCAAACCATGTTCCATAACTATGATATACAAATCCAAACCATCCATCATCTTAGCAATGATCATCCATTCAACGAGTGAAAAGATCAGTCGATCCAGGCACTCATTAAACGGAGTTCGAAACCGTTGAGCATGCAAAAGGTTGAAATTAAAAGGAGTTTCAAAATCTCTATAAAATTTTCAACAAAAACTCATGATATCAGAAGTAACAAAAGTTGTTACATGTTTTAGAAGAGAGAGAGAGAGAGAGAGAGAGAGAGAGAGAGAGAGGCACACTGAGAGAACAAGCGTGGTTCGAGTACAACGTAGGATGCCGTTTGAGATGCGCCTAAGGTCTAGCTCAAATATTAATGGTCCAAAGATCAAGCGAGTGATCTTCCTCAATTTAAAATCTATGATTTAATATTTTTTTTATTATATTTATTTACTTCCTAAAACTTTAAAACTCATTGATTTAGATCAATTCTATTAAATTTAATTAGTAATCTAATTTTATAACTGAATTTTAGAATTAAGTGATTTTATTAAATTTATATTTAAAATATCAGTTAGTTTTTAAATTTTTAGAATTAAATCATTTAAACTATTTAAATTTAATTTCTAAACACTTGAAATTAATTTTGTAAAGTTTAGATTGTACTCTAATTAGATTTTGAATTTTAGAATTTATTAATTAAATTTGTTAAGTTAGGTTGTAATCTAATTTAATTTTAAAATTTATTAATTTAAATAAATTTTAAATTAAATTAAAATCTAATTTAATTACATCTAGAAATAAATTTGATTTATTTTTATACATTATTAAATTAAAACTTATTGAATCTCATCATAATCTGAATTTTTTGTTTAATTAAAAACTTTTAATTATTAAGATAAAATTATCCTTAGGTTTCTTAATTGAAAATTAAAATAATTTGATATTTCTAAAAATTGGCTTTACGCTAATTAATTGTTGATTTTAAAAGTAGTTACTAATTACCAATCTTTATAAGAAATTGTGAACATTATTATAAAAGTAATAAAACCATGTACTGTGTAATTAAATTTAAGGTAAATTTCATAATTTATATTTATAAATAGAGTTCTTGATTGTAAATTAGTGATTAATATCATGTGCATATTCATATTTGAGAATTGATATTAATACACATGTACTCTACCTTAAACTTATTTCTAAAACTTCATTGGTACATTTTATGCCTTAGATTATTCTTAAAAGATCACGTGTGTTCTACCTTCGATTATTCATAAAAGATCACAAGTGCACTGCTATAGAAGATCATGAGTACTTTGCCTTGCAATGTGCCTAAAAGATAATGGGTGTGCTGTCCTAGATTATTTCTAAATACTCACAAAAAGAAATGATATGTGTTTAATTTATTGTTTAGGAGAATTTATGCAAAATAATGAATTCATAGTATCTCTATGATTTGAGTATTTTAATTTATATTTTTTTATTCTTGATACTTTAATTGAAGTATATTTCATTATTTATGAATATTAATATAAATATGATAATTTCAAATTTAGATAAAGATGCGATCTCATTGCGCGTGTGTATATGCACCCCATCTTGGGTATTGTTTCAAGTGCGGAATTGGAGTACTACGGATAGGCAGACCTATATTATTAGATTTCTTTTTGTCCATTAGTTCTAAGATGAAAGGTTTTAAATTCATTATGTAATCGAACAATTATTTAAGAAGTAGAAAATCGTGGACTAGACAATGTGGATTAAATGTTTACTTAGTTTGATTTAATGTAATGGCTATTTTTACTTTAATCTGTGTGGAGATGCCTACTTCAGTTGAATGGATGTGTGATGTGATGAAAAATAAATTAAATAGTTCATGTTCTTTGAATTCAGGTCTTGAGTAGCCCTACTCAACTACCTAAATTTCTGAGGTGTGACAGACGTGGTTTGATACATGCATCTACTTTCTTTTTTTTTTTTCTTTTCTTTTAACACAGACACCTGGTGCCCACCTACGCGCACAAACACGTACTTAGCTCTCATGTGCCTGTACAATGGTCATCTTATCTTATTAAAAAATATTAGGAAGGCGGAGCATAGATGCCATGGTGCCGGCTAGGTCAATGAAATACAAAAACAAGGGCTAAAAAGCACAGACCAAAGTCTAGCCTATACAAAACATAGGTGCCTCGCCCTAATCACGGTTCCCTATTACTCTGCAATGCATGTATCAATTTTGAAAGATTGGTCCCAAATTGGCAGCCAATTTCACAAAAATCACAGGGGGCTGCACGGCCCAATGGTCCTATCATGGCTTGCAAAGAGACTGTTTCAACCAAAGGCTAGCCACACTCATGCGCCATTGGATTGGTGAATCCTTTCAATTTCTATTCAGTCCCTAATCCACCGTGAGGCCCACCAGATAGATGGATCTGATCTTTGTTGGTAGCGTCCGTCTACGGTGAAGGGTAAGACGATCGAATTACTATTTAGGGTTCATGTCAAGTGTCCAACACAGCCACTCATTATATGTTGGGCCCATGGATCACTGATCCTGACATTTCTTGGAGCCCATGATGATGTTTTATGCGCAGTCCAACCTGTTCTTCAAGTGATTCCAGGGAGGATGAAAGGAAAACACATATCAGCCTCATCCAAAACTTCTGTTCCCCAAGGAGGTTTCAATGGTTGGATGAGTTCAATTCCCACCGTTTCTTATGGTGTGGCCCACTTCAATTTCGGATATGCCCTATCAGGTTCACATGGGCTGCCACAAATGATGGACGGAGTGGATAACACAGGAAATAGTTGAAATGAAATGACAACCATTGAACCTTCCTAGGGACCACCTTGATGTATGAGATGTAAATCTACCCCGTCCATCAGTTTTTCCAGCTCATTTTAGAGCATGATCTAAAAAATGAAGCAGATTCAAATCTCAAGTGGACCACTCAATAAAGATTGAATGACCGCCATTAAAAACTTCTTGAAGACCACAAAAGTTTTGGATCAAGCTGATCTTTACGCTTTCCTTACATCCATGGCGTGTAACCTTATCAACAGGTTGGATGGAAAATAAACATTAAGATGAGCTTCAGGACGTAATTTCTAATGGTGGGCGTTCAATGGCCAATGTTTTTCGTAGTGTGGTACACTTAAGATTTGGATGCTTCATTTTTTGAGATGATGTCCTAAAATGAGCTGAAAAAAACCGATGGACGGTGTGGATATAAACATATACATCAAGGTGCCTCGAGATCGTGCCCTAACAAGTGTTGGTGCGGCTGATGGACGGAGTTCATAGTCCCATAGGGTTGACTAAATTGGGAGATATCGAACCCGAGTATAGGGGCGACTAGGCCTGACTTGTTAGGGTCAACTCAACACAAGGCTAACTGAGTTGGTCCGAGTCACTGAGTCTTCAAACCATGCAGGGAAGTTGTATTTCCTACTATTCCTGGTCACTAGTGACATATGAAAAGGCCAAAGAGTGATAGGCACTTGACAATGAGTTAGAAATTGCAGGCACAGCATACGAAGTAATCCAAATTAAACTGTCCAAAATTCTGAATTTATTTTTTATTTTTATAAGGTAGGACCACAATGAGATGTATCGAGAATAAAAATTTACAAATAATTGATTGTCTTACTATCTGATTGGTGGACATTTATTGGACGGTTCAAAATATCATATTTCAACAATCAAGTGTCCACTAATCAGAGGTTAGGATCATTCAAGCAGTCTGATTTTGGGACCGTGGCTTATCAACAGTGGGTTCCACAACTTGGTTGAATTTGTTCAACTAGCGACCGATCGCCGGCATATATCAAAGTCTCGCTGTTGAAGGGTATCAAATCATCTCACTCTCTCTCTCTCTCTCTCTCTCTCTCTAAAAGATACACAAGCCAGTGGTACATTTCCACTGCAGCCGATCACATCTCAAAATCAATGGAAGCAACGAGAGACATTCAAATCCAAGATAAGAAAGTTCCTCATTTGGTTATTTTGCCACTACCATTTCAAGGACACATCAATCCCATGCTTCAACTGGCCACTCTCTTACACTCCAAAGGATTCTCAATCACCATTATTCACACCCACACCAACTCTCCCAATCCAGCCAACTTCCCCAACTTCCACTTCGAGCCCATACCAGATGGCTTATCCGACTGGTCAGGCCTCGACCGAAGACCCCTTAACCCTCGTGTCGATCCTCAATGACACATGCCAGGTACCATTCCACTGATACCTTGTCCCGATTGCTATCGGACAGCCCGCATGGGCAGGTTACATGCATCATCAGTGATGAGCTTTTCCACTTCACTAAAGCCATCGCCGATCATTTGAAGCTCCCAACAATCTATTTATGCACCAGCAGTGCTACATGTTCCAGCACCATGCTGACTTTAAAGCTTCTACAAGACACTGGAGTCATTTCCAGTTACAGGTATGCGTGCACGTTCAGGACTCGTTTGGGTGTCTCCCGAATCTTGATTGGTTCCGCTACAAGAAGTTCCAGAAACGTATAGATCTTGATATGCATCTAAGGGAAGTTCTTAAATTGAATAATGCATCATTCCAAATCTTGATTTGATGGTACAACCAAATACACCATTACAATCTCTAGGGGCTGTTTGGATGCTGCCATCACTGCATTGATAACATCTATGTTTGCGAAGCACCTTATTTACTAGAAAAAAGAGAAAATAGAGGACATCATATATATACAGTCAATATGATCGCTACTCAAAGATAGTCCTATTCTGGCTATTCATGCTTTTTATACGTGCTAAAAGCCTTGTATAGCATATGCAGGAATATAATGTTTATATGCATAAGCATCACAGGTGCCAAATGTTCCATGTATATGATCATATCCATATTTAAAAACTCATAATACTATGTATGTAACAATTAATCTTTAGCACCTTAGATGTGCCTCTATGCCAATCCACATCCACATCCACCATAATATTGCGGGCGCGCACACACACACACACATATATATATAAGGAATGCTCACCTATGAAACCATCTCTCACGAGAACTCGTGAGAGATTTCTTAGGGCTCATCACGCGTGATGTGTCCTTAAATTCTGAGCCGTCCATGTGATGCAGCACCCCAAAAAATCTCAATGGCCCAACTTTCAACTTGATTTACAAATTTTGGTGGGCCAGGGCAAACGTAAACAGTTTCCTCCCTTAATTTGCCTCTCTTTCTCTTCTATGGCCCACCAAAGTTCTGGATCACATTGAAATTTGGGCCCTAGGGTTTTTCGAAATGCTGCATCACGTGGACAGGTTCAAATTTTAGGGACACATCAGGTGTGATGAGCTCTAAAAAATCTCTCACGAGTTCTGGTGAGAGATGGTTTGTAGGTGAGCATTCCTCCCTCTCTCTCTCTCTCTCTCTCTCTTATATATATATATATATATATATATATATATATATATATATATATATATATATATATGAAAAATGAACTATGCGCTCAACCTCATGGGAAGTTCCCATGATGTAGAGTAGGTCGCCGACTATTTCATGGTTCAAATGGACCAGAGGAAGACCGATCGGGGTTGAAAGTGTTCTAGACCATCAGGATCGTAAAACGATCATATCTCACAATTCAGAATGAGCTTTTGGATATATAAATATGATTTTGGGGTAGCTCGAGCTAGTAAAGTCAACCAACCTGGCCATGCCGGGTTGCCCATAGAGATAAGCATGTTTAGCGAACAACATAGTTATCATCTAAAAAGTAGAAAATTAACCATGTTTGGTTTCCAACATCATAAGTAATCATCCCTCAAGTCTATTTGGTCTCCCTCACATCCCTTGTCCATCATGTGGAGCCAACCTTTGATGAGGATCGTTCATTATGTAGCCCCACTAATGTGGGTCATCCATCATGTGGGACCCACCTTGGATATGGGCCATTTACCATTAGGGTCCAATCTTTAATGTGCACCATTCATTAGGTAAGGCCCACCTTTGATGTTGACCATCCATCATGTGTGGCCCACTATCAATATTATTGTCCATCATGTGGGGCCCATCTTCAATATCCGCCACCCATCATGTGGTGTCCACCTTTGATGTGGACCATCCATCATTTGGGCCCACCTCCCATGTGGGTTGTCCATCATACGGAGCCCGCCTTGGATATGGGCCATTCTCATTACCCCGACCTTTGATGTGGACCGTCCATCATGTGGGGCCCACTTTGATGTGGATCATCCATCATGTGGAGCCCACCATTATTAATTGGCCATCATGTGGAGTCCACCTTTGATGTGGATTGTCCATCATGTGGGACCCACCTTCAATGTGGAGCCAACCTTTGATGTGGACCATTCATTGTGTGGGCCGTCCATCATGCAGGGCCCAACTTGGATGTGGGCAATTCATCATTATGGCCTGACCTTTAATGTGTACCATTCATTATGTAGGGCCCACCTTTGATGTTGGTCATCTATTAAGTGGGGCCAACCGTCTATGTTATTATCCATCATGTCGGGCTCACCTTTAATATCCACTGCCTACCACATGCACCCACCGTGCACACCAACAGTCTATTCATGTAGGGTCTACCTTATGGTAAACATGGTGCTTATCCTTTGCCTCTCTTTCACCTCTCCTATTTATCTCCTCAGCAATTTGTGAAAAAATAAAAAAGCTAAAAATATTAATTGAAATGATTATGTATTTTTAAGTTAAAAAGTTGCTTATTAATTATTATAAACCAAGCTTACTTATATGAAATAAGTTACTTATCTACTGCCGTAAGTAGAAAAAGTAACTTATTTGCTGGCATCCAAACGGGCCCTACATTTCACCAGATATAGTGGGGTTTAAAAAACACATTCAACCCTACAGACAAGTGTAGGTTATTGTAAACATATTAATAAATTTGCTTCTACCAGATGGTCAGCCAAACACACTTATTCCTGAGATTACGCCACTCAGGATCAAGGACATTCCAGACTTCAGCACAACAGATCCCCAAATATTCGAGCGATTGTCGGCCAACATGCAAATTGCAATGAGGTCTGCTCTGGCTTATATCATGAACGCATTCGACGGTCTTGAGCATACTGCATTGGCAAAAGTTAGAGAAGATTGTCATCCCACACCACTCTTTACGGTGGGCCCGCTCTACAAATTCTCGCCAGGAACATCAAACAGCTTACTAACACAAGACTACAGCTGCATGGCTTGGCTAGACAAGCAGGCGCTGCAGTCCGTCATTTACGTCAGCTTTGGGAGCATAGCTTCCATAGATAAAACAGAACTGGAAGAGATAGCTTGGGGGCTAGCCAATAGTGACCAGCCCTTCTTGTGGGTGGTCCGTCCTGGCTCCATCCACGGCCACGATTGGGTCGAACTGCCAGAAGGGTTCCAAGAGAAGACACGGGAGAGGGGCCAGATCGTTAAGTTTATGCCATTGCCAACGTACACTGATTGCTCTATGTCAGTTGGCGGTCGGCTCTGTAACATATCCTGCATGGAAGTGCATATGTGAATAGAAGTGCCAGAGTCTATCCACCAGGAATCTGCCGATACATCAGTTAGATTGCTTTCAAAACAAACAAGAACAGAATTACCATTTTCTAAAGTCTGTTTTCTTTTCCTGTATTCCAAAAGGGGTACTGAAATAGAATCGTTTGGAATGTTAACTGTAAAATAAAACTCACATTAGACTATATTATAAAATTTCAGGCGATTAAACATTCAATTGATTAAGGGCCTTCAATTGAATTATCCAGGATGAAAGTGGGCCTAAAAATCAATCCTGGTGAGATTCGGCCACATCATCATGACTCCTCCTGTGGGTGGTAGTCATAACATGCAGATGGTTCTCCTGTTCTTAAAACTTAAATGGTGATCGTCTGTGTTTTCGTCACCGTCTGCATGTGTTCATGTCCTTACTAAAGTGGTGAACATTTGTATTTTCGTCACCATCTACATTGGACGTAAACGTAACTGTATGCAATCCTTTTAACTTAATCCCAACATTAGAAGTCTGAATTCGTGCAAATCTTCACTGATAGTGGTCACTGTGGTGCCTAACACTACTAGATCCAACTCCATGATTTTCGACTCAGGACTGCAATCATGTGTTCATATCCCTACTTAAATGGTGAACGTCTGTGTTTTCGTCACCATCTGCATGGGAAACAAACACAACTGTATGCAATCCTTTACTTAAACCCAATATTACAAGTCTAGAATTGTGAAAATCTTCACTAATTGAGGTCACTATGGTGGCTAACACAATCAAATCCAATCCCACAAAATTTAGACTTAGGATTGCGATTTAATCCTGCCGTCAATGAATTAATCTATAAAATAGTTGGATTTGGCCCAATAAGGAACTAACATTGATTGTTGGAAAACGAAAAATCCTCAAGGTGAAATAAACAATTAAGTTTCATTTCCCCTTTCTATAGTCCACGTTAGCTTCTAAAAGATGGGTAATCTGCCTAAAATTGGGCCTAATCAGAGCTATATCCATATGACATCCCAAAATTGGGCCTAATTAGAACCTTATATGATTTGGACATCATCAATTAGCTTTTAAGGTCTGACCTTTAATATATACAAGATGGACACCCAGCTGAAATGTGTAATATGTTATACATGATTGGAATCTTACATTTGGGTTCACGAGAGATGGTTCAAACCTGATTCTTAAGGACTGCATGATAGAATGTCCAGGTGCATAATTGTCCAATTAGTGAATGATCCAGATGATTCACTTATAAATGGTCCAGATGTAGGATAAATGCCAATGCAAATGCCCAAAAAAGGGCATCCTTAGATTTATCCAGGTACATGCCCAAAAAAAAAAAAAATTATTATTAAATGCACCCAGATTAAGCCCACTACGAGATCTGCAACAAGTTGGATCCAATGTACAGGGCCTAACAAGTCTCTAAATGGCTACCTGAAAACAGACCCAATGGCCTGTCAATGACCCGGAACAGGGCCCAATAAGAGATATCTGGCTGACTCGACTCGCACTCATAACTCCAAAACAGCCCCAAGGCTGGCATTCAACCAAAGAGGGGTTTGAAACCCTAACCCCAGCTCTGGCCGGCGCCCTTGCCTTCTCTAAAACGAAAAGATCACAATCGGATGTCTGTCATCATCCCCAGAATCAACGCCGAATATCTGCGACTGCCGAGCCATAGCTATTGCTGATTCAGCCGCTTTTCTGAAAGCAAGCATCACTATAATCGATGGTTGGAAACTACTGAAGCAGCCATGAATGGCGGCGACAGCTAGCTCGACAATCAACATTTCCAAAAGCGCCATATTCCGATGATAGGGGGACAACAAACCCAACTCTGTCTTCGTAACAATTAGGGTTTCAACCCTCTTTCTCTGTATCTGCTTTAGAAACAGCCTATTAGCTGTTTTCCCCTTTTGAGACGAGGTATGAAGTTTCCCTTTTTTTTCTTTTTTTTTCTTTTTTTCTTTTTTTTTTTTTTTTATATAAAATCTGAATAGGGTTTTCTTCGTAAGCACTCTGACCGCAACCGTGGGGTGTTATCCCCACCGATCAAAATCTTCTAATCTCATTCCTAGTTAGATTATCCGTCATTGATAAAATGTGACACACACTCAAAACAACTCAGGAAAACTGATTTTCAAAGAAGGGAGAGAGGAAGATGAAAATAGAATTTTCTAAATTGTTTACTGTATATTTGTGTATTGCACTTTCCGTACATCAACATCCAGCAAAACCCCTCCATATATAGACTTTTGCAACATAGTTAAAATGACTAAATTACCCTTTATAACCATACACTATAAGGGTAGAGAAGTAATTACTTTACAAAAAACAAAATAAAATATTAAGGGCCTGTTTGGATACTACCAAATAAGTCACTTTTGGACCGAACTTAAGACGTTAAGTTACTTTTGGCGCTTAAGTTCGTTTGGTATAATTGAAAAGTAACTTATTTTTCAAAAATTACTTATCTAAATAAATATTTTATTTTAGCTTTTTGACTTTTGAGTTTTCTACTTATCTCTCTCATGTCACGCTTTTTTTTCTTTTTTCTTTTTTGGGCACACCCACACTGTTAGTCACCCTCCAATTTGGTTTTTCTACTCATCTTTTTCAGGTCATGCTACATATCAAAGTCCTCTCTCATGGTTCACTCAATTACTGCTCTCTCATACCATCTATATCAAAGGAGGCCCCACATGATGGACTGTCCCATCAAAGGTGGGGCTCACACAGTGGACAGCCCATATCAAAGATGGGCCCTACATTAATTGGTGCAAGATCCAATCCACCAATCAGGTTGATCTAATCTTCTACATCTTTCCTAAAAATGGTTCTAGTCCACTCACCATGTGGACCAACTATTGGAAACAGGTGAATGGGTTAGAAAACTACAAGCAAGTCTTCTAGAGCCGTACATTTGTTTTGCAGACTGTGGCCCACCTGACCAGTGGATCAACCTGATTCTTGTGCCAGGGCATCCATATAGTGGTCCGGTTCTGATGGATGGAATGTATCTCGGACCAATCGTGCTATGCTAGCACATGCATGGCATGTACATGAGCTTTAATTTATTGCACGCACGTGGGATTAGAAAAGCTCATTCTGTGAGGATCGTCTGTGTTGAAAGCACAGGAAATTCCAGTGCGGTCGCTTCGTTCTTGCGTGCTACATAGCAGGGCCAAGCGTGAGGCTTTATCTAACATCTAACCAGTTCATAAGTCCACCCATACCTGGATGAAGGTACAACACAAATATCTGCTTGATCAGAGCCGTCTGGGCCCTAAGAAGTTTTCAACGGTAGCATCAATTCCACTGTTTTCTATGGTGTGTTCCAGTTGAGCTTTGGATCTAACTTATTTTTAAGTTTATAATCTGTAAAGATCTGAAAAATTATATGACCGGTGTGGATCTAAGAAATAAGTCATCATGGCCCGCGTAAATTTCCCACCTAAAGAAATTCGGCTATTAGCTAGAGAGAAGAAAACCGGAACAGTTGAAAGGTGGAACTTCTGTGGGGTCCATCATGATGTATGTATTAGATCCACACAGTCCAATCATTTTGTTTCATACCTTTTAGACACAAGGCTGAAAATAAATCAAATCCAAGGCTCAAGTGGGCCACACGACAGGAAAGAGTGGAAAATGAACACCTACCATTGAAAACTTCTTGTTGCAATAGACAGCTCTGATCAAGCTGATGTTTGTGTTTTCCCTGAATCAAGGTCTAAGTGACCTTATGAAGGGGTTAGATGGCAAATAAACCTCAAAGTGGACCGTAGGAAGGTTTCAACGTTAGTCGTTCAATCCCATGCTTTCTGTTGTGTGGTCCACTTGATCTTTGGATGTTCTTCATTTTTTATCTTATGCTTTAGAATAATCTGAAAAAATTGATGGACGGTTCTGATCTAACAGATAAATTAGGATGAGGCCCAGAGAAATTCCACACTGTAAAAGTGGGTTGTGTAGCACGCAATCCATACGTGAGAGAGAAAATCGGCTGGTTTTTTTAGCTGACGTTATTGGCTATGACGTGTACTAATGAGAATAGACGGCACTGAATTTTTCTGTGCCTTCAACACAGACGATCCTCACTCGTTGCTTACTATATGTAGATTTTAAATTTTCTTTGGAAAGGTTACTTATCAATGTGTTATTACCAAACATACTTATTTGCTTATTGGCTGATAAGTATTTTGTTTACCAAACATACTTATCTGCTTAATAAGTAAAAACCAAGATAAGTAACTTACCATCCAAACGGGCCCTAAATGACTTTTCTTTCCAATGCATCTGGAAACCAACAGTTTCATGGAGAAATGCATCTAGTTGCTGGAAGCTTCTTCTAGCAATTATTCCTTCTTGCAAATCCAACGAACTGAGGTTCCTTGAGGAAACCAAATGGACGGGCTGGATTTGGTTTGCAATTCCAACAGAAATAAGTTACTTATCTACTTATCTACTACTGTAAGTAGAAAAAGTAACTTATTTGGTGGCATCCAAATGGCCCTACATGTCACGAGATATAGTGGGGTTTAAAAAACACATTCAACCTGGCCTACAGACAAGTGTAGGTTATTGTAAACATATTAATAAATTTGCTTCTATATACCAGATGGTCAGCCAAACACACTTATTCCTGAGATTCCGCCACTCAGGATCAAGGACATTCCAGACTTCAGCACAACAGATCCCCATATATTCGAGCGATTGTCGGCCAACATGCACATTGCAATGAGGTCCGCTTCGGCTTGTATCATGAACACATTCTACGGTCTTGAGCATGCTGCATTGGCAAAAGTTAGAGAAGATCGCCATCCCACGCCACTGTTTGCGGTGGGCCCGCTCTACAAATTCTCGCCGGGAACATCAAACAGCTTACTAACACAAGACTACATCTGCATGGCTTGGCTAGACAAGCAGGCGCCGCAGTCCGTCATTTACGTCAGCTTTGGGAGCATAGCTTCCATAGATAAAACAGACCTGGTGGAGATAGCTTGGGGGCTAGCCAATAGTGACCAGCCCTTCTTGTGGGTTCTCCGGTCTGGCTCTATCCGCGGCCAAGAGGGGGTCGAATTGCCAGAAGGGCTCGAAGAGAAGACACGGGAGAGAGGCTTGATTATTAAGTGGGCCCCCCAACAAGAAGTGCTGGCCCACCCATCAGTGGGAGGATTTTGGACACACAATGGTTGGAATTCTACGTTGGAGAGCATATGTGAAGGGGTCCCCATGTTATGTTCTCCTTATTTATGGGACCAAAATGTGAATGCTAGGTATGTGAGCCATGTTTGGAGGGTGGGTATGCAACTTGAGAATGGGTTCAATAGAAGTGAGATAGAGTCGGCCATAAGAAGATTGATGGTGGAGATTGAAGGGAGAGAGATTAGAGAGAGGGTAAATGCTCTAAAGGAAAATGCAATGCGTTGCATAGAGAAAGGAGGTTTTTCATATGAGTCATTAGAGATTTTGATTGATGTTATCATGTCATTGTAATGCCTCTTTTTTTTTTATATATATTTCATTCTGTGGGCCAGCTACAACAAGATGTATGTGATCAAATAGGGCTATATGTTTCAATGTAACTATATCCCTTCTATATTAAATAATGCACTGATTGAAATATAGGTTGTACGGAACTTTCATTACAATCGTATCTTCACCGTCAAGAAGGGCACATGCTCCAAGTAATACCCCAAAATCTGCAAGGTTGGAAGACCGTAGCCATCAATCTTGCCACCTTTTTCTGTTTGATCTTGATCATAGCTCTACTGCGCTCCTCAACCGTCTATTTGTAGGTGACAAACGAAAGGTTATGATTTGTCTATCAAAGGGATATCTTCGCCCACCAAAGCTTTGGATCAGATAAAAGTTCGGCCCGGTTTCCTGGGGTGATGCATCACGTGGAATATGGTTCAAATGCAGGGCTCACATCACTTGTGATGAGCACTCAAAATGTGCTTACGAGTTTTTGTGAGAACTAGGACTCGTCACATGTGATGTGAGCCGTAAATCTAAGCCCCACGTGATGCAGAACCCCAAAAAACCTTAGGGCCCAACTTTAATCCTGATCCAAAACTCTAGTGGGCCATAGCAGAGAGAGAGGGGAAAAACAAGGGAGGAAATCGTTTCCTTTTTCCATGGTTCGCCAAAGTTTTAGATCAGGTTGAAAGTTGGGCCTTAAAAGTTTTTTTGGGGGTTGCATCATGTGGATAACTCAGATTTTGGGCTCACTTCACGTGTAATGAGTCCTCATAAAGTGCTCACGAGTTCTCGTGAGAACCGGTGCCTCACCTTCTCACAATTCTCATAAGAACTCATGAGTATTTTTTGAGAACTCATCACACGTGATGTGATCCCAAAATCTAAGACATCCATGTGATGCAACACCTCAAAAATCCCCAGGCCCAACTTTCAACATGGTCTAGAAGTTCGGTGGGCCGTGGCAAAAGGAAATAATTTTCTCTTGATTTGCCTCTCTCTCTCTCTCTCTCTCTCTCTCTCTACCACAGCCAACCAAAGTTTTGGACCAGGTTGAAAGTTGGGCTCAAAAAATTTTTGGGATGCTGCATCACGTGGACTGCTCAGATTTTAGGCTCATGTGAGATGAGTCCTTAAAAATAACCCAACGCTCTGTATTATCGTAATATTGAACCCACTAAGAAAGAAAAAGAGCTCATCATGAACTCATGCATATGATGTCCTCACTCAATCTCTCCAAATTCATGTAAGATGACCCACCATGACTAACACATTTCCTTGCCAAATCTACCATCTGAGCCGCTGATTTCCTCATCTCGACATTTCCATGTATGAGATCTCTCACCATCATCTCAACTGTCCGTATGTCACACCTATCCTTCATGTCCAAACCAACCCCCACACATCACCAACAAGCAGGAAGTTTACATGCTGGTTCGCAAAGAAGGGCTAGCATATCATCTGTACACCCGCAAACACTCTCTCAAGCATCGAGTTCCACCCACTGTGAGTCACAAACCCACCAGCTGCCGGGTGGGCTAACACCTCCTGTTGTGGAGCCCACTCAACAAGGCATCCCCTCTGATTGGTCGCTTCTAGTAACTCACCTGGGATGGGGCCCACGTCCCCTTGCCCGTTGACCAAGTTGATGGGGCTTTCTCCTCAAGTGTAGAGTGGTGCAGCCCGAGTGTAGTTGGGTGCCCGACTGGTTTTGGTCGGGCGACCGAAATTCACCTGAAAGGACTGAAAAGTCACTAGACTGTTTTTGGAACAGTCGGGCACCCGATGGTCTGCTGACCAGGCGCCCAACCATGTTAGGACGGGTGACCGAAATTCAGCTGAATTTACTCTTAACTCTTTGGACAGTTTTTTGGTTGGGCGGGCACCTAACGGCTTAGGACCGGGTGCCCGACCATGCGCAGACTGCAAATCTGCAGTTTCCTATTTTGGCGCTAATTCTTCTGATTGTCTATTTAAAGGCTTCCGAAATGAGATTATGTTATCCCAATAGGAGGTTTACACGTCCAAGGAGGGAGAGAGAGAGAGAGAGAGAGAGAGAGAGAGAGAGAGAGAGAGCTTGTAGAAGAGAGATATTTGCTTTGTAGAGGTGATCTACTACCCAGTCGACGTCTCGACTCTTCTACATCCACGTGATCAGTGATATCTCTCAGTTTTCATATTCTCTTATTGTTTATCCACTCCTACGTGAGTGGAGAATGTTTGATAAGCGGGTTCTACTTGTGATCGGTTGTAACAGTTCTCTTTCATAGTGGATTGTTGGTCTGTACTAAGTCCCGTGGTTTTTACCTCTTTGAGGGTTTTCCACGTAAAATCTCTTGTGTCGTGTGGTTTGTGTTTTGATTTAGTTCATTACATTATTATATCTCATAATTCAAGTAGCTGGGGGGTGAGATCCTGAGGTTTTGTGAAACGCACCCAACAAATGTGGTATCAGAGAGTTCAGGTTGTTTGAATAGTAGTGGGATCGGTCTGAATTATGGAAGGTGGCTCATCAAGGATGATCAGCCTTAATGGGTCTAACTGGACCATATGGAAGGCTAATATGGAAGAGTACTTACTTTATTGCAAGGACTTATATGCTCAAATCCTAGGCATATCAGCAAAGATATGTGACAAATGATGATTGGAATGAGTTAGACCAGAAGGCAGTGGGATTTATTAGACAATGTTTGGACGATTCGGTGTTCCACCATGTGTCTATGGAGACCTTAGCCACTAGCCTATGGCAGAAATTGCAAAGGCTATATGAGAGGAAGACATCCAGTAATAAGATCTTCCTGATAAGAAAACTCATAAATCTTAAGTTTAAGGATAATGGTTCAGTGGCTGAGCACATGAATGAAGTCAGTAATATTGTGAACTAGCTCTCCGCTATGAAGATAGTCATGGACGATGAACTATAGGTCTTGCTATTGCTTAGCTCATTGCCTGATAATTGGGAGACATTGGTAGTGTCTCTAAGTAACTCCGCGTCAGACAGAAAGATGTACATGGAGCAGGTGACGAGTTGTCTCTTCAATGAGGAGAAAATGAGGAAGTCTCAGGGGTCTACTCAGCAAGAGGCCCTTGTAACATATGATCAGGGGAGAGGAAAGAACAAAAAGGGCGGAAAAGCCCGAGATAAATCTAGAGGCAAGTCCAATGTTAGGAGAGATGTTAAATGTTGGAACTGTGGCAAGAAGGGCCATTATAAAAGTGAATGCCACAAGAAGAAAGATCGAAAAGGAAAAGGGAAAGAAAAAGGTGATGAATCAGACTTTACTATGGTCGCCTCTGATGGCGATGTTGTGGTCATTCTCTCAGCAGATCACAATGTTTGTCTCATGGCTACAAATCAGGATACCGATTAGGTGATCGATTCGGGAGCGTCGTTTCATGCAACTCCACGAAGGAATTTCTTCACAAGCTATAAGCAAGGCAGCCTCGGTACAGTGAAGATGAGGAGCTCTAGAGTATCCCAAATTATAGGAGTTGACGATATTTGTGTGAGGACTGATGTTGGCTGCACATTGAATCTAAAAGATGTGAGACATATTCCCTACCTTTGCCTCAACTTGATGTCGACGGGAAGGTTGAATGTGGTCGGCTATGAGAGTCGGTTTGTTAGTAGGCACTAGAAGCTCATTAAGGGTTCGATGATTTCATCAATAGTGAAGATG
Source organism: Liriodendron chinense (assembly GCA_003013855.2). Classification (NCBI taxonomy): domain Eukaryota; kingdom Viridiplantae; phylum Streptophyta; class Magnoliopsida; order Magnoliales; family Magnoliaceae; genus Liriodendron; species Liriodendron chinense. The sequence goes on along the minus strand of PVNU02001090.1, from coordinate 2,384,124 downwards.
TGTTGCACCCTATACAAGACATGTGTTAGCGTATGCAAGAGCGAGTTGAACGCAGAGGAAGATTCAGTGACAGACATGTGGCACAGATGGCTCGGCCACATGAGCAAGAAAATGCTTCAGTTACTAACAAAGAAGCGCCTCCTTCCAGAGTTGACAGGTATACCTCTCAAAACCTGTATTGATTGTTTATCAGGGAAACAGCATAGAGTTTCATTTGTAAAAGTTGCTTCTCATGTTAAGAAAATGCATCCATTAGATTTGGTTTATTCTAATGTCTGTAATCCTATGAGGACAAAATTCTTGGGTGGGGCATTGTATTTTGTCATGTTTATAGATGATGCATCTATATGAGAATTTGGGTTTATACTTTGAAATCCAATGACGAAGTCTTTGGTGTGTTTAAAATGTTTCATGCCATGGTTAAGAGAGAGAGATAGGTAGATCATTGAGAAATCCAAAGACGAAGTCTTTGGTGTGTCTAAAATGTTTTATATATGGTCGAGAGAGAGAGAGAAAGAGAGAGAGAGAGAGAGAGAGAGAGAGAGAGATCATTGAAGTGCATCCGCACTGACAATGGTGGTAAATACATCGGGGCCTTTCATGAGTATTGCAAGTCCCTAGGTATACGGTATGAACAGATGGTGCCCAAGATCCCCCAGCACAATGGTGTATCTGACCAAATGAATTGCACCATTCTTAAGAGAATCAGATGCATGTTATCCCATGCAAAATTACCCAAGATGTTCTGAGGAGAAGCAATGCACATGGAAATGTATTTGATAAACAGATCTCCATCAACCCACTACAAGAAATTTCATTTTTACCGACGAATTATTTCGTCGGTAATCAGTAAAATTTCGTCGGGAAATGTTTTTCCCAACGAACTTTTTCGCGGCTAACATCGTCGCAGAAAGGCCGTCGATAAAGGTTTTTGCCGACGGAAAAAATTTTCGTAGGTAATAATAAAACCATTACCGACAAAAAACTTCGTCGGAAAAAACATATAAATTTTTTATCGGAAAAAAAAGTGATACGTCGGTGAAAAAACTTTTACCGACGAAATTGTCCGTCGGTAAATGTTTGGCCGACGAAATATTTGGTCGGTAAATATTTTTACAAATTTATTACCGAAGAAATTTTTCATCGACAATAAACCTGGAAACCTTTTACCGACGAAATATTTCGTCGGTAAAATATTTCTAGGTTTATTACCGACGAAAAATTTCGTCGGTAAAAGTTTCCCAATTTTATTACCCACGAAAAATTTCGTCGGTAAAAAACTTTTCCATTTTTTTACCTACGAACAATTTCGTCGGTAATAGTATTTCCTGTCCCGGTTCCATTTGTTTTCAAAATTCAGGAAAATTCCTGATATACACCTGTAAAGAAACCTATACATTTTTCTCCTATCCACATCCATATACATACGAATAAACAGAAACTACACCATCCATACACAAATAATCCATTCCACATCCACAAACAAACAATATTCATCCACACACAAATACATATAAGTTAAAAGTCGTATATTAAAAAAATAATCACGAAGATGAAGGCAGAGGTGGCGGGGCATCGGCGCCAAAGCGTGCAGTGAGAGCCTGAAACATTTTCTGCATCCGTCGCTTATGCTCCTGCCGCAACTCCTCGATCCTCCTCTCCTCCTCCTCCCTACGCCTCTGCTCCTCCTCCTCCCTACGCCTCTGCTCCTCCTCTCTCTACCTCTCCAGCTGCTCTCGAATCTCATCGACGACGACCCGTAGCTGCTGAACCTCTCTCTCTGCGATATCAGCTCGGCGTTGAGTGATCTCACCAGCTACGGATCGGCTGGAGCCACCTCTAGTTTGTGCCATGAGCTTGGCACCATGGCCAAGCCCACGCACATATCCAGAACGGGTGCCAAGCACCTCGCTCAGGATTTCTGGCTCACTCCGCTGACTACCATCGGGAGTGGGCTGACTGCGTATGGTGTCCATCGCCGCCTGTAATGAAAACATATGAAATTTCATAAAAAATGACATGAATGACATTATTATCAATCAATGCGCAATTAAATTTTACAAAGTAAAGATTTTTACCCAATGCTCACTGGCTCTAGGATGAACCGAAGATCCCATCGCCTGCCAACAGTAAGTCCCTTTGTAGAGGTCTACTGGTCCAGGCTCCTGGCCGGTGATGGAATCTCGCTGCACAATCGAAAGGAAAAAAGACTTATAATAAATGTCAATCAAAATAATATATTAACTTAATAATCATCAATAATTTCTTACCATGTCGTAACGATGTCGTACAAATGACTTTGAACCAGCTACGTGGTTCACTTGTAACTTTTCCCTGTTCGCAGAATTTATTCTACTTCTCTTCTGAACAGATTATACAAAATACATTTCTATTAATTGCGAATTTAATTGCGAATTTAATTGTTACCTTAAGATATCGTACATGTAAATATTACCTGAAAAGCCTCCGACGAAAATCTCTCGCAGAGTATCCGCCAGTCGTCTGTAGTAATGTGTGGCGGTGTGGACAGTACGGCCTCATCGTGTGTCCTGCACCGCTTGTACCGCTGGTGTAACTCTCCGCGGTACTCCTTGAACTGCTCTCTAATCATGTGTCGACGGCATGAGAAATGTAGGGAACATTCAAATCGAAGTCAAATTTATCCTATAGTTTCGTAAATAATAAATTAAGGCAATAAACTTATTAACAATAGGACTTAACCATAAATGAACTTTCACAAAAGAAATTTTCAATTTACTAAACTTTACCTGAAGGCGCTGACGGATGAGCTGTCGCACATCATCTGTCACGTCAGTCCAACGGGGGGTGGTGGCGGGGATCAGAGATCGGCATAGGACACCGACCTCAAACATAAACAGTCTGGCACTGTCCCCAACAGGTCTAAGGCAGTCTTGTGGGAACTCTACTGCCACCCTACCCTCACGCGTAAGTCGCTCTAAAATTAACCCACGCGTGGGTCCACATCCTTGTCGGCTGGTAGAAGATGCTGTTGTGAAAAGATATATGTAAGTAACAATATAAACAGAAATCACTAAATAAATGTCTAGACTTACATGCAGTGCCCAGTGTATGCTGAACTGAAGGATCAGATGACTGTGATGCACCGTGCGACGTCGATGCTGTCTGCGTCGCATCACCGGTGGAAGGGGTAGATCCAGTGCGCGAACGACCTGATCTCCCACCTGGTGCCATGACTGAATATATCTGAAATACAAACTTATAAATTTAAACAATGTCAATGCAAGTTTATGAACATCATTGTAGAGTGAATTTGTGCTTATGCTTAGAGAGATGATAAAAATATGATTAGACCATTACACTATAATGCAAGCAGAATATAATAAAACCGTAAACAGAATATAAAAGTTGAAAATTTCATTACACATTGTCATTCTATATTAAATACATATATTTCATTGTAATACAAATCAACTTCGGATCAACTATCCGAAATACTCCCTGCGTAAGTTATCGTACGCTGCAGATGTATATGTCAAGCTGTATGAAGCACTCGACATTGTTACAGCCAACATGCCAGTCACAATAGGAGAAATCTGATCTCTCGGGACTCCATTCAGATGTGCAAGTGATAATGTCGCATCTTCCACACGAAGTTTCCTGCGGTTATATTCCTCAATCAGGTCCGAAATTTCTTTGAGATTGTATAATCTTTCATCTGAGTCATCGTCTTCCTCCCTACATTTCTCGACCAGACCGGGTATCTCTCTGGCCCTACCAGAATAATATAGGGCCGGAAAGTCCATCCGCAACAGCTGATGAAGTATGCTGCGTGCTTCCACTACGCTCCAGTTTGTGGAGGACATGATCAGAAAGTGACTTATTGTAAATGTAGATTATAAACAAGTCAATTCAGGAAAAAAATCATGACTTGTAAAACATATATACATGTAATAATCAAATTAATCGAATTGAAAATTACATGTAAATCTTGTATATATTTAATAGTCGTCGTCTGAATCATTATCGCTTAGGACTCTTTCTTCTTCACCATCACTATCTCTGATCAGAATTTCCTCTTCATCGTCTGCAACGTTGTCATCGATGAAAGCACTATCATCTCTAATAATGTTATTTATGATTGAGGCATCAACATGATCAGGTGGCACATCATCTCTATTCAATTGCACCACATCAATATCAACATTTGGATCATTCCCTTTATCCCAAGATGGCATGTCTTCTTGATATGTTTGTTCAACTGACGACGTTCCATTACTCCCTTCATCGTTATCTTCAACGTCTAGTTCGGGAACGTCAAATATGTTCCTGGGCTTTATTTTCTACACCACGTGCCAAGAGCAGCCTAACTTGGTGTCAGCGAGGTAGAATACTTGTTCGGCTTGGCCGGCTATGATAAATGGGTCATCTTTAAACCACTTCCGAGATAAATTTACGCTTGTGAAGTAGTTATCAGTTTGTATTCCCAACTTTTTATTTTCAATGTCCCACCAATCGCATTTAAATAAGTACACCCGCTTTTTCATACAATAACTCAGCTCAATAATATCTGTCAAAATGCCATAAAAATCAATTTCTACCTCCTCATGTGTTCCCTTCACAACCACCCCACTATTTTATGTGGTCCTATATTTCTCACGCTCCTCAGTGTGGAACCGAATCCCGTTTACAATACAACATGTATATCTAGATACACGTCTATTAGGGCCACACGCTAGTGAGTAGAGCGCATCAGACGCATCCGCAGAGTTGCTAGCGCGCAACATCTTCATCTATCATCACGTACAGAATATAAATGTACGTTTAGGCATTTGAAATTACGTGTAAATATTGTGCAATACAACAATATTGTAAGTGTGATGAGATAGAAGGTAAATTAATCTTACACATTTTGCAAACCATTCTGGAAACAAATCCTGATGCATTCGATCATAATTTGTAGGGTATTGGGACTTCATCTCCTTGACGTGTTCGCTATACACAATTGGCACGTTGTCAGCAAGAAATTTTGAGATTAAAACTGTCTGTAGATATACAATTATGTGCGAAAGACTTACTCCAAGTACGACTCTATTTCTTCACAGTTATGCAACACATACCACCGTGCCTTCGCTTGATCCGGAAGGCCCATATCCTAAAACGTCGGCGACCTAAAGGACAGACGTTATGTGCGAATACAGATATGAGTCCTTGTTCATGCTCCTGCCCTTCATCGGCATTCCGATCTTCTCGGTTGAATCTAGTCTCTATGCCACGAAGATACATGGAGCAAAATGTCAGGCACTCATTATCAATGTATGCCTCAGCAATGGATCCCTCTGGACGTGCCTTATTCCTCACATATTGTTTTAATGTGTGAAGGTACCTGTACACAAAATCAATATGTTTAGGACATGAAAACATGGATATACGTAGTTTATGGAATGAATACAAATTTATGATCATTGTTCTATCACCTTTCGATCGGATACATCCAACGATATTGTACTGGGCCTGCAAGCTTCGCTTCGTGCGGTAAGTGAATCGCTAGGTGTACCATGACATCAAAAAACGCAGGTGGAAATATTCTTTCAAGTTTGTAAAGAATTACGACAATATCCTTCTCCAGTCGTTTAATAGCCTCTACATTCAAAGATTTCGAACACAAATCCTTAAAGAATATCCCCAACTCAATCAGCGCAGCACTGACATCCTTGTTAAGGAATCCACGAATCGTAACCGGTAGTAGACGTTGCAGAAGGACGTGACAGTCATGACTTTTCATTCCTGTTACCTTACAGTCCGTAATGTTCACGCGCCGAGAGATATTCGATGCATACCCATCGGGAAACTTCACCTTGTTCAACCATTCACATAAACGTTTTTTCTCTAGTTTTTTCAATGTGTAGCAGGCTACTGGTATAGTATATGAAATTCCATGTGGTTGCGAGTGCAACTCTTTCCTTAAACCCATTGCTTGTAGATCCAATCGAGCCTTAAAACTGTCTTTTATTTTCTTCTCTATGTTCATCAATGTTCCAAAGACATTGTCACATATATTCTTCTTAATATGCATGACATCCAAGTTGTGTCGTCATTTTAGATGACTCCAATAAGGCAACTAAAAAAAATGCTCTTCTTCCTCCAGTTGTACTCCAATACTGTACGTTTTCTCTTCTTCAAGTGCGGTGCCTTACCAAATCTAACTTCTTCAATGTTACTCAGTTGTTGTAACACATCTTCTGCAAATAGTTCTTTCGATGGTGGCCTATGATCTTGTTTGCCATCAAAGATTATCGTCTTCCTGCGCCAACTATGATCCCTCGGAAGGAAGCGACGATGGCCCATATAACACATTTTTTTACCATGCTTCAATGACAATGAACAAGTCTCAGTACTACATGTAGGACAAGCCAACTTTCCCTTCGTGCTCCACCCAGACAAATTCCCATATGCAGGGAAGTCATTTATTGTTCACAAGACCGCTGCATGCAATCGAAACGTCTGTTTTGCAAAAGTGTCATACGTCTGGACACCTTGACTCCACAACTCGTTTAACTCATCTACTAACGGTCGGAGATACACATCAATGTCATTCTCCGGTGACTTGGGTCCAGGAATAAGCAACGACATCATAAAAAATATTCCTTCATACACAACCAAGGAGGTAAATTGTAGGGCATAAGTATCACTGGCCACATACTGTACGAGCTACTCATATTACCAAATGGATTAAAACCATCACTTGCAAGACCTAGCCGAACATTGCGAGAACCTCTGTAAACCAGTCATATTGCTTATCAAAATGTTGCCAGGCTTCAGAGTCAGCGGGATGCCTCAATGTATTATCATCATAAACGCGTTTCTCCTTATGCCACCTCATATCTTCAGCCGTCTTGCTCGACGTAAACAATCTTTGTAATCTGGGTTTCAATGGAAAGTACCTTAACACCTTTTGTGGAATTTTCTTACGCTTAGCTTCGTTATATTTCCACCTAGACTCTCCACATTGTGGACACTCTTCAACATTTTCATGTTCTTTCCAATACAATACACAATCATTTATACATGCATGTATGAGGATGTAACCAAGGCCCAAGTCTCGCATTAAGGATTTTGCCTCATAATGAGACTTAGGCAATGTCTCACCTTCAGGTAATACTTCTTTCAACAAGCCAAGTAACATGTCGAACGATTTGTTACTCCAACGATTTATTGTCTTTAAATGAAGTAACCTTGTAAGGAAATTCAACTTGGAGAAGTTCCGACACCCCGGATAGAGTGGACGTTGCGCATCCCTCAACAACCTACTAAACTTTTCTCATTCGGCATCACCCATAGGAGGAATATCCTGGCTAGTACTTGTCGCTGCAAAATCAGTATCCGCAATTGTTCCCCTTAACACATCCCCAATGATATCTTGCATATCGTCAACATCTTCATCCTCCTCATTAGGCACAATTGGGTCAGCAAAGACTACTTCAGTGGCCTCAACTCTTTGGTGGAAGTCTTCACCATGATGAATCCACCAAGTGTAACCTTGGTCAATCCCACTATGAACAAATCATCTTCCACTTTGTCTAATGTCTTGTGAACCATGTTCTTGCATTTTCGGCATGGACACCTAATTCTATTACCTGAATCTGCCCGATATCTCGCAAATTTCATGAACTCCTTAACACCTTCTTTATACTCTGGGCCAAACCGATTCTTAGCTTGCATCCAACTCTTATCCATATCTACAATGCAAAGATTAGAGTCAGGTTTAGGCATGGTGATTTGAGTTTAAGGTTAGGTTTAGTCATAGGTTGAGATTTTTCGGTTCAGGATCGGGTTTAGGGTTAGGTTTTCGAGTTTGGGTCTAGGTTTAGGTTAGGTGAATTGATTTAGGAATAGGTGCAGGTTTAGTTTAGGTGACATGAGTTTAGGATTAGGTTTAGGCATAAGTTGAGATTTTCGGGTTCGGGATCGGGTTTCGGGTTAGGTCTTCGTGTTTGGGTCTAAGTTTAGTTTAGGTGAATGAATTTAGGAATAGGTGTAGGTTTAGTTTAGGTGACATGAGTTTAGGATTAGGTTTAGGCATACGTGTAGGATTTCGGGTTCGGGATCGGGTTTAAGGTTAGGTTTTTGAGTTTGGGTTTAGCTTTAGGTGAGAGTTGTGGATTTAGGAATAGGTGTAGGTTTAGTTTAGGTGACATGAGTTTAGGATTAGGTTTAGGCATAAGTTGAGATTTTCGGGTTCGGGATCGGGTTTCGGGTTAGGTCTTCGTGTTTGGGTCTAAGTTTAGTTTAGGTGAATGAATTTAGGAATAGGTGTAGGTTTAGTTTAGGTGACATGAGTTTAGGATTAGGTTTAGGCATAGGTGTAGGATTTCGGGTTCGGGATCGGGTTTAAGGTTAGGTTTTCGAGTTTAGGTTTAGCTTTAGGTGAGAGTTGTGGATTTAGGAATAGGTGTAGGTTTAGTTTAGGTGACATGAGTTTAGGATTAGGTTTAGGCATAAGTTGAGATTTTCGGGTTCGGGATCGGGTTTCGGATTAGGTCTTCGTGTTTGGGTCTAAGTTTAGTTTAGGTGAATGAATTTAGGAATAGGTGTAGGTTTAGTTTAGGTGACATGAGTTTAGGATTAGGTTTAGGCATAGGTGTAGGATTTCGGGTTCGGGATCGAGTTTAAGGTTAGGTTTTCGAGTTTGGGTTTAGCTTTAGGTGAGAGTTGTGGATTTAGGAATAGGTGTAGGTTTAGGTTAGGTGACATGAGTTTAGGATTAGGTTTAGGCATTGGTTGAGATTTTTGGGTTCGAGATCGGGTTTTGGGTTAGGTTTGCGTGTTTGGGTCTAAGTTTAGGTTAGGTGAATGGATTTAGGAATAGGTGTAGGTTTAGTTTAGGTGATTTGAGTTTAGGATTAGGTTTAGGCATTGGTTGACATTTTTGGGTTCGGGATCGGGTTTTGGGTTAGGTTTGCGTGTTTGGGTCTGAGTTTAGGTTAGGTGAATGGATTTATATTTAGGTTTAGCCGTAGCTTATAGGTTTTAGTTTTAGGTTTATGGTTTCGGGTTTAGGGTGTAGGTCTTGGAGACTCAACCAACTTACTGATTGCTCCGATGCACATCCGGGTCTGCTCCACACAAAGCGGGCCTGTCCAAATGGCCAGGCCACCCATATTGCTGTCCATAGGAAATGGACAGCTTCATCATGGTCATAACAGCGGTTCCCACCTTCCAGGGACCCCCGCTCAACATCCGGATAGCTCCGACGCACATCCGTGTCTGCTCCATCAATTTCGAGGTAATACATAGACACGGGCCTGTCCAAATGGCCAGGCCACCCATATTGTTGTCCATAGGAAATGGACAGCTTCATCATGGTCACAACAGCGGTTCCCACATTCCAGGGACCCCCACTCAACACCCGGATAGCTCCGACGTACATCCGGGTCTGCTCCATTAATTTTGAGCTAATACATAAACATGGGCCTGTCCAAATGGCCAGGCCACCCATATTGCTGTCCATAGGAACAGGACAGCTTCAGCATGGTCACAACAGCGGTTCCCACCTTCCAGGGACCCCCGTTCAACATCAACATCAATCAACTACTCTTAATCACAAGTATCATGTTCGTCATCTAATTTGCCACTAAATGATAATATAATAAAATCAGTCGCCCATCCAAGGATGGATAGATTGAAATGCTATCATTATTTCCATTTACATGCCCAAGCCAAAATTTCGACAGCATGTCCCCCTATCTCTCCAGATATATTTATCTTACATTTCATTTCCACGTCAACTATCCACACATTGTGTGGATTAAATTGACAATTGAATTAAACATAAGAAACATATCCAGAGAGAATAGGAGAGTTACCGCACGAAACTAATGACCCTACGCATGTAAATGACAAACAACGATAACATTCCAATCTATCCAACCTTGGACTGTCCAACAGGACAATTTGGCAGATTTTTATACCTCCAAAACACACTTTATCTATGCTCGGCAATATAGAAATCTCCAAATGGGCTAACTGATTCTATTATACTACCATTTGTGGACAAAAAATAGTTATTAATAATAAGCCAGATACATCCACAACATACATATCCACATAAATCAACCACGGATAGCTCCGACGCACATCCGGGTTTGCTCCATCAATTCCAGATACACAAGCACATGAAAATGACAGAATCATCAACACCATGAATCAAGTTTAATCAAATACCTAATGACTATTTTGTGAACAAATAAGTATGGGCAGCCCACCATGGGAATCGGATTGCGTGCGGAGTGTAGAGTAAACTCAGTTGGGCCCACCTAGAATGTATGTGATTTATCTATTCCGTCCTTATGTTTTTCCACCTCATTTTAGTGGTTGAGCCCAAAATTTAAGCATATCCAACTCTCAAGTGGACCATGCCATGGGAAACAGTGGGAATAATGATTTCCACCATTCCCAGGCCCTACAGTGATCTTTATTTGTCATCCAACCTGTTCATAAGATCACATGGATATGGATGAGGGAAAACACAAATATCAGCTTCATCCAAAACTTCTGTGTCCTCCAAGAATTTTTCAATGATAGACATTCAGTTCACACCTGTGGTGTGGTCCACTTTAGATTTTGATATGCTTCATTTTTTGGCACCATACCTAAAATTTCCTGCTAAGATGGATGGACGGAGTGGATAAAATACGTAAATCACTGTGGGCCCCACAGAGTTTACTCCACACAAATATATGCTTGATCCAAAACAGTGGACAGTGAGGGTAGGCCCCACGGGCAGTGGACAGCGACGGTGGGCCCCACAGGCAGTGGATAGCAACGGTGGGCCCCACATTTATTGTATATCATGATTTTTTTTAAATTTGTAAATCACAAATTTGGAATTTAAATTTTAAAATCCCTAATTAAGGAAGGAATTAGGGGATTTTAATTTCGAAATCCCTAATTAGTAATTTACTAAATCAGTGGGCCCCACCAAATAGTGGACAGCTAAGGCGGACCCCACGCACATGCAATGGACAGCAACGGTGGGACCCACATGCACTGGACAGCGATGGTGCATGGGACCCACATGCTTTGGATTTTGGCAGTGGGCCCACAATGAACAACGAGGAGAGAGAGAGAGAGAGAGAGAGAGAGAGGAAATGGAGGAAGAAGGAAGGGGGAGACGGTTATCGGCGGAGGCGGCGGTGTACGGTGGCTGGTGGAGGCGCGTGCCTACCGGCGTCGGTGGTTGGCTGGGGGGAGGTGGTCAGCTTAGGCGAGTGGCGGCCGGTGACGGTGACGGCCGGTGGCCAGCAGTGAGGGAGAGATGATCAGAAGGGTGGGCCGCGCGCACGAGAGAGAGAGAGAGAGTGCGAGAGAGTGAGAGAGCGACAGAGAGAAAAGAGGGCCGATTGGGTAAGTAAAATAATAGATTTTTACCGACGAAAACTTTCGTCGGTAAAAGTCATTTTGAAAACTTTTACCGACGAACATTTTCGTCGGTAAAAGTCATCTCTTTTTCTTGGCAGGAATCACACATTACACATTATTACCGACAGGCAACAGTCGTCGGGAAAAGTTTCACTTTTACCGACGAAAAGTTTCGTCGGTAAAAGTAAAATTTTCTGTTTTAATTTTTAGCGACAGGTATCTTCGTCGGCAATAAACTTTTTACCGACGAAATTATAATTTCGTCGGTAAAAGTGTATGGCGGGAAGCAAATCCGGCGGTGGCGGGAAGCTGAAGTGATTTTTACCGACAATTTCTCTATTTCGTCGGGAAAATGATTTTTCCCAACGAAAATAATTTCGTCGGTAATACTTTCGTCGGTAAAAAGCCGTTCTCTTGTAGTGACCCCATTGAATGGAGAAGTACTTGAGAAAGTGTGGATTGGACGTGATCCTTCGTACAGTCATCATAGGGTGTTTTGATGCTGCATCCATTCACATACCAAAGGATGAGAGGTCCAAGCTCGATATGAAGATTAGGCAGTGTGTGTTCTTGGGGTACAGTGATGAAAAATTCGGTTACAGATTGTGGGATCCGACCGAGAAGAAGCTCGTCAGGAGCAGAGATGTGGTTTTCATTGAAGATCAGTGTATAGAAGACATTGAAAAGCCAGAAAAGACCCAGCCCAGTTCAGGTAAGCTGAATGACATAGATCCGGTTACTCCTCCTGTAATACCTGATGCCGGGTGAGTACAGCAAGATGCAGAGGACGTGGGAATTCCTACAAAAGATGGACTAGGGGAGCATCCCCTACTTGATCCACCTATTGAGCCATAGGTAAGGAGGACATCGAAGGACAGACACTCGTTCAAGAGGTACTCGCCACATGAGTACATTATGCTTACCGATGGGGGAGAGCCAGAAGATTATTCTGAGGTCCTAACTGACGATTATAAGGGGGAGTGGTTGAAAGCTATGCAATAAGAGATGGAATCTTTGCATAAGAACCACACCCATGATATGCTAAAATTGTTTAAGGATAAAAAAAGCTATGACTAACAAGTGGGTGTTCAGAAAGAAAATTGAGCAGAAGAATTCACAGACGAGGTTCAAAGCCAGACTTGTGATGAAAGGTTTTGGTCAGAGAAAAGGCATTGACTTCGATGAGATATTCTCACCAATGGTGAAGATGGCATCCATTCGGATGTTACTTGGGTTGGGGGTTAGCATGGATCTGGAGATAAAGCAATTAGATGTTAAAACTGTCTTTTTCCATGGCGACCTGGAAGAAAAGATCTATATGCACCAACCAGAGGGGTTTAAAGTCATGGGCAAGGAATATATGGTGTGTAGGCTTAGGAAGAGCTTGTATGGGCTGAAACAAGCTCCGAGGCAATGGTACAAGAAGCTCGACTCGTTCATCTCAGCTTCAGTGTCGACATGGATATGAAAGAACGGAGTCGGACCACTGTGTGTTCACGCGCAGGTTCTTAGATGGTGATTTCTTAGTTCTACTATTTGTACGTTTATGCTCATCATGGGAAAAGACATTAAGAAGCTTAACAGGCAAAAATAGGAGTTAAGCAAGTCTTTGGCGATGAAAGATTTGGGCCCAGCTAGACAAATCCTAGGAATGGAGATAACTCGTGACAGAAGCAGCAGAAAGCCTTGGTTGTCACAAAAGTGGTATATTGAGAAAGTCCTAGAGCGGTTTAATATGAATGCAGCGAAGCTGGTTAGTACTCCACTAGATGGTCACTTCAAATCGAGGGACAAACAGTGTCCCAAGACAAAGGCAGAGGTGGATGAGATGCAGAAGATACCCTACGATTTGGCGGTAGGAAGTTTGATGTCTGCTATGATGTATACGCGCCCAGACATAGCATATGCGGTTAGAGTTGTCAGCCAGTATCTTGTTAACCCTGGCAAAGAACATTAGACAGTGGTGAAGTGGATACTACGGTATTTGAAGGGCTCATCAAAGTTGAGCCTATGCTATGGTGACGAAAAACCTGTGTTAGAAAGCTACACAGATGTAGATATGGCAGGTGACATAGACTTCAGAAAGTCTACATCAGGGTTCATGTTCACATTTGCAGGGGAAGCGATCTCTTGGCAGAGAAATCTATAGAAGGTCGTAGCATTGTCGACAACAGAGGCCGAGTACATCGCGATCACAGAAGCATGCAAGGAGATACTTTGGATGAAGAAGTTCCTATAAGAACTTAGCCTGAAGTAGGAAAAGCACGTGGTCTATTATGATAGCCAGAGTGTGATACACTTAAGCTATGATCCATGTTAGCATTCCAAGTTGAAGCATATAGAGATTCGGTATCACTGGATCAAGGATACTTTGTAACAGAAGGTTTTACAGCTTGAGACGATCCACACGGACGATAACGGGTCAGACATGATGACCAAGGCTTTGCTCAATGGCAAGTTTAAGGTTTGTAGAAGCCTGACTGCTTAAAGAAGGCAGATTCCTCTTGAGTCGAAAAGGAAGAGATTTGATGGGGTTTTCCTCCTCAGGTGTAGAGGAGAGAGTGGTGTAGCCCGGGTGTGGTCAGGCACCCAGCCGGTTTTGGTCAGGCGACCGAAATTCACCCGGAAGGACTGAAAAGTCACTAGACTATTTTTAGAATAGTTGGGTGCCCGATGGTCTACTTACCGGGCACTTGACCATGTTAGGACGGGCAACCAAAATTCAACAAAATTTACTCTTAACTCTCTGGACAGTTTTTTGGTTCTGTAGGCGCCCGACCATTTGCGGACTAGGAATCCGCAGTTTCCTGTTTTAGCGTTAATTCTTCCGATGGTCTATTTAAAGGCTTCCAAAACGAGATTAGGTTATCCCAACAGGAGGTTTACACGTCCAAGGAGGGGGGGGGGGGGGGGGGGGGGGGGGGGGGGGGAGAGAGAGAGAGAGAGAGAGAGAGAGAGAGAGATCTTGTAGAAAGGAGATATTTGCTTTGTAGAGGTGATGTACTGCGCAGTCGACGTCTCGGCTCTTTTACGTCCTCATGATCAGTGAGATTTCTCAGTTTCCATATTCTCTTATTGTTTATCCACTGCCGTGTGAGTGAAAAAAGGTTTGATCCAAGCGGGGATCGGTTGTAACAGTTCTCTTTCATAGTGGATTGTTGGTCTGGACTAGGTCCCGTGGTTTTTACTTCTTCGAGGGTTTTCCAGTAAAACCTCTTATGTCATGTAGTTTGTGCTTTGATTTAGTTCATTACATTATTATATCTCATAATTTAAGTAGTTTGGGAGGCGAGATCCTAAGGTTTTGTGAAACGCACCCAACACAGGTCTGGACTATGACCCACAGGAACCAGGTCTGGCTGTTGAGTAGACCGTGCCAGAACTTGAGCAACTCGGACTGCGTCACAACTGCGAAGCTGCCGAAGCTAACGTAAAGGACCGAGTTGGGCAGTTTTAAGTGGATCCACGTCATGCAAGTTCTGTCTTCTTTTCAAAGGCTGGAGGAGGAGGAGGAGGAATCGTTGTGGGTTGACTCAGTAGAACCGGTGAATGGGGTTTTGAGGAGGGCGGGGTAGGCGGTGGGGAAGCTAGCCCGGATTCGGGAGAAGGTGAGGCTCTCTAGATCTTCAAAGGTGTTGAAGATGAGGGCGAAGGCGCGAGCTGAGCTAAGTGTTTCAGAATGGACAGTTTGGAGATCCGATTCGCTGAGTTGTGGGGATGACTGAACCATTCATCTGATGGAACATGTAATAAATTGACAATTGGAATCATATTAAGTTGGGATAATTCTCTTATGGTTGTGGTCAAGATCTGCATGCGATAGAAAATTCAAATGTCTGGTGTGGTAGGGATATCAGCTAAAACTTGAGCATCACGTGTTCAGATTCCCCAAGGTCTCAACACGTGATCAGGCCTCATGTCAATGGAAGCGGATTGCACCAACCAAATCTGTGTGGGGCCCACCGTGATATATCTATTTATCCATGTCGTCAATCCTTTTTTCAAGATCATGGTAAGGTATGGGCTAAAAAATAGGCAGATCCAACACTTTAACGGACCACTCCAAATAGTAAGTTTGGGTGCATTTAATGCACAAACCATTAAGGATCTCTTTGGCCAGTGAGATTAGTCTGTATTATATGGGATGAAATTAGAAAAATATAATTATTAGATGTGGCAGTGGATTGTCTATTAATACCATTAGATTTTTAAATTTCAACCCCATATTGTTTGGATTGTTTGTATTACAAAAGACTAGGGGTGTTCTCAAGTTTGGAAGAATATGAAAAATTATCTTTCTATCAAGACCACTAACAAGCTATGAGCCCCATTATGATGTATGTGCTATATCAATACCATCCATCCACTTTGCGAGAGCATTTTAAGGCTTGAGCCCAAAAACGAGGCAGATCCAAAGCTTAGGTGGACCACACTATAAAAAGCAGTGATACAATGACGACCACCTTTAAAACCTTCCAAGGGCCCACCATGATGTCTATTCGTCATCCAACCTTTTCATAAGGTCACACAGACCTGGATGAAGGTGAAACGCATGGTCATGGTGGGAATCACATCATGGTCAGCTCCTGTAGGAAGGTTTCAATGGTGGACACTTATGTTCTTATGTTTTCATGTTGCATGCATGGCCCACCTGAGTTTTGGAAGAGCCTGATTTTTAGAATCTAGCAACATTATGGTCTTTTAAAACAAATGGACAGTGGATTTATCACAAGTATCACCATGGGCTCTACACAACCCTGGGCACACTTCATAAGCACTTTGCTCCCGTGTATTGAAGTGAAATTAAGAGAATCCCTCTCAATTCCACATTGTATGGGGCATGGTTTCTAATGCCTTAACCATAGCTAATGAATGAAGTCCTAAACAGAGATATGGTTGGAAATGTTGGATTTGCAATTCAATTCCTGTAATACATTCTAATGCAACTGTCCAAACATGTTGAGATGCAAGAGTTATCTCTGGTGCGGTCAGGTACGTACGTGCTTAGATCTGCCTCTTTTTCGGCCCATACACTTGGAAAAATAGATGGGTGGCATTGATAAACAAATAAATCATGGTGGGCCCCACATAGTCCTGGTCAGAGACGCTTAAAGGTCCAACCCTCCGCTTCCCTGGTTTCTAATTACCCCACGTGGCAGCGCGTGAGTGTAGCTATATGCGATGCCAAACATGTGACCCGTAGCATTTTTTAAAATTCTTGGTCAAGTCTGTATTCGGCCGCGGGTCCCATCGTGAGTTGTTCCGCCTCATCGGATAACTGCCCAGGTGGGTGATGAATGGGCCATCGTCCAATCCAAACCTGTCTGTACGGGACTGTATGCATTGCATGGTGGCCCTGACACTACCAATTGCAAAGTGAGCCGACCCAATAGGATTCGATTGAGCCATGTGACAATGTCAGAGGAGAGTAAACTCTATGTGGTCCACCGTGGTATATATATTTTATTCACTCTGTCCATCCATTTTACCAGGTAATTATGGGGCTTGAGACAAAAAATGAAACATATAAAAAGCTCAAGTGGCCCACACCACAAGAAAAGTACGAATTTAACATCTACCATTGAAAAATTCTTGAGGGCCACATAAGTTTTAGATCGAGCCCATGTTTGTGTACTCCTTTTATCCATGTCTGTATGACGTTATGAACAGGTTGGCGAATAAAGATCTAAGTAGGCCCTAGCAAGGTTTCAACAGTGGAAATCATTATTCCTACTGTTTCTTTTGGTTTGGTGTGGTTCACTTTGAGCTTCGGATATGGTTCAATTTTGGGCTCAACACCTAAAATGAGTTAGAAAAATGGATGGACAGCGTGGATAAACTATATGCATTCAAGTGGTCTCAACTAAGTTTACTCACGATAAAAGAGCACCGACTTAGTATGCAATCCATTTCGGGGCCACTTAATGAATTTTTTTTAACATCCACATTGTTTATTTGTGTTTTCAGTTCATTTAAGGACAACATCCCAGAACTTAAGAAGATCCAAAATCTATGGGGGATCACATCACTGGAAAAGGTGGTGAATAACCATTAAAAGCTTTTTGTAGGCCAAAAAAGTATGGGACAAGACCAAGGCTGAGGGTTCTAGGGTTGAGCCAGGGCTGATCTTGACAAGCCTGCGGCAGGTGCTGACATGGACCAATGAGGCCGGCCCAAACAGGCTATCGCTGTTAAAATCGAATAGAGGATCCAGATTCTTAAGGAAACGGTTCTACTTTTATACCGGTGAATCTGAGCCGTTTATCTTGAAAAGGAAGATAAACGTGTTCCAAAGGGAAGTGGGTCATCCATTTCGTCCTTCCCCGTTTTCTCCTCCTTTTCCGCATTCATCCCTCCTTCACCGGACGCGGATTGCGTACTGAGTAACTCCGCACGCTAGCGTGCGGAGTAAACTCTGTGGGGCCCACAGTGATTTACGCATTTTATCCACTCCGTCCATCCATTGTAACAGAGCATTTTAAGTATGGTGCCCAAAAATGAAGCATATAAAAATCTAAAGTGGACCACACAACAAGAAAAGTGTGAACTGAATGTCTACCATTGAAAGATTCTTGAAGGACACAGAAGTTTTGGATCAAGCTGATATTTGTTTTTTCCCTTCATCCATATCCATGTGATCTTATGAACAGGTTGGATGACAAATAAACAACACTGTACGGCCTGGGAAGGTTTCAACGGTGGAAATCATTATTCCCACTGTTCCCTTGGCATGATCCACTTGAGATTTGCATATGCTTAAATTTTGGGCTCAACCACTAAAATGAGCTGGAAAAACATATGGACGGAATAGATGAAGTATATACATTCTATGTGGGCCCAACTGAGTTTTACTCCGCACGATAAGAGCGTGCGGAGTTACTCCGCATGTAATCCGATTCCTCCTTCACCTCTTTTATTTCCTTACATACGATGAAAGAAGGTCCGGTACGCCTCCTTATCCGCTCACCTACCGTACGCACCACACGTGTAGGGATAACTGAAAAACGGCCAAACCGTCTAAAAAACGGAATCGAATTTCCTACTACTATTGCAGGGAGCATGTGCGTCGAAAAGCTCTGTGGGGCCCACCATGTTGTGTATGTAAAATCCACTCTGTCCAACATTTGGATCAGCTCTTGTTAGTTAGTGAGCCCAAAACTCAGTCTGTTGCAAAACTCAATTGGGCTACAACAGAGGGAACACTACGAATGGGATGCCCATCATTGAATGCCACCGTGATGTTTATATGTCATCCAAGCCGTTCATAAGGTGGACCCACCAGGATGAAGGGAAAAAAAAAAGATCAGATGGATCCAAAACCTTGGCAGGTCCGAGAAGGTTTAAATTGTAGCCGTCTGTTTCTACTTTGTGGCCGACTTGGAGTTTTGGATTGGCCTGATTTTTGTACTAACGTACTACTAAAAGCTGGCACAAATGACGGAGTGGATGTCTGACACACATCAAGGTGGACCCACCAGATCTTTTTGTTGAACGGGCCCTCTAAGTCTGCCACCCACCATATATGTGGCATGCATTTTCCCAATCCCGACCGTTGAACTGTGCCCGTATGTGTATGGGATATGGCCCGAATCAACACTGATCAATGGTGGGGCCCACCATAAAAATCAGCTGTCTCGATAACCAGGCCAATGGGTTCATTAGGTGGGCCAGATCTGCATGTTGAATAGGACCATCGGCTGTCCAGTCATTTCGAAGGTGTGGCCCACTTTATGAGTTGATTGGACGGTCCCAGGCCAATAGCGGGATTGGGCCGACAGGGACAACACGAACCCAAAAGAGGTCGCTGTTGACAAATCGGGCACCCTAACCAAGGCTGCCATGGACTGGCCTCGGGACTGTCATCAGGCCCACATGTTATTTTTCAGGGTAATCAAACAAATGAGCCCAAACCAAGCCCAGATCAAACAACATTTCAGGGAGGCCTAGCCCTATTCGTTCATAGGCTGTCAATGGCTCAAGTAAAGGATTGTCTTAGGACCAGATTTTGAAATGTCCAAGCCAGCTTATTCAATTGATAGGCCCAGGCCCAGCTAATTGACAGCCCTATTTCCTAGTTCGGCCCCACTTGTGGCTGTGATTTGTAAATGACTCGGCACCTCGGTCCAACTCATCCAACCGATTCAAACTACACGAGTTGACTCAGATGAGTTGCATGGGATTCGTCCAGACTCCAAAGTCTTAAACCCTGCTGTCATATCGGGTCGAGCATGTGCCTTAAACAGTCCATCGAGCTGAGGAGCAACCACTGATGGTCCGAATAATGAAACCATATGAGTAAGTGATTACTCAGGTTCAAAGATGAGCTACCGAGCTGGACTGACAAAGACAAAGCTTGGACTCGTCAAGATCTACAGTTTAAATGAAAAACCAAAAGGGAAGGAGCTTAACGAGCTCCACATCCTAAGCAGATGAGGCTGGCCACCCCCAACACAAGTCCAGGGCAAATCCACAAAACCCGAACGAGATAGGGATCCGTCTTCATCTTAGCTGTAGATTTCTCCCACAAGTCATGGACAAAACTTTCGCCTAATTACGACTCTCCTAACATATCCTAGCAGGATTTCCGTACCCTAAACATTCCCTAAATCTTAAAATAGGATTTCGATCTCCAAACCTAAGGCGACACAAGCTAACTTGTTAGGATGAACTCAACTTAAGGTAAACTGAGTTGGTCCGAGTCACCGAGTCTTCAAACCATGCAGGGAAGCTATATTCCTACTATTCCTAGTCACTAGTGACATATGAAAAGGCCAAAGAGTGATAGGCACTTGACAATGAGTTAGAAATTGCAGGCACAGCATACAAGTAATCCAAATTAAACTGTCCAACTTCTGAATTTCTTTTTTATTTTTATAAGGTGGGACCACAATGAGATGTGTCGTGAATAAAAAGTTACAATTAATTGATTATCTTACTATCAGATTGGTGGACATTTACTGGACGGTTAGGAATATTCGATGATCCTATTTCAACAATCAAGCGTCCACTAATCTCGATCTTGAAGAGTATCAACTCTCTCTCCCTCTCTCTCTCTCTCTCTGTGTGTATAAAAGATACAAAAGCCAGAGGCCCAATTCCACTTCAGCCTATCACATCTCAAAATCAATGGAAGCATTGAGGGACGTTCAAATCCAAGAAAACAAAGTCCCTCATTTGGTTATTTTGCCACTCCCATTTCAAGGACACATCAATCCCATGCTTCAACTGGCCACTCTCCTACACTCTAAAGGATTCTCAATCACCATAGTTCACACTTACACCAACTCTCCCAATCCAGCCAACTTCCCCAACTTCCACTTCGAGCCCATACCAGACGGCTTAACCGATGGTCAGGCCTCGACTGAACACCCCTTAACCCTCGTTTCCATCCTCAACGACACATGCCAAGTACCGTTCCATGATACCTTGTCCCGATTACTATCAGACGGCCCGCATGGCCCGGTTACATGCATCATCACTGATGACCTTTTTCACTTCACTAAAGCCGTCACCGACCATTTGAAGCTCCCAAGAATTTTGTTATGCACCAGCAGTGCCACATCTTCTAGCACCATGGTGACTTTAAAGCTTCTACAAGAAACTGGAGTCCTTTCCATAGCAGGTATGTGTGCACATTAGGGGCTCGTTTGGCTGTCTACCAAATCTTGATTGGTTCTCCTTAAGAAGTTCTTGAAACGTACCGTCTTATATGCATCTAACAACGAAGTTCTTAAATTGCATAATGCATCATCATTACAAATTTTGATTTGATGGTACAGCCAAACACACCATTACAATTCTTAGGGGCTGTTTTCATACATCACATGTGCCAAGTGTTCTATGCACGTGACCATCCATATTTAAAAACTCATAATACTGCATGTGTAACCATCAATCTTCACGCACCTTAGATGTGCCATTATGTCAATCAACATTCAGATGCACCATAATACTGCATATGTTATCAACCATCTTAAGCTTCCTACATTTTTTACCATTTCATGCCCCTAATGCTTGACAAATTTGGTACATGTAGTCCCGCATTTCACGTCCAGCATAGCATGTGCAGGACAGCATATGCTGCAACTGCTTTCCATGCATTCTGACTGCCCTTGGATGGCCATTGTCCTTTCAAGGAGAGAGGGTGCAGCTGAGGGTATTTTGAAGTGGAATGTAAGCAATCATCAAGTGGGCTAAGTTACAGCAACAGTTCACCATCATTTTTGGAGTTTTGGTCTATCATCAACCGTACACTTGGTGCACCTATAGAGAAATCTAAAGTATCCCAATTATTGGGTTAGTCCCACATTGGTTGGAGGGGACAATGAAAGGAGTTTCATATATATTCTGGGGTCACTCCACCTAACGGGTTAACCTTTTGGGTGTGTCACAACACTAGTATCAGAGCAAGGTTATCCGTCCAAGCCTATGACATGGTGGTGCCCACGCCTTAGGACCCACGAGCGAGTGGGGTAAGCCGAGACCAAGTTCCGAGCACCCCACATTTGTTGTGGGAGGGGGGTTGTTGGGTTAGTCCCACATTGGCCGGAGGGGACGATGAAAAGAGCTTCGTATACTCTGGGTCAATCTACCTAATGGGTTAACCTTTTGGGTGTGACACAACACCAATTGCAGGCCCATGTGAATGGTGCATGCCTCTGCCTCTGTATGCACATTGTTAGGACAATCTTAATCTTCTGATTTTCTTAGTTGAATTTGCACAGCTGATCTTCTTCTTCCTCTTTCCTTTTTTAACATATCCACTTGGAATCGACCAATTGGATGGACAGGATCATTCGATGAGTTGGATTCTTAAGCTATGCAGCCCTATCTACACTGGACATTATGATTTGCCAGTTGACAAGTTGCATTGAGGTGTGTATGTGCCACATATAGGGGTGATGGATAACTCAAAAATTTTCCTTGAGTAGGTCCATGGATGGAAGTGGGCAGATCCGCCAGACTTGTTGATTAGGCCCAACCAATCTGGTCTCGGTTTGAGTCACGACTCACCTGAGTCAGGGGGTGACTTCTCCAGGTCAAAATTTAGGAGGCTGACTCGTGGTACCAAGCCAAAATGGACTCAACTGAGTCTGAGTCAACTCGGATGAGCACATAGGTTAGCCGATGGGCCAGGCTGGTCTTTGACAGGTCTCAGCCCAGGTCAGTTAGCCCCAGCCCATTTATACCCCAAGTAGGTCTAAAACCTATTAAAAAAATGAAATACAAGGAAATAATGGATTGATCCTTTATGAAGAAAATGCAACAAATAACATGGCTTGGGGCACTTTTATTGGTAGGTTCACTACCAGAAAAATGACTTTTCCCGACGGCCGAAAGCCGTCGGCAAAGCCCTTTGCCGACGGCTTTTGGCCGTCGGATGAGCCGTCGGGAAAGGGGGCGTCACAATTGCTTTCCGACGGTTATGGGCCGTCGGAAATTCCGACGGCTATAAGCCGTCGGTCAATCGTCGGAAATTCCGACGGTGATGAGCCGTCGCAAATTCCGACGGTTCATGACCGTCGGCGTTGTTTTTGCATTAAAAAAACCATCAACGTTTGTGCACGGCCACGACCACTACAAGAAAATTAGCCTTTTACCTCAGGTCGTGACCGTTGTAAAAAACAGGTGTTGCTAGTTGTAAAATGCTCGTAATATACATCAGGTTCCACCCCTTGTGAAAAGGGTAAACGTTTACAACTACTATGGCCCATTGCAAAAGAAAGTATTAACAATAGTGCTGGCCCGTTGTAAAATCATTAACTTGTTTAGTAAATGCATTAAATATCATGGTTCATGTGAGGTTGTTTTGGTAATTTTGTGATGCTTATATGACTAATGAACACATGGAATAAAAAATTGGGTGGTAGTAGGAAAAAAATTACTATTTGCAACGGCTCTGCTACCACCCAAATTTTTTTATTCCCTATGTTCATTAATCACATAAGCATCACAAAGTCACCAAAAGAATCTCACATAAACCATGATATTTAATTCATTCACTTGTCCATTCCATAGCAAGATATCTCACCATTATAAAATGTATAAACCCCAAGAAGCGCACATATAAACAGTAAGATGATACTTAAATGATGAGATAGTGATAATAAAATCTTACCTCATCTTCACCATATAAGTAGGATTCTGGCAGTAGGATCCTCAAGTGTAAAATGTATAAACTGCAATCAAAATAAATAGTTATCATTACAAAATGACAAGACCACAAAACATATCAGGTTAATTCCCTGTATAGCTCAACCTACCTACATGGCATGCCAAGATGGAACATACATATGGTGAACGATCTGAGCAGTCCCTTGGGAGGGTCCCCATTGTGTAGATTACTAAAGACTGAAAATCAAGCCAATCCATGTGGAGAAAAACACAAATGTCCTACTACCTTTTAAACAAGTGAGAGTGAATACCGCCATTTTTGAAATTTGTATCTGCTTCATTTTTGGAACCAAGCTTCTAGGTATGCGCTGCTCCAAAAGACTAGATGACAAATAGCATACCGCCATTTTCAACAAATACATGAGGCCGTCCCTAAGCTGTATGGAGTCATTCGCGTGAAGGCCTGGTTATGAACATCAATCAAAGCAATAAATTATGAAATGAAATCATTAAAAAAAAATGAATTAGCAAAAAGGCTTTCTGAAGTGTAGACATCTGTAGGCTATAATCAACTGGTTATTGCAAAAGCACCTAAAATCTCAACAATTTCTTGAAAAGATGGGGAAGTTAGAAGACTCCCAGGTATGCATGTTCCCATTCCCTAACTGAATTCCACATCCCAATTACACATGGATGCACATTCAATAGATAGAACATAATTTCAATTAGATTTTAGACATTTTTTCTTAAAGGATGTTAGCACTTTTGTTGTTTGTATATAGGCCATTGGTCAGCCTATTATGTATATTACGTTCATAGTCACATCTTCAAACTCAACGCCACTCAGTAAACCAACATTGTTGTCATAACTGCATCAAACAATTCCAACAAAAGGCCTCAATGAGTCAATTTCATCATCATCCCACATGGAATTCACAAGTTTGCTCCATCACTGACATGTGTTCCCTTTGATGACATGCATGACATCAAGGTGTTATTCAGAAACAAATCCACTTACTGCTGCCTAGATCAGATTGCAAATAAATAGGACATGCCAACAAATATAACATGAAACAGGAACATACTCTTGTCTGTGGAGAGTAGAGGCTAATAGATTGGACTTTTAAGCTGAATTTGACCAATCCATCCATTAGGTTGGTCCAACCTTCACATGTTTTCCCAAAAATAAATCTGTTTAACTGCATGTCTTCCTTCAGCAAGTCTTCCTCTGGGATAATTCAGGCCTAATCAGTGCCTGTTGTTGTGCTGCAGCTTGCAGCACAAAATTTCTTGAATCCTCTCAACAAATAAGTCTGGTGGAGTTAAAGCAGCATAACATTGCAATGGAAATAGATCAAACTCTAACGAAATGTTTTGTGGAATTTCAACATTGTACCTTGGAGATGGTTGTGGTTGAATTCGAGGGCTACAAACTATAGAGCTCAGTAAATCCCCATTTATCATGTATTCATGCAAGAAATTGGTGGTGCTGGGATTGATGCCTCTGATTTATGCAAATTCTCATCCAAATCCCTTGAAAAAAGAAAAGAAAAGAAAAGGCACCAAAGAACGAAAAGGGTTAAATAAGAATCTGAATGATTGAGATATCTATGACGTGCATAAGTTTGAATCTCCTTGGTGCTTCCCTGTGGAGTCTTTGCAACCTAAAGAAGGCAATAATGTAAACCCAGACCACTTGTAGATCAAAGCATACTAAGTACACAACACACAACAATATGAAATGGTTACCTTAAATTGAAAGGACTTGTCCAGGAACCGTAAATTGTCAGTAGAGAAATATCCAGCCAAAAAGACATTAATTCCCTGTCTGTCACAACTCCATATAATTTTGGCTTCCCATATAAGCAGCAAATGTAATTAGATAAGTAATCTAGGACACTAAGGTCATGATCCACAACAACCACATAGTTGAAGAAGGAAAACATATAGAGAGTTGCTGTTTTAAGGTCATGATCCACAACATCCTTCTAGATCTACTTTTTCTTTCACATACACCAGCTTTGTCTTCATCTCCTTCCATTCTCCCAAATTCGTAAAAGATCCTAGATGGAGTAGGAATCTAGGATATAAATCACTATTCACAGTCAAAATCTAGGATATAATGACAAAACACGTAACATTATGATAATCTAATATGCAATTCAACGGTGTTCCTATAACTGAGAAAAGTCTTCATGGTAGGATTCCCACCTCAAAGTTCTACAATTCGAGCACATCAGTTTCCATCTTCACAACCTGCACATCAGCTCTTTAACTGCATATGGCAAAGAGAGATAAAAGAATGAAAAAAAAGAAAGAAAGAAAGAAAAAAGACAGTAAGAAAGAAGAAAACTCCTTTATTCATAAGGTGTTCAATATTTCCTGTGTATAACAGATCTGATTACCAAACATATGAACTGCATTGATTAAAAATGCAATTATCAAAACAGTTACGAAATCTTGCATTAGAAACATAATTAACCCTTATTTCTTCCAGCCTGTTAACTACTTGTGACGGTCAGTCCTTTCAATAGGCTGATTAAACAATGCAAAAATCAGTGCCATCCACTCATCATTTGGGACACCAAAAAAAAAAAAAAACAATTTCTAGCCATTGTTAAATAGCAAAATACAAGTGTGGTCCACTTAATGAGTGGATATGGCTGATTTCTTTACAATGCATGGTGGGAAGATGGCCATCTGGTTTGATCAAGCTAAATCCAGTCAAAGAGTGTGGAAGAATACACTAGCTATCACTACTCAGAGCGAATTAAATGTCTATCATTGAGAGAAAAAAATTCAGATCCAGCCCACCCTTCTCTGGCCAATTAGACTGACCAAATGTATTCAGCCGGCACTCGGAGAGGTTCAACTTTCAAATTAAAGAAAATTATCCCCTGTATGAAACAGAAATTTTGTTTAAGAGTAGCATAGAGATATTGAAGCACATTAAAAGAAATGAAGCTTTTCATAAAAAGAGGGAAGAAAAAAAGAGAGAGGCTATTTGTAGTTTAGTATAGCCATTCCATTACTTCTCACTCCTAAAGCATCATGGAAGCTTGAAATCCTAATGGAATGACATTTCTTCAAGATGGTGTGTTGGTAAGGAACATCCAGAAGAACATGATATATATCTCACATTAAAAAAGAAAAAAGAAAAAGAACTGTCCTGTAGGTATGCACTCACTCTAGAGTGTCTGGAAATGTAGAACCCAATGTAATAGCAGCAATATGGTTGTAGAGAAAAGGAAAAGCAGTATATGAAAATGAAAAATATAAAGCAGCATTACAAGGTAATTTTAACTTGATTTTACGTATTCCAAGGTAAACAACCCAATCCACTAATTGATTTTAACATAATTTTAACAACCCAATACAGTACGTTCATTGAATCTGACCACACAACACCACAGCTGAGGATGGCAAGGTCCTCGCTACTTAATCTGCATCCCAAGTTCAATGGGTGGAAGCGGATTGACCCCACTGCCACCCAACTTGGCAGGTGGTGTTGGTGTCGTGAAGCTCACTGTCATGTATGTGTTTTATATCCATGTTGTTCAACCGTTTTGCCTGCACTAGATCTAAAACTCAAATGGACACACAGGAAATAGTGGTGGATTCCAAAGCTCCTTGCAAGGATATGCTCGTTTGTACAGAAAAAATGCTAAAACATAACACCAACTGGATATGGGAGTACCAGGTAGTGTCCAGGACTTGAACCATATGATCCTTGGGGAGTCGGATTGCCTACGCCCAGCCTGTTGTAGGAACTTCCTGTGCCAAGAAGCTGGGTGGGGCCTACTGTGATGTTTCTGAGAAATCCACGCCGTCCACCCATTCTGCCAGATCATGTTAGGACATGGGCCCGAAAGTGAAGCAGATCCAAAACTCAAAGTGAGCCGCACGACAGGAAACAGTGAGGATTGAACGTCCACTGTTGAAACATTTGTGGGGCAATAGAAGTTTTGGATCATGCTAATATTTTTATGTTTTCAATTCATCCTAGTAGTAATGACCTTATGAACAGTATCGATGGCATATCAACATCACAGTGGACCCCAAGGAGGTTCCACTGATAGGCATTTCCCTACCCAACTTTTTCCTGTAGTGTGCAGGCCACTTTTGAGTTTTGGATCTGCCTCATTTTTGGGCCCATCCTAACATGATCTGACGGAACAGATGGACAGGGTGGATTTCTAACAAATATCACGGTCTGCCCCACCCATATTCCTAGAACAGGAAGTTCCTGTGACACTATCCCATCTACAACATCCCAGTGGAAGATACTTTTTCAAAACATTTAAGAAAAATCTTTTCAAAACAACTTCAACAAGGCAAGCTTATATTTTCCATAGATAAACCCCCAAACATGATTTGATTTTGAAATTTTCCCAACAGCGTCCATACAAAAGCCATTTCACCAAGACCCATGTTCAAAAATCAATAGAAAGTAATAAAATTTACATACTTACATCAACATAACAGCATTTCAGCAACAACCCATGCTCAGAAATCAATGAAAATAAAGAAATTTGCAGATTCCTATATCCATATAACAGCATGTTAACTAAGTCCCATGTTAGAAAAGAAAACCATTATAAAATGGTGGAAATTCTCATCGGCAAGCCATAGCATGAGCTGATGGCCAGAATCAGTGTGAATATGCAAATGGTCTGTTGAAAATGAATGAGAAATATTGCCCACATTCATGGCTATTGATCAAATTGGATACAATTGTCCAATTGATGGGATTTTTAGGCAGCATCTCCAAATGAGGCCCATTCGATGAACAAACTGGATCTTAACTGATGGGGGTTTGATAGCATATTCTCCACATCCTAAAGACATGGGAAACTAAGACAAAATCGAGCTAAAAAAGAACAAGAAAGATGGAAAAAGAGAGTAATTTAGAGAAGGGTGTTTAGTAATTCAAAGAAAGGGGCAAAAAAAAAAAAGCCAAAATAATAAAAAGTTTTCAGACTGCCCCAATTCCTGGAACAAACTCGGTTTGAGAAAAAATAGAGAACACAAAACTCAGTGCAATTTTCAAATTGCTATTTCATCAGTGCAATTTTCAAATGCTTTTCTAGTCATTCCTTGAAAATGGCAATTCAGTGAACTCACGAGATTTTCCACAGAACTCATGACAATCCAACCTGCCCTTGAAAAAAAGAAAAGGAAAAAAAGCAGATAAGTAGCTTTACTTGATCATGCAAAATAATCCAACATGCCAATATGTTGAGAGTTCAAAGCTTCGAGCAGCTACTTCCGCTCCGCAATGGCAGCTTCACCATTGTTTTCAAGGATATGGAGCTTTATATAGCTGCTACTTTTTCCAGAGAGATAGAAAGAGAGGTAACCTGAGGCCTTAAATGACTGCAACTCCATTGAAAATCAACAGTCCTCGTTTCATTTACAGAGATCTAGCTTAGAAAATCAACACAATGACTTGGGGCTAGGCGCTCGACCATGAGCGGATTGCAAATCCGCGGTTTTCTGTTTTGACGTTAATTCTTCTGGTGGTCTATTTAAAAGCTTCCGAAACGAGATTAGGTTATCCCAATAGGAGGTTTACACGTCCAATGAGATAGAAAAAAAAAGAGGAAGAGAAAAAGAGAGAGAGGAAGCTTGTAGAAGGGAGACATCTGCTTTGTAGAGGTGATCTACTGCGCAGTCGACGTCT
Organism: Liriodendron chinense; assembly: GCA_003013855.2. Classification (NCBI taxonomy): domain Eukaryota; kingdom Viridiplantae; phylum Streptophyta; class Magnoliopsida; order Magnoliales; family Magnoliaceae; genus Liriodendron; species Liriodendron chinense. The sequence goes on along the minus strand of PVNU02001090.1, from coordinate 2,354,927 downwards.
CGACTCTTCTACATCCTCATGATCAGTGAGATCTCTTAGTTTCCATATTCTCTTATTGTTTATCCACTCCTGCATGAGTGAAGAAGGTTTGATCCAAGTGGGTTGTGCTTGTGATCGGTTTGTAACACTTCTCTTTCACAGTGGATTGTTAGTTTGGACTAGGTCTCATGATTTTTACCTCTTCGAGGGTTTTCCATGTAAAATCTCTTGTGCCGTGTGGTTTGTATTTTAATTTAGTTCATTACATTATTATATCTCATAATTCAAGTAGTTTGGGGGGTGAGATCCTAAGGTTTTATGAAACGCACCCAACAAAAGTGGTATCAGAGAGTTCAGGTTGTTTGAACGGTAGTGGGATCGGTCTGAATTATGAAAGGTGATTCGTCAAGGATGATCAGCCTCAATGGGTCTAATTGGACCATATGGAAGGCTAAGATGGAGGACTTGCTTTATTGCAAGGACTTGTATGCTTTAATCCTAAGTATATCAGCAAAGATAAAAGATATGGCAGATGATGATTGGAAGAAGTTGGACCAGAAAGAAGCGGGGTTTATTAGACAATATTTGGATGATTCGGTGTTCCACCATGTATCTACAGAGACCTCAGACGCTAACATATGACAGAAATTGCAAGGGCTGTATGAGAGGAAAACAGCCGGCAATAAGATCTTCCTGATAAGAAAACTCATAAATCTTAAGTTCAACGATAATGGTTCAGTGGCTGAGTACATAAATAAAGTCAGCAATATTGTGAACCAGCTCTCCACTATGAATATGGCTTGGACAATGAACTACAGGCCTTGCTATTGCTTAGCTCATTGCCTGATAGTTGGGAGACATTGGTGGTGTCTCTGAGTAACTCCGAGCCAAATTAAAAGATATTTATAAAGCAGGTGACGAGTTCTCCCTTCAGTGAGGAGACAATGAGGAAGTCTCAGGGGTTTACTCAATAAGATGCCCTTGTAACACAAGATCGGAGGAGAGGAAAGAACAAAAAGGGCGAAAAAACTCGAGATAAATTCAGAGGCAAGTCTAACGTCAGAAGAGATGTTGAATTTTGGAACTATTGCAAGAATGGCCATTATAAATGTGAATGTTACAAGAAGAAAGATCAGAAAAGAAAAAGAAAAAGAAAAATGTGATGAATCAGACTCTATTGCGGTCGCCATTGATGGCGAGATTGTGGTCATTCTCTCAGCGGATCAAGATATTTGTCTCACGGTTGCAAATTAGGACACCGATTGGGTGATTGATTCGGGAGCGTCGTTTCATACAACTCCACGAAGGAATTTCTTCACAAGCTACAAGCAAGGTAGCCTTGGTACAGTAAAGATGGGAAACTGTGGAGTATCCCAAATTGTGAGAATTTGTGATATTTGTGTAAGGACTGATGTTGGATGCACATTGGTTCTAAAAGATGTAAGACATATTCTCGACCTTCGCCTCAACTTAATGTCGACGGGAAGGTTGGATATGGCCAGTTATGAGAGTCGGTTCGTTTGTGGGCACTGGAAGCTCATCAAGGGTTTGATGATTGCAGTAAGAGTGAAGATGTGTTGCACCCTATAAAAGACATGTATTAGAGTATGCAAGGCTAAGTTGAACGCAGAGGAAGATTCAGTGACAGACATATGGCACAGACGGCTCGGCCACATGAGCGAGAAAGGGCTTTAACTATTAGCAAAGAAGCGCCTCCTTCCAAAGTTGGCATGTATACCTCTCAAAACCTATATTGATTGTTTATCAGGGAAACAACATAGAGTTTCATTTGTAAAAATTGATTCTCATGTTAAGAAAATGCATGCATTAGATTTGGTTTATTCTGATATTTGTGGTCCCATGAGAACAAAATTCTTATGTGGGGCATTGTATTTTATCACGTTTATAGATGATGCATCTAGGAGGGTTTGGGTTTATGCTTTAAAATCCAATGACGAAGCATTTGGTGTATTTATATAAAATGTTTCATGCCATGGTCGAGAGAGAGAGAGAGATAGGTAGATCATTGAAGTGCATCCGCACTGATAATGGTGGTGAATACATCAGGGCCTTTCATGAGTATTACAAGTACTTAGGTATACGGCATGAACAAACGGTACCCAAGACCCCCCAGCACAATGGTGTATCTGAATGAATGAATCGCACAATTGTTGAGAGAATCAGATGCATGTTATCTTATGTGAAATTGTCTAAGATGTTCTAGGGAAAAGAAATGCACACGGTGGTGTATTTGATAAACAGATCTCCACCAGCCCCATTGAATGGAAAAGTACCTTAGAAGGTGTAGACTAGACGTGATCCTTCATACAGTCATCTCAGGGTGTTTGGATACAAGGCATTCGTTCACATACCAAAGGACGAGAGGTCCAAGCTCAATACAAAGATCATGAAGTGTGTGTTTTTAGGGCATGGTGATGAAAAATTCGATTATAGATTGTGAGATTCGACCGAGAAGAAGCTCATCAGGAGTAGAGATGTGATTTTCATTGAAGATCAGTGTATAGAAGACATTTGAATTCCAGAGAAGACTCAGCGCAGTTCATGTGAGCTGGATGATATGGATCTGGTTACTCCTCCCGTAGTGCCTGATGGCGAGGGAGTACAGCAAGATGTAGAGGACATGGGAGTTCCTACAGAAGATGGACTGGGGAGCAGCCCCCACTTGATCCATCTGTTGAGCCACAAGTAAGGAGGACATCTAGGGACAGACACATGTCTAAGAGGTACTCGTCGAATGAATACATTATGCTTACCAATAGAGGAGAGCCAGAACATTATTCTGAAGCCCTAGCCGACGAGCATAAGGGGGAGTGGTTGAAAGCTATGCCAGAGGAGATGAAATCCTTACATAAGAACCACACCTATGATATGGTGAAATTGCCTAAGGGCAAGAAAGCTCTGAGCAACAAGTGGGTGTTCAGAAAAAAGATTAAGCAGAAGAATTCATAGACGAAGTTCAAGGCCAAACTTGTGGTGAAAGGTTTTGGTAAAACTGAGGTCGATCCACAGGGAAAGAGGTAAATAATTCCAAGTACTCTAATAACTAGAATCTAAGAAGTTTAAGGAAGTAGTTTTTCACATGAAATAGGAAAATCTGAAAATAAGAAGAACTAGAGCATCAAGGATCCACTTGTAGTAGTCCAATGCCAATCCATTCATCCAAGTACAACACAATTAGAATCAAAGTCCTATCTCTCATCTAATTGGAAGATATAGCATTCAAGCACAAACAGTCCCACTTAAATCTGGAAATCAGATTTCTAGTTCTAATGAAGCACATAGAACTTGAACTTGTAGCCTTCGGAGTAACAGCCATGCCTATGGACTATGGCATGCTCAAGGGTTACTACAATTCGAATTCAAACAACCCAATCATGGTAATCTCAGAGAATTGCAAGGAACTCATGTCCGGAGCACACAAACTCTCACAAAACTTCTAAAAAACCAAACTTTATTCAAACTAGAACTTCAAAATCCAAAATTAAGAAAAGGGTACTTGAAATAAAAGAATTAAAGCATTGGAACCAACTACAAATTTCACCTCTAGCTCTAGCTAAGAGGTTAGCTAAGGAAAAGCATATTAAAAACTAGAACTAGAACTAAGAAAAGGAAGAAAAACTAGTTGTAGGAGGCTAGGTAGCCTCCTGGGACTTGAACTCCTTGCTTCCCACGTCCTTGCTTGATTTGGAATAGAAGAGAGCACCTCCTTTTATAGTGCAGCAATAGTACAGCAACATAGCAGAATTTGTTTCGCTTGGTACGGCTTAACCAATGGTCGGATTGCCTTCAAATTTGATTTGTTGCTTCCTTGTAATGTGATATTCCTCATAGATGATTTAGATTTCCAAGATTATCCTTTGAATGGGCCCACCAATCATATCACCGACCGCCTCTCAAAATCGCGCACTTTGGGTACCTTCAGAACCAGTCATCTTGCTTTCAACGCTCCGAAGTGTACAGATGTCGGATTGATCCCAAATTTTGAAATTTGGTAGAAAACTTCATCCTATACATGATAGATGGATTAGATTGTCCAAAACAATCCCAGAATATGGTTCGAAAATTAGAACACTTAGGGCTTTTATAAACTCTGCGCAGTTGGATCTTTCTGGATGGTCCATCTTTCTTCAACTGGTACGATCAAACCACATATCCTTTTGATCTGAAACTTTGTGGTTATTCATATATGGATGTGGTCTAGAAGATGGTCAAATTAGATTCTTCATATCATCAATGATGGGTCACCTGGACCGGCCCAGAGTGGAACAGTGAAATCTGGAACTTTTTGGACAGTTCGTATTGTTTTGGCCACCACGATCAATCCGTAGCTCCGATCGACACGAAACCACTTGGGTTATTTCGGCGTCGAGCTCCTCTTCGACATGGATGTATTGGATTTCCAAATATCATCAAGATGGCTTCAGAAAACTGTTCTGAAAATCCAAAAACGGGAATAGCTTGCTGCCTGAAATCTGGAAGTGTAAAATTGTATGGCCGACCGGTCGCACGACCGGTCTAAGCTCATGAACGACCGGTCGCACGACCGGTCTCAAAACCTTAAAAACAGTCCAGTGAGTTTTGTGTTTCTGGATTACCCTCGACCTGTCTGGCGACCAGTCTAAGAAGAAGAAATAGTCCAAAAATTACACTATAGACCTGTCTTGCGACCGATACAGACAAGTATAAGGCAAAATTTTCAGATTCTCTTCTTTTTCTCTTCTCTTTCTTTCTTGCTTCTTTCTTCCACCTTTTGACACTTGTTCTATTGATCCTCAATGCATACAAAGTGACTCTTTTAACCATGAATTGGTGACATCTCCCTCTCATTCCTACAATCACAAAAACATGTATTAGATTAGTCTTTAAACATGAAAATCATGCTTATAATGTGATGTAATGGGTCGGCAAATGTATAAATTGGAGGCTCAACACAACCCGGGTGTAGTCGGGTGCCCGGCCTGTTTTGGTCAGGCGACCGAAATTCACCCAGAATGACTGAAAAGTTACAAGACTATTTTTGGAACAGTCAAGTGCCCGATGGTCTGCTAATCAGGCACCCGAACATGTTGGGGCGGGCGACCTAAATTCGGCAAAATTTACTCTTAACTCTCTGGACAGTTTTTTGGTTAGGCGAGTGCCCGACGGCTTAGGGCTGGGCACTCGATTATGCGCAGACTGTGAATCTGCAGTTTCCTATTTTTGCGTTAATTCTTCTGGTGGTCTATTTAAAGGCTTCCAAAATGAGATTAGGTTATCCCAATAGGAGGTTTACACGTCCAATGAGAGAGAGAGAGAGAGGGGGGGGGGGGGGGGGGGGGGGGGGGGGGGGGGGGGAGAGAGAGAGGAAGCTTGTAGAAGGGAGATATCTGCTTTGTAGAGGTGATCTACTGCGCACTCGACGTCTCGGCTCTTCTATGTCCTCGTGATCGGTTAGATTTCTCAGTTTCCATATTCTCTTATTGTTTATCCACTCCTGCATGAGTGAAAAAGGTTCGATCCAAGCAGGTTGTGCTTGTGATCGGTTGTAACAATTCTTTTTCATAGTGGATTGTTGGTCTGGACTAGGTCCCATGGTTTTTACCTCTTCGAGAGTTTTCCACGCAAAATCTCGTGTCGTGTAGTTTGTGTTTTGATTTAGTTCATTATATTATTATATCTCATAATTCAAGTAGTTTGGGGGGCGAGATCCTAAGGTTTTGTAAAGCGCACCCAACATAGGTCTGGACTATGACCCATAGGAACTGGGTCTGGTTGTTGAGCAGACCGTGCCAGAACTCGAGCAACTCGGACCGTGTCATGACTGCGAAGCTGCCGAAGCTAATGTAAAGGACCGAGTTGGGCAGTTGTGAGTGGAGCCACGTCATGCAGGTTATGTCTTCTTTCCAAAGGCTGGAGGAGGAGGAGGAGGAATCATTGTGGGTCGACTCAATAGAACCGGTGAATGGGGTTTTGAGGAGGGCAAGGTAGGCGGTGGGGAAGCTGGCCCCGAATTTGGGAGAGGGTGGGGCTCTCCGGGTCTTCGAAGGTGTTGAAGATGAGGGCGGAGGAGCGAGCTGAGCTGAGTTGAGTGTTTCAGAATGGACGGTTTGGAGATCCGGTTCGCTTAGTTGTGGGGATGATCTGGACCATTCATTTGATGGAGCATGTAATAAATTGACAACTGGAATCATATTACGTTGGGATAATTCTCTGATGGTTGTGGTCAAGATCTACATGCGATAGAAAATTCAAATGTCTGGTGCAGTAGGGATATTAGGTGAAACTTGAGCATCAGGTGTTCAAATTCCCCAAGGTCTCAACACGTGATCAAGCCTCATGTTAGTGGAAGCGGATTGTGTCCAACCATATCCGTGTGGGGCCCACCATGATATATGTATTTATCCATGCCGTCCATCCCTTTTTCAATATCATGCTAAGGTATGGGCTAAAAAATGAGGCAGATCCAACACTTTAGCGGACCACTCCAAATAGTAAGTTTGGGTGCATTTAATGCACAAACTGTATTAGACCGTATTAGATGGGATGAAATTAGAAAAATATAATCATAAGATGTGGCAATGGATTGTCTATTAATACCATTGGATTTTTAAATTTCAACCCTATATTGTTTGGATTGTTTGGATTACAAAAGACCATGGATGTTGTCAGGTTTGGAAGAATATGAAAAATTATCTTCCTATCAAGAACGATAGCAACCTATGGGCCCCATTATGATGTATATGTTATATCAATACCATCCATCCACTTTGCGAGAGCATTTTAAGGCTTGACCCAAAAATGAGGCAGATCAAAGCTTAGGTGGACCACACCATAGAAAGCAGTGATACAATGACGACCACCTTTGAAACCTTTCAAGGGCCCACCATGATGTCTATTTGTCATCCAACCTTTTCATAAGGTCACAGAGACTTGGATGAAGGTGAAACGCATGGTCATGGTGGGAGTCACATCATGGTCAACTCTTACAGGAAGGTTTCAATGGTCGACACTTATGTTGTTATGTTTTCATGTTGCATGGCCCACTTGAGTTTTGAAAGAGCCTGATTTTTAAGATCTTGCAACATTATGGTCTTTTAAAACAAATGGAGGGAGCGGATTTGTCACAAAGATCGCCGTGGGCTCCACATAGCCCTGGGCACACTTCATAAGCACTTTGCTCCCGAGTATTGAAGTGAGATTACAAGAATCCCTTCAATCCCACATTGTATGGGGCGTGGTTTCCAATGCTTTAATCATAGCTGATGAATGAAGTCCTAGACAGGGATATGGTGGGAAATGTGGGATTTGCAATTCAATTTTCTGTGATACATTCTAATACAACTGTCCAAACAGGCTCTAAATGCATGTTGAGATGCAAGAGTTATTTTGTGCGGTCAAGTACATGATAAGATCTGCCTCTCTTTTTATTTTTTTGGCCCATATGGAAAAATAGATGGGTGGCATGGTTAAACAAATACATCATGGTGGGCACCGCATAGACCTGGTTAGAGACGCTTAAAGGTCCAACCCTCCGCTTCCCTAGGTTCTTACCCCACGTGGCAGCGCGTGAGTGTAGCTACATGCGATGCCAAACATGTGACCCGTAGCATTTTTTAAAATTTTCGGTCAAGTCTGTACTCAGCCGCGGGTCCCACCGTGAGTTATGTACCACCTCATCGGATAACTGCCCAGGTGGGTGATGAATGGGTCATCGTCCAATCCAAACCTCTCTGTACGGGACTGTATGTATTGCATGGTGGCCCTGACACTACCAATTGAAAAGTGAGCCTACGCAATAGGATTCAATTGAGCCATGAGACAATGTCAGAGGAGAGTAAACTCTATGTGGTCCACCGTGGTATATATATTTTATTCACTTTGTACATTCATTTTACCAAATAATTTTAGCCTTGGACAACAAATAAAACATATAAAAAGCTCAAGTGGCCCCCACCCACCGTGGTATATATATTTTTTCACTCTGTCCATTCATTTTACCAAATAATTTTACGCCCTGAGACAAAAAATAAAACATATAAAAAGCTCAAGTGGCCCCCACCATAGGAAAAAATATGAATTTAATATCTACCATTGAAAAAATTTTGGGGGCTATATATAAGTTTTAGATCAATTTGGTGTTTGTGTATTCCCTTTATCCATGTCTGTGTGACGTTATGGACAGGTCGGCAAATAAACATCACAGTGGGCCCTAGCAAGGTTTCAACGAAGGCTTGGTGTGGTTCACTTTGAGCTTTGGATATGGTTTAATTTTGGGCTCAACACCTAGAATGAGTTGGAAAAATGGATGGACGGTGTGGATAAACTATATGCATTCATGGTGGTCTCAACTAAGTTTACTCACGATAAAAGAGCACCGAGTAACTTAGTATGCAATCCATTTTGGTGGGTGTTACCCTAATTGTGTGGGGCCACTTGATGAATTTTTTTAACATCTACATTGTCCATTTGTGCTTTCAGCTCATTTAAGGACATTATCCCAAAACTTAAGAAATTCAAAATCCATGGCGGGTTATATCACTGGAAAAGGTGGTGAATAACCATTAAAAGCTTTGTATAGGCCACAAAAGTTTGGGATAAGCCTAAGGCTGAGGGTTCTAGGGTTGAGCCAGGGCTGATCTTGGCCAGCCTGTGGCAGGTGCTGACATGGACCAATGAGGTTGGCCTAAACAGGCTATCGCTGTTAAAAACGAGTAGAGGATCCGGATTCTTAAGGAAACCGTTCCACTTTTATACCGGTGAATCTGAGCCGTTTATCTTGAAAAGGAAGATAAACGTGTTCCAAAGGGAAGTGGGTCATCCATTTCGTCCTTCCCCGTTTTCTCCTCCTTTTCCGCATTCATCCCTCCTTCACCTCTTTTATTTCCTTCCAACGATGAAGATGTACGATGAAAGAAGGTCCGGTAGCTCAACTACCGTACACACCACACGTATGTGCGTCGAAAAGCTCTGTGGGGCCCACCATGTTGTATGTGTAAAATCCACTCTGTCCATCATTTGGATCAGCTCTTGTTAGTTCGTGAGCCCAAAAATCAGTATGTTGCAAAGTTCAATTGGGCTACAACAGAGGGAACACTACGAATATTGGGATGCCCATCATTGAAACCCTCTTGATGCCCACCGTGATGTTTATATGTCATCCAAGCCGTTCATAAGGTGGGACCCACCAGGATGAAGAAAAAAAATGATCAGATGGATCCAAAACTTTGGCAGGTCCGAGAAGGTTTAAATTGTAGCCGTCTGTTTCTACTTTGTGGCCCACTTGGAGTTTTGGATTAACCTTATTTTTTGCTAACGTACTACTAAAAGCTGGCACAAATGACGGAGTGGATGTCTGACACACATCAAGGTGGACCCACCAGAGCTTTTTGTTGCACGGACCCTCTACGTTTGCCATCCACCATATATGTGGCATGCATTTTCCCAATCCCGACCGTTGAACTGTGCCCGTATGTGGATGGGATATGGCCCGAATCAACACTGATCAATGGTGGGGCCCACCATAATAATCACCTGTCTCGATAACCAGGCCAATGGGTTCATTAGGTGGGCCAGATCTGCATGTTGAATAGGACCATCGGCTGTCCAGTCATTTCGAAGGTGTGGCCCACTTTATGAGTGCATTGGACGGTCCCAGGCCAATAGCGGGATTGGGCCGACAGGGACAACACGAACCCAAAAGAGGTCGCTGTTGACAAATCGGGCACCCTAACCAAGACTGCCATGGACTGGCCTCGGGACTGTCATCAGGCCCACATGTTCTTTTTCAGGGCTATCAAACAAATGAGACCAAACCAAGCCCAGATCAAACAACATTTCAGGGAGGCCTAGCCCTATTCGTTCATAGGCTGTCAATGGCTCAAGTAGAGAATTGTCTTAGGCCCAGATTTTGAAATGTCCAAGCCAGCTTATTCAATTGATAGGCCCAGGCCCAGCTAATTGACAGCCCTATTTCCTAGTTCGGCCCCCACTTGTGGCTTTGATTTGTAAATGACTCGGCACCTCGGTCCAACTCATCCAACCGATTCAAAATGCACGAGTTGACTCAGATAAGTTGCATGGGATTCCTCCAGACTCCGAAGTCTTAAACCCTGCTGTCATATTGGGTAGGGCATGTGCCTTAAACAGTCCATCAAGCTGAGGAGCAACCACTGATGGTCCGAATAATGAAACCATATGAGTAAGTGATTACTTACGTTCGGAGATGAGCTACTGAGCTAGACCGACAACGATAGAGCTCGGACTCGTCCTCCAAGGGAGATCTACAGTTCAGATGAGAAACCCAAAGGGGGAGCTTAACGAGCACCACATCCTAAGCAGATGATGCTGGCCACCGCCAATACAAGTCCAGGGCAGATCCACAAAACCCGAACGAGATAGGGATCTGTCTTCATCTTAGCTGTAGATCTCTCCCACAAGTCATGGACGAAGCTTCCGCCTAATTATGACTCTCCTAATGTATCCTAACAGGATCCCCGCATCCAAAACATTTCCTAAATCCTAAAATAAGACTTTGATCTCCAAACCTAAGGCGACACAAGCTGACTTGTTAGGATGAACTCAACCTAAGGTAAACTGAGTTGGTCCGAGTCACCGAGTCTTCAAACCATGCAGGGAAGCTATATTCCTACTATTCCTAATCACTAGCGACATATGAAAAGGCCAAAGAGTGATAGGCACTTGACAATGAGTTAGAAATTGCAGGCACAGCATACAAGTAATCCAAATTAAACTGTCCAACTTCTGAATTTCTTTTTTATTTTTGTAAGGTGGGACCACAATGAGATGTGTCGTGAATAAAAAGTTACAATTAATTGATTATCTTACTATCAGATTGGTGGACATTTACTGGACGGTTAGGAATATTCGATGATCCTATTTCAACAATCAAGCGTCCACTAATCTCGATCTTGAAGAGTATCAACTCTCTCTCCCTCTCTCTCTCTCTCTCTGTGTATAAAAGATACAAAAGCCAGAGGCCCAATTCCACTTCAGCCTATCACATCTCAAAATCAATGGAAGCATTGAGGGACGTTCAAATCCAAGAAAACAAAGTCCCTCATTTGGTTATTTTGCCACTCCCATTTCAAGGACACATCAATCCCATGCTTCAACTGGCCAATCTCCTACACTCTAAAGGATTCTCAATCACCATAGTTCACACTCACACCAACTCTCCCAATCCAGCCAACTTCCCCAACTTCCACTTCGAGCCCATACCAGACGGCTTAACCGATGGTCAGGCCTCGACTGAAGACCCCTTAACCCTTGTTTCCATCCTTAACGACACATGCCAAGTACCGTTCCATGATACCTTGTCCCGATTACTATCAGACGGCCCGCATGGCCCGGTTACATGCATCATCACTGATGAGCTTTTTCACTTCACTAAAGCCATCGCCGACCATTTGAAGCTCCCAAGAATTTTGTTATGCACCAGCAGTGCCACATCTTCCAGCACCATGGTGACTTTAAAGCTTCTACAAGAAACTGGAGTCCTTTCCATAGCAGGTATGTGTGCACATTAGGGGCTCGTTTGGCTGTCTACCAAATCTTGATTGGTTCTCCTTAAGAAGTTCTTGAAACGTACCGTCTTATATGCATCTAACAACGAAGTTCTTAAATTGCATAATGCATCATCATTACAAATCTTGATTTGATGGTACAGCCAAACACACCATTACAATTCTTAGGGGCTGTTTTCATACATCACATGTGCCAAGTGTTCTATGCACGTGACCATCCATATTTAAAAACTCAATACTACATGTGTAACCATCAATCTTCACGCACCTTCGATGTGCCATTATGTCAATCAACATTCAGATGCACCATAACACTGCATATGTTATCAACCATCTTAAGCTTCCTACATGTTTTACCATTTCATGCCCCTAATGCTTGACAAATATGGTACATGTAATCCTGCATTTCATGTCCAGCATAGCATGTGCAGGGCAGCATATGCTGCAATGGCTTTGCATGTTGGGTGCGTTTCACACAAGCCTGAGGATCTCACCCCCCAATGCACTAGAATTATGGACTAGGATAAATCAATAATTAAGAATAAACAAACAACCACACGACACAAGGAGTTTTTACGTGGAAAACCCTCGAAAGAGGTAAAAACCACGGGACCTAGTCCAGATCAACAATCCACTATACCAGAGAACTGTTACAACCGATCACAAGCACACACCGCTTGGATCAAACCTTCTTCACCCACACAGGGATGGATAACAATGAAAGGATAAGAAAACTGAGAGATCTCACCTGAGCACGAGGACTTTGAAGAGCCGAGACGTCGTTGCACCGGGAATCACCTTCTCGAGCAATGCCTCCTCTACCAACAAGCTTCCTCTCCCTCTTTCTCTTCCTCTCTCTCTTTTTTTCTCTCTCTCTCTCTCTCACCTAGGACTCTCTCACCTAGGACGTGTAGAACACCTTGTGGAAAAACCAAATCCCGAATTAGAACTTCATATATGTAGTTTTGCAAGAGTCCTAGCCCGATTTGGAAACTGCAGTACCAATCCGCGCATACCTCCGACCGGTCAGCCAAAACCGCCGGCCAGTCGAACCCACCAAAAGCCAGTCCAGAGAGAACACTGTGTTGAAAGACACAGTCCGACCTGTCTGACCACCGGTCGGCCGGCCGGTCGGCCGGGACCACCGGCCGGTCGGACGACCAGTCGGCCTTCACAAAAATCGTCCAGCGATTTTGTGATTTCTAGCCACTTTGTCCTGCCGGTCGGCCAGGGGCACCAGCCGGTCGGACAGGGATGAAATTCTCTCTCTCCTCTCATAAATGAGGAGGAAAACGCCAATATTGCATGCATTCTGAACGCCCTGGGATGACTATTGTCCTTTCAAGGGGAGAGGGTACGGCTGAGGGTATTTTGAAGTGGAATGTAAGCAATCATCAAGTGGGCTAAGTTACAGCAACAGTTCACCATCATTTTTGGAGTTTTGGCCTATCATCAACCGTACACTTGGTGCACCTATAGAGAAATCTAAAGTATCCCAATTATTGGGTTAGTCCCACATTGTTTGGAGGGGACAATGAAAGGAGTTTCATATATATTCTGGGGTCACTCCACCTAACGGGTTAACCTTTTGGGTGTGTCACAACACTGGTATCAGAGCAAGGTTATCCGTCCAAGCCTATGACATGGTGGTGCCCACGCCTTAGGACCCACGAGCGAGTGGGGTAAGCCGAGACCAAGTTCCGAGCACCCCACATTTGTTGTGGGAGGGGGGTTGTTGGGTTAGTCCCACATCGGCTGGAGGGGACGATGAAAAGAGCTTCATATACTCTGGGTCAATCTACCTAATGGGTTAAACTTTTGGGTGTGACACAACACCAATTGCAGGCCCATGTGAATGGAGCATGCCTCTGCCTCTGTATGCACATTGTTTGGACAATCTTAATCTTTTGATTTTCTTAGTTGAATTTGCATAGCTGATCTTCTTCTTCCTCTTTCCTTTTTTAACATATCCACTTGGAATCGACCAATTGGATGGACAGGATCATTCGATGAGTTGGATTCTTAAGCTATGCAGCCCTATCTACACTGGACCTTATGATTTGGCAGTTGACAAGTTGCATTGAGGTGTGTATGTGCCACATATAGGGGTGATGGATAACTCGAAAATTTTCCTTGAGTAGGTCCATGGATGGAAGTGGGCAGATCCGCCAGACTTGTTGATTAGGCCCAACCAATCTGGTCTCGGTTTGAGTCACGACTCACTTGAGTCAGGGGGTGACTTCTCCAGGTCAAAATTTAGGAGGCTGACTCGTGGTACCAAGCCAAAATGGACTCAACTGAGTCTGAGTCAACTCGGATGAGCACACAGGTTAGCCGATGGGCCAGGCTGGTCTTTGACAGGTCTCAGCCCAGGTCAGTTAGGCCCAGCCCATTTATACCCCAAGTAGGTCTAAAACCTATTAAAAAAATGAAATACAAGGAAATAATGGATTGATCTTTACGAAGAAAATGCAACAAATAACATGGCTTGGGGCACTTTTATTGATAGGTTTTATGTGGAGATTACAACGGAGTAAAACTATTTTAGGTATTTTTAGAACAAAAATATGTCGCCAAGACCTCCCATGAGCGATCATGTCAAGTTTCTAATGAAAAATTTAAATTGCAAAAGGTTTAGATCATACTTATTCTGAAGATCTACAATGTAGAGAAATACGATCCAATGTCTTTCTTCTAACCCAGGAGGTCTCTTCCCAATCCAAGTATGGAGAGTCGAGATCACCCAAACATCTAGTAGGTGTCAAGGCTGAGGCATGCCATCACAGAAGTGGACAATGCGATCACACCAGAGTTTTGCTATTTCCTTTTGCCATGGTCCACCAAAGTTTTGTATCAAGGTAAAAGTCAGGCCTTGGAGGTTCCTTGGGGTGTTACATGTCGTGGAGGTTCCGATTTGAGGCTTATATCACATAAGATGAGTTCTCATGAGAACTGGTGTGGTGTCGTCCAATCCTTGATAGACAAGAAATAGGGCCCTCTTGTCCTTCTTTCTCTATTCTTTGAGGTAAGCTTTTTGCTCAATAGTGTAGGTGGTTTCTTGCTCCGTAGTAGGCTTTACGTACCCGTCGGTGATGATCTCCCATAGGTCTTGTAACCTGAACAACGCCTTCATCTGAATACACAAATTTTCATAGTTGTCTTTTAACAACTTAGGAATCTGCTGCTGGATCGCAGTGGCCATTTAACCAAAAAAGGCTCTGATACCAGTTTGTTGGCTGTATTGAGCCATAAGAAGATGTATTGATTGGCTTTCCAAGGCCTCAATGTAAGAATCTGTATATTGCGGAATTCATAGGACCGTGCAGTGCATCGGATATGTAGATTAATAAACTGAATAAAGACATACCTGTCTGGTGGGCCATCTCGAATTAGAGATCTGAATCTTCCTCTCCTGGGATTACTGTAGAGAAAACCTTAGATGGGGGTTGTTTTCAGTGTAATCCCGGATTGGGGACCCAGCACCCTTTAAATAGGGCTTGTAGTGGGTGTGGCAGTGTTTGAAACCCACCAAAACACTGCCGCCCTTGCTCCACACGAATTTAACAAACAAGAATCCATGTTCAACTACAATACTGCCACAGGCAGTGTAGACGCGCAACCCCTCTTAATTCTGTAGATCACGACTGTAGTGGGGTCCACTGATCAGTCCACACATGAATCTGCATCTGTATTCAAATCTGGACCATTGATCAATCGGCCCACTATATAGAAAACTTACATTCTCCCACTTGGGCCATACTGTTCAATGTCACGGATTTTAATTAACTTAAGTGGTCAACCAATATGTCAGATTCTGTGAACAACATCTTTTCCAATCTAGTCCATCAAGACTACTAATACTGGATCGTGGTAGTCTACACAACATTAATTGAGGCGAAGTAAGACGAATCACGGTCATTAGTACTATCAATCTTAATAACGTAGATTGTAAACATGGTCGTGTGGTATGAAGGTTACACTCAAGTGTGATTGAAAGTGCCTACCTTCAAGAGGTCCTAGGAGCTTTCTTAAGATGTCTCAAATGAGACAATACTGAAAGTCTACTATTCTCAAAATATATTGTGCACACCAAATAAGAGAAATAGTATAAACCAAAAGATGGAATCATCAAAGTAAATTAGATCTCTACGAGTGTCTGAACAAAATATATGTAAACTGAATCTTAAAACTCCCACTAACTAAATGTGTCTGTGAGGTCAATGACTCCCATAGACACTACATGCTCCTGAAATGGCGCCACAGGAAGCCCTTTAGTGAGAGGATCGACTATCATCTCTTTAGTACCGATAAGCTGAATAGACACCTGATGATCCCGCACTCTATCCTTTACAACATGATACTTTACGTCGATATGCCTCGACCTTGATGAGTGCTTGTTGTTATACGAGAAACTCACCGCAGCTGAGCTGTCACAAAGTATTCTCATAGGTTTCGGGATATGCTCCAAGACCCGTAAACCAGTGAGAAAACTCTGTAGCCACACTGCCTAATTTGTGGTTTCGTGACATGCGATGAATTCTGCCTCCATAGTGGATGAAGCTGTGGTAGACTGTTTTATGCTTTTCCAGGACACAGCTCCTCCACTCATAAGAAAAATGTAACCGGACGTTGACCTTCTTGTGTCGACGTAGCCTGCATAGTCTGCGTCTGAATATCCGACAAAATCCAAATGATCGGTTCTGCTATAAGTGAGTGCAAAGTCTTTTGTCCATTACAGGTAGCGCAATACTTTCTTTACTGCGGTCTAGTGCTGAATTCCTAGATTAGAGAGGTACCTGCCTAACATTCCAACCACGAAGGCAATATCCAGACGCGTACAGACCTGAGCATACATTATACTCCCCACTGCTGACGCGTACGGAATTTCCTTCATGCGATCCTTTTTCAAATCATTCTTGGGGCACTGAAAATTTTTGAATTTGTCACCTTTAACTATAGGTGATTGACCAGGAGAGCAATTCTGCATGCCGAACCACTCGAGTATCCTACCAATGTAGGCCCTCTATGACAAACCAAGCAGTCCTCGAGATCTATCCCTATGAATCTCGATGCCTATGACAAAGGAAGCGTCACCAAGATCCTTCATCTCAAACTTTTGAGACAAAAACTTCTTGGTATCACAAAGCATCCCAATATCACTGCTGGCTAACAATATGTCATCAACATACAAAATCAAAATAATGAACTTACTCCCACTGATTTTAATGTAGATACACTCATCTGCCGTGTTTTCTACAAAACCATATGAGGAAATCACCTTATGAAACTTTAGGTACCACTGACGTGATGCCTGTTTCAATCCGTATATGGACTTCTTGAGTTTACATACCAGTTGCTTTGAGCTTTCAACTTTAAAACCCTCCAGTTGTAACATGTATATGTTCTCATCAAGATCCCCATTGAGAAACGCAGTCTTAACGTCCATTTATTGTAATTCCAGATCCATATGAGCTACAAGAGCCATTATTATTCTAAATGAGTCTTTCTTTGAAACTGGAGAGAAAGTCTCTTTGTAGTCAACGCCTTCTCTTTGGTTAAAACCCTTAGCAACAAGTCTGGCTTTATACCTTTCTATATTTCCCTTAGAGTCCCGTTTGGTTTTAAATACCCATTTACAACCAACCGGCTTAATTCCTTCAAGTAACTGGACAAGGTTCCAGACTTCATTGTCCTGCATGGATTTCAACTCGTCTTTCATGGCGTTGTACCACTGAGAGGAGTTAATGCTTTGTTTGGCTTGTGTGAAAGATTCAGGATCCTTTTCCACCCCTATGTCAAACTCACGTTCCTGCAAATAGATGACGTAGTCATCAGGGATTGCAGGCCTCCTCTCCCTTTGGGATCTTCTTAATGGCTCAATCGGATCAGGATTTTGATTTCCTTCCTCAGTAGGTTGTACTTGAGGTTCATCAAGGCGATCTGCAGCAACTGCAGGACTTAATGCCTTATCTGTAGGAATTACTGTCATCGGAATCATGATTCGTTCCTCCTCAAATACAATCTCTCTAACGTTTATGTTCCCACTGTCTTCAGTGTCCTCACGAAATCTGACATTCCCAGTCTCAATGATCTATAGCCTTTTGACCTTTCAGGGTAACCTATAAAGAAACAGCTTATAGTTCTTAGGTCAAGTTTATTCTGGTGTGGGTTATAGGATCTAGCTTCTGCACGACAACCCCAAACATGGAAATAGGTAAGACAAGGCTTTCTCCCATTCCATAACTCAAAATGAGTTTTCGGGACAGATTTGCTAGGAACTCTATTGAGGATGTGGACTGCAGTCTTAATGGCGTCACCCCACAAAGATAGTGGCAATGTCGTATTACTTATCATGCTTCGCACCATGTCCATAAGGGTTCGGTTACGCCTTTCGGCTACACCGTTTTGCTCTGGAGTCCCAGGCATGGTGTACTGAGCGACAATGCCATATTCCTGCAAGTACCTGGCAAAAGGTCCTGGATTCCTACCTGATTCGTCATATCTCCTGTAGTACTCACCACCACGGTCAGATCTGACGACTTTAATCTTTCCATCGAGTTGGTTCTCAACTTCAGCCTTATAGATTTTGAAGGCATCCAGGGCATCTGATTTCTCATGTATCAGGTACAGGTATCCGTAGCGAGAGTAGTCATCTATAAAAGTGATAAAATATTTATGTCCACTCCATGAAGCTATAGGGAATGGACCGCAAATATCTGTATGTATCACTTCTAGTAGACCTACGCTCCTGGCGGCACCCTTTTTCCTCATTCTAGTCTGTTTTCCCTTAATGCAATCCGTACATGCTTTAAAATCGGAGAAGTCTAAGGATTGAAGTATTCCATCCCGCACAAGCCTCTCCATTCTCTCGCGAGAGATATGGCCTAATCGTCTGTGCCACAGTATGGAGGAAACTTCATTTCTCTTTCTTCTTTTGATTCCTAATCCATTATTAAGCTGCAAATTCATGTTCAGGACGTTTGCGGCATGTAAGTTTAACTGATATAGATCACTCACCAAAGTACCATGGCCAACTCCATTTAAACCAAAATAGATACTAAAACCTTCATTCTCAAATTTAAAAGTGTACCCACCTTTAACTAAGCGAGAAACCGAAATTAAATTTCGTCTTATTGAAGGTACATAGAAAGTATCTATTAGGTCTAAGCAATGGCCAGATGTTAATCTAAGTCTGCAAAGTCCTACTGCCACAACGTTTACCTTTATGCCATTGCCAACGTACACTGATTGCTCTATGTCAGTTGGCGGTCGGCTCTGTAGCATATCCTGCATGGAAGTGCATATGTGAATAGAAGTGCCAGAGTCTATCAACCAGGAATCTGCCGATACATCAGTTAGATTGCTTTCAAAACAAACAAGAACAGAATTACCATTTTCTAAAGTCTGTTTTCTTTTCCTGTATTCCAAAAGGGGTACTGAAATAGAATCGTTTGGAATGTTAACTGTAAAATAAAACTCACATTAGACTATATTATAAAATTTCAGGCGATTAAACATTCAATTGATTGAGGGCCTTCAATTGAATTATCCAGGATGAAAGTGGGCCTAAAAATCAATCCTGGTGAGATTCGGCCACATCATCATGACTCCTCCTGTGGGTGGTAGTCATAACATGCAGATGGTTCTCCTGTACTTAAAACTTAAATGGTGATCGTCTGTGTTTTCGTCACCGTCTGCATGTGTTCATGTCCTTACTAAAGTGGTGAACGTTTGTATTTTCGTCACCATCTACATTGGACGTAAACGTAACTGTATGCAATCCTTTTAACTTAATCCCAACATTAGAAGTCTGAATTCGTGCAAATCTTCACTGATAGTGGTCACTGTGGTGCCTAACACTACTAGATCTAACTCCATGATTTTCGACTCAGGACTGCAATCATGTGTTCATATCCCTACTTAAATGGTGAACGTCTGTGTTTTCGTCACCATCTGCATGGGAAACAAACACAACTGTATGCAATCCTTTACTTAAACCCAATATTACAAGTCTAGAATTGTGAAAATCTTCACTAATTGAGGTCACTATGGTGGCTAACACAATCAAATCCAATCCCACAAAATTTAGACTTAGGATTGCGATTTAATCCTGCCATTAATGAATTAATCTATAAAATAGTTGGATTTGGCCCAATAAGGAACTAACATTGATTGTTGGAAAACGAAAAATCCTCAAGGTGAAATAAACAATTAAGTTTCATTTCCCCTTTCTATAGTCCACGTTAGCTTCTAAAAGATGGGTAATCTGCCTAAAATTGGGCCTAATCAGAGCTATATCCATATGACATCCCAAAATTGGGCCTAATTAGAACCTTATATGATTTGGACATCATCAATTAGCTTTTAAGGTCTGACCTTTAATATATACAAGATGGACACCCAGCTGAAATGTGTAATATGTTATACATGATTGGAATCTTACATTTGGGTTCACGAGAGATGGTTCAGACCTGATTCTTAAGGACTGCATGATAGAATGTCCAGGTGCATAATTGTCCAATTAGTGAATGATCCAGATGATTCACTTATAAATGGTCCAGATGTAGGATAAATGCCAATGCAAATGCCCAAAAAAGGGCATCCTTAGATTTATCCAGGTACATGCCCAAAAAAAAAAAATTTATTATTAAATGCACCCAGATTAAGCCCACTACGAGATCTGCAACAAGTTGGATCCAATGTACAGGGCCTAACAAGTCTCTAAATGGCTACCTGAAAACAGACCCAATGGCCTGTCAACGACCCGGAACAGGGCCCAATAAGAGATATCTGGCTGACTCGACTCGCACTCATAACTCCAAAACAGCCCCAAGGCTGGCATTCAACCAAAGAGGGGTTTGAAACCCTAACCCCAGCTCTGGCCGGCGCCCTTGCCTTCTCTAAAACGAAAAGATCACAATCGGATGTCTGTCATCATCCCCAGAATCAACGCCGAATATCTGCGACTGTCGAGCCATAGCTATTGCTGATTCAGCCGCTTTTCTGAAAGCAAGCATCACTATAATCGATGGTTGGAAACTACTGAAGCAGCCATGAATGGCGGCGACAGCTAGCTCGACAATCAACATTTCCAAAAGTGCCATATTCTGATGATAGAGGGACAACAAACCCAACTCTGTCTTCGTAACAATTAGGGTATCAACCCTCTTTCTCTGTATCTGCTTTAGAAACAGCCTATTAGCTGTTTTCCCCTTTTGAGACGAGGTATGAAGTTTCCCTTTTTTTCTTTTTTTTTTTTTCTTTTTTTCTTTTTTTTTTTTTTTTTATATAAAATCTGAATAGGGTTTTCTTCGTAAGCACTCTGACCGCAACCGTGGGGTGTTATCCCCACCGATCAAAATCTTCTAATCTCATTCCTAGTTAGATTATCCGTCATTGATAAAATGTGACACACACTCAAAACAACTCAGGAAAACTGATTTTCAAAGAAGGGAGAGAGGAAGATGAAAACAGAATTTTCTAAATTGTTTACTGTATATTTGTGTATTGCACTTTCCTTACATCAACATACAGCAAAACCCCTCCATATATAGACTTTTGCAACATAGTTAAAATGACTAAATTACCCTTTATAACCATACACTATAAGGGTAGAGAAGTAATTACTTTACAAAAAACAAAATAAAATATTAAGGGCCTGTTTGGATACTACCAAATAAGTCACTTTTGGACTGAACTTAAGACGTTAAGTTACTTTTGGCACTTAAGTTCGTTTGGTATAATTGAAAAGTAACTTATTTTTCAAAAATTACTTATCTAAATAAATATTTTATTTTAGCTTTTTGACTTTTGAGTTTTCTACTTATCTCTCTCATGTCAGGCTTTTTTTTCTTTTTTCTTTTTTGGGCACACCCACACTGTTAGTCACCCTCCAATTTGGTTTTTCTACTCATCTTTTTCAGGTCATGCTACATATCAAAGTCCTCTCTCATGGTTCACTCAATTACTGCTCTCTCATACCATCTATATCAAAGGAGGCCCCACATGATGGACTGTCCCATCAAAGGTGGGGCTCACACAGTGGACAGCCCATATCAAAGATGGGCCCTACATTAATTGGTGCAAGATCCAATCCACCAATCAGGTTGATCTAATCTTCTACATCTTTCCTAAAAATGGTTCTAGTCCACTCACCATGTGGACCAACTATTGGAAACAGGTGAATGGGTTAGAAAACTACAGGCAAGTCTTCTAGAGCCGTACATTTGTTTTGCAGACTGTGGCCCACCTGACCAGTGGATCAACCTGATTCTTGTGCCAGGGCATCCATATAGTGGTCCGGTTCTGATGGATGGAATGTATCTCGGACCAATCGTGCTATGCTAGCACATGCATGGCATGTACATGAGCTTTAATTTATTGCACGCACGTGGGATTAGAAAAGCTCATTCTGTGAGGATCGTCTGTGTTGAAAGCACAGGAAATTCCAGTGCGGTCGCTTCGTTCTTGCGTGCCACATAGCAGGGCCAAGCGTGAGGCTTTATCTAACATCTAACCAGTTCATAAGTCCACCCATACCTGGATGAAGGTACAACACAAATATCTGCTTGATCAGAGCCGTCTGGGCCCTAAGAAGTTTTCAACGGTAGCATCAATTCCACTGTTTTCTATGGTGTGTTCCAGTTGAGCTTTGGATCTAACTTATTTTTAAGCTTATAATCTGTAAAGATCTGAAAAATTATATGACCGGTGTGGATCTAAGAAATAAGTCATCATGGCCCGCGTAAATTTCCCACCTAAAGAAATTCGGCTATTAGCTAGAGAGAAGAAAACCGGAACAGTTGAAAGGTGGAACTTCTGTGGGGTCCATCATGATGTATGTATTAGATCCACACAGTCCAATCATTTTGTTTCATACCTTTTAGACACAAGGCTGAAAATAAATCAAATTCAAGGCTCAAGTGGGCCACACGACAGGAAAGAGTGGAAAATGAACACCTACCATTGAAAACTTCTTGTTGCAATAGACAGCTCTGATCAAGCTGATGTTTGTGTTTTCCCTTAATCAAGGTCTAAGTGACCTTATGAAGGGGTTAGATGGCAAATAAACCTCAAAGTGGACCGTAGGAAGGTTTCAACGTTAGTCGTTCAATCCCATGCTTTCTGTTGTGTGGTCCACTTGATCTTTGGATGTTCTTCATTTTTTATCTTATGCTTTAGAATAATCTGAAAAAATTGATGGACGGTTCTGATCTAACAGATAAATTAGGATGAGGCCCAGAGAAATTCCACACTGTAAAAGTGGGTTGTGTAGCACGCAATCCATACGTGAGAGAGAAAATCGGCTGGTTTTTTTAGCTGACGTTATTGGCTATGACGTGTACTAATGAGAATAGACGGCACTGAATTTTTCTGTGCCTTCAACACAGACGATCCTCACTCGTTGCTTACTATATGTAGATTTTAAATTTTCTTTGGAAAGGTTACTTATCAATGTGTTATTACCAAACATACTTATTTACTTATTGGCTGATAAGTATTTTGTTTACCAAACATACTTATCTGCTTAATAAGTAAAAACCAAGATAAGTAAGGTGAAGGGGTCCCCATGTTATGTTCTCCTTATTTATGGGACCAAAATGTGAATGCTAGGTATGTGAGCCATGTTTGGAGGGTGGGTATGCAACTTGAGAATGGGTTCAATAGAAGTGAGATAGAGTCGGCCATAAGAAGATTGATGGTGGAGATTGAAGGGAGAGAGATTAGAGAGAGGGTAAATGCTCTAAAGGAAAATGCAATGCGTTGCATAGAGAAAGGAGGTTTTTCATATGAGTCATTAGAGATTTTGATTGATGTTATCATGTCATTGTAATGCCTCTTTTTTTTTATATATATTTCATTCTGTGGGCCAGCTACAACAAGATGTATGTGATCAAATAGGGCTATATGTTTCAATGTAACTATATCCCTTCTATATTAAATAATGCACTGATTGAAATATAGGTTGTACGTGAACTTTCATTACAATCGTATCTTCACCGTCAAGAAGGGCACATGCTCCAAGTAATACCCTAAAATCTGCAAGGTTGGAAGACCGTAGCCATCAATCTTGCCACCTTTTTCTGTTTGATCTTGATCATAGCTCTACTGCGGTCCTCAACCGTCTATTTGTAGGTGACAAACGAAAGGTTATGATTTGTCTATCAAAGGGATATCTTCGCCCACCAAAGCTTTGGATCAGATAAAAGTTCGGCCCGGGTTTCCTGGGGTGATGCATCACGTGGAATATGGTTCAAATGCAGGGCTCACATCACTTGTGATGAGCACTCAAAATGTGCTTACGAGTTTTTGTGAGAACTAGGACTCGTCACATGTGATGTGAGCCGTAAATCTAAGCCCCACGTGATGCAGAACCCCAAAAAACCTCAGGGCCCAACTTTAATCCTGATCCAAAACTCTAGTGGGCCGTAGCAGAGAGAGAGGGGAAAAACAAGGGAGGAAATCGTTTCCTTTTTCCATGGTTCGCCAAAGTTTTAGATCAGGTTGAAAGTTGGGCCTTAAAAGTTTTTTTGGGGGTTGCATCATGTGGATAACTCAGATTTTGGGCTCACTTCACGTGTAATGAGTCCTCAGAAAGTGCTCACGAGTTCTCGTGAGAACCGGTGCCTCACCTTCTCACAATTCTCATAAGAACTCATGAGTATTTTTTGAGAACTCATCACACGTGATGTGATCCCAAAATCTAAGACATCCATGTGATGCAACACCTCAAAAATCCCCAGGCCCAACTTTCAACATGGTCTAGAAGTTCGGTGGGCCGTGGCAAAAGGAAATAATTTTCTCTTGATTTGCCCCTCTCTCTCTCTCTCTCTCTCTCTCTCTACCACAGCCAACCAAAGTTTTGGACCAGGTTGAAAGTTGGGCTCAAAAAATTTTTGGGATGCTGCATCACGTGGACTGCTCAGATTTTAGGCTCATGTGAGATGAGTCCTTAAAAATAACCCAACGCTCTGTATTATCGTAATATTGAACCCACTAAGAAAGAAAAAGAGCTCATCATGAACTCATGCATATGATGTCCTCACTCAATCTCTCCAAATTCATGTAAGATGACCCACCATGACTAACACATTTCCTTGCCAAATCTACCATCTGAGCCGCTGATTTCCTCATCTCGACATTTCCATGTATGAGATCTCTCACCATCATCTCAACTGTCCGTATGTCACACCTATCCTTCATGTCCAAACCAACCTCCACACATCACCAACAAGCAGGAAGTTTACATGCTGGTTCGCAAAGAAGGGCTAGCATATCATCTGTACACCCGCAAACACTCTCTCAAGCATCGAGTTCCACCCACTGTGAGTCACAAACCCACCAGCTGCCGGGTGGGCTAACAGCTCCTGTTGTGGAGCCCACTCAACAAGGCATCCCCTCTGATTGGTCGCTTCTAGTAACTCACCTGGGATGGGGCCCACGTCCCCTTGCCCGTTGACCAAGTTGATGGGGCTTTCTCCTCAAGTGTAGAGTGGTGCAGCTCGAGTGTAGTTGGGTGCCCGACCGGTTTTGGTCGGGCGACCGAAATTCACCTGAAAGGACTGAAAAGTCACTAGACTGTTTTTGGAACAGTCGGGCACCCGATGGTCTGCTGACCAGGCGCCCAACCATGTTAGGACGGGTGACCGAAATTCAGCTGAATTTACTCTTAACTCTTTGGACAGTTTTTTGGTTGGGCGGGCACCTAACGGCTTAGGACCGAGTGCCCGACCATGCGCAGACTGCAAATCTGCAGTTTCCTATTTTGGCGCTAATTCTTCTGATTGTCTATTTAAAGGCTTCCGAAATGAGATTATGTTATCCCAATAGGAGGTTTACACGTCCAAGGAGGGAGAGAGAGAGAGAGAGAGAGAGAGAGAGAGAGAGAGAGAGAGAGAGAGAGAGCTTGTAGAAGAGAGATATTTGCTTTGTAGAGGTGATCTACTACCCAGTCGACGTCTCGACTCTTCTACATCCACGTGATCAGTGATATCTCTCAGTTTTCATATTCTCTTATTGTTTATCCACTCCTACGTGAGTGGAGAATGTTTGATAAGCGGGTTCTACTTGTGATCGGTTGTAACAGTTCTCTTTTATAGTGGATTGTTGGTCTGTACTAAGTCCCGTGGTTT
Organism: Liriodendron chinense; assembly: GCA_003013855.2. Classification (NCBI taxonomy): domain Eukaryota; kingdom Viridiplantae; phylum Streptophyta; class Magnoliopsida; order Magnoliales; family Magnoliaceae; genus Liriodendron; species Liriodendron chinense. The sequence goes on along the minus strand of PVNU02001090.1, from coordinate 2,329,273 downwards.
TTACCTCTTTGAGGGTTTTCCACGTAAAATCTCTTGTGTCGTGTGGTTTGTGTTTTGATTTAGTTCATTACATTATTATATCTCATAATTCAAGTAGCTGGGGGGTGAGATCCTGAGGTTTTGTGAAACACACCCAACAAATGTGGTATCAGAGAGTTCAGGTTGTTTGAATAGTAGTGGGATCGGTCTGAATTATGGAAGGTGGCTCATCAAGGATGATCAGCCTTAATGGGTCTAACTGGACCATATGGAAGGCTAATATGGAAGAGTACTTACTTTATTGCAAGGACTTATATGCTCAAATCCTAGGCATATCAGCAAAGATATGTGACAAACGATGATTGGAATGAGTTAGACCAGAAGGCAGTGGGATTTATTAGACAATGTTTGGACGATTCGGTGTTCCACCATGTGTCTATGGAGACCTTAGCCACTAGCCTATGGCAGAAATTGCAAAGGCTATATGAGAGGAAGACATCCAGTAATAAGATCTTCCTGATAAGAAAACTCATAAATCTTAAGTTTAAGGATAATGGTTCAGTGGCTGAGCACATGAATGAAGTCAGTAATATTGTGAACTAGCTCTCCGCTATGAAGATAGTCATGGACGATGAACTATAGGTCTTGCTATTGCTTAGCTCATTGCCTGATAATTGGGAGACATTGGTAGTGTCTCTAAGTAACTCCGCGTCAGACAGAAAGATGTACATGGAGCAGGTGACGAGTTGTCTCTTCAATGAGGAGAAAATGAGGAAGTCTCAGGGGTCTACTCAGCAAGAGGCCCTTGTAACATATGATCAGGGGAGAGGAAAGAACAAAAAGGGCGGAAAAGCCCGAGATAAATCTAGAGGCAAGTCCAATTTAGGAGAGATGTTAAATGTTGGAACTGTGGCAAGAAGGGCCATTATAAAAGTGAATGCCACAAGAAGAAAGATCGAAAAGGAAAAGGGAAAGAAAAGGGTGATGAATCAGACTTTACTATGGTCGCCTCTGATGGCGATGTTGTGGTCATTCTCTCAGCAGATCACAATGTTTGTCTCATGGCTACAAATCAGGATACTGATTAGGTGATCGATTCGGGAGCGTCGTTTCATGCAACTCCATGAAGGAATTTCTTCACAAGCTATAAGCAAGGCAGCCTCGGTACAGTGAAGATGAGGAGCTCTAGAGTATCCCAAATTGTAGGAGTTGACGATATTTGTGTGAGGACTGATGTTGGCTGCACATTGAATCTAAAAGATATGAGACATATTCCCTACCTTTGCCTCAACTTGATGTCGACGGGAAGGTTGAATGTGGTCGGCTACGAGAGTCGGTTTGTTAGTAGGCACTAGAAGCTCATTAAGGGTTCGATGATTTCATCAATAGTGAAGATGTGTTGCACCCTATACAAGACATGTGTTAGCGTATGCAAGAGCGAGTTGAACGCAGAGGAAGATTCAGTGACAGACATGTGGCACAGATGGCTCGGCCACATGAGCAAGAAAAGGCTTCAGTTACTAACAAAGAAGCGCCTCCTTCCAGAGTTGACAGGTATACCTCTCAAAACCTGTATTGATTGTTTATTAGGGAAACAGCATAGAGTTTCATTTGTAAAAGTTGTTTCTCATGTTAAGAAAATGCATCCATTAGATTTGGTTTATTCTAATGTCTGTAATCCTATGAGGACAAAATTCTTGGGTGGGGCATTGTATTTTGTCATGTTTATAGATGATGCATCTATATGAGAATTTGGGTTTATACTTTGAAATCCAATGACGAAGTCTTTGGTGTGTTTAAAATGTTTCATGCCATGGTTAAGAGAGAGAGATAGGTAGATCATTGAGAAATCCAAAGACGAAGTCTTTGGTGTGTCTAAAATGTTTTATATATGGTCGAGAGAGAGAGAGAGAGAGAGAGAGAGAGAGAGAGAGAGAGAGAGAGAGGTAGATCATTGAAGTGCATCCGCACTGACAATGGTGGTAAATACATCGGGGCCTTTCATGAGTATTGCAAGTCCCTAGGTATACGGTATGAACAGATGGTGCCCAAGATCCCCCAGCACAATGGAGTATCTGACAAAATGAATTGCACCATTCTTAAGAGAATCAGATGCATGTTATCCCATGCAAAATTACCCAAGATGTTCTGAGGAGAAGCAATGCACATGGCAATGTATTTGATAAACAGATCTCCATCAACCCACTACAAGAAATTTCATTTTTACCGACGAATTATTTCATCGGTAATCAGTAAAATTTCGTCGGGAAATGTTTTTCCCGACGAACTTTTTCGCGGTTAACATCGTCGCAGAAAGGCCGTCGATAAAGGTTTTTGCCGACGGAAAAAATTTTCGTAGGTAATAATAAAACCATTACCGACAAAAAACTTCGTCGGAAAAAACATATAAATTTTTTATCGGAAAAAAAAGTGATACGTCGGTGAAAAAACTTTTACCGACGAAATTGTCCGTCGTTAAATGTTTTGCCGACGAAATATTTGGTCGGTAAATATTTTTACAAATTTATTACCGAAGAAATTTTTCATCGACAATAAACCTGGAAACCTTTTACCGACGAAATATTTCGTCGGTAAAATATTTCTAGGTTTATTACCGACGAAAAATTTCGTCGGTAAAAGTTTCCCAATTTTATTACCCACGAAAAATTTCGTCGGTAAAAAACTTTTCCATTTTTTACCTACGAACAATTTCGTCGGTAATAGTATTTCCTGTCCCGGTTCCATTTGTTTTCAAAATTCAGGAAAATTCCTGATATACATCTGTAAAGAAACCTATACATTTTTCTCCTATCCACATCCATATACATACGAATAAACAGAAACTACACCATCCATACACAAATAATCCATTCCACATCCACAAACAAACAATATTCATCCACACACAAATACATATAAGTTAAAAGTCATATATTAAAAAAATAATCACGAAGATGAAGGCAGAGGTGGCGGGGCATCGGCGCCAAAGCGTGCAGCGAGAGCCTGAAACATTTCCTGCATCCGTCGCTTATGCTCCTGCCGCTCCTGCCGCAACTCCTCGATCCTCCTCTCCTCCTCCTCCCTACGCCTCTGCTCCTCCTCCTCCCTACGCCTCTGCTCCTCCTCTCTCTGCCTCTCCAGCTGCTCTCGAATCTCATCGACGACGACCCGTAGCTGCTGAACCTCTCTCTCTGCGATATCAGCTCGGCGTTGAGCGCTCTCACCAGCTACGGATCGGCTGGAGCCACCTCTAGTTTGTGCCATGAGCTTGGCACCATGGCCAAGCCCACGCACATATCCAGAACGGGTGCCAAGCACCTCGCTCAGGATTTCTGGCTCACTCCGCTGACTACCATCGGGAGTGGGCTGACTGCGTATGGTGTCCATCGCCGCCTGTAATGAAAACATATGAAATTTCATAAAAAATGACATGAATGACATTATTATCAATCAATGCGCAATTAAATTTTACAAAGTAAAGATTTTTACCCAATGCTCACTGGCTCTAGGATGAACCGAAGATCCCATCGCCTGCCGACAGTAAGTCCCTTTGTAGAGGTCTACTGGTCCAGGCTCCTGGCCGGTGATGGAATCTCGCTGCACAATCGAAAGGAAAAAAGACTTATAATAAATGTCAATCAAAATAATATATTAACTTAATAATCATCAATAATTTCTTACCATGTCGTAACGATGTCGTACAAATGACTTTGAACCAGCTACGTGGTTCACTTGTAACTTTTTCCTGTTCGCAGAATTTATTCTACTCCTCTTCTGAACACATTATACAAAATACATTTCTATTAATTGCGAATTTAATTGCGAATTTAATTGTTACCTTAAGATATCGTACATGTAAATATTACCTGAAAAGCCTCCGACGAAAATCTCTCGCAGAGTATCCGCCAGTCGTCTGTAGTAACGTGTGGCGGTGTGGACAGTACGGCCTCATCGTGTGTCCTGCACCGCTTGTACCGCTGGTGTAACTCTCCGCGGTACTCCTTGAACCGCTCTCTAATCATGTGTCGACGGCATGAGAAATGTAGGGAACATTCAAATCGAAGTCAAATTTATCCTACAGTTTCGTAAATAATAAATTAAGGCAATAAACTTATTAACAATAGGACTTAACCATAAATGAACTTTCACAAAAGAAATTTTCAATTTACTAAACTTTACCTGAAGGCGTTGACGGATGAGCTGTCGCACATCATCTGTCACGTCAGTCCAACGGGGGGTGGTGGCGGGGATCAGAGATCGGCATAGGACACCGACCTTAAACATAAACAGTCTGGCACTGTCCCCAACAGGTCTAAGGCAGTCCTGTGGGAACTCTACTGCCACCCTACCCTCACGCGTAAGTCGCTCTAAAACTAACCCACGCGTGGGTCCACATCCTTGTCGGCTGGTAGAAGATGCTGTTGTGAAAAGATATATGTAAGTAACAATATAAACAGAAATCACTAAATAAATGTCTAGACTTACATGCAGTGCCCGGTGTATGCTGAACCGAAGGATCAGATGAGTGTGATGCACCGTGCGACGTCGATGCTGTCTGCGTCGCATCACCGGTGGAAGGGGTAGATCCAGTGCGCGAACGACCTGATCTCCCACCTGGTGCCATGACTGAATATATCTGAAATACAAACTTATAAATTTAAACAATGTCAATGCAAGTTTATGAACATCATTGTAGAGTGAATTTGTGCTTATGCTTAGAGAGATGATAAAAATATGATTAAACCATTACACTATAATGCAAGCAGAATATAATAAAACCGTAAACAGAATATAAAAGTTGAAAAATTCATTACACATTGTCATTCTATATTAAATACATATATTTCATTGTAATACAAATCAACTTCGGATCAACTATCCGAAATACTCCCTGCGTAAGTTATCGTACGCTGCAGATGTATATGTCAAGCTGTATGAAGCACTCAACATTGTTACAGCCAACATGCCAGTCACAATAGGAGAAATCTGATCTCTCGGGACTCAATTCAGATGTGCAAGTGATAATGTCGCATCTTCCACACGAAGTTTCCTGCGGTTATATTCCTCAATTAGGTCCGAAATTTCTTTGAGATTGTATAATCTTTCATCTGAGTCATCGTCTTCCTCCCTACATTTCTCGACCAGACCGGGTATCTCTCTGGCCCTACCAGAAGAATATAGGGCCGGAAAGTCCATCCGCAACAGCTGATGAAGTATGCTGCGTGCTTCCACTACGCTCCAGTTTGTGGAGGACATGATCAGAAAGTGACTTATTGTAAATGTAGATTATAAACAAGTCAATTCAAGAAAAAAATCATGACTTGTAAAACATATATACATGTAATAATCAAATTAATCGAATTGAAAATTACATGTAAATCTTGTATATATTTAATAGTCGTCGTCTGAATCATTATCGCTTAGGACTCTTTCTTCTTCACCATCACTATCGCTGATCAGAATTTCCTCTTCATCGTCTGCAACGTTGTCATCGATGAAAGCACTATCATCTCTAATAATGTTATTTATGATTGAGGCATCAACATGATCAGGTGGCACATCATCTCTATTCAATTGCACCACATCAATATCAACATTTGGATCATTCCCTTTATCCCAAGATGGCATGTCTTCTTGATATGCTTGTTCAACTGACGACGTTCCATTACTCCCTTCATCGTTATCTTCAACGTCTAGTTCGGGAACGTCAAATATGTTCCTGGGCTTTATTTTCTACACCACGTGCCAAGAGCGGCCTAACTTGGTGTCAGCGAGGTAGAATACTTGTTCGGCTTGGCCGGCTATGATAAATGGGTCATCTTTAAACCACTTCCGAGATAAATTTACGCTCGTGAAGTAGTTATCAGTTTGTATTCCCAACTTTTTATTTTCAATGTCCCACCAATCGCATTTAAATAAGTACACCCGCTTTTTCATACAATAACTCAGCTCAATAATATCTGTCAAAATGCCATAAAAATCAATTTCTACCTCCTCATGTGTTCCCTTCACAACCACCCCACTATTTTGTGTGGTCCTATATTTCTCACGCTCCTCAGTGTGGAACCGAATCCCGTTTACAATACAACATGTATATCTAGATACACGTCTATTAGGGCCACATGCTAGTGAGTAGAGCGCATCAGACGCATCCGCAGAGTTGCTAGCGCGCAACATCTTCATCTATCATCACGTACAGAATATAAATGTACGTTTAGGCATTTGAAATTACGTGTAAATATTGTGCAATACAACAATATTGTAAGTGTGATGAGATAGAAGGTAAATTAATCTTACACATTTTGCAAACCATTCTGAAAACAAATCCTGATGCATTCGATCATAATTTGTAGGGTATTGGGACTTCATCTCCTCGATGTGTTCGCTATACACAATTGGCACGTTGTCAGCAAGAAATTTTGAGATTAAAACTGTCTGTAGATATACAATTATGTGCGAAAGACTTACTCCAAGTACGACTCTATTTCTTCACAGTTATGCAACACATACCACCGTGCCTTCGCTTGATCCGGAAGGCCCATATCCTGAAACGTCGACGACCTAAAGGACAGACGTTATGTGCGAATACAGATATGAGTCCCTTCATCGGCATTCCGATCTTCTCGGTTGAATCTAGTCTCTATGCCACGAAGATACATGGAGCAAAATGTCAGGCACTCATTATCAATGTACGCCTCAGCAATGGATCCCTCTGGACGTGCCTTATTCCTCACATATTGTTTTAATGTGTGAAGGTACCTGTACACAAAATCAATATGTTTAGGACATGAAAACATGGATATACGTAGTTTATGGAATGAATACAAATTTATGATCATTGTTCTATCACCTTTCGATCGGATACATCCAACGATATTGTACTGGGCCTGCAAGCTTCGCTTCGTGCGGTAAGTGAATCGCTAGGTGTACCATGACATCAAAAAACGCAGGTGGAAATATTCTTTCAAGTTTGTAAAGAATTACGACAATATCCTTCTCCAGTCGTTTAATAGCCTCTACATTCAAAGATTTCGAACACAAATCCTTAAAGAATATCCCCAACTCAATCAGCGCAGCACTGACATCCTTGTTAAGGAATCCACGAATCGTAACCGGTAGTAGACGTTGCAGAAGGACGTGACAGTCATGACTTTTCATTCCTGTTACCTTACAGTCCGTAATGTTTACGCGCCGAGAGATATTCGATGCATACCCATCGGGAAACTTCACCTTGTTCAACCATTCACATAAACGTTTTTTCTCTAGTTTTTTCAATGTGTAGCAGGCTACTGGTATAGTATATGAATTTCCATGTGGTTGCGATTGCAACTCTTTCCTTAAACCCATTGCTTGTAGATCCAATCGAGCCTTAAAACTGTCTTTTATTTTCTTCTCTATGTTCATCAATGTTCCAAAGACATTGTCACATATATTCTTCTTAATATGCATGACATCCAAGTTGTGTCGTCATTTTAGATGACTCCAATAAGGCAACTCAAAAAAAATGCTCTTCTTCCTCCAGTTGTACTCCAATACTGTACGTTTTTTCTTCTTCAAGTGTGGTGCCTTACCAAATCTAACTTCTTCAATGTTACTCGGTTGTTGTAACACATCTTCTGCAAATAGTTCTTTCGATGGTGGCCTATGATCTTGTTTGCCATCAAAGATTATCGTCTTCCTGCGCCAACTATGATCCCTCGGAAGGAAGCGACGATGGCCCATATAACACATTTTTTTACCATGCTTCAATGACAATGAACAAGTCTCAGTACTACATGTAGGACAAGCCAACTTTCCCTTCGTGCTCCACCCAGAAAAATTCCCATATGCAGGGAAGTCATTTATTGTTCACAAGACCGCTGCATGCAATCGAAACGTCTGTTCTGCAAAAGTGTCATACGTCTGGACACCTTGACTCCACAACTCGTTTAACTCATCTACTAACGGTCGGAGATACACATCAATGTCATTCTCCGGTGACTTGGGTCCAGGAATAAGCAACGACATCATAAAAAATATTCCTTCATACACAACCAACGAGGTAAATTGTAGGGCATAAGTATCACTGGCCACATACTGTACGAGCTACTCATATTACCAAATGGATTAAAACCATCACTTGCAAGACCTAGCCGAACATTGCGAGAACCTCTGCAAACCAGTCATATTGCTTATCAAAATGTTGCCAGGCTTCGGAGTCAGCGGGATGCCTCAATGTATTATCATCATAAACGCGTTTCTCCTTATGCCACCTCATATCTTCAGCCGTCTTGCTCGACGTAAACAATCTTTGTAATCTGGGTTTCAATGGAAAGTACCTTAACACCTTTTGTGAAATTTTCTTACGCTTAGCTTCGTTATATTTCCACCTAGACTCTCCACATTGTGGACTCTCTTCAACATTTTCATGTTCTTTCCAATACAATACACAATCATTTATACATGCATGTATGAGGATGTAACCAAGGCCCAAGTCTCGCATTAAGGATTTTGCCTCATAATGAGACTTAGGCAATGTCTCACCTTCAGGTAATACTTCTTTCAACAAGCCAAGTAACATGTCGAACGATTTGTTACTCCAACGATTTATTGTCTTTAAATGAAGTAACCTTGTAAGGAAATTCAACTTGGAGAAGTTCCGACACCCCGGATAGAGTGGACGTTGCGCATCCCTCAACAACCTACTAAACTTTTCTCATTTGGCATCACCCATAGGAGGAATATCCTGGCTAGTACTTGTCGCTGCAAAATCAATATCCGCAATTGTTCCCCTTAACACATCTCCAATGATATCTTGCATATCGTCAACATCTTCATCCTCCTCATTAGGCACAATTGGGTCAGCAAGGACTACTTCAGTGGCCTCAACTCTTTGGTGGAAGTCTTCACCATGATGAATCCACCAAGTGTAACCTTGGTCAATCCCACTATGAACAAATCATCTTCCACTTTGTCTAATGTCTTGTGAACCATGTTCTTGCATTTTCGGCATGGACACCTAATTCTATTACCTGAATCTGCCCGATATCTCGCAAATTCCATGAACTCCTTAACACCTTCTTTATACTCTGGGCCAAACCGATTCTTAGCTTGCATCCAACTCTTATCCATATCTACAATGCAAAGATTAGAGTCAGGTTTAGGCATGGTGATTTGAGTTTAAGATTAGGTTTAGTCATAGGTTGAGATTTTTCGGTTCAGGATCGGGTTTAGGGTTAGGTTTTCGAGTTTGGGTCTAGGTTTAGGTTAGGTGAATTGATTTAGGAATAGGTGCAGGTTTAGTTTAGGTGACATGAGTTTAGGATTAGGTTTAGGCATAAGTTGAGATTTTCGGGTTCGGGATCGGGTTTCGGGTTAGGTCTTCGTGTTTGGGTCTAAGTTTAGTTTAGGTGAATGAATTTAGGAATAGGTGTAGGTTTAGTTTAGGTGACATGAGTTTAGGATTAGGTTTAGGCATACGTGTAGGATTTCGGGTTCGGGATCGGGTTTAAGGTTAGGTTTTTGAGTTTGGGTTTAGCTTTAGGTGAGAGTTGTGGATTTAGGAATAGGTGTAGGTTTAGTTTAGGTGACATGAGTTTAGGACTAGGTTTAGGCATAAGTTGAGATTTTCGGGTTCGGGATCGGGTTTCGGGTTAGGTCTTCGTGTTTGGGTCTAAGTTTAGTTTAGGTGAATGAATTTAGGAATAGGTGTAGGTTTAGTTTAGGTGACATGAGTTTAGGATTAGGTTTAGGCATAGGTGTAGGATTTCGGGTTCGGGATCGAGTTTAAGGTTAGGTTTTCGAGTTTGGGTTCACCTTTAGGTGAGAGTTGTGGATTTAGGAATAGGTGTAGGTTTAGTTTAGGTGACATGAGTTTAGGATTAGGTTTAGGCATAAGTTGAGATTTTCGGGTTCGGGATCGGGTTTCGGATTAGGTCTTCGTGTTTGGGTCTAAGTTTAGTTTAGGTGAATGAATTTAGGAATAGGTGTAGGTTTAGTTTAGGTGACATGAGTTTAGGATTAGGTTTAGGCATAGGTGTAGGATTTCGGGTTCGAGATCGGGTTTAAGGTTAGGTTTTCGAGTTTAGGTTTAGCTTTAGGTGAGAGTTGTGGATTTAGGAATAGGTGTAGGTTTAGTTTAGGTGACATGAGTTTAGGATTAGGTTTAGGCATAAGTTGAGATTTTCGGGTTCGGGATCGGGTTTCGGATTAGGTCTTCGTGTTTGGGTCTAAGTTTAGTTTAGGTGAATGAATTTAGGAATAGGTGTAGGTTTAGTTTAGGTGACATGAGTTTAGGATTAGGTTTAGGCATAGGTGTAGGATTTCGGGTTCGGGATCGAGTTTAAGGTTAGGTTTTCGAGTTTGGGTTTAGCTTTAGGTGAGAGTTGTGGATTTAGGAATAGGTGTAGGTTTAGGTTAGGTGACATGAGTTTAGGATTAGGTTTAGGCATTGGTTGAGATTTTTGGGTTCGAGATCGGGTTTTGGGTTAGGTTTGCGTGTTAGGGTCTAAGTTTAGGTTAGGTGAATGGATTTAGGAATAGGTGTAGGTTTAGTTTAGGTGATTTGAGTTTAGGATTAGGTTTAGGCATTGGTTGACATTTTTGGGTTCGGGATCGGGTTTTGGGTTAGGTTTGCGTGTTTGGGTCTGAGTTTAGGTTAGGTGAATGGATTTAGATTTAGGTTTAGCCGTAGCTTATAGGTTTTAGTTTTAGGTTTATGGTTTCGGATTTAGGGTGTAGGTCTTGGAGACTCAACCAACTTACTGATTGCTCCGATGCACATCCGGGTCTGCTCCACACAAAGCGGGCCTGTCCAAATGGCCAGGCCACCCATATTGCTGTCCATAGGAAATGGACAGCTTCATCATGGTCATAACAGCGGTTCCCACCTTCCAGGGACCCCCGCTCAACATCCGGATAGCTCCGACGCACATCCGTGTCTGCTCCATCAATTTCGAGGTAATACATAGACACGGGCCTGTCCAAATGGCCAGGCCACCCATATTGCTGTCCATAGGAAATGGACAGCTTCATCATGGTCACAACAGCGGTTCCCACATTCCAGGGACCCCCACTCAACACCCGGATAGCTCCGACGCACATCCGGGTCTGCTCCATTAATTTTGAGCTAATACATAAACATGGGCCTGTCCAAATGGCCAGGCCACCCATATTGCTGTCCATAGGAACAGGACAGCTTCAGCATGGTCACAACAGCGGTTCCCACCTTCCAGGGACCCCCGTTCAACATCAACATCAATCAACTACTCTTAATCACAAGTATCATGTTCGTCATCTAATTTGCCACTAAATGATAATATAATAAAATCAGTCGCCCATCCAAGGATGGATAGATTGAAATGCTATCATTATTTCCATTTACATGCCCAAGCCAAAATTTCGACAGCATCTCCCCCTATCTCTCCAGATATATTTATCTTACATTTCATTTCCACGTCAACTATCCACACATTGTGTGGATTAAATTGACAATTGAATTAAACATAAGAAACATATCCAGAGAGAATAGGAGAGTTACCGCACGAAACTAATGACCCTACGCATGTAAATGACAAACAACGATAACATTCCAATCTATCCAACCTTGGACTGTCCAACAGGACAATTTGGCAGATTTTTATACCTCCAAAACACACTTTATCTATGCTCGGCAATATAGAAATCTCCAAATGGGCTAACTGATTCTATTATACTACCATTTGTGGACAAAAAATAATTATTAATAATAAGCCAGATACATCCACAACATACATATCCACATAAATCAACCATGGATAGCTCCGACGCACATCCGGGTTTGCTCCATCAATTCCAGATACACAAGCACATGAAAATGGCAGAATCATCAACACCATGAATCAAGTTTAATCAAATACCTAATGACTATTTTGTGAACAAATAAGTATGGGCAGCCCACCATGGGAATCGGATTGCGTGCGGAGTGTAGAGTAAACTCAGTTGGGCCCACCTAGAATGTATGTGATTTATCTATTCCGTCCTTATGTTTTTCCACCTCATTTTAGTGGTTGAGCCCAAAATTTAAGCATATCCAACTCTTAAGTGGACCATGCCATGGGAAACAGTGGGAATAATGATTTCCACCATTCCCAGGCCCTACAGTGATCTTTATTTGTCATCCAACCTGTTCATAAGATCACATGGATATGGATGAGGGAAAACACAAATATCAGCTTCATCCAAAACTTCTGTGTCCTCCAAGAATTTTTCAATGATAGACATTCAGTTCACACCTGTGGTGTGGTCCACTTTAGATTTTAATATGCTTCATTTTTTGGCACCATACCTAAAATTTCCTGCTAAGATGGATGGACGGAGTGGATAAAATACGTAAATCACTGTGGGCCCCACAGAGTTTACTCCACACAAATATATGCTTGATCCAAAACAGTGGACAGTGAGGGTGGGCCCCACGGGCAGTGGACAGCGACGGTGGGCCCCACAGGCAGTGGATAGCAACGGTGGGCCCCACATTTATTGTATATCATGATTTTTTTTAAATTTGTAAATCACAAATTTGGAATTTAACATTTAAAATCCCTAATTAAGGAAGGAATTAGGGGATTTTAATTTCGAAATCCCTAATTAGGGGATTTTAATTTCGAAATCCCTAATTAGTAATTTACTAAATCAGTGGGCCCCACCAAATAGTGGACAGCTAAGGCGGACCCCACGCACATGCAATGGACAGCGATAGCGACGGTGGGACCCACATGCAATGGACAGCAACGGTGGGACCCACATGCACTGGACAGCGATGGTGCATGGGACCCACATGCTTTGGATTTTGGCAGTGGGCCCCACAATGAACAACGAGGAGAGAGAGAGAGAGAGAGAGAGAGAGAGAGAGAGAAGGAAGGGGGAGACGGTTATCGGCGGAGGCGGCGGTGTACAGTGGCTGGTGGAGGCGCGTGCCTACCGGCGTCGGTGGTTGGCTGGGGGGAGGTGGTCAGCTTAGGCGAGTGGCGGCCGGTGACGGTGACGGCCGGTGGCCAGCAGTGAGGGAGAGATGATCAGAAGGGTGGGCCGCGCGTGCGAGAGAGAGAGAGAGAGCGCGAGAGAGTGAGAGAGCGACAGAGAGAAAAGAGGGCCGATTGGGTAAGTAAAATAATAGATTTTTACCGACGAAAACTTTCGTCGGTAAAAGTCATTTTGAAAACTTTTACCGACGAACATTTTCGTCGGTAAAAGTCATCTCTTTTTCTTGGCAGGAATCACACATTACACATTATTACCGACAGGCAACAGTCGTCGGGAAAAGTTTCACTTTTACCGACGAAAAGTTTCGTCGGTAAAAGTAAAAATTTCTGTTTTAATTTTTAGCGACAGGTATCTTCGTCGGCAATAAACTTTTTACCGACAAAATTATAATTTCGTCGGTAAAAGTGTATGGCGGGAAGCAAATCCGGCGGTGGCGGGAAGCTGGAGTGATTTTTACCGACAATTTCTCTATTTCGTCGGGAAAATGATTTTTCCCAACGAAAATAATTTCGTCGGTAATACTTTCGTCGGTAAAAAGCCGTTCTCTTGTAGTGACCCCATTGAATGGAGAAGTACTTGAGAAAGTGTGGATTGGACGTGATCCTTCGTACAGTCATCATAGGGTGTTTTGATGCTGCATCCATTCACATACCAAAGGATGAGAGGTCCAAGCTCGATATGAAGATTAGGCAGTGTGTGTTCTTGGGGTACAGTGATGAAAAATTCGGTTACAGATTGTGGGATCCGACCGAGAAGAAGCTCGTCAGGAGCAGAGATGTGGTTTTCATTGAAGATCAGTGTATAGAAGACATTGAAAAGCCAGAAAAGACCCAGCCCAGTTCAGGTAAGCTGAATGACATAGATCCGGTTACTCCTCCTGTAATACCTGATGCCGGGTGAGTACAGCAAGATGCAGAGGACGTGGGAATTCCTACAAAAGATGGACTAGGGGAGCATCCCCTACTTGATCCACCTATTGAGCCACAGGTAAGGAGGACATTGAAGGACAGACACTCGTTCAAGATGTACTCGCCACATGAGTACATTATGCTTACCGATGGGGGAGAGCCAGAAGATTATTCTGAGGTCCTAACTAACGATTATAAGGGGGAGTGGTTGAAAGCTATGCAATAAGAGATGGAATCTTTGCATAAGAACCACACCCATGATATGCTGAAATTGTTTAAGGATAAAAAAAGCTATGACTAACAAGTGGGTGTTCAGAAAGAAAATTGAGCAGAAGAATTCACAGACGAGGTTCAAAGCCAGACTTGTGATGAAAGGTTTTGGTCAGAGAAAAGGCATTGACTTCGATGAGATATTCTCACCAATGGTGAAGATGGCATCCATTCGGATGTTACTTGGGTTGGGGGTTAGCATGGATCTGGAGATAAAGCAATTAGATGTTAAAACTGTCTTTTTCCATGGCGACCTGGAAGAAAAGATCTATATGCACCAACCAGAGGGGTTTAAAGTCATGGGCAAGGAATATATGGTGTGTAGGCTTAGGAAGAGCTTGTATGGGCTGAAACAAGCTCCGAGGCAATGGTACAAGAAGCTCGACTCGTTCATCTCAGCTTCAGTGTCGACATGGATATGAAAGAACGGACTCGGACCACTGTGTGTTCACGCGCAGGTTCTTAGATGGTGATTTCTTAGTTCTACTATTTGTACGTTTATGCTCATCATGGGAAAAGACATCAAGAAGCTTAACAGGAAAAAATAGGAGTTAAGCAAGTCTTTGGCGATGAAAGATTTGGGCCCAGCTAGACAAATCCTAGGAATGGAGATAACTCGTGACAGAAGCAGCAGAAAGCCTTGGTTGTCACAAAAGTGGTATATTGAGAAAGTCCTAGAGCGGTTTAATATGAATGCAGCAAAGCTGGTTAGTACTCCACTAGATGGTCACTTCAAATCGAGGGACAAACAGTGTCCCAAGACAAAGGCAGAGGTGGATGAGATGCAGAAGATACCCTACGATTTGGCGGTAGGAAGTTTGATGTCTGCTATGATGTATACGCGCCCAGACATAGCATATGCGGTTAGAGTTGTCAGCCAGTATCTTGTTAACCCTGACAAAGAACATTGGACAGTGGTGAAGTAGATACTACGGTATTTGAAGGGCTCATCAAAGTTGAGCCTATGCTATGGTGACGAAAAACCTGTGTTAGAAAGCTACACAGATGTAGATATGGCAGGTGACATAGACTTCAGAAAGTCTACATCAGGGTTCATGTTCACATTTGCAGGGGAAGCGATCTCTTGGCAGAGAAATCTATAGAAGGTCGTAGCATTGTCGACAACAGAGGCCGAGTACATCGCGATCACAGAAGCATGGAAGGAGATACTTTGGATGAAGAAGTTCCTATAAGAACTTAGCCTGAAGTAGGAAAAGCACGTGGTCTATTATGATAGCCAGAGTGTGATACACTTAAGCTATGATCCATGTTAGCATTCCAAGTTGAAGCATATAGAGATTCGGTATCACTGGATCAAGGATACTTTGTAACAGAAGGTTTTACAGCTTGAGACGATCCACACGGACGATAACGGGTCAGACATGATGACCAAGGCTTTGCTCAATGGCAAGTTTAAGGTTTGTAGAAGCCTGACTGCTTAAAGAAGGCAGATTCCTCTTGAGTCGAAAAGGAAGAGATTTGATGGGGTTTTCCTCCTCAGGTGTAGAGGAGAGAGTGGTGTAGCCCGGGTGTGGTCAGGCACCCAGCCGGTTTTGGTCAGGCGACCGAAATTCACCCGGAAGGACTGAAAAGTCACTAGACTATTTTTAGAACAGTCGGGTGCCCGATGGTCTACTTACCGGGCACTTGACCATGTTAGGACGAGCAACCAAAATTCAACAAAATTTACTCTTAACTCTCTGGACAGTTTTTTGGTTCTGTAGGCGCCCGACCATTTGCGGACTAGGAATCCGCAGTTTCCTGTTTTAGCGTTAATTCTTCCGATGGTCTATTTAAAGGCTTCCAAAACGAGATTAGGTTATCCCAACAGGAGGTTTACACGTCCAAGGAGGGAGAGAGAGGGGGGGGGGGGAGAGAGAGAGAGAGAGAGAGAGAGAGAGAGAGAGAGATCTTGTAGAAAGGAGATATTTGCTTTGTAGAGGTGATGTACTGCGCAGTCGACGTCTCGGCTCTTTTACGTCCTCATGATCAGTGAGATTTCTCAGTTTCCATATTCTCTTATTGTTTATCCACTGCCGTGTGAGTGAAAAAAGGTTTGATCCAAGCGGGGATCGGTTGTAACAGTTCTCTTTCATAGTGGATTGTTGGTCTGGACTAGGTCCCGTGGTTTTTACTTCTTCGAGGGTTTTCCAGTAAAACCTCTTATGTCATGTAGTTTGTGCTTTGATTTAGTTCATTACATTATTATATCTCATAATTTAAGTAGTTTGGGAGGCGAGATCCTAAGGTTTTGTGAAACTCACCCAACACAGGTCTGGACTATGACCCACAGGAACCAGGTCTGGTTGTTGAGTAGACCGTGCCAGAACTTGAGCAACTCGGACTGCGTCACAACTGCGAAGCTGCCGAAGCTAACGTAAAGGACCGAGTTGGGCAGTTTTAAGTGGATTCACGTCATGCAAGTTCTGTCTTCTTTTCAAAGGCTGGAGGAGGAGGAGGAGGAATCGTTGTGGGTTGACTCAGTAGAACCGGTGAATGGGGTTTTGAGGAGGGCGGGGTAGGCGGTGGGGAAGCTAGCCCGGATTCGGGAGAAGGTGAGGCTCTCTAGATCTTCAAAGGTGTTGAAGATGAGGGCGAAGGCGCGAGCTGAGCTAAGTGTTTCAGAATGGACAGTTTGGAGATCCGATTCGCTGAGTTGTGGGGATGACTGAACCATTCATCTGATGGAACATGTAATAAATTGACAATTGGAATCATATTAAGTTGGGATAATTCTCTTATGGTTGTGGTCAAGATCTGCATGCGATAGAAAATTCAAATGTCTGGTGTGGTAGGGATATCAGCTAAAACTTGAGCATCACGTGTTCAGATTCCCCAAGGTCTCAACACGTGATCAGGCCTCATGTCAATGGAAGCGGATTGCACCAACCAAATCTGTGTGGGGCCCACCGTGATATATCTATTTATCCATGTCGTCCATCCCTTTTTCAAGATCATGGTAAGGTATGGGCTAAAAAATAGGCAGATCCAACACTTTAACGGACCACTCCAAATAGTAAGTTTGGGTGCATTTAATGCACAAACCATTAAGGATCTCTTTGGCCAGTGAGATTAGTCTGTATTATATGGGATGAAATTAGAAAAATATAATTATTAGATGTGGCAGTGGATTGTCTATTAATACCATTAGATTTTTAAATTTCAACCCCATATTGTTTGGATTGTTTGTATTACAAAAGACTAGGGGTGTTCTCAAGTTTGGAAGAATATGAAAAATTATCTTTCTATCAAGACCACTAACAAGCTATGAGCCCCATTATGATGTATGTGCTATATCAATACCATCCATCCACTTTGCGAGAGCATTTTAAGGCTTGATCCCAAAAACGAGGCAGATCCAAAGCTTAGGTGGACCACACTATAAAAAGCAGTGATACAATGACGACCACCTTTAAAACCTTCCAAGGGCCCACCATGATGTCTATTCGTCATCCAACCTTTTCATAAGGTCACACAGACCTGGATGAAGGTGAAACGCATGGTCATGGTGGGAATCACATCATGGTCAGCTCCTGTAAGAAGGTTTCAATGGTGGACGTACACTTATGTTCTTATGTTTTCATGTTGCATGCATGGCCCACCTGAGTTTTGGAAGAGCCTGATTTTTAGAATCTAGCAACATTATGGTCTTTTAAAACAAATGGACAGTGGATTTATCACAAGTATCACCATGGGCTCTACACAACCCTAGGCACACTTCATAAGCACTTTGCTCCCGTGTATTGAAGTGAAATTAAGAGAATCCCTCTCAATTCCACATTGTATGGGGCATGGTTTCTAATGCCTTAACCATAGCTAATGAATGAAGTCCTAAACAGAGATATGGTTGGAAATGTTGGATTTGCAATTCAATTCCTGTAATACATTCTAATGCAACTGTCCAAACATGTTGAGATGCAAGAGTTATCTCTGGTGCGGTCAGGTACGTGCTTAGATCTGCCTCTTTTTCGGCCCATACACTTGGAAAAATAGATGGGTGGCATTGATAAACAAATAAATCATGGTGGGCCCCACATAGTCCTGGTCAGAGACGCTTAAAGGTCCAACCCTCCGCTTCCCTGGTTTCTAATTACGCCACGTGGCAGCGCGTGAGTGTAGCTATATGCGATGCCAAACATGTGACCCGTAGCATTTTTTAAAATTCTTGGTCAAGTCTGTATTCGGCCGCGGGTCCCATCGTGAGTTGTTCCGCCTCATCGGATAACTGCCCAGGTGGGTGATGAATGGGCCATCGTCCAATCCAAACCTGTCTGTACGGGACTGTATGTATTGCATGGTGGCCCTGACACTACCAATTGCAAAGTGAGCCGACCCAATAGGATTCGATTGAGCCATGTGACAATGTCAGAGGAGAGTAAACTCTATGTGGTCCACCGTGGTATATATATTTTATTCACTCTGTCCATCCATTTTACCAGGTAATTATGGGGCTTGAGACAAAAAATGAAACATATAAAAAGCTCAAGTGGCCCACACCACAAGAAAAGTACGAATTTAACATCTACCATTGAAAAATTCTTGAGGGCCACATAAGTTTTAGATCGAGCCCATGTTTGTGTACTCCTTTTATCCATGTCTGTATGACGTTATGAACAGGTTGGCGAATAAAGATCTAAGTAGGCCCTAGCAAGGTTTCAACAGTGGAAATCATTATTCCTACTGTTTCTTTTGGTTTGGTGTGGTTCACTTTGAGCTTCGGATATGGTTCAATTTTGGGCTCAACACCTAAAATGAGTTAGAAAAATGGATGGACAGCGTGGATAAACTATATGCATTCAAGTGGTCTCAACTAAGTTTACTCACGATAAAAGAGCACCGACTTAGTATGCAATCCATTTCGGGGCCACTTAATGAATTTTTTTTAACATCCACATTGTTTATTTGTGTTTTCAGTTCATTTAAGGACAACATCCCAGAACTTAAGAAGATCCAAAATCTATGGGGGATCACATCACTGGAAAAGGTGGTGAATAACCATTAAAAGCTTTTTGTAGGCCAAAAAAGTATGGGACAAGACCAAGGCTGAGGGTTCTAGGGTTGAGCCAGGGCTGATCTTGACAAGCCTGCGGCAGGTGCTGACATGGACCAATGAGGCCGGCCCAAACAGGCTATCGCTGTTAAAATCGAATAGAGGATCCAGATTCTTAAGGAAACGGTTCTACTTTTATACCGGTGAATCTGAGCCGTTTATCTTGAAAAGGAAGATAAACGTGTTCCAAAGGGAAGTGGGTCATCCATTTCGTCCTTCCCCGTTTTCTCCTCCTTTTCCGCATTCATCCCTCCTTCACCGGACGCGGATTGCGTACTGAGTAACTCCGCACGCTAGCGTGCGGAGTAAACTCTGTGGGGCCCACAGTGATTTACGCATTTTATCCACTCCGTCCATCCATTGTAACAGAGCATTTTAAGTATGGTGCCCAAAAATGAAGCATATAAAAATCTAAAGTGGACCACACAACAAGAAAAGTGTGAACTGAATGTCTACCATTGAAAGATTCTTGAAGGACACAGAAGTTTTGGATCAAGCTGATATTTGTTTTTTCCCTTCATCCATATCCATGTGATCTTATGAACAGGTTGGATGACAAATAAACAACACTGTACGGCCTGGGAAGGTTTCAACGGTGGAAATCATTATTCCCACTGTTCCCTTGGCATGATCCACTTGAGATTTGCATATGCTTAAATTTTGGGCTCAACCACTAAAATGAGCTGGAAAAACATATGGACGGAATAGATGAAGTATATACATTCTATGTGGGCCCAACTGAGTTTACTCCGCACGATAAGAGCGTGCGGAGTTACTCCGCATGTAATCCGATTCCTCCTTCACCTCTTTTATTTCCTTACATACGATGAAAGAAGGTCCGGTACGCCTCCTTATCCGCTCACCTACCGTACGCACCACACGTGTAGGGATAACTGAAAAACGGCCAAACCGTCTAAAAAACGGAATCGAATTTCCTACTACTATTGCAGGGAGCATGTGCGTCGAAAAGCTCTGTGGGGCCCACCATGTTGTGTATGTAAAATCCACTCTGTCCAACATTTGGATCAGCTCTTGTTAGTTAGTGAGCCCAAAACTCAGTCTGTTGCAAAACTCAATTGGGCTACAACAGAGGGAACACTACGAATGGGATGCCCATCATTG
Organism: Liriodendron chinense; assembly: GCA_003013855.2. NCBI lineage: Eukaryota > Viridiplantae > Streptophyta > Magnoliopsida > Magnoliales > Magnoliaceae > Liriodendron > Liriodendron chinense. Next base: position 2,308,945 of record PVNU02001090.1, on the reverse strand, counting down.
AATGCCACCGTGATGTTTATATGTCATCCAAGCCGTTCATAAGGTGGACCCACCAGGATGAAGGGAAAAAAAAAAAGATCAGATGGATCCAAAACCTTGGCAGGTCCGAGAAGGTTTAAATTGTAGCCGTCTGTTTCTACTTTGTGGCCGACTTGGAGTTTTGGATTGGCCTGATTTTTGTACTAACGTACTACTAAAAGCTGGCACAAATGACGGAGTGGATGTCTGACACACATCAAGGTGGACCCACCAGATCTTTTTGTTGAACGGGCCCTCTAAGTCTGCCACCCACCATATATGTGGCATGCATTTTCCCAATCCCGACCGTTGAACTGTGCCCGTATGTGTATGGGATATGGCCCGAATCAACACTGATCAATGGTGGGGCCCACCATAAAAATCAGCTGTCTCGATAACCAGGCCAATGGGTTCATTAGGTGGGCCAGATCTGCATGTTGAATAGGACCATCGGCTGTCCAGTCATTTCGAAGGTGTGGCCCACTTTATGAGTTGATTGGACGGTCCCAGGCCAATAGCGGGATTGGGCCGACAGGGACAACACGAACCCAAAAGAGGTCGCTGTTGACAAATCGGGCACCCTAACCAAGGCTGCCATGGACTGGCCTCGGGACTGTCATCAGGCCCACATGTTATTTTTCAGGGTAATCAAACAAATGAGCCCAAACCAAGCCCAGATCAAACAACATTTCAGGGAGGCCTAGCCCTATTCGTTCATAGGCTGTCAATGGCTCAAGTAAAGGATTGTCTTAGGACCAGATTTTGAAATGTCCAAGCCAGCTTATTCAATTGATAGGCCCAGGCCCAGCTAATTGACAGCCCTATTTCCTAGTTCGGCCCCACTTGTGGCTGTGATTTGTAAATGACTCGGCACCTCGGTCCAACTCATCCAACCGATTCAAACTACACGAGTTGACTCAGATGAGTTGCATGGGATTCGTCCAGACTCCAAAGTCTTAAACCCTGCTGTCATATCGGGTCGAGCATGTGCCTTAAACAGTCCATCGAGCTGAGGAGCAACCACTGATGGTCCGAATAATGAAACCATATGAGTAAGTGATTACTCAGGTTCAAAGATGAGCTACCGAGCTGGACTGACAAAGACAAAGCTTGGACTCGTCAAGATCTACAGTTTAAATGAAAAACCAAAAGGGAAGGAGCTTAACGAGCTCCACATCCTAAGCAGATGAGGCTGGCCACCCCCAACACAAGTCCAGGGCAAATCCACAAAACCCGAACGAGATAGGGATCCGTCTTCATCTTAGCTGTAGATTTCTCCCACAAGTCATGGACAAAACTTTCGCCTAATTACGACTCTCCTAACGTATCCTAGCAGGATTTCCGTACCCTAAACATTCCCTAAATCTTAAAATAGGATTTCGATCTCCAAACCTAAGGCGACACAAGCTAACTTGTTAGGATGAACTCAACTTAAGGTAAACTGAGTTGGTCCGAGTCACCGAGTCTTCAAACCATGCAGGGAAGCTATATTCCTACTATTCCTAGTCACTAGTGACATATGAAAAGGCCAAAGAGTGATAGGCACTTGACAATGAGTTAGAAATTGCAGGCACAGCATACAAGTAATCCAAATTAAACTGTCCAACTTCTGAATTTCTTTTTTATTTTTATAAGGTGGGACCACAATGAGATGTGTCGTGAATAAAAAGTTACAATTAATTGATTATCTTACTATCAGATTGGTGGACATTTACTGGACGGTTAGGAATATTCGATGATCCTATTTCAACAATCAAGCGTCCACTAATCTCGATCTTGAAGAGTATCAACTCTCTCTCCCTCTCTCTCTCTCTCTCTGTGTGTATAAAAGATACAAAAGCCAGAGGCCCAATTCCACTTCAGCCTATCACATCTCAAAATCAATGGAAGCATTGAGGGACGTTCAAATCCAAGAAAACAAAGTCCCTCATTTGGTTATTTTGCCACTCCCATTTCAAGGACACATCAATCCCATGCTTCAACTGGCCACTCTCCTACACTCTAAAGGATTCTCAATCACCATAGTTCACACTCACACCAACTCTCCCAATCCAGCCAACTTCCCCAACTTCCACTTCGAGCCCATACCAGACGGCTTAACCGATGGTCAGGCCTCGACTGAAGACCCCTTAACCCTCGTTTCCATCCTCAACGACACATGCCAAGTACCGTTCCATGATACCTTGTCCCGATTACTATCAGACGGCCCGCATGGCCCGGTTACATGCATCATCACTGATGACCTTTTTCACTTCACTAAAGCCGTCACCGACCATTTGAAGCTCCCAAGAATTTTGTTATGCACCAGCAGTGCCACATCTTCTAGCACCATGGTGACTTTAAAGCTTCTACAAGAAACTGGAGTCCTTTCCATAGCAGGTATGTGTGCACATTAGGGGCTCGTTTGGCTGTCTACCAAATCTTGATTGGTTCTCCTTAAGAAGTTCTTGAAACGTACCGTCTTATATGCATCTAACAACGAAGTTCTTAAATTGCATAATGCATCATCATTACAAATTTTGATTTGATGGTACAGCCAAACACACCATTACAATTCTTAGGGGCTGTTTTCATACATCACATGTGCCAAGTGTTCTATGCACGTGACCATCCATATTTAAAAACTCATAATACTGCATGTGTAACCATCAATCTTCACGCACCTTAGATGTGCCATTATGTCAATCAACATTCAGATGCACCATAATACTGCATATGTTATCAACCATCTTAAGCTTCCTACATTTTTTACCATTTCATGCCCCTAATGCTTGACAAATTTGGTACATGTAGTCCCGCATTTCACGTCCAGCATAGCATGTGCAGGACAGCATATGCTGCAACTGCTTTCCATGCATTCTGACTGCCCTTGGATGGCCATTGTCCTTTCAAGGAGAGAGGGTGCAGCTGAGGGTATTTTGAAGTGGAATGTAAGCAATCATCAAGTGGGCTAAGTTACAGCAACAGTTCACCATCATTTTTGGAGTTTTGGTCTATCATCAACCGTACACTTGGTGCACCTATAGAGAAATCTAAAGTATCCCAATTATTGGGTTAGTCCCACATTGGTTGGAGGGGACAATGAAAGGAGTTTCATATATATTCTGGGGTCACTCCACCTAACGGGTTAACCTTTTGGGTGTGTCACAACACTAGTATCAGAGCAAGGTTATCCGTCCAAGCCTATGACATGGTGGTGCCCACGCCTTAGGACCCACGAGCGAGTGGGGTAAGCCGAGACCAAGTTCCGAGCACCCCACATTTGTTGTGGGAGGGGGGTTGTTGGGTTAGTCCCACATTGGCCGGAGGGGACGATGAAAAGAGCTTCGTATACTCTGGGTCAATCTACCTAATGGGTTAACCTTTTGGGTGTGACACAACACCAATTGCAGGCCCATGTGAATGGAGCATGCCTCTGCCTCTGTATGCACATTGTTAGGACAATCTTAATCTTCTGATTTTCTTAGTTGAATTTGCACAGCTGATCTTCTTCTTCCTCTTTCCTTTTTTAACATATCCACTTGGAATCGACCAATTGGATGGACAGGATCATTCGATGAGTTGGATTCTTAAGCTATGCAGCCCTATCTACACTGGACATTATGATTTGCCAGTTGACAAGTTGCATTGAGGTGTGTATGTGCCACATATAGGGGTGATGGATAACTCGAAAATTTTCCTTGAGTAGGTCCATGGATGGAAGTGGGCAGATCCGCCAGACTTGTTGATTAGGCCCAACCAATCTGGTCTCGGTTTGAGTCACGACTCACCTGAGTCAGGGGGTGACTTCTCCAGGTCAAAATTTAGGAGGCTGACTCGTGGTACCAAGCCAAAATGGACTCAACTGAGTCTGAGTCAACTCGGATGAGCACATAGGTTAGCCGATGGGCCAGGCTGGTCTTTGACAGGTCTCAGCCCAGGTCAGTTAGCCCCAGCCCATTTATACCCCAAGTAGGTCTAAAACCTATTAAAAAAATGAAATACAAGGAAATAATGGATTGATCCTTTATGAAGAAAATGCAACAAATAACATGGCTTGGGGCACTTTTATTGGTAGGTTCACTACCAGAAAAATGACTTTTCCCGACGGCCGAAAGCCGTCGGCAAAGCCCTTTGCCGACGGCTTTTGGCCGTCGGATGAGCCGTCGGGAAAGGGGGCGTCACAATTGCTTTCCGACGGTTATGGGCCGTCGGAAATTCCGACGGCTATAAGCCGTCGGTCAATCGTCGGAAATTCCGACGGTGATGAGCCGTCGCAAATTCCGACGGTTCATGACCGTCGGCGTTGTTTTTGCATTAAAAAAACCATCAACGTTTGTGCACGGCCACGACCACTACAAGAAAATTAGCCTTTTACCTCAGGTCGTGACCGTTGTAAAAAACAGGTGTTGCTAGTTGTAAAATGCTCGTAATATACATCAGGTTCCACCCCTTGTGAAAAGGGTAAACGTTTACAACTACTATGGCCCATTGCAAAAGAAAGTATTAACAATAGTGCTGGCCCGTTGTAAAATCATTAACTTGTTTAGTAAATGCATTAAATATCATGGTTCATGTGAGGTTGTTTTGGTAATTTTGTGATGCTTATATGACTAATGAACACATGGAATAAAAAATTGGGTGGTAGTAGGAAAAAAATTACTATTTGCAACGGCTCTGCTACCACCCAAATTTTTTTATTCCCTATGTTCATTAATCACATAAGCATCACAAAGTCACCAAAAGAATCTCACATAAACCATGATATTTAATTCATTCACTTGTCCATTCCATAGCAAGATATCTCACCATTATAAAATGTATAAACCCCAAGAAGCGCACATATAAACAGTAAGATGATACTTAAATGATGAGATAGTGATAATAAAATCTTACCTCATCTTCACCATATAAGTAGGATTCTGGCAGTAGGATCCTCAAGTGTAAAATGTATAAACTGCAATCAAAATAAATAGTTATCATTACAAAATGACAAGACCACAAAACATATCAGGTTAATTCCCTGTATAGCTCAACCTACCTACATGGCATGCCAAGATGGAACATACATATGGTGAACGATCTGAGCAGTCCCTTGGGAGGGTCCCCATTGTGTAGATTACTAAAGACTGAAAATCAAGCCAATCCATGTGGAGAAAAACACAAATGTCCTACTACCTTTTAAACAAGTGAGAGTGAATACCGCCATTTTTGAAATTTGTATCTGCTTCATTTTTGGAACCAAGCTTCTAGGTATGCGCTGCTCCAAAAGACTAGATGACAAATAGCATACCGCCATTTTCAACAAATACATGAGGCCGTCCCTAAGCTGTATGGAGTCATTCGCGTGAAGGCCTGGTTATGAACATCAATCAAAGCAATAAATTATGAAATGAAATCATTAAAAAAAAATGAATTAGCAAAAAGGCTTTCTGAAGTGTAGACATCTGTAGGCTATAATCAACTGGTTATTGCAAAAGCACCTAAAATCTCAACAATTTCTTGAAAAGATGGGGAAGTTAGAAGACTCCCAGGTATGCATGTTCCCATTCCCTAACTGAATTCCACATCCCAATTACACATGGATGCACATTCAATAGATAGAACATAATTTCAATTAGATTTTAGACATTTTTTCTTAAAGGATGTTAGCACTTTTGTTGTTTGTATATAGGCCATTGGTCAGCCTATTATGTATATTACGTTCATAGTCACATCTTCAAACTCAACGCCACTCAGTAAACCAACATTGTTGTCATAACTGCATCAAACAATTCCAACAAAAGGCCTCAATGAGTCAATTTCATCATCATCCCACATGGAATTCACAAGTTTGCTCCATCACTGACATGTGTTCCCTTTGATGACATGCATGACATCAAGGTGTTATTCAGAAACAAATCCACTTACTGCTGCCTAGATCAGATTGCAAATAAATAGGACATGCCAACAAATATAACATGAAACAGGAACATACTCCTGTCTGTGGAGAGTAGAGGCTAATAGATTGGACTTTTAAGCTGAATTTGACCAATCCATCCATTAGGTTGGTCCAACCTTCACATGTTTTCCCAAAAATAAATCTGTTTAACTGCATGTCTTCCTTCAGCAAGTCTTCCTCTGGGATAATTCAGGCCTAATCAGTGCCTGTTGTTGTGCTGCAGCTTGCAGCACAAAATTTCTTGAATCCTCTCAACAAATAAGTCTGGTGGAGTTAAAGCAGCATAACATTGCAATGGAAATAGATCAAACTCTAACGAAATGTTTTGTGGAATTTCAACATTGTACCTTGGAGATGGTTGTGGTTGAATTCGAGGGCTACAAACTATAGAGCTCAGTAAATCCCCATTTATCATGTATTCATGCAAGAAATTGGTGGTGCTGGGATTGATGCCTCTGATTTATGCAAATTCTCATCCAAATCCCTTGAAAAAAGAAAAGAAAAGAAAAGGCACCAAAGAACGAAAAGGGTTAAATAAGAATCTGAATGATTGAGATATCTATGACGTGCATAAGTTTGAATCTCCTTGGTGCTTCCCTGTGGAGTCTTTGCAACCTAAAGAAGGCAATAATGTAAACCCAGACCACTTGTAGATCAAAGCATACTAAGTACACAACACACAACAATATGAAATAGTTACCTTAAATTGAAAGGACTTGTCCAGGAACCGTAAATTGTCAGTAGAGAAATATCCAGCCAAAAAGACATTAATTCCCTGTCTGTCACAACTCCATATAATTTTGGCTTCCCATATAAGCAGCAAATGTAATTAGATAAGTAATCTAGGACACTAAGGTCATGATCCACAACAACCACATAGTTGAAGAAGGAAAACATATAGAGAGTTGCTGTTTTAAGGTCATGATCCACAACATCCTTCTAGATCTACTTTTTCTTTCACATACACCAGCTTTGTCTTCATCTCCTTCCATTCTCCCAAATTCGTAAAAGATCCTAGATGGAGTAGGAATCTAGGATATAAATCACTATTCACAGTCAAAATCTAGGATATAATGACAAAACACGTAACATTATGATAATCTAATATGCAATTCAACGGTGTTCCTATAACTGAGAAAAGTCTTCATGGTAGGATTCCCACCTCAAAGTTCTACAATTCGAGCACATCAGTTTCCATCTTCACAACCTGCACATCAGCTCTTTAACTGCATATGGCAAAGAGAGATAAAAGAATGAAAAAAAAGAAAGAAAGAAAGAAAAAAGACAGTAAGAAAGAAGAAAACTCCTTTATTCATAAGGTGTTCAATATTTCCTGTGTATAACAGATCTGATTACCAAACATATGAACTGCATTGATTAAAAATGCAATTATCAAAACAGTTACGAAATCTTGCATTAGAAACATAATTAACCCTTATTTCTTCCAGCCTGTTAACTACTTGTGACGGTCAGTCCTTTCAATAGGCTGATTAAACAATGCAAAAATCAGTGCCATCCACTCATCATTTGGGACACCAAAAAAAAAAAAACAATTTCTAGCCATTGTTAAATAGCAAAATACAAGTGTGGTCCACTTAATGAGTGGATATGGCTGATTTCTTTACAATGCATGGTGGGAAGATGGCCATCTGGTTTGATCAAGCTAAATCCAGTCAAAGAGTGTGGAAGAATACACTAGCTATCACTACTCAGAGCGAATTAAATGTCTATCATTGAGAGAAAAAAATTCAGATCCAGCCCACCCTTCTCTGGCCAATTAGACTGACCAAATGTATTCAGCCGGCACTCGGAGAGGTTCAACTTTCAAATTAAAGAAAATTATCCCCTGTATGAAACAGAAATTTTGTTTAAGAGTAGCATAGAGATATTGAAGCACATTAAAAGAAATGAAGCTTTTCATAAAAAGAGGGAAGAAAAAAAGAGAGAGGCTATTTGTAGTTTAGTATAGCCATTCCATTACTTCTCACTCCTAAAGCATCATGGAAGCTTGAAATCCTAATGGAATGACATTTCTTCAAGATGGTGTGTTGGTAAGGAACATCCAGAAGAACATGATATATATCTCACATTAAAAAAGAAAAAAGAAATAGAACTGTCCTGTAGGTATGCACTCACTCTAGAGTGTCTGGAAATGTAGAACCCAATGTAATAGCAGCAATATGGTTGTAGAGAAAAGGAAAAGCAGTATATGAAAATGAAAAATATAAAGCAGCATTACAAGGTAATTTTAACTTGATTTTACGTATTCCAAGGTAAACAACCCAATCCACTAATTGATTTTAACATAATTTTAACAACCCAATACAGTACGTTCATTGAATCTGACCACACAACACCACAGCTGAGGATGGCAAGGTCCTCGCTACTTAATCTGCATCCCAAGTTCAATGGGTGGAAGCGGATTGACCCCACTGCCACCCAACTTGGCAGGTGGTGTTGGTGTCGTGAAGCTCACTGTCATGTATGTGTTTTATATCCATGTTGTTCAACCGTTTTGCCTGCACTAGATCTAAAACTCAAATGGACACACAGGAAATAGTGGTGGATTCCAAAGCTCCTTGCAAGGATATGCTCGTTTGTACAGAAAAAATGCTAAAACATAACACCAACTGGATATGGGAGTACCAGGTAGTGTCCAGGACTTGAACCATATGATCCTTGGGGAGTCGGATTGCCTACGCCCAGCCTGTTGTAGGAACTTCCTGTGCCAAGAAGCTGGGTGGGGCCTACTGTGATGTTTCTGAGAAATCCACGCCGTCCACCCATTCTGCCAGATCATGTTAGGACATGGGCCCGAAAGTGAAGCAGATCCAAAACTCAAAGTGAGCCGCACGACAGGAAACAGTGAGGATTGAACGTCCACTGTTGAAACATTTGTGGGGCAACAGAAGTTTTGGATCATGCTAATATTTTTATGTTTTCAATTCATCCTAGTAGTAATGACCTTATGAACAGTATCGATGGCATATCAACATCACAGTGGACCCCAAGGAGGTTCCACTGATAGGCATTTCCCTACCCAACTTTTTCCTGTAGTGTGCAGGCCACTTTTGAGTTTTGGATCTGCCTCATTTTTGGGCCCATCCTAACATGATCTGACGGAACAGATGGACAGGGTGGATTTCTAACAAATATCACGGTCTGCCCCACCCATATTCCTAGAACAGGAAGTTCCTGTGACACTATCCCATCTACAACATCCCAGTGGAAGATACTTTTTCAAAACATTTAAGAAAAATCTTTTCAAAACAACTTCAACAAGGCAAGCTTATATTTTCCATAGATAAACCCCCAAACATGATTTGATTTTGAAATTTTCCCAACAGCGTCCATACAAAAGCCATTTCACCAAGACCCATGTTCAAAAATCAATAGAAAGTAATAAAATTTACATACTTACATCAACATAACAGCATTTCAGCAACAACCCATGCTCAGAAATCAATGAAAATAAAGAAATTTGCAGATTCCTATATCCATATAACAGCATGTTAACTAAGTCCCATGTTAGAAAAGAAAACCATTATAAAATGGTGGAAATTCTCATCGGCAAGCCATAGCATGAGCTGATGGCCAGAATCAGTGTGAATATGCAAATGGTCTGTTGAAAATGAATGAGAAATATTGCCCACATTCATGGCTATTGATCAAATTGGATACAATTGTCCAATTGATGGGATTTTTAGGCAGCATCTCCAAATGAGGCCCATTCGATGAACAAACTGGATCTTAACTGATGGGGGTTTGATAGCATATTCTCCACATCCTAAAGACATGGGAAACTAAGACAAAATCGAGCTAAAAAAGAACAAGAAAGATGGAAAAAGAGAGTAATTTAGAGAAGGGTGTTTAGTAATTCAAAGAAAGGGGCAAAAAAAAAAAGCCAAAATAATAAAAAGTTTTCAGACTGCCCCAATTCCTGGAACAAACTCGGTTTGAGAAAAAATAGAGAACACAAAACTCAGTGCAATTTTCAAATTGCTATTTCATCAGTGCAATTTTCAAATGCTTTTCTAGTCATTCCTTGAAAATGGCAATTCAGTGAACTCACGAGATTTTCCACAGAACTCATGACAATCCAACCTGCCCTTGAAAAAAAGAAAAGGAAAAAAAGCAGATAAGTAGCTTTACTTGATCATGCAAAATAATCCAACATGCCAATATGTTGAGAGTTCAAAGCTTCGAGCAGCTACTTCCGCTCCGCAATGGCAGCTTCACCATTGTTTTCAAGGATATGGAGCTTTATATAGCTGCTACTTTTTCCAGAGAGATAGAAAGAGAGGTAACCTGAGGCCTTAAATGACTGCAACTCCATTGAAAATCAACAGTCCTTGTTTCATTTACAGAGATCTAGCTTAGAAAATCAACACAATGACTTGGGGCTAGGCGCTCGACCATGAGCGGATTGCAAATCCGCGGTTTTCTGTTTTGACGTTAATTCTTCTGGTGGTCTATTTAAAAGCTTCCGAAACGAGATTAGGTTATCCTAATAGGAGGTTTACACGTCCAATAAGAGAGAGAAAAAAAAAAGAGGAAGAGAAAAAGAGAGAGAGGAAGCTTGTAGAAGGGAGACATCTGCTTTGTAGAGGTGATCTACTGCGCAGTCGACGTCTCGACTCTTCTACATCCTCATGATCAGTGAGATCTCTTAGTTTCCATATTCTCTTATTGTTTATCCACTCCTGCATGAGTGAAGAAGGTTTGATCCAAGTGGGTTGTGCTTGTGATCGGTTGTAACACTTCTCTTTCACAGTGGATTGTTAGTTTGGACTAGGTCTCATGATTTTTACCTCTTCGAGGGTTTTCCATGTAAAATCTCTTGTGCCGTGTGGTTTGTATTTTAATTTAGTTCATTACATTATTATATCTCATAATTCAAGTAGTTTGGGGGGTGAGATCCTAAGGTTTTATGAAACGCACCCAACAAAAGTGGTATCAGAGAGTTCAGGTTGTTTGAACGGTAGTGGGATCGGTCTGAATTATGAAAGGTGATTCGTCAAGGATGATCAGCCTCAATGGGTCTAATTGGACCATATGGAAGGCTAAGATGGAGGACTTGCTTTATTGCAAGGACTTGTATGCTTTAATCCTAAGTATATCAGCAAAGATAAAAGATATGGCAGATGATGATTGGAAGAAGTTGGACCAGAAAGAAGTGGGGTTTATTAGACAATATTTGGATGATTCGGTGTTCCACCATGTATCTACAGAGACCTCAGACGCTAACATATGACAGAAATTGCAAGGGCTGTATGAGAGGAAAACAGCCGGCAATAAGATCTTCCTGATAAGAAAACTCATAAATCTTAAGTTCAACGATAATGGTTCAGTGGCTGAGTACATAAATAAAGTCAGCAATATTGTGAACCAGCTCTCCACTATGAATATGGCTTGGACAATGAACTACAGGCCTTGCTATTGCTTAGCTCATTGCCTGATAGTTGGGAGACATTGGTGGTGTCTCTGAGTAACTCCGAGCCAAATTAAAAGATATTTATAAAGCAGGTGACGAGTTCTCCCTTCAGTGAGGAGACAATGAGGAAGTCTCAGGGGTTTACTCAATAAGATGCCCTTGTAACACAAGATCGGAGGAGAGGAAAGAACAAAAAGGGCGAAAAAACTCGAGATAAATTCAGAGGCAAGTCTAACGTCAGAAGAGATGTTGAATTTTGGAACTATTGCAAGAATGGCCATTATAAATGTGAATGTTACAAGAAGAAAGATCAGAAAAGAAAAAGAAAAAGAAAAATGTGATGAATCAGACTCTATTGCGGTCGCCATTGATGGCGAGATTGTGGTCATTCTCTCAGCGGATCAAGATATTTGTCTCACGGTTGCAAATCAGGACACCGATTGGGTAATTGATTCGGGAGCGTCGTTTCATACAACTCCACGAAGGAATTTCTTCACAAGCTACAAGCAAGGTAGCCTTGGTACAGTAAAGATGGGAAACTGTGGAGTATCCCAAATTGTGAGAATTTGTGATATTTGTGTAAGGACTGATGTTGGATGCACATTGGTTCTAAAAGATGTAAGACATATTCTCGACCTTCGCCTCAACTTAATGTCGACGGGAAGGTTGGATATGGCCAGTTATGAGAGTCGGTTCGTTTGTGGGCACTGGAAGCTCATCAAGGGTTTGATGATTGCAGCAAGAGTGAAGATGTGTTGCACCCTATACAAGACATGTATTAGAGTATGCAAGGCTAAGTTGAACGCAGAGGAAGATTCAGTGACAGACATATGGCACAGACGGCTCGGCCACATGAGCGAGAAAGGGCTTTAACTATTAGCAAAGAAGCGCCTCCTTCCAAAGTTGGCATGTATACCTCTCAAAACCTATATTGATTGTTTATCAGGGAAACAACATAGAGTTTCATTTGTAAAAATTGATTCTCATGTTAAGAAAATGCATGCATTAGATTTGGTTTATTCTGATATTTGTGGTCCCATGAGAACAAAATTCTTATGTGGGGCATTGTATTTTATCACGTTTATAGATGATGCATCTAGGAGGGTTTGGGTTTATGCTTTAAAATCCAATGACGAAGCATTTGGTGTATTTATATAAAATGTTTCATGCCATGGTCGAGAGAGAGAGAGAGATAGGTAGATCATTGAAGTGCATCCGCACTGATAATGGTGGTGAATACATCAGGGCCTTTCATGAGTATTACAAGTACTTAGGTATACGGCATGAACAAACGGTACCCAAGACCCCCCAGCACAATGGTGTATCTGAATGAATGAATCGCACAATTGTTGAGAGAATCAGATGCATGTTATCTCATGTGAAATTGTCTAAGATGTTCTAGGGAAAAGAAATGCACACGGTGGTGTATTTGATAAACAGATCTCCACCAGCCCCATTGAATGGAAAAGTACCTTAGAAGGTGTAGACTAGACGTGATCCTTCATACAGTCATCTCAGGGTGTTTGGATACAAGGCATTCGTTCATATACCAAAGGACGAGAGGTCCAAGCTCAATACAAAGATCATGAAGTGTGTGTTTTTAGGGTATGGTGATGAAAAATTCAATTATAGATTGTGGGATTCGACCGAGAAGAAGCTCATCAGGAGTAGAGATGTGATTTTCATTGAAGATCAGTGTATAGAAGACATTTGAATTCCAGAGAAGACTCAGCGCAGTTCATGTGAGCTGGATGATATGGATCTGGTTACTCCTCCCGTAGTGCCTGATGGCGGGGGAGTACAGCAAGATGTAGAGGACATGGGAGTTCCTACAGAAGATGGACCGGGGAGCAGCCCCCACTTGATCCATCTGTTGAGCCACAAGTAAGGAGGACATCTAGGGACAGACACATGTCTAAGAGGTACTCGTCGCATGAATACATTATGCTTACCAATAGAGGAGAGCCAGAACATTATTCTGAAGCCCTAGCCGACGAGCATAAGGGGGAGTGGTTGAAAGCTATGCCAGAGGAGATGAAATCCTTACATAAGAACCACACCTATGATATGGTGAAATTGCCTAAGGGCAAGAAAGCTCTGAGCAACAAGTGGGTGTTCAGAAAAAAGATTAAGCAGAAGAATTCATAGACGAAGTTCAAGGCCAAACTTGTGGTGAAAGGTTTTGGTCAGAGAAAAGGTATTGACTTCGAGGAGATATTCTCACCAGTGGTGAACATGACATCCATTCAAATGCTGCTTGGGTTGAGGGCTAACATAGATCTAGAGATAGAGCAATTAGATGTTAAAACTGTCTTTCTTCATGGCGACTTGGAAGAAGAGATTTATATGCAACAACTAGAGGGGTTCGAAGTCATGGGCAAGAAATATATGGTGTGTAGGCTTAGGAAGAGCTTGTATGAGCTGAAATAAGCTCCTAGGCAATGGTATAAGAAGTTCAACTCGTTCATGTTAAAACATGAGATGACAGAATAGAGTCGGACCACTGTGTGTTCACGCGTAGGTTCTCAGATGGTGATTTCTTAGTTCTGTTATTGTACGTTGATGACATGCTCATCATGGAAAAAGACATAAAAAAGATTGACAGGCTGAAACAAGAGTTGGTCAAGTCTTTTGCGATGAAAGATTTGGGCCCGGCTAGACAGATCTTAGGAATGGAGATAATTCGTGACAGAAGCAACAGAAAGCTTTGGTTATCACAAGAGTAGTATATTGAAAAAGTCCTAGAGTCGTTTAATATGAATGCAGTGAAGCCGGTTGGTACTCCACTAGATGGTCACTTCAAATTGAGGGACAAACAGTATCCCAAGACGAAGGCAGAGGTAGATGAGATGCAGAAGATACCATACGCTTCGGTGGTAGGAAGTTTTATGCTATGGTGTGTACGCGCCCAGACATAACATATGCGGCTGGGGTTGTCAGCCGATATCTTGTTAATCCTGGCAAAAAACATTGGGCAGCAGTGAAGTGGATACTACGGTATCTGAAGGGCTCATCCAGGTTGAGCATATGTTATGGTGACGAAAAACCTATGTTAGAAGGCTACACAGGTGCAGATATGGCAGGTGACATAGACTCCAGGAAGTCTACATCGGGGTTCATGTTCACGTTTGTAGGGGGAGCAATCTCTTGGCAGAGCAAGCTGCAGAAGGTCGTAGCATTGTCGACGACAGAGGCCGAGTTCATCGCGATCACAAAAGCATGCAAGGAGATGCTTTGAAAGAAGAGGTTCCTACAGGAATTTAGTCTGAAGTAGGAGAAGTATGTGGTCTATTATGAGAGCCAGAGTACGATACACTTGAGTAAGAATCTAAGTTAGCATTCTAAGTCAAAGCACATCGAGATTCGGTATCACTAGATTAGGGATACTGTGGAACAGAAGGTGTTACAGCTTGAGAAAGTCCACACGGACGATAACGGGTCAGACATGATGACCAAGGCTTTGCTCAAGGGCAAGTTTAAGGTTTGTAGAAGCGTAACTGGCTTGAAGAAGGCAGATTCCTCCTGAGTAGGAAAGGGGGAGATTTGATGGGGTTTTCCTCCTCAGGTGTAGAGGAGAGAGTGGTGCAATCTGTTCGCTCGCCTCAAGTGTAAGGCTGCGATGTAGTAATAAATCTCGGTAAGACTGAGGTCGATCCACAGGGAAAGAGGTAAATAATTCCAAGTACTCTAATAACTAGAATCTAAGAAGTTTAAGGAAGTAGTTTTTCACATGAAATAGGAAAATCTGAAAATAAGAAGAACTAGAGCATCAAGGATCCACTTGTAGTAGTCCAATGCCAATCCATTCATCCAAGTACAACACAATTAGAATCAAAGTCCTATCTCTCATCTAATTGGAAGATATAGCATTCAAGCACAAACAGTCTCACTTAAATCTGGAAATCAGATTTCTAGTTCTAATGAAGCACATAGAACTTGAACTTGTAGCCTTCGGAGTAACAGCCATGCCTATGGACTATGGCATGCTCAAGGGTTACTACAATTCGAATTCAAACAACCCAATCATGGTAATCTCAGAGAATTGCAAGGAACTCATGTCCGGAGCACACAAACTCTCACAAAACTTCTAAAAAACCAAACTTTATTCAAACTAGAACTTCAAAATCCAAAATTAAGAAAAGGGTACTTGAAATAAAAGAATTAAAGCATTGGAACCAACTACAAATTTCACCTCTAGCTCTAGCTAAGAGGTTAGCTAAGGAAAAGCATATTAAAAACTAGAACTAGAACTAAGAAAAGGAAGAAAAACTAGTTGTAGGAGGCTAGGTAGCCTCCTGGGACTTGAACTCCTTGCTTCCCACGTCCTTGCTTGATTTGGAATAGAAGAGAGCACCTCCTTTTATAGTGCAGCAATAGTATAGCAACATAGCAGAATTTGTTTCGCTTGGTACGGCTTAACCAATGGTCGGATTGCCTTCAAATTTGATTTGTTGCTTCCTTGTAATGTGATATTCCTCATAGATTATTTAGATTTCCAAGATTATCCTTTGAATGGGCCCACCAATCATATCACCGACCGCCTCTCAAAATCGCGCACTTTGGGTACCTTCAGAACCAGTCATCTTGCTTTCAACGCTCCGAAGTGTACAGATGTCGGATTGATCCCAAATTTTGAAATTTGGTAGAAAACTTCATCCTATACATGATAGACGGATTAGATTGTCCAAAACAATCCCAGAATATGGTTCGAAAATTAGAACACTTAGGGCTTTTATAAACTCTGCGCAGTTGGATCTTTCTGTATGGTCCATCTTTCTTCAACAGGTACGATCAAACCACATATCCTTTTGATCTGAAACTTTGTGGTTATTCATATATGTATGTGGTCTAGAAGATGGTCAAAGTAGATTCTTCATATCATCAATGATGGGTCACCTGGACCGGCCCAGAGTGGAACAGCGAAATCTGGAACTTTTTGGACAGTTCGTATTGTTTTGGCCACCACGATCAATCCGTAGCTCCGATCGACACGAAACCACTTGGGTTATTTCTGCGTCGAGCTCCTCTTCGACATGGATGTATTGGATTTTCAAATATCATCAAGATGGCTTCAGAAAACTATTCTGAAAATCCAAAAACGGGAATAGCTTGCTGCCTGAAATCTGGAAGTGTAAAATTGTATGGCCGACCGGTCGCACGACCGGTCTAAGCTCATGAACGACCGGTCGCACGACCGGTCTCAAAACCTTAAAAACAGTCCAGTGAGTTTTGTGTTTCTGGATTACCCTCGACCTGTCTGGCGACCAGTCTAAGAAGAAGAAATAATCCAAAAATTACACTGTAGACCTGTCTTGCGACCGATACAGACAAGTATAAGGCAAAATTTTCAGATTCTCTTCTTTTTCTCTTCTCTTTCTTTCTTGCTTCTTTCTTCCACCTTTTGACACTTGTTCTATTGATCCTCAATGCATACAAAGTGACTCTTTTAACCATGAATTGGTGACATCTCCCTCTCATTCCTACAATCACAAAAACATGTATTAGATTAGTCTTTAAACATGAAAATCATGCTTATAATGTGATGTAATGGGTCGGCAAATGTATAAATTGGAGGCTCAACACAACCCGGGTGTAGTCGGGTGCCCGGCCTGTTTTGGTCAGGCGACCGAAATTCACCCAGAATGACTGAAAAGTTACAAGACTATTTTTGGAACAGTCAAGTGCCCGATGGTCTGCTAATCAGGCGCCCGAACATGTTGGGGCGGGCGACCTAAATTCGGCAAAATTTACTCTTAACTCTCTGGACAGTTTTTTGGTTAGGCGAGTGCCCGACGGCTTAGGGCTGGGCACTCGACTATGCGCAGACTGTGAATCTGCAGTTTCCTATTTTTGCGTTAATTCTTCTGGTGGTCTATTTAAAGGCTTCCAAAATGAGATTAGGTTATCCCAATAGGAGGTTTACACGTCCAATGAGAGAGAGAGAGAGAGAGAGGGGGGGGGGGGGAGAGAGAGAGAGAGAGAGGAAGCTTGTAGAAGGGAGATATCTGCTTTGTAGAGGTGATCTACTGCGCACTCGACGTCTCGGCTCTTCTATGTCCTCGTGATCGGTTAGATTTCTCAGTTTCCATATTCTCTTATTGTTTATCCACTCCTGCATGAGTGAAAAAGGTTCGATCCAAGCAGGTTGTGCTTGTGATCGGTTGTAACAATTCTTTTTCATAGTGGATTGTTGGTCTGGACTAGGTCCCATGGTTTTTACCTCTTCGAGAGTTTTCCACGCAAAATCTCGTGTCATGTAGTTTGTGTTTTGATTTAGTTCATTATATTATTATATCTCATAATTCAAGTAGTTTGGGGGGCGAGTTCCTAAGGTTTTGTGAAGCGCACCCAACATAGGTCTGGACTATGACCCATAGGAACTGGGTCTGGTTGTTGAGCAGACCGTGCCAGAACTCGAGCAACTCGGACCGTGTCATGACTGCAAAGCTACCGAAGCTAATGTAAAGGACCGAGTTGGGCAGTTGTGAGTGGAGCCACGTCATGCAGGTTATGTCTTCTTTCCAAAGGCTGGAGGAGGAGGAGGAGGAATCATTGTGGGTCGACTCAATAGAACCGGTGAATGGGGTTTTGAGGAGGGCAAGGTAGGCGGTGGGGAAGCTGGCCCCGAATTTGGGAGAGGGTGGGGCTCTCCGGGTCTTCGAAGGTGTTGAAGATGAGGGCGGAGGAGCGAGCTGAGCTGAGTTGAGTGTTTCAGAATGGACGGTTTGGAGATCCGGTTCGCTTAGTTGTGGGGATGATCTGGACCATTCATTTGATGGAGCATGTAATAAATTGACAACTGGAATCATATTACGTTGGGATAATTCTCTGATGGTTGTGGTCAAGATCTACATGCGATAGAAAATTCAAATGTCTGGTGCAGTAGGGATATTAGGTGAAACTTGAGCATCAGGTGTTCAAATTCCCCAAGGTCTCAACACGTGATCAAGCCTCATGTTAGTGGAAGCGGATTGTGTCCAACCATATCCGTGTGGGGCCCACCATGATATATGTATTTATCCATGCCGTCCATCCCTTTTTCAATATCATGCTAAGGTATGGGCTAAAAAATGAGGCAGATCCAACACTTTAGCGGACCACTCCAAATAGTAAGTTTGGGTGCATTTAATGCACAAACTGTATTAGACCGTATTAGATGGGATGAAATTAGAAAAATATAATCATAAGATGTGGCAATGGATTGTCTATTAATACCATTGGATTTTTAAATTTCAACCCTATATTGTTTGGATTGTTTGGATTACAAAAGACCATGGATGTTGTCAGGTTTGGAAGAATATGAAAAATTATCTTCCTATCAAGACCGATAGCAACCTATGGGCACCATTATGATGTATATGTTATATCAATACCATCCATCCACTTTGCGAGAGCATTTTAAGGCTTGACCCAAAAATGAGGCAGATCAAAGCTTAGGTGGACCACACCATAGAAAGCAGTGATACAATGACGACCACCTTTGAAACCTTTCAAGGGCCCACCATGATGTCTATTTGTCATCCAACCTTTTCATAAGGGCACAGAGACTTGGATGAAGGTGAAACGCATGGTCATGGTGAGAGTCACATCATGGTCAACTCCTACAGGAAGGTTTCAATGGTTGACGCTTATGTTGTTATGTTTTCATGTTGAATGGCCTACTTGAGTTTTGAAAGAGCCTGATTTTTAAGATCTTGCAACATTATGGTCTTTTAAAACAAATGGACAGAGTGGATTTGTCACAAAGATCCCCGTGGGCTCCACATAGCCCTGGGCACACTTCATAAGTACTTTGCTCCGGAGTATTGATGTGAGATTACAAGAATCTCTTCAATCCCACATTGTATGGGGCGTGGTTTCCAATGCTTTAACCATAGCTAATGTATGAAGTCCTAGACAGAGATATGGTGGGAAATGTGGAATTTGCAATTCAATTTTCTGTGATACATTCTAATACAGCTGTCCAAACAGGCTCTAAATGCATGTTGAGATGCAAGAGTTATTTTGTGCGGTCAAGTACATGCTTAGATCTGCCTCTCTTTTTATTTTTTTGGCCCATATGGAAAAATAGACGGGTGGCATGGTTAAACAAATACATCATGGTGGGCACCGCATAGACCTGGTTAGAGACGCTTAAAGGTCCAACCCTCCGCTTCCCTGGGTTCTTACCCCACGTGGCAGCGCGTGAGTGTAGCTACATGCGATGCCAAACATGTGACCCGTAGCATTTTTTAAAATTTTCGGTCAAGTCTGTACTCGGCCGCGGGTCCCACCGTGAGTTATGTACCACCTCATCGGATAACTGCCCAGGTGGGTGATGAATGGGTCATCGTCCAATCCAAACCTCTCTGTACGGGACTGTATGTATTGCATGGTGGCCCTGACACTACCAATTGAAAAGTGAGCCTACGCAATAGGATTCGATTGAGCCATGAGACAATGTCAGAGGAGAGTAAACTCTATGTGGTCCACCGTGGTATATATATTTTATTCACTTTGTACATTCATTTTACCAAATAATTTTAGCCTTGGACAACAAATAAAACATATAAAAAGCTCAAGTGGCCCCCACCCACCGTGGTATATATATTTTTTCACTCTGTCCATTCATTTTACCAAATAATTTTACGCCCTGAGACAAAAAATAAAACATATAAAAAGCTCAAGTGGCCCCCACCATAGGAAAAAATATGAATTTAATATCTACCATTGAAAAAATCTTGGGGGCTATATATAAGTTTTAGATCAATTTGGTGTTTGTGTATTCCCTTTATCCATGTCTGTGTGACGTTATGGACAGGTCGGCAAATAAACATCACAGTGGGCCCTAGCAAGGTTTCAACGAAGGCTTGGTGTGGTTCACTTTGAGCTTTGGATATGGTTTAATTTTGGGCTCAACACCTAGAATGAGTTGGAAAAATGGATGGACGGTGTGGATAAACTATATGCATTCATGGTGGTCTCAACTAAGTTTACTCACGATAAAAGAGCACCGAGTAACTTAGTATGCAATCCATTTTGGTGGGTGTTACCCTAATTGTGTGGGGCCACTTGATGAATTTTTTTAACATCTACATTGTCCATTTGTGCTTTCAGCTCATTTAAGGACATTATCCCAAAACTTAAGAAATTCAAAATCCATGGCGGGTTATATCACTGGAAAAGGTGGTGAATAACCATTAAAAGCTTTGTATAGGCCACAAAAGTTTGGGATAAGCCTAAGGCTGAGGGTTCTAGGGTTGAGCCAGGGCTGATCTTGGCCAGCCTGTGGCAGGTGCTGACATGGACCAATGAGGTCGGCCTAAACAGGCTATCGCTGTTAAAAACGAGTAGAGGATCCGGATTCTTAAGGAAACCGTTCCACTTTTATACCGGTGAATCTGAGCCGTTTATCTTGAAAAGGAAGATAAACGTGTTCCAAAGGGAAGTGGGTCATCCATTTCGTCCTTCCCCGTTTTCTCCTCCTTTTCCGCATTCATCCCTCCTTCACCTCTTTTATTTCCTTCCAACGATGAAGATGTACGATGAAAGAAGGTCCGGTAGCTCAACTACCGTACACACCACACGTATGTGCGTCGAAAAGCTCTGTGGGGCCCACCATGTTGTATGTGTAAAATCCACTCTGTCCATCATTTGGATCAGCTCTTGTTAGTTCGTGAGCCCAAAAATCAGTATGTTGCAAAGTTCAATTGGGCTACAACAGAGGGAACACTACGAATATTGGGATGCCCATCATTGAAACCCTCTTGATGCCCACCGTGATGTTTATATGTCATCCAAGCCGTTCATAAGGTGGGACCCACCAGGATGAAGAAAAAAAATGATCAGATGGATCCAAAACTTTGGCAGGTCCGAGAAGGTTTAAATTGTAGCCGTCTGTTTCTACTTTGTGGCCCACTTGGAGTTTTGGATTAACCTTATTTTTTGCTAACGTACTACTAAAAGCTGGCACAAATGACGGAGTGGATGTCTGACACACATCAAGGTGGACCCACCAGAGCTTTTTGTTGCACGGACCCTCTACGTTTGCCATCCACCATATATGTGGCATGCATTTTCCCAATCCCGACCGTTGAACTGTGCCCGTATGTGTATGGGATATGGCCCGAATCAACACTGATCAATGGTGGGGCCACCATAATAATCACCTGTCTCGATAACCAGGCCAATGGGTTCATTAGGTGGGCCAGATCTGCATGTTGAATAGGACCATCGGCTGTCCAGTCATTTCGAAGGTGTGGCCCACTTTATGAGTGCATTGGACGGTCCCAGGCCAATAGCGGGATTGGGCCGACAGGGACAACACGAACCCAAAAGAGGTCGCTGTTGACAAATCGGGCACCCTAACCAAGACTGCCATGGACTGGCCCCGGGACTGTCATCAGGCCCACATGTTCTTTTTCAGGGCTATCAAACAAATGAGCCCAAACCAAGCCCAGATCAAACAACATTTCAGGGAGGCCTAGCCCTATTCGTTCATAGGCTGTCAATGGCTCAAGTAGAGAATTGTCTTAGGCCCAGATTTTGAAATGTCCAAGCCAGCTTATTCAATTGATAGGCCCAGGCCCAGCTAATTGACAGCCCTATTTCCTAGTTCGGCCCCCACTTGTGGCTTTGATTTGTAAATGACTCGGCACCTCGGTCCAACTCATCCAACCGATTCAAAATGCACGAGTTGACTCAGATAAGTTGCATGGGATTCCTCCAGACTCCAAAGTCTTAAACCCTGCTGTCATATTGGGTAGGGCATGTGCCTTAAACAGTCCATCAAGCTGAGGAGCAACCACTGATGGTCCGAATAATGAAACCATATGAGTAAGTGATTACTTACGTTCGGAGATGAGCTACTGAGCTAGACCGACAACGATAGAGCTCGGACTCGTCCTCCAAGGGAGATCTACAGTTCAGATGAGAAACCCAAAGGGGGAGCTTAACGAGCACCACATCCTAAGCAGATGATGCTGGCCACCGCCAATACAAGTCCAGGGCAGATCCACAAAACCCGAACGAGATAGGGATCTGTCTTCATCTTAGCTGTAGATCTCTCCCACAAGTCATGGACGAAGCTTCCGCCTAATTATGACTCTCCTAATGTATCCTAACAGGATCCCCGCATCCAAAACATTTCCTAAATCCTAAAATAAGACTTTGATCTCCAAACCTAAGGCGACACAAGCTGACTTGTTAGGATGAACTCAACCTAAGGTAAACTGAGTTGGTCCGAGTCACCGAGTCTTCAAACCATGCAGGGAAGCTATATTCCTACTATTCCTAATCACTAGCGACATATGAAAAGGCCAAAGAGTGATAGGCACTTGACAATGAGTTAGAAATTGCAGGCACAGCATACAAGTAATCCAAATTAAACTGTCCAACTTCTGAATTTCTTTTTTATTTTTGTAAGGTGGGACCACAATGAGATGTGTCGTTAATAAAAAGTTACAATTAATTGATTATCTTACTATCAGATTGGTGGACATTTACTGGACGGTTAGGAATATTCGATGATCCTATTTCAACAATCAAGCGTCCACTAATCTCGATCTTGAAGAGTATCAACTCTCTCTCCCTCTCTCTCTCTCTCTCTCTGTGTGTATAAAAGATACGAAAGCCAGAGGCCCAATTCCACTTCAGCCTATCACATCTCAAAATCAATGGAAGCATTGAGGGACGTTCAAATCCAAGAAAACAAAGTCCCTCATTTGGTTATTTTGCCACTCCCATTTCAAGGACACATCAATCCCATGCTTCAACTGGCCACTCTCCTACACTCTAAAGGATTCTCAATCACCATAGTTCACACTCACACCAACTCTCCCAATCCAGCCAACTTCCCCAACTTCCACTTCGAGCCCATACCAGACGGCTTAACCAATGGTCAGGCCTCGACTGAAGACCCATTAACCCTTGTGTCCATCCTTAACGACACATGCCAAGTACCGTTCCATGATACCTTGTACCGATTACTATCAGACGGCCCGCATGGCCCGGTTACATGCATCATCACTGATGAGCTTTTTCACTTCACTAAAGCCGTCGCCGACCATTTGAAGCTCCCAAGAATTTTGTTATGCACCAGCAGTGCCACATCTTCTAGCACCATGGTGACTTTAAAGCTTCTACAAGAAACTGGAGTCCTTTCCATAGCAGGTATGTGTGCACATTAGGGGCTCGTTTGTCTGTCTACCAAATCTTGATTGGTTCTCCTTAAGAAGTTCTTGAAACGTACCGTCTTATATGCATCTAACAACGAAGTTCTTAAATTGCATAATGCATCATCATTACAAATTTTGATTTGATGGTACAGCCAAACACACCATTACAATTCTTAGGGGCTGTTTTCATACATCACATGTGCCAAGTGTTCTATGCACTTGACCATCCATATTTAAAAACTCATAATACTACATGTGTAACCATCAATCTTCACGCACCTTCGATGTGCCATTATGTCAATCAACATTCAGATGCACCATAATACTGCATATGTTATCAACCATCTTAAGCTTCCTACATTTTTTACCATTTCATGCCCCTAATGGTTGACAAATATTGTACATGCAGTCCTGCATTTCATGTCCAGCATAGCATGTGCAGGACAGCATATGCTGCAATGGCTTTGCATGCATTCTGACCGCCCTTGGATGGCCATTGTCCTTTCAAGGAGAGAGGGTGCGGCTGAGGGTATTTTGAAGTGGAATGTAAGCAATCATCAAGTGTGCTAAGTTACAGCAACAGTTCACCATCATTTTTGGAGTTTTGGTCTATCACCGACCGTACACTTGATGCACCTATAGGAGAAATCTGAAGTATCCCAATTGTTGGGTTAGTCCCACATTGGTTGGAGGGACAATGAAAGGAGTTTCATATACTATGAGGTCACTCCATCTACCAGGATAACCTTTTGGGTGTGTCACAACACTGGTATCAGAGCAAGGTTATCCATCCAAGCCTATGACATGGTGGTGCCCATGCCTTAGGACCCACGACTGAGTGGGGTAAGCCGAGACCAAGTTCCAAGCACCCCACATTTGTTGTAGGAGGGGGGTTGTTGGGTTAGTCCCACATCGGCTGGAGGGGACGATGAAAAGAGCTTCATATACTCTGGGTCAATCTACCTAATGGGTTAACCTTTTGGGTGTGACACAACACCAATTACAAACCCATGTGAATGGAGCATGCCTCTGCCTCTGTATGCACATTGTTTGGACAATCTTAATCTTCTGATCTTCTTCTTCCTCTTTCCTTTTTTTAACATATCCACTTGCAATCGACCAATCGGATGGACAGGATCATTCGATGAGTTGGATTCTTAAGCTATGCAGCCCTATCTACACTGGACCTTATGATTTGGCAGTTGACAAGTTGCATTGAGGTGTGTATGTGCCACATATAGGGGTGATAGATAACTCGAAAATTTTCCTTGAGTAGGTCCATGGATGGAAGTGGGCAGATCCGCCAGACTTGTTGATTAGGGCCAACCAATCTGGTCTCGGTTTGAGTCACGACTCACCTGAGTCAGGGGGTGACTTCTCCAGGTCAAAATTTAGGAGGCTGACTCGTGGTACCAAGAAAAAATGGACTCAACTGAGTCTGAGTCAACTCGGATGAGCACATAGGCTAGCCGATGGGCCAGGCTGGTCTTTGACAGGTCTCAGCCCAGGTCAGTTAGGCCCAGCCCATTTATACCCCAAATAGGTCTAAAAACCTATTAAAAAAAAAAATGAAAGACAAGGAAATAATGGATTGATCCTTTATGAAGAAAATGCAACAAACAACATGGCTTGGGGCACTTTAATTGATAGTTTTTATGTGGAGATTACAACGGAGTAAAACTATCTTAGGTATTTTTAGAACAAAAATATGTCGCCAAGACCTCCCACGAGTGATCATGTCAAGTTTCTAATGAAAAATTTAAATTGCAAAAGGTTTAGATCATACTTATTCTGAAGATCTACGATGTAGAGAAATACGATCCGAAGTCTTTCTTCTAACCCAGGAGGTCTCTTCCCAATCCAAGTATGGAGAGTCGAGATCACCCTAAGTCAAATCATCTAGTAGGTGTAAAGGCTGAGGCATGCCATCACGGAAGTGGACAATGTGATCACACCAGAGTTTTGCTATTTCCTTTTGCCATGGTCCACCAAAGTTTTGTATCAAGGTAAAAGTCGGGCCTTGGAGGTCCCCTGGGGTGTTACATGCCGTGGAGGTTCCGATTTGAGGCTTATATCACGTGAGATGAGTTCTCATGAGAACTGGTGTGGTGTGCAGGTAGAGCTATACACGAGCCAAGTCGAGCTGAGCTTTGCCCTATTCGATCTAGGCTCGTTCAATGACCACCCTTGCTCCTGTTCGGCTCAATTCGACCTTTGAGCTGGACTGACATGATCAAGCTTGCTTGATCGAGCTTTCCAGCCAAGTTGGAGCCCAATTCAAGCCTAGAAAAAATAAAAAATTAAATAGGCCCGGCCGAAAAGCGCAACCTAAAACTATTTAAAATTTGGGCCTAAAGGCAGCCCAAAACCCATTGACACCCCTAATTTGCTTTTATAGAAAGTTTCACCTCTCATTTCTTTTCCTTATTCTCATGTGGGACTAAACAACATACATTTCCAACTAGCTGAGTCAAGTTCCAACCGAGTTGAGCCAAATCAAGTTGCGATCGATCGAGCCGAGTTTTGAACCGAACTGAATCGAGCTAGGCCCAACTCAAGCTAGGCTCGAAACTCATTTCGAGCATGGAAAAAAGGCTCAGCTTGGTTTGGAGCTAGTATTTGAATCAAGCCGTTCCAAGCCGAGTCGAGCTCGCTCAACTCGTGTACAGCTATATGTGTAGGTTATATATATATATATATATATATATATATATATATATATATAGAGAGAGAGAGAGAGAGAGAGAGAGAGAGAGAGAGAGAGAGGAATGCTCACCTGCGCACTTCTCTCACCAAAACTTGTGAGCACTTTTTCATGGCTCATTGCACATGTCGTGAACCCAAAATCTGAGCCAGTCCACATGATGCAGCACCCCAAAAAACCCCAAGGCCCATCTTTCAACTTGTTCTTGAAGCTTTGATGGGCCATAAAAAAGGAAACAATTTCCTCCCTTGATTTGCCTCTTGCTTTCTGCTGCAGCCTACCAGAGTTCTGGATTAGGTTGGAAGATGGGTCTTAGGGATTTTTTTGGGTACTGCATCACATGGACGGCTCAAATTTTGGGCTCACATCATGTGCAATGAGCCATGAAAAAGTGATCATTAGTTTCTCGTTAGGGAGGGAGGGAGGGAGGGAGGGAGAATCATGCTCACCTACTGCACCTTTGCACGCATGTCATGGGCATAAAATCCAAATGGTCCATATGATGTGGCACCCCATGAAACCCATGTGGCCCAATTTTCAGTATGATCCAAGACTCTGGTGGGCGATAGCAAAATTAGGCAAATCAAGGGAGGAATTGTTTCCTTTTGCCATGGCCCACTAGAGTTTTAGATCAGGCTGAAAGTTGGGCATATGAGGTGTCGCATCACGTAGACCATTTAGATTTTGTGCCAATGACTAGTCTGCACAGGTGCTCACCTAAGAAGGTGTTCAGGGTGAAGCATTTCATGTGTGTGTAGAGAGAGGGAGAGAGGGAAAGAGAATTTCTCTTGGGAACTGATTCTCATGAGAACTCGTGAGAACCCTTTAAAAAATCATCTCATGTAATGTGTGCACAAAATATGAACTGTTAACTAGATGAGTCACCCTAGTGAAACCCTTAAGACCCAAAACTCAGCTTGATACAAAAATCAGGTGGACCATAGTAAAGTGGGAGGGAATTTCCACCTTTGATTTTTACTAGAGCCCTCCTAAGTTACAAAACAAAATGATTTTTTCCCAACCCTTCATCCAAGCCAGATGAAGGGCCTTTGTAGCCTCGATTGCATGGATACGTCACCTGAAATGAGTTCTTAAAGGATTCTCATGACTTCTCATTGAACATCACTCCTAAGGAAAAATCTCTCTCTCTCTCTCTCTCTCTCTCTCTCTCTCTCTCTCTCTCTCTCGGTCGGACTCATAGAGCTCGACCTCATGCAAAGCTCCATGAGTAGGGCTGTAAATGGGTCAGTGGACCCGATGGGGTACCTGGACCCAACCCATTTAGACCCGACCCATTTGTTAAATGGTACGGGTCTGGGTCCAAGAACAGACCCAGTTGCTAAACAGGTCTAGGTCTGATTTCCTTTATATTAGGCCCGGCCCGACCCAACCCGACCCGACCCAACCCAAACCCATTTAGTAAGTGGGCGGGTTTGGTCTACGTTTCAAGGCAACCGTCTAGCCCAGACCCATCTAGACCCGGTTTTAAGCCTTGTAAAATGCTTGCATACTTAATTCAGACCCTGACCAATTAGACCTGACCCATTTATAAATGGGTCTGGGTGGATCTCCCTCTAGCAGACCCGGACCCATTTATAAATGGGTCTGATGGGTTGACTCGGACCTAGACCCAGACCCACCCATGTAGTAAAAGGGTCTGAGTCTAAAATTTAGACCAAACTCGTTTAGTAAATGGGCGGGTCTGGTTTTGGCTAAACCCACCCCCGAACCCAGCCATTTACAGCCCTATCCATGAGGTTGAATATATATATATATATATATATATATATATATATATATATATATATATATATATATATATATATATAGAGAGAGAGAGAGAGAGAGAGAGAGAGAGAGAGAGAGAGTGCGAATCGTGTGTGTTGAAGGCACACAAAAATCCAGCGCCATAGCTTCTAATTGGTCCACGTCATCATGGATGACGCCATCTCTCAAGACGTGCCAATTACCTCTCTCAGTAATGGATATTCCGCACTACACAACCCCACTTTGATTCATCTGGACTCCACCATGATTCATGTGTTAGGTCCACACAGTCCATCAATTTTTCCATATTATTCTAGATCAAGAGCCCAAAAACCAGGCACATCCAAAGCTCAAGTGGACCACAGGTAGCACAGAAAGCAGCAGGGATTGCACGACTAACATTGAAACTTTCCTAGGGCCCACTGAGAGGTTTATTTGTCATCTAACATATTCACGAAGGTCACACAAACCTGGATGAAAGGAAAAAACAAATATCATCTTCATGAGAGCCTTTTGTGGCCTAAAAAAGCTTTCAATGGTAGGCGTCCAATTTCCACTGTTTCCTATAGTGTGGCCCACTTGAGCTTTGGATCTCTCTCTTTTTGGTTTCATGCCCTAGAAGTATGGAAAAATGGATGGACTGTGTGGATCGAATACATACATCATGATGGAGTCCACATATGTTCCACATGTCAACGCTATACCGAGAATTTCTCTCTCTCAAGCCGCAAAATTTCTTCATGTGTGAAATTTAGGTGGGCCGCATAATGATGTATTTATTAGATCTCCACCGTCCATCCAGTTTTTCAGATCATTACAGGAAATGAGCCTAAAAAGAAGGCAAATCCAAAGCTCAAGTGGACCACACCACAGGAAACACTACGAATTGATGCTACTGTTGAAAACTTCTTGAGGCGACAAACGGCTCTGATCAAGATGATATTTATGTTTTACATTCATCCAGGAATGGGGTGACCTTGTGACCAGGTTATATGGCAAATAAGACTCACGATTGGCCATAGAAGGTTTCAATGGTAGTTGTTCAATCATCACTGCTTTGTGTGGTGTGGTCCACTTGAGCTTTAGATGTATCTCATTTTCCTGATCTCGATCTAAAATTATCTGAAAAAGTTAATGGACAGTTTGGGTATAACACAAAAATCATGATAGACCCGGATAAGTTCCACACGTTAAAATATCTTGGGAGCAGGCAATTTATCTGGAAGAGAAAAAATCCACATATCTTGCAGACGAGATTCATTGGAATGACGTGGACCAATGAAAAACGTGGCACTGGAATTTCCTATGCTTTCAACGATAAAACTTTTGCTACACTCCACGAGTTAGCTACGCCTACACCTAGGGTTGTCAACGGATCGGATATAGACCGGATCAATGATGATCTGAATCCGATCCGATTAAGGATATACCTGATCCGTATCCGACCCAAATCTGATTCAGATTATAAGCATATGATCCGAATCCGACCCGTTTAGATATTTACAAATTCAAATCCGACCCAAATATGACCCGATCTCATTCTGATAGTGGTGTCCATTCAATCTAGCTATATGGATGGATGGCGTGGAAAAAATACATACATTGTGGTGGGGGCCACCCTGTTAGCTAGGCAACACACCCACCCTGTTAGCTAGGCAAGGTACCCACCCTGTTAGTCACAAGCTGCACCCACCCACCCTGTTAGTCACACGCTGCACCCACCCACCCTGTTAGCCAAGCAATGCACGCACAGATTTAGTCACACGCTGCACCCACACACCCTGTTAGCCAGGCAACACACACACACGACCCGTCTCTAGCGGTCGGCTGACCATCCAAAGAAGGAAGGGGAGAGAGAGAGAGAGAGAGAGAGAGAGAGAGAGAGAGAGAGAGAGTGAAGGTTTTATTTTTATACCCTGATTTAATTAGGATCATTAACGGAGCGGATCATCCTCGATCCGAATCCGACCCGATTATTAAACGGATCAATATCTTCGATCCAAATCCGACCCGCTGATCCAATTACTGGTCTGAATTCTGATTAAGTCAGATTGAATACGGATCGGATTCGAATCATGATCCGAGTCGTTAACAGCCCTAGCTACACCAGGTGTAGCAATGACCCACCATGATGTATGTGTTGTATCCACGCCGTCCATCCATTTGGTGAGATCATTTTAGGGCATGATACAAAAAAATGAGGCAAATTAAGTAAAGCTCAAGTTGACCCAGAACAGAAAATAGTGGGGATTGAACACTAACCATTAAAAACTTCTTAGGGGGCCACTTGAGATTCTGATCTGCCTCAGTTTTGGTATCATGCCCTAAAATCATCTCTCTAAATAGATGGACCGTGTGGTCATTGCTACACGCGGTGTAGCTAGCATAGCTAACTCATGGGTGTAGTAAATTTTCAATTTGGTGTCTGCCATACTACAAAGCTCGACATAACCTACTATAAAAGAAGTCTATCGATCTACCTCATGCATGCATGTACTCAAATCTAAGCCTCCCACACTGTCATCAATATCCAATAAAGATCTATATTTCCTGTTAATCAAATAGTGCACTATATAATTCATGTTATCATATTATCATCGAGCATGATCAAATCAGTTTTAATGCTTAAAAGAAAACTTAATTAAAACATCCTAAATGTTGCGCCTAGTGAAAAAATCATTTGATGACTCTCCGATTTATTCAGATATAGCCATACATCAATCCATCTGTAAAACTTAGTAGATCTCTTATTGGTCCATACAAGAATTAACAGCTCTTAATGGAAGTACTCAGCCACATCTACTTTCAATGGTCATGTGGTCACCTCATAGTAAGAGCCAAAGCTGATTAGTCAAGAACACGATCCTTACATGTCCTCATTTTTAAGAATTAATTATCTATCATGCACCATCAAGTCCTAATTACCAATCTAATTATAATCTAGGCTGATGGCCCCTAGACTATTAACTTTATGTCGATCCAATCCAATAAAAGTGTCTAAAGGTCGTATCATGAATCTGACATTCATAAAACACTCACACAAAGGCACACCGACACTAAGTCGACTCACTAATGGTAGAGACTATCCATCATAACCTAAGTTAGCGTCTCATGTAAGATTATCATACATCTTATAAATGAACATCCATAAGTGTGTCCTAAGCACCTGCAATTGTCACCATAAAAACATGGTATTGGGATTTATAGATCACAACTCTTCTCGATCAAAGATTGTTTTGACAAATCTCTAGTTTCCAATGACCACTGGAGGACTCAATCCTCAACTAGCCCATACACATGTACATTAAGGTGACACTACAACTAATGCACAAAAGGTTATCCAAGAAAGACCTATGGTCATCATGATCTACGGCCGAGATAAGCATGTGGCTAGTGGATGATCACTCATTGGTTTTCAAGGGCACATGCTCCAACATTTATTTGGGCAACCCTTTAGTGATAATAAACATTCATTTAGTGGACCCCACTATGAAACTTACCTACGTACATGTCACGAGATACAGTGGGGTTTAAAAACACATTCAAACAAGTGTAGGTTATTGTAAACATATTAATAAATTTGCTTCTATATACCAGATGGTCAGCCAAACACACTTATTCCTGAGATTCCGCCACTCAGGATCAAGGACATTCCAGACGTCAGCACAACAGATCCCCATATATTCGAGCGATTGTCTGCCAACCTGCGCATTGCAATGAGGTCCGCTTTGGCTTGTATCATGAACACATTCGATGATCTTGAGCATGCTGCATTGGCAAAAGTTAGAGAAGATCGTCATCCCACGCCACTCTTTGCGGTGGGCCCGCTCTACAAATTCATGGCAGGAACATCAAACAGGTTACTAACACAAGACTACTACAGCTGCATGGCTTGGCTAGACAAGCAGGCGCCGCAGTCCGTCATTTACATCAGCTTTGGCAGCTTAGCTTCCATTGATAAAACAGAAATGGAAGAGATAGCATGGGGGCTAGCTAATAGTGACCAGCCCTTCTTGTGGGTGGTCCGGCCCGGCTCCATCCACGGCCAGGATTGGGTCAAACTGCCAGAATGGTTCGAGGAGAAGACACGGGAGAGGGGCCAAATCATTAAGTGGGCCCCACAACAAGAAGTGCTGGCCCACCCATCAGTGGGAGGATTTTGGACACACAATGGTTGGAATTCTACATTGGAGAGCATATGTGAAGGGGTTCCCATGTTATGTTCTCCTTATTTATGGGACCAAAATGTGAATGCTAGGTATGTGAGCCATATTTGGAGGGTTGGAATGCAACTTGAGAATGGGTTCGATAGAAGTGAGATAGAGTGGGCCATCAGAAGATTGATGGTCGAGATTGAAGGGAAGGATATCAGAGAGAGGGCAGGTGCTCTAAAGGAAAATGCAATGCGTTGCATAGAGAAAGGAGGTTCTTCATATGAGTCATTAGAGAGTTTGATTGATCTTATCATGTCATTGTAATGCCTCTTTTCTTATATATATTTCATTTCGTGGGCCAGCTACAACAAGATGTATGTGATCAAATAGGGCTATATGTTTCAAATGTAACTATATCCCTTCTATATTAAATAGTGCACTGATTGAAATATAGGTTGTACATGAACTTTCATTACAACTGCATCATCACCGTCAAGAAGGGCACATGCTCTTAATAATACCCTCAAAATCTGTAAGATTGGAAGATGGTAGCTGTTGTGGGTAAATCCGAGCTGACCTTAGGTCACAAGGAAAGCTCATAGTCCCATATGGGTACAAGTCTCTAAGCTCATGCACCAACATCGGATGCTAAACAACCAACCATGACGGGGGAAAAAATATTGAGGACCTAAGGTGATCACTAAAATAAGATGACATGTCCCGAAAAGACAGTCCGAGGACGACCTAAGGTGATGAGCTCCATCAGCTGAGCATCAAATATTAGATCGGTCATCTAAAGAGTAACGACTCCAATCCAAAATATCTACAAGTCAGGGAGCTCAGCCAATGAGCTCTGCCCCTAGGCTGACCTGGCTCACGACTAACTATCATAAAGGCGCGCGACAAATAAGGGACGATCCTGAATAAACCGAACATGTTTCTAGAAGTTACAGGTGTGACACAGGCCGGCCATTACTGGCATAATGCCCACATTCATTGCCCTCTATAGCTCTTTGTTTATCCTATTAATAGGAGACACTTATACAAGCTAAGGTATGGACAATCTCCCCCAAGTACACTTGGGTTCTTATCCTTGCCCTGGTGGTAGACTCAAGGAGTTTCAACACCAGGACTTGGGTTCGAGTCCCATAGGTGGTGAAAATCCACTACGGGGTGAGTTTAGGGGTGTGTGTTCGTGGGTGGGCACGGAGATGCGCGTGTAAAAAAAAATCTCTCTCAAGCACTCTGCTTATACACTCCTCAAACTTTTGACTTGACTTAAGCATCGGATGGGCTAACGGCCAGACCCCAACCACCCCCCTGGGCCTTCTCTTGTGATTTGCAGAGCCTGAGAGATCTTCCAATTTGGATTCAGTCTGCTCAACTTAAGAAATCCGAAGTAACAATTCGGACAACAGTGGAGATCACATCATCTTCTCTATTGAACATTTTTAAGCCCATTAATCTTCGCACCTTTTTTTGTTGGATCTTTACCATGACAAATGAAAGGTTATGATTGTCTAATCTAGGATATATCTTGGACATTATATTGGGCCCACTAAGAATAAAAAGAGTTCATCATAAGCTCATGCCTCCAATACCCTCGATCAATCTCTTCAAATTCATGTAAGATGACCCACCATGATTAACGCATTTCCTTGCCAAATCTACCATTTTAGCCATTGATTTCCTCATCTCCACATTTTAATGCATCAGCTCTCTCACCATCAGCTCAACCGTCCATCTGTCCCATCTATCCTTCATCTCCAAACAAACCTTCCATACATTGACGAACCGGCTGTTTACCTGCTGGTCCACGAAGAAGGGCCAGCACATCATCGGTACACCAGCAAACCCGCCATCCAGCGTCGAGTTCCACCCGCTGTAACCAACTGCCGGGTGGGTCAGCTCCTCCTGCTGTGGAGCCCACTCAACAAGGCATCCCCTCTGGTTGGTCACTTCCAGTAACTCGCCTGGGATGTGGCCCAGACGAGTCGAGCTGAGTTTTGCAGAGTGGACGGTTTGGAGAACCGGTTCGATGAGTTGTGGGGATAATCTGGACCATTCATCTGATGGGGCATGCAATAGATTGACAATTGGAATCATATTAAGTTCGGATAATATGGTGGTGTGGTGCTGGTATATGTAATTATGTGGGAGGATATCAGGTGAAATTCGAGCATCGCGTGTTCGGATTCCCAAGGTCTGAAGCACGTGATCAGGCCTTGTGTCAGTATCTTTGGCCTCCATACCGGATTCGGATTAGGTGGTGGGACGTTCACCACTGGGTTACCCCCTCGTGGCAGCACGTTAGTGGGGCCACATGCGGTGCCAAAGATGGGACCCGCAGACTTTTCGTATGTATTCGGCTGCGGGCCCCATCGTCAGTTTTGTCTAGGATTGGTTTGAAAAAGCACAGCTTAGATTAGTCCGAATAGAAGTTTAAACCAAACCAAGTATGAATCCAGCTCATTTCAAAATACAAACCAAGCTCAAACTATGGCAGTACTGCCTTGAAGCTCAGTTTGATTCGGCTCATAGACTGTAAGCACATTGTTTCCTGTGGTGTGATCCACTTTAGCGTGCTATATGCTTCGATTTTGGGATCATGTCCTAAAATGATATGTAAAAATGGATGGAGGCGTGGATTTTAGATATATATATATATATATATATATATATATATATATATATATATATATATATATATATATATATATATATATATATGTGTGTGTGTGTGTGTGTGTGTGTGTGTGTGAGATGATGTCGATAATACATAATACATATACATGAATGAACACTGTTTCCTTGCACTTGTAAAATTATGTTTGTGTACTTTTGTTTGGAAAATGTACTTTCATGTCTATTTTGAAGTTGCACTTCCTTTGAAGGATATTAGCGTGTGTTTGGATTATTGACTTCCATGGTAATGTGGTGTGGTCCATTGTAAAAATATAATGATTATGATTACTAGGGTAGTTAAATGAAAGCTGGATGTAATTCTAATGGCTTTAATTTTTTACATGCTTGTAATATACTTTCCTGAATAGGCGTGTATGGATATAACTTGCCTAATATTACTAGGTGAAAAAGCATTAAATTTGACGATCGGTTACCATCCATGCAGTCGAAAAAAACCGCCGTGCTATCGTAAGTGGAAAACAAAATTCAATAGTCCTCAACTGTCGGCAACTGTCGGCAAATATTCAACGGTCCAAGACAATTGATCGAATTTTGACAGTCCATACCTATCGAATAGTGTAGAAAATCGACCTACGGGGACCATCAATTGTTTACAAAAATCGACAAAAGTAGTTGAATATTTTTCGACGGTCCAAATCCGTCATTCTGGGTGAAAATTATAGGAATATTCGATAATCTCGGATAGTCGATAAATATAAACGACGGTCCTAAACCATCAAGTTTTTATTACACAGGAAAAAATACCTACATTTTGTGGGGGTTGCCCCAATACATCTTGTAAACCTGTAAATTCATAAATAATTTATAAAACCACAACATTATTACAAACAAAATACAACTACAATCTACAAACACAATACATAACCAACACAATCCTCTAACAAAATACAACAAAATCCAATGAAAGAAAAACTAGAAAATCGACTCTGAGAGAGAGAGAGAGAGAGAGAGAGAGAGAGAGAGAGAGAGAGAGAGAGAGAGAGGTTGGTGGGGGCGTGCAGCCAGCAGAGAGAGAGGAGGCAGGCCCATGGCCGTTGGCTGACGGTCATGGCAACGGCAGTGACTGCCGATCATGGCAAAAACGAGCATGAAGACGAGAGAGGGAAGATCCATACCTAGCACCAAAAGGGAGGGAGAGAGATGGCCGCCGGCTGATAGTCAGCATAGAGAGAGGAGGTAGGCCCATGGCCACCGACTGACGGTCATGGTAGTGGCAACGACTGCCGACCATGGCAGAAATGAGCTTGAAACCAAGAGAGAAGGAAGATCCATACCTGGCACCAAAAGGGAGAGAGAGAGATGGGGTATCTGCGTTGCTGTCGGAGAGAGAGAGAGAGAGAGAGAGAGAGAGAGAGAGAGATGGGATTGGGTTATGGCAGTCTTTTTTTTTTTAGCCTAAATTTTGAAAATTCGACGGTCCAGGACGGTAAAAAAAAAAAAAAGCATTATTTTCAACTATCTTGGACAGTCAAATTTCCAGTTGACTATACTGCCTGTCGGGCTCGACTTAAAAATTCGATGGTCATTAACATTCGAATTTTAAGGCTCTAAATTTGACTTTTCTGGACCATTGAATTTAGCGCTTTTCCACGTAATGTATGTGTTATATCCACATCGTCCATCAATTTTGAAATATTAATTTAGGGCTTGAACCTAAATATCAGCTTCATCCGACACTTTTGTGGGCCATAGGAGCTTTTTTAATGGCGGGTGTTCAATCTCAACTGCTTCTGTGGTGTGGTCAATTTTCATTTTGGATGTGGCTCAATTTTTGTCTATTTCCATAAAATGCTCTTACAAAATGAATGGACGATGTAAATATAATACTTACATCATAGTGGGGCCCACAAAACTGTGACACGTTGAAGCACTTCCATTCCATACATTCGGATGGATTCTTATGATTTGACAGCTTGGTTTATCCAACCGGCTGCAAAGAGTAATAATGAAAATTTTACCATACAATACGTGGAAGTCAACAATCCAAACACACCCTTAAACATTATGTAGGAAAATACTTTTTGTATTTTTTCTAACTTTTAATTTTTTTTATTTAAGCGAACAAATAAAAAAAAGAGAGAGAGAGAGACGCCACCCACCTGTTCAAACTCGGCCTGGACCGATTTGAAATTTTTGACCAAACCAATCTCGACTCAAACTAGATTTTTTTAAGCAAACCAACCTCAGGACCCATGGGTCGGCTCAAAACCCAAACCGGACTTATCCACAAACTGGGGAGGCACAAAAACAACCAAACCAAACTAGGGCTAACTCAGCCCAGCCCGAACCGTTGCCCACCTCTAGTCGTGTCCCACCACAATGGGTGAGGACGTCGATTACTTGCGAACGGCCCTGCGCTGGAAAGCTAAGTATGGCCACAGTAATGTTTGTGAGAAAGTCACCTTATCCATTAATTTTGTGAGCTTATTTTAAGACGTGCCACCAAAAATGAGCCAAATCCAAGAACTCAAGTGGGGTGGTGAGCGGTGGTGAAATATTCATATAGCCAATGATATTTTGTATTCGGACTAAGTTTTTGTATTTTCAGTTCATCTAAGAGGGAATGACCTTATACACAGTTTGGATGGCTTATAAACATAAGGTGTAGCTCAAGAAAGTTTCAATGATGGATATTTCTTTCACCAGGTGTCTCTCTCTCTCTCTCTCTCTCTCTCTCTTATATGGCCCACTTGAGTCTTTAGAGCCAGCTCATTTGGTAGCATATCCTAAAAGGAGTTTGCAAAAGGATGGACAAAGTAGATTTCTCACGAATATCACCGTGGACCCCAGGAACTCCCTTTGGCAAGAAATCTGCGGCCGTCCGTGGAATGAGCACCCAGGTGGGGTGACCCTGACACCACCTCTTCCAAAGTGAGCCAACATGATGGGATTTGATTGGACCATTTTCCAGTGTTAGAGATGAGGCTCTATCATCTGTACCCTCAACCAAACAACTTTCAAACATGTTTTTTACGAGCTGCATCTCTCACAATGATACATGGCATAATCAAATCCTACCACGTCAATTCACCATAGAAGTGTGGCTGGTGACAGCATCACCATGCAATCCACATCTGTTTATACACAAGCGGTGGAGACGTTTTTCTTCGTACAAAGAACTGATATGACACATAGCCTACTTATTTAGACGGTACACATATGGGTCATTTTAAGATCCGGAATTTTATTATGTGGTAACAAGAAATAAAGCAACGGTACATATTTAATAGAGAAAAGACAAAAGATGTGACGTCAAAGATCTTCCAATTTGGGAAACTTTCTTGACATGATTCATCCACGATAGGGGACATCAGATCAATGAACTGGATCAACCAATCATGTGTCCTAAATATACGGATTGGATACCAACCTTAAAGAACTTGACCTCCTTTTTAAAACATTGTTGATAAGGAAACGGTTCCACTTCTATACCGGCGGCTGAATCTGAGCCGTTTATCTTGGAAGGGAAGATAAACGTGTTCAAAGGGAAGTGGGTCATCCATTTCGTCCTTCCCCATTCGTCCTTTCTTCACCTCCTTTATTCCTTCCAACGGCCAAGATGTATGATGAAAGAAGGTCCGGTACTCCTCCTTATCTGCTCACCTACCGTAGCCACACGTGCCACACGTGTAGGGGTAACTGAAAAACGGCCAAACCGTCTGAAAAAGAACGCGAATTTCCTACCACTATTGCAGGGAGCATGTGCATCGAAAAGCTCTGTGGGGCCCACCATGCTGGGTGTGTAAAATCCACTCCGTCCATCATTTTGGATCAGTTCTTGTTAGTTAGTGAGCCCAAAGTTTAGTCCGTTTCAAAACTCAAGTGGGCCACACCAGTGGGAACACTACGAATGGGGATACCCATCATTGAAACCCTCTTGGTGCCCACCGTGGTGTTTATATGTCATCCAAGCCGTTCATAAGGTGAGCCCCACAAGGATGAAGGGAAGGAAAAAAAAAAAAAAAAAAAAAGGTAAATGATCAGATGGATCCAAAACTTGGGCAGGTCTGAGGAGGTTTGAATTGTAGCCGTTTGTTCCTACTTTTCCCTGCGGTGTGGCCCACTTGAGTTTTGGATTGGCCTGATTTTTGCACAAAGGTCCTAATATTAGCTAGTCACAAGTTATGGAGTGGATGACATACATCAAGGTGGACCCACCAGAGCCTTTTGTTGCCGGGGCCCTCGCGTCTGCCACCGAGCTTAAGCATGTGAATGCACATCCGCCATACACGTGGCATGCATTTTCCCAACCCCGACCGTTGAACTGTGCCCATATGTGAATGGAATATGACTCCGAATCAACACTGATCAATGGTGGGCCCCACCATGAGGATCACCTGTCTCGATAACCAGGCGCCAATGTGCTCATTAGGTGGGCGGCCAGATCTGCATGCTGAATCGGACCATCGGCTGTCTAGTGATTTGGAAGGTGAGGCCCACTTTATGAGTGGATTGGACGGTCCCTGCAGGCCTGACAGGGACAACCCGAACCCAAAAGAGGTCACTGTAGACAAATCGGGCACACTAGCCAAGCTTACCATGGACTGGGCTCGGGCCTGTCGTTGGATTGTCATGAGATTACTTAGGACTGTGGATGGGTACCTGAAAGATAGGGCTCTCAATGGGACGAGCTTGGTGATAGTTTTTTAGTAAATGATCTTGACCGTCCATATTGAAGACCATTGATCAAATGGTTCGTATTTGTCAGATCAGTATGATGTCTTCATGCTAGCTGATCAAATATGTATTGAACCTGATGAACAGTCTGGATCTATGAATTGGACTGTTTAAGTGTCCCCATGCAACTAGGATCACTATAATTTATAGTGCTATGTAAGCATAATAATGGGGCCATCGACAGACTGGGACTGGGCTTGGGCTGGCTGTGATTTAACTGTTTGGGCCTAGCCTATTCAAATTTTGATTTTGCCCCGCCCCGGCATAAGGCCCATTGACAGCCGTGCCTAATACCAACATGAAAAAAGAAAGCCGATGTTTTATCTAGAAATGGCATCACCCAACGAAAGGGTTCGAGACTGGACCGGTACACAAACCCTATAGGACCATCCAGGAAATCAAATGTAGGACCTAGACCCAAACATGACCTTTTTAGGCCCATATGAATACGATACACCGAGACCCGACTTAAATTTGACCCATCGATAATCCTAGCTAATGGATGTACTGATTTGAGTGTACCAGTAATTTATGTTTCATTGAATTGAATTGAATCGCGATTATTTATTTGGTTGAGAGGAAATAATCAAATTATTTGAGTGGACCACCAAAGCTTATTCTACAATACAGTGTGTAGAGCCCACTGTAATATGTGTATCAAATCCAATTCATCCAGTCATATGCTCCCACTCTTGTTCTCCATTGATCTCAAAAAGCAAGCAGCTGATCCAAAACTCAGATAGGCCATACTATGTAAAATGATACTAAAGCATATAAAATCAGGCAATGTGGCCCACCTGAATTTTGTAATGAACTTGACCTTTTGAGGTGCCTATTGATCATGCAGGGTGCGTCCTATAAATACATTGTATATCATATAAAAACACAATGGGTCGTCCCACGTCCAATTCAAAATGTCCTAGTAACGGACATCCTCATCCTAACTTATTCCATGTGGTGTGACCCATATCCATGTTGGACCCCACACTGCTCGAAGTTGTGGTAATTACCATTTAATGCATGTAATCATTCCTTAATTTCACTCTGAAAAGGGAGACGATACGGTGGAGCATGAAGAAATGTAATATGGTAGAGTCATCTCTCCACATGACATGCGGCAAGGTGATGTGCAAATCAGATCCACCCATATGCAGAGACCTAGCATGATCTGTTTTAGATACTAGCGTAGGAATTCCAATTGACTTGCAAAATGGCATTTTGGCTTTTGCATTCCAAACAGTTACAAATGCAATTTGGCCAGAGGCCTTTTCTGCCCTTATGGCTCTCTTGATAGAAAAAGGCTTTTGGCTTAAACTCCCTTTTACCATAATTATACGCCCAATGGAGACCAAACCAAAATGGCAATTAATGGGAGCAACAGGTCTTAATAGGGGGACCATTTAGATCATTTTATCACCAGCTTCTTAGCCAAGCTATATG
This sequence comes from Liriodendron chinense, assembly GCA_003013855.2. NCBI lineage: Eukaryota > Viridiplantae > Streptophyta > Magnoliopsida > Magnoliales > Magnoliaceae > Liriodendron > Liriodendron chinense. The sequence continues at coordinate 2,267,970 of PVNU02001090.1, read as the reverse complement.
ACCATACAACAAATATTGACAAATGCATGGCCCTTTCTAGTGAAATTTTTTGCTACACCATAGGTTAGCTACGCTAGCTACACCGGGTGTAGCAATGACCCCACAATGATGCATGTGTTTTATTCACACCGTTCATCCCTTTGATGAGATCATTTTAGGGCATGACATAAAAAATGAGGCAAATCCAAAGCTTAAGAGGATCCAGCACAGAAAATAGTGGGGATTGAACGCCAATCATTAAAAACTTCTTGGGGGCGCTCAAGCTTCAAATCTGCCTCGTTTTTTGTATCATTTCTTAAAATGATCTTACAAAATGGGTGGACAACATGGATACAACACATACATCATGGTGGGGTCTGTTGATGCTAATTTCTGGTCAACGGACGAGGTGATAGAATTTATACGCGGGGGAACGATCGCCACCGTAGAAATCCTTCCTTGCTGAATTGGAGAAGGTGCTCGAATCAGAGGCTTGACTTTGATTCTGCAAAACACCACAAAGAATAGTGAAAAGGGGTGGCTGGGGTCCAGCCGTGAATCCTCCGATGCCTAAATTAGTAATGGCCTTTGAGAATCGTAGGATTACTTTGAATAGAGATTATTGTCGTACCTGTAATCATTGTTCATCTTCTTATTTATAGACGTTGATATGGATTTCGTGGGCCGAGATCACGGCGGATATCTTGCCTGAGAATCCAGGCGAGGATCTTGGGCCGTTCAGATCTTTCAGACTGTTCCGATCTTGAAAGACGCGCCCTCGTTTCAAGCCACTTAAGATGAAGGTGAGGTCGGCTTCCGTTTACCCGTCAGCTCGGGTCCGATCCGATCTATCTTCAGGGCAAGCGAAGTCAATAGCTCAGGCCTTCAATCTTACTATATTATTCCGAGGTCTCATGTGCTCGGGTCGGACAATTCGTGAAATTATCTCATAACAGCTGTCCCCCCACTCCCGAGGTGGATACTTCCATCTCGGGAGTAAATGTAGCTGACCTCGTTTTTGGCGGCAACTGCGCTTTAAATGCGCTGTTTCGAATTTTGAAAAGGCGCAATGATGATCGTACGGCGCGACAGCCTTTTATTTCGACGGACGAATGGTGTGGAGACACGTGGGGCCTCGTATCTTCGAACAGACGGGCCGAATATCGTTATCCAATGGGATGCTGACATGTGGCAAGTCTCGTCGATAGTTGCGTCGGTTCGTCCTTTGAGACCATGGATGACCACCGCGTGGCACAGCACGTCCTGCGTGCTGTCTCTTGCTACAGTATAAATACTATACTTAGGAATTTTGCGGGATTTCCTGCTTCTTCCCTGTTTGCGATTCCTCTTCTTCCGCTCTACAGTTTTCCCTGCGATTCCTTCTGGGCCATCCTCTATGACCTGATTCGGACCGCTGTGATCTTACCAAGGTGTCCTTACTTTCTTTCCTTGGCCCATTCCTTTTCCGGAAAATAATCCGGTACGTTCATCTTTCTTTTTTGCTTCCGCCCAGTTCTTAGTTCCCCCCTCTGTTTTTCTTTTCTAATGGCTGGCTCGGAAGAAAGTTCTTCACGGACTTTATCTTCTTCTCTGCCTGTTGGGGAACCCAGACTGTTGGAGACCCTACCCGTTGCCGTAGAACCTTCGGGAGGAGCTCTGTTGGCAGAAACTCCCTCGTCCTTTGCTTCGGATGAAGTTCCAGTGGCTGGGACTTCAGGTCGGGTTGCTGGCAGGGTTTCTGATTACCCGGCCGACCTGATCTGGACAACTCTTACCCAATCCGACCTGATTAGGATCGGAATACTGTATCCCTGGGGCCTTAGACCTTAGGCTTCCTGGGCTTGATGATTTTCCGACCCGTCCACCTGGAGACCAGGTCACTGTATATGCCCAGTTCTTTGAGGCCGGTTTTCGTCTCCCTCTTCTTCCTGCCGTGAGGGAGTATCTATCTACAGTCAACCTTGCTCCGGGCCAGTTGGCCCCGAACTCTTGGAGGACTTTAATTAGTTGCGTCGCTCTGTGGCGCCAAGTCCACGCGTCAGACCCGACCACCTCCGAACTGATGTATCTCTACCAGCTGAAGAGCCACCCTGACTCAAGGGGGTGGTTCTATATGTCACCTCGGGGGAGAAAAGGACATCGGTTGATAGAAGACCAACCCTCCTCGATTCACGGGTGGAAAGAGGAGTGGTTCTTCGTCTCTAAAGGTTGGGAGGGGGCCCGACCCGAAGTCAACTTCCCCGACCGAAGAGTTAACAACTGGTTTTCAGTTCCAGGTCGGGTCTGATGCCTCCCTCCTCTTCTCTCTCTCTCTCTCTCTTTTTTTACTGACCTTTTCTTCTTTTTTTTTTTTTGGTCAGTTTGTGGCGATCCTCCGGCCCTCAGCTCGGAGGAGGAAGAGCGCTTAGCTGCAGTGTGGGAGCTGGATCCGAGCTTCCGCAGCGTAAAGCTTCTTCTTTCTTTTGAGACATTATCTGACTTGGGCATCAACCCTCGAGGTAGGCATTCATGAGTACTGAACAGTTCGGATTTACCTTTGTACTTTGTACTTTATTTACATGTTGCTTTGTTTTCCTCAGGTATGTCTGCTCCTGCCTCCCGAAGGAAGATGTCAGCCATGACGGCTGAGGAAAAAGAACAACTCCGGGAGAAGAAGCGGCAGAAAGTGGCGACGAGGCGTCCCCGAGCCCGCCCTTCTACTCTCCCGGCCGATGATGCTCCTCTTCAGCCGGCTATCGAGGCAATCTCTGAAGCGCCCGTGGCCGAGGTCATGCGGCCCGACCCTCCAGCGGAGCTGCTGCCTCCCTCTGTCCAAGTCATTGACTTGGTGGAGGGCGGTGAGGCCGGACAGTCTGGAAAATCGGCCCAGGATACTTCGGCTCAGACTTCGTCTGCCATCCGGCGAGGTCCGGAGATGCCGCCCCATTTGTATAACTTATGCAAATGGGCGTATAAGGCAGTCCCCGAGGCCGAAGTGGACACAATGGCAAAGTCTCCGGCTCTGTCTTTACTCAATACGATGGGGGTCTTCAGCACCAAGGTGAGGTTTAATACCATCATGCTATAAAAATAGCTAAGTTAAGTATTTCGTTCACTCACTCATTACTTGTTTGTGTAGGTGGCTTATGGTTGCCAGTTGCTCCGGGACGAGATCACCCGGGACAAGGGTACGATCTCCGGCCTCGAGGGTACACTGACAGCCACCAAGCATTCCTTGGACGAGGCCAGGAAGTTCGGAGAAGAGGCTACAAAAGCCTTGGAGGCTCGGGAACGGGAGATCGCTGCTCTCCAAGCCAAGCTCTCCAATAAAGAAAGAGCTGAAGCTGAACTCATTATCCGGGTGGAGGAGCTGAAGGCCTCTGAGGGGTCTGCGCGGTCGGAGTTGGCAACGACCAAGGCGGAGTTGGAAGTGAAGGTCGCCGAGGCCGACGAAGCGTTCGACTTCGGCTACGAGAAGTGTCGGATGACCGTTCAGGAACATCATCCGGACTTGGACCTCTCATTTCTGGATTCCGAAGTGGAAGAAGAAGACCCTGCAGCCCCTGTCGAGCCGACTGTTGGCCCTGCTCCTTAGGATTTTTTTTTATGTTTGTTTCTTTTTGTAGCCCGTTTATTAGGGCATAACAAACGCTATCTGTAATCCTGACCTTTTTGGGGTCTTATAAACGAATTACCTTTTTTCTGAGCTGTATGAGTACTTCGTCAGATTTTTTTTATTTTCGCTATCAATTCATTTTCGCTGAAGTTACCCATTCGCTTCGCATCCGAGCAATTAAGGTCGGGACTGAAGTACTTAGGTTATGCGAAAATACTAGTCGGTCTCAGTTAAAACTGTAGAACCGACCTTGATTTTGGAATATGATTCAGGGTGGTGTCCACCAAGCATGGATACGGCTATGGATGAAATCATCCTCTGCTCGTATCTCAAATTTCTTGACAGGAAGGTGAAGAGAAAATGCTTAACTTTTATTGATAGTAGATTTTCAAATGTTCCGCGTTCCACGGATGGGGCAGGGCACGACCTTGCATATCTTCGAGCCAATAAGTTCCGGTCCAAACTGTTTTAATGACTTTGTAGGGTCCAATCCAGCTCGAATTGAATGTGCTCGCAATCTTATCCTTCTTCTCCCTTACGTTCCGCCGTAGGACGAGATCTCCCACTCTAAACCGTCTTTCTTTCACCCGGGCGTTGTAGAATCTAGCAACGCGCTGTTGATAGGTCGCAACTCGGACTTGGGAAGCTTCACGGACCTCTTCGACTAGGTCAAGGTTCGTACGGAGCTCATCCTGATTTTGATCGGGTCGGTAATTATTGGTATGGTTACTCGGTAGTCCTATCTCGACCGGGACTACGGCCTCCGCTCCGAAGGCCAGGAAGAATGGGGACTCTCCTGTTGTTGACCGAGCTGTGGTCCGGTATGCCCACAACACCTCGGGAAGCTGTTCAGCCCAAGCTCCTTTGAATTCGCCGAGTTTAGTTTTCAGATGATTCTTGATAATCTTGTTGATAGCTTCAACTTGCCCGTTGGCTTGGGGATGATGAGGAGATGAATACACATTCTTTATACCCAAGTTCTGGCAAAATTCTCTGTATTTCGCATTATCGAACTGAGGCCCATTGTCGGTGATGATGGTGTTCGGGACACCGAACCAACATACGATCGATTTCCAGATGAAGTCTGTCGTTTTCTTCTCGGTGATTTTTGCAAGTGGTTCTGCCTCGACCCATTTCGTAAAATAATCGACGGCCACGATCGCATACTTGACCTGTCCCTTGCCCATAGGGAGAGGACCAATGATATCGACCCCCCATTGCGCAAAGGGCCACGGTCCGGACATAGGAGTGAGCTCTTCGGGAGGTGAGTGAGGCACTGGTGTGAACTTTTGACATTTATCACATCGTTTGACGACCTCACGAGCGTCCTTTTGGATCGTCGGCCAGTAATAACCTTGGCGAATTGCTTTCTGTGCTAACGCCCTGTTTCCAGAGTGATTTCCGCATATCCCGGAATGAATTTCTTTCAGGACGTAGTCGGCTTCATTTGGTCCGAGGCAGCGAAGGTAAGGCAGCGAGAAACCCTTCTTGTACAACACATCATCGATCAACACGTACCAAGCTGACCTATATTGAATTCGTCTTGCCTCGTTTCTGTCTGTGGGCAGCGTGTTCTCTCGTAGGAAACGGACGATGGGGTCTCTCCAATCAGGCTCAGTTGAAACAGCGCATACCTCATTCTTAACTTCGTCCGCGATACTTCTTTGGGGGAGGAATTCAATGGGAACGATCCGTTCCAGCTCGTCGTCTCCTGCCTACGCTAGTTTAGCGAGGGAGTCCGCATGGGTGTTGTGATTCCTTGGTACTCGTACAACTTCACAACGATCGAACTGAGCAGACAACTCATGATATTTTTGCAGGTACGCGGACATCTTTTTTCCCTTCGCTTGGTATTCCGATGTTGTTTGACCCACGACCAATTGCGAGTCGCTGTATGCCGTGATGCTTCGAATTCCGACTGCTGAGGCTAGCCGTAATCCGGCGAGAAGAGCTTCATATTCGGCTTCGTTGTTTGAAGCTTTGAAACCGAATCTTAGGGCATATTGTACTTTTATGCCATCACGGGAAGTTAAGATTACCCCCGCTCCGCATCCTTGCTAATTTGACGAACCGTCGACGTGCAGCGACCAGTTCGATTCTTCTGTTGGATTCGACTCTGCCATGTCTTCTGTGAAAGAAGCATCGGTTCTGGGATCGGAGTGGTCGGTAAGCTCGGCGATGAAATCCGCCACAGCCTGCCCCTTAATTGCCGTGCGAGGTCGGTACTGGACGTCGAATTCTCCGAGCTCGATGGCCCACCGTGCAAGGCGACCCGAAGTTTCCGGCTTCTGTAGTATTTGCCTCAATGGATGGTCCGTCAGTATCACTATCGGGTGTGCTTGGAAATAAGGGCGTAATTTCCTTGCCGTTGTGATTAGAGCCAGAGCCAGTTTTTCTAGGCTAGGATAACGGGTCTCTGCATCCAGAAGAGCTTTGCTGATGTAGTATATCGGTCTTTGTACACCTCGATCATCACGGATCAGAGCCGAACTTACTGCCGCCGAAGACACGGCCAGATACAGTAGTAGCTCTTCCCCTTGCGCGGGTTTGGACAGCAGCGGAGGTGAGCCGAGGTATGCCTTTAGATCCTGGAAGGCTTGTTCACACTCTGGCGTCCAGGTCATCTCGTCGAACTTGCGAAGTTGCTTGAAGAACGGGAGGCATCGGTCTGTAGCCCTGGAAACAAATCTGTTGAGTGCGGCGACTCGCCCCGTGAGGCTTTGTATTTCTTTCACGGTTGTTAACGTCAGATTTTGTAGTTGGATCCTCCAGATGTTCACCTTCTCTTCACCAGAGATTTCCCTCCGCCAAACCTGAAAGAAGGCAAACAGCAACTAAGGGTGGCTGGGGACCAGCTGTTAGCCCTCCGATGCTAAAGTCAGGCCAAGGCAAGAAGAAAAGCCAAGCAAAATGGGACAGAGCGAATGTTGTGTGCGTACCTGCTCTTAATGGAGTCACCCCTTTATATAGATCTGAAGCAACCCAATTTGTTACGTAAGATATCGAAATCCCGCTGATGTCGCATACGATACTGAGATCTTGCTGATTTCGTGGGATAAGATCCTATCTTTAGAGTCGAGATCCAACCCAATGACTTATTTCAACAATCACGCCCCCTGATGGCAATCCCTTGAGATCCGGAACCATTTAGAAAAGATAAGCCCAAAAACCGACCTATACGGGCTGCCGGTAAGCGTAGTAATAGCGCTGATGTGTCATGATAAACTGGAAGCCGTAGTTGGAGTCATAGCTTCCGAAAAGGAAGGAGACGCCCGTAGTTGGAGTCATAGCTTCTGAAAAGGAAGGAGACGCCGATAAGACGGAAACCACCGAACTGGATGTAGCCCTGCTTGGTGTCGCAGAGGGATTGGACAAGCTGCTCGTCGGGAATCGGGTGCTGGTACTAAAGGCTAAGAGATGTTGCCGCAGGAAAGCTGCTCGCATGTTAGAATGTGGTCGCGAGTCCAAGTACTCACTCACTTAGATGTAACGTCTTTAAACTACTTGTGAGAAGGTCTGCTCGCGGATCGAGCTTTGCCGTATTTGACTATCGGTTATGAGAGCTCGAGACTTGCGAATAGCTACTCCGTATTTTTCAATCTGCGACTCCTGATCAGGTGAGCTCGAGAATCGAGTGGGTGTCCCACACTTATCCAATATTCGACTCTCGATCAGATGATCTCGAGAGTCGAATGGACGTCCCGTACTTATCCATTCTACGACTCCCGAGCTTACTATCTCGAGAGTCGAACCGGCACTCCGCATTTACCCGTTCTGCGACTCTTGATCAGATGATCTCGAGAGCCAAATGGGCACTTCTGTGTGAAATCTTATCTCCACCATTTTGCCTATAACAGATGCCCCCCAAGACCTTGCCGCCAAGAATTCTTAAGGAAAGGACTTAGCTTGCTGTCATGCGCGGCTGCCTCTTGCCTTTACTGAGAAGCCGTACATGATTAGGCTGGAATTAATGAGCGCCAGCCTTTCCGCAGTCAGAAAATGAAGAGGCGCACACCACGTGTCCAAGTATTAAATGGGCGTGCCCGCTCGAGTGCTGTGCCGAACGAGAGATCGCCACGTGCTACCATATACAGCGGAATGATTGCCTATAAATATACGGAGTCCGCCATATCTTCTGATTTTCACAGAAGTTTCAGAATTCTCTTTGCCTTTCAATCATCTTCCTCCGGAGTTCCTTGGTGTCTTCCTCGATTTCCTTTGGTGCTGTGGTATTTCTTCTTTCTTTTTCTTCTTTGATATCCCATGGCTTCTGAGGAGAGTACCGTTCCTTTGGGAGATGCCACCCCGGAATCCTCTGCTTCTAGTAACGCAAGGGTTCCAGCAGGTCAGTATACAGCGGCCGAATATCCCTCCATTCTATCGGAGAACCGGTTGCTGGAGTTGCAGGAGAGATTTTCAATCCCTGATTCAGTCGCTCTCCGGTTACCCAGAGATGGAGAGACGCCAGACTCCCCTCCCCCAGGGTGTGTGGCCTTCTATGAGTATCAACTCATTCTGGGGGTTCGCCTTCCCCTCCATCCCTTCATCCGGGATGTACTTCGGTACTATAAGATTGCCCCCGGGCATCTTATAGTGAATGGATGGAGGGTGGTTCTAAGCTCATTCGTCCTTTGGGCTCAAGCCGGGAACGGGGAGCTTACAGTTGATGAGTTCCTCCGCATGTTCCGCTTAAAGAAGGCACCCTCCAGCGAAGGCTGGTATTATCTATGTTATTGGCATCGGGATAACTTCGTGTTGGGAAAGCCCTCATCGAATTATCCCGGCTGGAGGAAGCGCTGGTTTTATGCATCCGGAAACTGGGAATTTGCTTCTTCCAGGGGCCCAAGAGTAAACCGCTTTTTCTGTGAAGGTAGGCACAATCCCGCATTGTGCACTTTTTCTTCAATTAGGGTTTTAGGGTTTTTACTCCATTTGACCTTGTTTGTGCTCGCAGGTATCCCGGCCTTGAGAAAACCGAATTTGAAAGGAGGGATCAACGAAAAAATCGTAAAGGTGTATAAGGTGCCTATCGGTGATAGGCACGTCGAGACTTGCTTGTCTCCCTCACGCCTTGCAGCAGCGGGCTTAATACCCAGGAGAGAAGTCGAGATGACGCAGGTCGGAGAGAAGAGAGGTCTGCTGCCCCGGCTGAAGGGCACGAGCTCCAAGAGGCAGAAGAAAACATCTGCCGGTCCATCTCACCCATCCATCGAAAAGGGTAACGATCAGCCTGCTCCTCTCGCGAGCAGGGCAGGGGCTCCAGTAGGGCCCGCTATTCCTTCACTGGTGGTCGCACCAGGGCCGCCAGTGATAAATATTGTTGATAATTCCCCAGATGGGGCAGGGTCCAGTTGCCCCCCAGCTGAAGAGGCTCGTGAGCAAACGGAGCCTCGAGAGATGGCTCCTGCTCGCGAGCTGGTTCCTGCTATCGAGCAGGGACCTGCTCGCGAGACGATGGCCCCTCCTCGTGAGCCGTCTGGGCTGATCGTTGCCCAACCTTCCGGTAGTGGGACATATTCTGTTCCTCGCCACCTCCACCCCATCTGTAAATTCTTATTTGAGAACGTCCCGCCCCAATCCTTCGGCTCTCTTCCCGAGCCAAGCCCCGAGAGCCTCTTCCTTGAGGCAGGGATAAGGATGGCTCAGGTAGAACCTCCTAGCCCAAACTTTATTATTTTGGGATTTCTTAAGTATTTTTTCTCACCCCTCTTTTTGTTTGCAGGGATTGGACCTCATCTTGCGGACGAAGCGAGACATCGTCGCCGCTCGCCGCGTAATAGATGAGGCAGATGAGAAGAGGGTCGCTTTGGAGAAGGCGGTCCAGGGACGAGATCAACTCCTCAAGTCCCGTGAGGCAGTGATCTCCAAGAGAGATGAGGAGAAAAAAATCCTCATAGAGAAAGTCCAAGCGTTGACCGAAAGGTATCAAGCTTTGGACACTAAGTTCGCGAAGACCGCCGATTTGAAGGAGAGGGCGGAGAGAGAGAAGGAGATCCTTTGCCAAGACAAGATCTCATTGGAGGAGCGGCTTGCGGAGACTAGGTCGCAGCTCAAGGAAGCCAACGAGAGCTTGGAGAAAGAGCGCTCCGCTCTTGTACAGCTTAAGGACAACTCGATCCATTGGGATGAGGAGAAAGTCGCCCTTGTAAAAATGCTCTCGGAGGAAGGTCCTCGGGCAATCTCCGAGTTTCGGACTTCACAGCTGTATGACGATGAACGATATGAGTCATACGATGCTGGTCGAGACTTTGCACTGAGAGTAGTGCAACGAATGATCCCATCCTTCGATATGGGGGAATTCGGTCGAGTCGCGACCATCATAGCTGCAGAAGAGCAAGTTGCTGCCGAGAACGAGGTGACTGAAGTCACGCAAGCTGGAGGGGCTCCTGAAACGGGCCCTGAAGTCGAGAGCGTGGCTCCTCCTCCAAGCGATTGATCTCCTTTTATTTTCTTCTCTCTTATACTTGCGATCATGTATCTGTAATCGTTTAAGCATCAATGAAAAGATATTTTTGGAAGTGTTACTGTTTTGTTGCTGTTCTCTTTATCTTTCATTTGTGTTGGTCTCATGTTGACTCATCAGAGGATGCGACCCCTTAATTCGAACACGATCTGCGCTGCTCGCATTTAGGGTGTACGACCCCATAACTTGAGACGAGCTGCGGTGCTCGCATTCTGGAAGTGCGATCCCTTTCCTCAATCGCGAGCAACTAACTCATAAAAAAAAGAATTAGACTCAATCCGGGGGTCGTGTGACCGTGTCTACGTTGAGATAGACTGATCTATCGATTGAGATTTTGATTCTACCAAGGGCAGAAAGTTGGTCAAGAGATCACGTATGCTCTCTTCGGGGCTATTTTTAATCCATAGAATGGAGAAGCAACCAACTGGTAATGATTTCAATCCTACCAAGGGTAGGCAATTGGCCAAGAGGATGTGTATGCATTCTCTTTAGGGCTATTCAGGTCCATGAAATGGAGTAGCGACCAAAAGATATCATTCACTTTATTCATAAAATGTTGCAATAAACTACATTGAACTAGGGATAGTATCGTAGCAAATGCTCCACGTGCCAAGGGCGACGTACGGGCTTCCCTTGCATGTCTTCAAGATAATAAGTACCGGGTCGCACAACCCTAATAACCCGATACGGGCCTTCCCAATTTGGATCCAATGAACGAGCAGGAACTCCAAGATTTTGCCTTAGTACCAAATCTCCGGGTTGGAAGGATCTAGGCCGAACCCTAGCATTTCGATAACAAACAATACGTTGTTGATATGCTGCCACTCGTACTTGGGAAGCATTTCTTCGCTCTTCCAAGAGATCGAGATGAAGTCGGAGGTTTCCCTGATTACTTGCGGGGTCATACTGCTCGATTCGATACAAGGGCACTTGAATTTCCACTGGTACCACTGCGTCAACACCAAATGCTAAGGAGAAAGGAGTTTCACCTGTTGATGTACAAGCCGTGGTTCTATAGGCCCATAATACCTCTGGCAGAAGTTCTGGCCACACCCCTTTACATTCACCTAGCTTGGTCTTTAAATGATGCTTTATGATCTTATTCACTGCCTCGACCTGCCCATTCGCCTGAGGATGATATGGAGAAGTGCGGAGATTACGTATCTTCCATTTGTCGCAAAATTCATCAAAGGTCGCGTTGTCGAACTGCGTTCCGTTATCGGTAATTATAGTATGAGGAAGTCCGAAACGACATATGATATTTCTCCATATAAACTTAGTAGTTTGTTTCTCAGTAATCTTGGCTAATGGTTCTGCCTCGGCCCATTTGGTGAAATAATCAACCGTCACGATCGCGAACCTATTCTGTCCCTTTCCCATGAGCAAGGGCCCGATGATATCGATCCCCCACTGAGCAAAAGGCCAAGGGCTATCAACTGGGGTCATCCGCTCGGACGGTACATGAGGTATAGGTAGATATCGTTGACACTTGTCGCATTTTTTAGAAAATTCGATGGCGTCTGCTTTCATAGTAGGCCAATAATATCCTTGCCTCATTGCTTTATATGCTAGGGATCGCCCCCTGGGATGGTTACCACATGCCCCCTGGTGTACTTCATCGAGAACACGAAGTGCTGCTTCTGGATGAAGGCACCTTAAATAAGGCAAGGAGAAGCTTTTTCGTAACAATATTCCATCTTGTAAGGTGTACCTGGCAGCTCGAAGCCGAATTTGTCTTGCAGCTTTCTTGTCTTCTGGTAGGTATCCATCTCTGAGGTAAAGGATGATAGGATCCATCCAGCATGGAGACGATTGTACCGATATAACTTGCTCGAAAGTCACTTGGTCGATACTCAAGTTCTGACGGTGCTCGATGGGGATCGAATGTGATAACTCCGATTCCGGTGCAGAAGCGAGCTTTGCCAAGGAATCGGCAAGTTGGTTCTGCTCGCGAGGGATATGAATTATTTTATAAGTCTTTAGTTTGGCGAGCAGGATGAGGACACGAGACTTGTATAAGGCCATTGTTTCTTTTTTTGCTTCGAATTCACCAAGAACTTGGTTGACAATGAGCTGGGAGTCGCTATGAATTATCAAATTCTGGACTGCGAGGACAATGGCCAGTTCGAGGCCAACAATCAGGGCCTCATATTCTGCTTCATTATTGGAGACGCGTGATTCGAAACGCAGAGCATATTGAAAATGCGACCCGTCGGGAGCCACTAAAATCAGGCCCGCTCCACTGCCAGTGGCCCGCGACGACCCGTCCACGAAGAGTGACCAAGGAAGCTGGTCGCTGGTCGTGACATTATCTTCAGAAGAATATGTAAATTCGGCGATGAAGTCAGCCACGGCCTGGCCCTTGACTGCGGTCCTAGGACAGAATGAGATATCATGCTCACTGATCTCGACCACCCATTTAGTTAAGCGCCCGAAAGCCTCAGGTTTTTGAAGAACTTGTCGTAGTGGATGATTTGTTGGTACTAAAATAGCATGGGCTTGAAAGTATGGTCGCAGTTTTCGAGCTGCCGTGACTAAGGCTAGGGCCAGTTTCTCCATATCAGAATACCTAGTTTCTACATCGACCATTGCTCGACTGATATAATAAACGGGCCTTTGCACCCCGGAATCTTCTCTTATTAAAGCGGCGCTAACGGCCGTGGAAGACACAGATAAATAAAGAATGAGTTGCTCATGTGCTACGGGTTTAGATAAAATGGGGGGAGCGCTCATGTATTGCTTCAGTTGTTGAAAAGCTTCTTCACACTGAGGTGTCCACTTCCAATCAGACTTGGCCGTTGCACGAAGGAGTTTGAAGAAGGGCAAGCACTTGTCAGATGCTCGCGAGATGAACCTGTTCAATGATGCGATGCGACCAGCCAGACGCTGGACGTCCTTCAGAGTAACGGGGGATTTCATCTCTATCAATGCTTTAATCTTTTCGGGATTCGCCTCAATTCTACGCTGGCCAACCATGAACCTAAGAAATTTCCCTGCAGACACTCCAAACGCGCATTTTTCTGGGTTCAGTTTCATTTGATACTTCCTCATCAGATCAAAGGCTTCTTGAAGATCAGAAATGTGGTCATCTTCAACGATGCTTTTCACGAGCATATCGTCAACATAAACTTCCATATTCCTACCGATTTGAGCAGCGAATATTTTGTTGACAAGACGTTGATAAGTGGCCCCTGCATTTTTAAGACCGAACGGCATTACCTGGTAGCAATATAGTCCTCGATCTGTGATGAAGGCAGTATGCTGGCTATCAGGTGGATGCATCATAATCTGGTTGTAACCAGAATAAGCATCCATAAAGCTGAGGAGAGCATGTCCAGCTGTTGAGTCGACCAACTGGTCGATCCGCGGTGTCGAAAAGCTATCTTTGGGACATGCTTTGTTCAAGTCTGAATAGTCGACGCACATCCTCCATTTGCCATTAGCTTTTCGGACGAGAACTACGTTTGCGACCCACTCTGGGTAATCAACTTCTTTTATGAAATTAGCCGCGAGTAGCTTCTCAACTTCAGTTTTGATTGCCATTTGTCTTTCTGCAGTAAAGGCACGTCGATGCTGATGTACGGGTTTATGCTTCGGGTCAACGTTGAGACGATGTGCGATGACATTGGGATCGATGCCTGACATATCTTTATGAGACCAAGCAAACACGTCCTGGTATTCAGTGAGGAAACGGATCAAATCTTCACGGTGGACACTGGTTAAGGAGGACCCGATGTACACGATCTTAGACGGGTCGTCTTTGGTCAGGTGGATCGCCACTGTTTCCTCCCCCGGAGTTCCTGACTTCAGAGCATTTTCTCTCGGATCCAACGAGGTGGTAGAGGGAACGTTGGGTGAACCTTGAGCTATTTCCATGACGGGTGTCGCTTGAGCCTTCTTTCGATCTTGGAGGGCTATCTGGTAATAGGACCGTGCCTCCTGCTGACTTCCTCGCACGACCCCGATGCCATTTGGGGTAGGAAATTTAACACACAGATATGAAGGGTACAAGGCTGCTCCAACCTTAGTTAGAGACGGCCGCCCCAAAATGGCGTTATATGCTGATTTTCGATCCACGACGAGGAAGTTTACGAAGACGGTGGTCTTCGCTGGACTCTCTCCAAAAGTAACTGGGAGATCGATGCTTCCTTCAGGTGTTACTACCTCTCCTCCAAAGCCGACGAGGGGGGTCGATACTGGCTTGAGGAGGCTTCTGGCTAGTGCCATTTTGTTGAAAGCCTCCAAGTACAGAATATCAGCTGAGCTACCTGTATCCACCATAATTCGATGAGTCAGATAATTTGATACCTTCAATGTGACTACGATGGAATCTTCATGAGGGAAGTGAACTCCCGCTGCATCTTCGAGGGTGAAAGAAATTGGAGGATGGCTCGCTTTTGATGAGCTGGACGTCTGTTCCAGCCAATAGATTTGCTGGGGTTCTTTGGACGCCTTTCGAGCGTATGCTTTTCTTGAAGCTTGAGAATCACCCCCACAAGCTGGTCCCCCGACGATAGTGCAAATTTCTCCCGTGGGCTCAGCGTCCTCTTGGTCGGTTTGATGATGAGGCGGTTCCTTTTGGCGAGATGAGGTCTTCGCCCTTTCTGGTGATCGATTTTTACGAGCAACATAATCCTGGAGATGGCCTTTTCGAATAAGGGCTTCGATATGGTCTCGTAGAGAGATGCAGTCTTGGGTCCTATGCCCATGATCTTTGTGGAAGTAACAGAACTTGCTCTTGTCCCTCTTCTCGAGATCGGATTTGATCTTTGCAGGCCACTTCACATATGGCTTGTGTTTAATCTCCATTAGAACCTTTTCAGGAGACTGATTAAGAGGAGTGTAGTTATGATATTTACCAGAGTAAGGCTTCCTGGGAGAACGATCGCGCTGGTCACGACGGTATTTCTTATCTGTAGAAGAGGTTCCTTCTGGCTTGCGTTTCTTACTTTGTACTCCATGGCGTGTCAATGCGACTTCTTCTGCATTGATATATTTCTGAGCTTTGGCTTGGAATTCTGCCATAATTTTCGACGGGCTTTTATCTAAGGCAAACCTGAATTTCTCGCTCGTTATTCCGGCAATAAGGGCTGTAAGACCCTTTTCTTCAGTGTAACCCTCAGTTTGAACGGCTTCGGCAGTGAACCGTACTGTGAACTCCTTTATTGTCTCCCCATGCTGCTGTTTCAGATTCATCAGATGGGAGGCTGGCTTCTTAATGCGAATACTTCCCATGAATTGAGAAAGGAATATCTCCGATAACTGGGAAAAGGAGCTGATGGAACGAGGCTTTAACCCTCGGAACCACGTACGAGCTGCTTCCTTCAATGTTAAGGGAAAAGCCCTACACATGATTTCTGAACCATGTCCCTCCAACTCCATGAGGGACCTGTATGTTTCCAGATGTTCAAGAGGGTTGCCAATGCCTGTGTATGGAGCGATAACAGGCGCTCGATACTTTCTGGGTAACGGGGCTTCCATGACCTCGCTGGTGAAGGGAGATTCAGATTGATGTATCGCCGCCATGGCGGCAGATGGCCGATTTGCCTGGTATTGCTGTTCCATGACATCAAATCGATCGTGGATTCTTTTGAGATCTCCTTCCCATGGTAGGGTATAGCTTAATGTTTCGGCGGTGGAGCCCTGTGGTTGAGGTTGTCGAGACGAACTAGAATGTATAGAATGTGGAGACGGTACCGGGGGATGGCTGCCAAGTGGTGGGACCTGTGGTTCATCCATAGAATGTCTAGATGCCACTGGTATGGGCTGCGGTGGTAACCCTTCGGAGGCTTGTCTCTGAGGTTCGGGAAAATGCTGATCCAGCCGATTTGACAGCACTTGAACTCCGGCATTTAGAGTCAGAAGGGTGTTTCCGAGGAAACGTAAGACATCGTCTTGATTTCCAGAAGCCTCCAATAATGGGTTTGTTGACGGAATATTCGGGGCTCCTTGAGGGATGTTCGTCGGATCAGGTGGAAGGGCAGGTGCAGATTCCGTCTCATCGGGTGGAGGTGGTGGCTGCCTTGAAGTTGAAGGATGAACGGCCTTTTTAGGAGGCATCGCCGAAGGATTTTGAGGATTTAGATCGATGGTCAAAACGATTGATTTTGACGATCAAGTCGTTCCCACAGACGGCGCCAAACTGTTAACGTCAGATTTTGTAGTTGGATCCTCCAGATGTTCACCTTCTCTTCACCAGAGATTTCCCTCCGCCAAACCTGAAAGAAGGCAAATAGCAACTAAGGGTGGCTGGGGACCAGCCGTCAGCCCTCCGATGCTAAAGTCAGGCCAAGGCAAGAAGAAAAGCCAAGCAAAACGGGACAGAGCGAATGTTGTGTGCGTACCTGATCTTAATGGAGTCACCCCTTTATATAGATCTGAAGCAACCCAATTTGTTACGTAAGATATCGAAATCCCGTTGATGTCGCATACGATATTGAGATCTTGCTGATTTCGTGGGATAAGATCCTATCTTTAGAGTCGAGATCCAACCCAATGACTTATTTCAACAATCACGCCCCCTGATGGCAATCCCTTGAGATCCGGAACCATTTAGAAAAGATAAGCCCAAAAACCGACCTATACGGGCTGCCGGTAAGCGTAGTAATAGCGCTGATGTGTCATGATAAACTGGAAGCCGTAGTTGGAGTCATAACTTCCGAAAAGGAAGGAGACGCCCGTAGTTGGAGTCATAGCTTCCGAAAAGGAAGGAGACGCCGACAAGACGGAAACCACCGAACTGGATGTAGCCCTGCTTGGTGTCGCAGAGGGATTGGACAAGCTGCTCGTCGGGAATCGGGTGCTGGTACTGAAGGCTAAGAGATGTTGCCGCAGGAAAGCTGCTCGCATGTTAGAATGTGGTCGCGAGTCCAAGTACTCACTCACTTAGATGTAACGTCTTTCAACGACTTGTGAGAAGGTCTGCTCGCGGATCGAGCTTTGTCGTATTTGACTATCGGTTATGAGAGCTCGAGACTTGCGAATAGCTGCTCCGTATTTTTCAATCTTCGACTCCTGATCAGGTGAGCTCGAGAGTCGAGTGGGTGTCCCACACTTATCCAATATTCGACTCTCGATCAGATGATCTCGAGAGTCGAATGGACGTCCCGTACTTATCCATTCTACGACTCCCGAGCTTACGATCTCGAGAGTCGAACCGGCACTCCACATTTACCCGTTCTGCGACTCTTGATCAGATGATCTCGAGAGGCAAATGGGCACTTCTGCGTGAAATCTTATCTCCACCATTTTGCCTATAACAACGGTGGATGGCGAACTCATCTCAATCAATGCGCGGATCTTCTCGGGATTGGCTTCAATTCCTCTCTGATTTACAATAAACCCGAGGAACTTTCCCGATCTTACTCCGAAGGCGCATTTGCCGGGATTGAGTTTCATCCCATATTTTTTTAAAATTCCAAACATAACGCGGAAGTCGTCGACATGGTCCTCTGACTTGAGACTTTTTACGAGCATATCGTCCACGTAAACTTCCATGATTTTGCCGATGTGCTCTGTAAACATTTTGTTGACTAAACGCTAGTACGTTGCTCCGGCGTTCTTCAATCCGAAGGGCATCACCTTGTAACAATACAGCCGTCGGTCCGTGACAAACGCCGTTTTTTGCCTATCGGGAGCATGCATCTGGATTTGATTGTACGCGGAGTAAGCGTCCATGAAACTAAGAAGCTCGTGGCCCGAGGTCGCATCTACGAGCTGATCTATTCTAGGTAACGGGAAGCTGTCCTTCGGGCAGGCTTTGTTGAGATCGGTGTAGTCGATGCAAACCCTCCACTTCCCATTGGCTTTTTTGACGAGGACGACATTGGCGAGCCAGTCGGGATAGCGGACTTCCTGAATGAAACCTGCTTGGCGCAATTTCTTTACTTCTTCTTCAATTGCCGTATATCTTTCTGTGTTGAAGGCTGGTCTTTTTTGATGAACCGGCTTGAAGGACGGGTCCACGTTGAGTCGGTGGACCATTACCTCGGGATTTATTCCAGGCATGTCCCGATGGGACTATGCGAAGGCGTCGGCGTTCTCTTTCAGAAAGGCGATCATCTTCGTCTGGATGTCGTCATTCAGTTGAGACCCGATTTTGACGACCAAGCTCGGGTCCTCTTCTGATAAAGAGACCTCTATCAACTCTTCAGCTGGTGATCCGCGCTCTTTCGTTTCTTCCCTGGGATCCAGGGGGGCTGCATGTGAAATGGCGGATATCAGGTTTTTGCTTTTTCCACGCAAGGTCAGCTCATAACATCGACGAGCCTCCTGCTGGTCACCTCGGACCACACCGATTCCATCTTCGGTTTCGAACTTCATGGCCAGATGATAGATGGAGATGCCGGCTTTTAGAGCTCGTATGATGGGTCGGCCGATGATCGCGTTGTAGGCCGATGGAGTGGTAACGACCAAAAAGTCGACCATGATCATTTTCTAGTTCGGCTCATCCCCTGCGGTGACTGGTAAGGTTATTTCCCCTTCAGGCATAATACAATCTCCTGTGAACCCAGTCAGGGCTGTTTTGACCGGTCTTAATCTAGATCGATCAATCTTCATTCTGTCAAATGCCGAGGCGTATATTATGTCGACCGAGCTCCCTGTATCCACCATCATCCTGTGGAGTTTTTTGTTTGCGACTACCATTGATACTACTAGAGAGTTGTCGTGTGGATGTATTATTCCTCTAGCATCTTCTTCGGAGAAAGATATCATACGCTGGGCGACCTTTGGAATTTTTGTGGGTCTGCTGGTTAGATTCACCTGCAAAGCTGGCTCGGATGTCCGTGCTTGACGAGCATAGGATTTGCGGGCGTGGCCAGAATCTCCAATGGTAGGTCCGCCGAAGATCACATGGATCTCTTCCATAGGATTGTTGTCGACCGGCTCCCCTCTTTCTTCCCGACCCGAAGTTCTATCGTCGTCGGGACGTTGGGCGATATATTCTTTCAGGAATCCTTGTCGGATGAGTGTTTCTATCTGTCGCTTCAGGTCGAAACAATCCACCGTGTTATGACCATGATCTTTATGGTATAAACAGTATTTGGATTTGGACCTTCTGTCGGGGTCAGTCTTTATCTTTGCTGGTCGTCCGAATGCCTGTCTGTTCTTCTCGGCTAGGAATATTTGCTCGATGGTCGTCTTGAGCGGAGTATATTTCTCGAATTTTGGAGCTGAAGTTTTGGCTCCGCGTGGATTAGCGTTTGAGTTCGCTCCACGTGGATTAGCGTTTGAGTTCGGCGATCGGCGATCTGGACGATGCCTTTTAGCGCTGCTTTCCTCTTTGCGTTCTTTCCTCTTATGAGACGACCCCTGAGCGTTTACCAGCTCTTCTGTGTTTATATGCTTCGCAGCTCGGTCGAGGAATTCAGCAACCGACTGAGGGGGCTGTTCGCCTACTGACCAGAGGAACTTCTCATCACGCAATCCTCCTATCATCGTATGTAGCAGTACGTCTTGGGATAGGTTCTCCACCTGAACCGCTTCAGCGTTGAATCGTGAGAAGTAGTCTTTCAATGATTCGTTGTCTTTCTGTTTAACCGCGGCGAGGTGTGTCGAATGCTTCCTCGGGTCAGTGCTTCCGATGAACTGAGTTGCAAATGCCCTGCTCAGCTCAGTGAAAGAGGAGATGGACTTCGGTTTTAAATTGCGGAACCACGTCCAGGCCGAACTAGTCAAGGACAACGGGAAGGCTTTACACATAATGTGGCCATTAACCCCATGGAGTTCCATTCGGACCTTGAAGTTCTCAAGGTGCTCGGCTGGGTCTCCTATCCCAGAATATTGCTTGAGCTGGGGTATTTTGAAGCTTTTCGGGAGAGGCTCGCTGCGGATTTCGTCGGTGAACGGGGACTCAGATGAGTCTACCAGAACATCTGCTGCTGTCGGTGCTCGGGCAAGTTGCGCTCGCTGGATATCACCGACCTTCTCTCGAAGCTCTTTAAGCTCGGCTTCGAGGGGAGTGATATTATCGTCCACCCGACCTTGATCTTGACTAGCTCTGGCGGATCGTCTTTCTTCTATTCTGTGCCTCAGGTCGCTTGAAGGAAGTTCCGTGGCCGCTCGAACTCTCGAGGCTGAGGCTCGGCTCGCAACTTCATCCTCGTCGGGTCGCGGATGATTTGAGAGTGAGCGTGGCGGATGAGAACTTTGCTGAGGTTCAGGGTTGGTTTCGAGGATAGGTGCGGGTCGGACTAGACTATTCAGCAAGGCTGTAATTTCGTCCAATTTCCCGTCCACGCTCGAAGCGTCTATCTACCCCCACCAAATTGTTCTGCAACGCCTCCCACTTGTTCTTCTAATCTGGACAGTCTGGTCCCGCGATTACGGGACCTCTGCCGTCCACTTAGAAGATTGAGGCAGCGTGACGAACTGCCGAGGTGAAGTACTGGAGTATTGCGAACAGGTGCTTCATCTTCGGAGTGATGCTCTTAGGAAAGCTCATCATTGACAGGGGCTTTCCCTTTCCTATTGCCCCTCCCACCGGCCATCGGCTTTTAGTTTTGAACGAAGGATTCTGTAAGAAATTACTTTTGTCGTCGTTCCCACAGACGGCGCCAATCTGTTGATGCTAATTTCTGGTCAACGGACGAGGTGATAGAATTTATACGCGGGGGAACAATCGCCACCGTAGAAATCCTTCCTTGCTGAATTGGAGAAGGTGCTTGAATCAGAGGCTTGACTTTGATTCTGCAAAACACCACAGAGAATAATAAAAGGGGGTGGCTGGGGTCCAGCCGTGAACCCTCCGATGCCTAAATTAGTAATGGCCTTTGAGAATCGTAGGATTACTTTGAATAGAGATTATTGTCGTACATGTAATCGTTGTTCATCTTCTTATTTATAGACGTTGATATGGATTTCGTGGGCCGAGATCACGGTGGATATCTTGCCCGAGAATCCAGGCGAGGATCTTGGGCCGTTCAGATCTTTCAGACTCTTCCGATCTTGAAGGACGCGCCCTCGTTTCAAGCCACTTAAGATGAAGGTGAGGTCGGCTTCCGTTTACCCGTCAGCTCGGGTCCGATCCGATCTATCTTCAGGGCAAGCGAAGTCAATAGCTCAGGCCTTCAATCTTGCTATATTATTTCGAGGTCTCATGTGCTCGGGGTCGGACAACTCGTGAAATTATCCCATAACAGGGTCATTGCTACACCCGGTGTAGCTAGCGTAGCTAACTCGTGGGTGTAGCAAAAAATTTCTCCCCTTTCTACTGTGAATTAAGCTGGTATCAATATTTCGCATTGTGAATTCGAACATCAAAGGTGGCTCATGTGCATTGTAATCACATGATGTGGGAAGAAGGATTCAAAGGCTAATCCAAAATTGTAGAATCCAACTTCTAAGGATTCCTACACGGAAAGCAAGGTAAGAAAGTTAATGCTGTAGCATGTAAAAAATCACGCATGCAAGGATGTTGAAGTCTTAGCATTCATAGAAGATATAGATAGAGAGAGAGAGAGAGAGAGAGAGAGAGAGAGAGAGGATAAGAAATACTTCATTTAAATATGAGAGAGAACTTTACATCCATGTTGTGTATTTACTAGCTAACTCCCTCTCATTTATTAAAAATGAATGAGAGAGAGAGAGAGAGAGAGAGAGAGAGAGAGAGAGAGTTTACATTTGTGTTGTGTCATACACTCATACTAGCTAAGGACTCTTATTTCCTAATCCTACTAACACCACACTCTAAGGAAAAAAAATCATAATTACGTTCTTAGTTTAACTTGACTAAACCTTTTTTAGTAACTAAATATCCTAATTAAATTAATGCTTGATATTAATTCACAACACTGTGGATCTCTTTTGTTAAAATATATAACCCCCCAAAAAAAATTTATAGCCAGTAGATAAAAGTTTACACATTAAAAAATATATATCTCATTCTTATGTGTTGTAGAATTATCAGATAAGTCCAAAAGGAATGCATGGATTCATTCATGCACGCCGATCTGAAGGGTCCAATCATGGGACCCATTGTGTAATTTTCTTTCTGAGTTGATGGGGTGATCAATAAGTCAATTTGGATAGTCAAGCATATTATATGACCGTTATAATAGCACATTTGGTCCCGATTGTGTGTGTGATACCAAAGTCAATGTCATATGTATAAAATTGTCATTGAGTATTGTCAATTTGGATAATTCTTTTTTAGTGTGTTATAATTTATAAAATTGTCATTGAGTAAGAGTTTATACATTGTACAATTCTAATAGGAATTTTAGACATTTTACTCATAAGTTGTTGTCATATAGGGTACAGTGAGAAAAGGCTTTCTTTCTTTGTTGAAAATCTCCAGCACCATCTTCCAACGCCATCAATGGTGGTACAAGAGGTTAATTGTATTATCATTTTCTACAGTGGATTCTCTTACTGGTCATTTTGCTTGTAGATGCATTGAATCACCTAAATCTTGTGTTTCTTGTGGATTGTGGTTATGTTTAAGTACATATTACTTTTTAATTCATTTTTCTTTATTTTATTGGACATTATTCTTGATTAAATTATTGGTTATTGGTTGTACATTCTGTATTTATGGGTTTTGTTGAATTCGGTGACTAGTTTTGAGTAATGATGCTTAGTTGCATCACACTATTTGGATTGGTGTAGTTTTATACATGTACTTAGCTATCTAGTGCCTGTAAAATGGTCAAATTGTCTTATTAAAAGAGATTAGGATGGTGTGCCATAGATGCATTGATGCCATCAGATCAATGAAATACAAAAGCAATGACCAAAAAGTATAGACAAAAGTCTAGCCTTATACAAAACCTAGGAGGGTCACCCTACTCACGGTCCCCTATTCTCTACATTAATATATGTATATATCCATTTTGAAAGTTGGGTCCCGGAATGGCCGCCAATTTCACAAAAATCACAGGGGACCACACGGCCCAGTAGTCGTATCATGGCTTGCAAAAACACTGTTTCAACCAAAGTCTGGCCACATTCATGCCCCACTGGATTGGCGAATCCTGGCATTTTTTTCTTCTGTCCCTAATCCACCATGGGGCCCACCTGATGGATGGATCTGATTTTTGTTGATCTTATCCATTCGCGGTCAAGGGTAAAGCGAATTCCAATTTATGGTAGGGTTGTGGGTTCATGTCAAGTGTCCACTCATGACATGTGGGGCCCATGGATCACTGATCCTGACTTTTAATCTGACAGGCTCCATTGATATTGTGGATACCCTAAAAATCTCACAAATTGGAGGATCCTAATCTCATTAGTGACCCACAAATAGACAACTTCAAGGGAAAAAAAAAAACTATGGTTGAAATTTTTGCCAAAGACAGCTAGAATTTTATAATCTTTAACGTTTTAAGCGATCACTCATCAACTCTGTGAGACTTGTCAGATCAACGGTCCTGATCATGGCATCATTTGTGCGGACTAAGAAAATAAGTACAGTACGTGCACTCTGATGCACCAAGATCCTACTATTCGGATCCAAGTTACAGGAAGACCTGTAACCCTAACAACCTCTTTGAGGCGCACCATCATGCCTGTATTATATCCACTCCATCCATGCGATTTAGCAGCTCATCGGAGGACATGAGCTCAAAAATGAGATAGATCTAGAACTTAAGTGGCCCATGCCACAAGAAATAGTGGGGAGAGAAATGCCCACCATTGAAACCTTCTTGGGACCCACCATGATGTTTGTGTACCATCCAACCCATTCCTGAAGTGATTCCCATGAGGGTTAACTAAAACACACATATCGGCCTGATTCAAAATTTCTGTTGTCCCAAGGAAGTTTCAATGGTGAAAGTTCAATTCCTACTGTTTCTTATGTTGTAGCTTACTTTAGTTTTGTATCTGCCTGTTTTTTATAATATTCACATGAGCTCCCACAAATGATGGATGAAGTGGATAACAGAAAGAAACTTAAGTTAGTCCCACAAAGCTTAGGTAAGAAGACACTTCTCAGGTAAACTTTACTTGGCTAACTCAAGCACCCTTTAGGAATGAACCTAAGAATCAGGTAAATCTGAAACTCAAGTGGGCCAAATCATAAGAAATAGTTGAAATGAAAATGCCTATCATCGATCCTTCCTACATCCCACCATGATGTTTACATGCAATCCATCTTATTCATAAGGTCATTCCCACGGGGGGATGAAGGGAAACCTCAATTCTCAACCTAATATAAACCTTCTATGGGCCCGAAGAAGTCTTCAACAACAAGCTTGCATTGTAGTACCCCACGTGAATGAGATCATGCCCTAACAGGAGCTGGTGCAGTTGATGGGCAAAGTGTTAGAATCAATGGAGCTTGATCATCATAAGTGTGATGTTCATCTAGTAACTAATGGGCACTTTTGTTGTTTCACATGGAATTTTATGCGAACCCACGTGAGTGAGATCATGCCCTAACAAGAGCTGGTGCAGCTGATGGGCTGAGTGTTAGAATCAATGGAGCTTGATCATCGTAAGTGTGATGTTCATCTAGTAACTAATGGGCACTTTTGTTGTTTCACATGAAATTTTATGCGAACCCTAGTTCCTTTTCGGATAATATATATTAGGTCATGAGTGAGAGTGAGAGAGAGAGAGTTGCATTGAGAGTCACTTCTTCCTTTTTTTTCTTTTTTCTTTTTTGTGCTTGCCTTTGAGCACAGTAGATTAGTATGAATCATGAATGTACTAAATGAGAACCACGTAAATTTCTATATTGTGGTTTGCATCTTCTTAATGCGTTCTTGTGATTCCAATATTGTTGTGCATGTGGTCAAGAAGGGATCATTCTCCCAACATAAAGGGCATAGTCCTGTGATTGCCCACATTGAAAGAGAGGGGGCAATTCAACCTGACTTGCTAGGGTCAACTCAACCCAAGGTGAACTGAGTTGCTGCAAGTCACTGAGTTGTATCCCTACTATTTCTAGTCACTAGCTACATATGCAAAGGCCAAAGAGAAAAACCTTTCACACCTTGGCAGAGTGTGGTGGATGATAAGCACTGTGCAATATTTAACTAGAAATTGCAGGCACAGCATACAAGTAATCCAAATTAAACTGTCCAAATTATGTATCAAGTTGAGATATATTGTGAATAAAAATGTGACACTTAATCAATTACCTTGATACAGGATTGGCGGACATTTATTGGACGGTTAAAAATATCGGATGATCCTATTTCAACAATCAAGTGTCTACTAATCAGAGGTTAGGATCATTCAACCAATCTGATTTCGGGACTATGGCTATAGAACTCATAAACTCATGCCTCTAATGTCTTCAATCAATCTCTCCAAATCCATGTAAGATGACCCACCATGACTAACACATTTTCTCCCTAAATCTGCCATCTTAGCCGCTGATTTCCTCAGCTCTACATTTTCATGCATCAGCTCTCTCACCATCATCTCAACCGTCCGTCTGTCACACCTATCCTTCATGTCCAAACCAACCGTCCATACGTGGCCGACGAACCGGCTGTTTATCTGCTGGTCCGCAAAGAAGGGCCAGCATATCATCGGTACACCTGCAAACACGCTCTCCAGTGTCGAGTTCCACCCGCTGTGAGTCAGAAACCCGCCAACTGCCGGGTGGGCCAGAACCTCCTGCTGTGGGGCCCACTCAACAAGGCATCCCCTCTGATTGGTCGCTTCCAGTAACTCGCCTGGGATATGGCCCACGTCCCCTTTCCCGTTGACGAGGTCCGGCCGTATGGCCCACAGGAACCGGGTCTGGCTGTTGACCAGTCCGTGCCAGAACTCGAGCAACTCGGACCGAGTCACGACTGCGAAGCTGCCGAAGCTAACATAAAGGACCGAGTCGGGCGGTTGTGAGTCGAGCCATGTCATGCAGGTTCGGTCTTCTTTCCAAAGGCTAGAGGATGAGGAGGAATTGTTGTGGGTTGACTCAGTAGAATCGGTGAGTCGGGTTTTGAGAAGGGCGTGGAGGGGCCCGATTGCATAGGTGGTAGGGAAATTGGCTCGGATTTGGGAGAGGGTGGGGCCCTCCAGGTCTTCGAAGGTGTTGAAGATGAGGGCAGAGGCGCGAGCCGAGCTGAGTGTTTCGGAGTGGACAGTTTGGAGAACTGGTTCGCTGAGTCGCTTGACTCGGCAGAAACTCGGTAGATCGCGGCGGCGGAGACTGCTTTCCATTCCTGGCACGCACGTGATTGGGTGGTCCATGTCAGCGTCGTCTGAGGAGAGAGATTTTTGTTAAATAACTAAGATAACCTTGTTTTCTAAAATGACTAAATTAACCTAGCACCGTCAACGGTTCATATTCGGGTCGGGTCCTACAGTACTCGTACGGGGGCTAGCCGGGTTAAGCTTCTTGCCGGTCCAGGTCTAGTTCTTTCACCTGCATCGGATCTGATCGAGTATAACTAGAGCTGGGCACAAACCAAGCCAGCTCGAAAGCTCGGCTCAAATTGGTTTGAAAAAGCCGGGCTTGGATTGGTTCAAATGGAAGCTCAAACCAAACCAAGCCTCTAAGACAAGCTTGTTTGAAAAACAAACCAAGCTCAAACTAAGGCAGAACCAGCTCGGCTCGGTTTGCAGCTCAATTTAATTAAACTCGTTTGATTTAGCTAATTCGACTGGCAGATTGTAAGCACACTGTTTCCCATGGTGTGATCCACTTGAGCTTTGGATAATGAATCCATTTTAGGATCGTGTAAATATGGATAATGCATATCCATGATGACATGAATAATACATAATACATATACAAGAATGCACATTGTTTCCTTGCACTGGTAAAATTATACTCGTGTACTTTTGTTTGGAAAATGCTCTTATATGTTTATTTTGAAGTTGCACTCCTTGGGGAGGATGTTAAACATCATATAGTAGGATACATTTGTATTTTTTTTTTAACTTTTTAAATTCTTTTCTAATTAAATAAAAAAGCAAAAAAAGAGCTGCCAGTTATTTGAACTCGGCCGGCCCGGCTCAATTTGAAATTTTAAACCAAACCAATCCCAATTCGAACTAAATTTTTTCGGAGCAAACCATACTCAGGCTGCATGAGTCAGCCCGAAATCCAAACCAAGCCGATCCACAAACTGAGGTGGCACAAAAATAAGCCAAACCAAACTAGGGCTAACTCAGCTCGGCCCGGATCATTGCCCACCCCTAAGTATAAGACTTGTCGGATACCAATGGCAATGAGCCTTCGGACCTGCTTTTTCCCAGCCGGATCCACCCAGGTGGGTGGGATACCTGACCGTGGAGCCCACCTTGATGTACGTGTCTTATATCTACGCCGTCTATCCGTTTTGAAAACTCATTTTACGGCAATTGGATCACTTTAGGCCCCACATAGCTTTCAAGCACAGGAATCCCATCCCTAGCTCGCCCTTGAATTAGCTTGGCATACAAAAATAAGACCAGAAATGAACTGCATGGGTATACAGTCATGTGCCCCATCTATCCACCATCCAAACCATCCAACAAATGATCACAGCCGTTCATTGTACGTGGCCCACTTTAGTTTACAGGAAAGAAATAAACGTACCTTTGAATGGGAGCTCGCCTGCTTGAATCAGTTTGGGTATACAAAAATAACACCAGAAGCTACAAGCACTGAGTGTGCGAAACATGATGATTGGAATCGCAAGTTCATCAGCGACGTCGATCGTAAATGTCATGAACCCATCACCAATAATACAAGTGACCGGATCGTCTGATCGACGGTAGGATATCAACATCTCTCTAAACAACGGCTTTGTGTTGGCCTTAAGCGAGTTGAACAAGTCCATCAAGTGGTCAGCGGACCGTGGGTGGTCTGGTGGGAGCCCATCAGATATGGTTGCGAATCGGAACCCAGGCCAGTGGGCCACATCAGCCCTGATGTTAGTGCTTTGGAGTAGACGGTCGTGATTGTGATGAGAGTTGAGGAAGGTGACGTGAAATTCAGCTAGAGAGAGGAGATGTGCTAACTTGAGCATGGAGTTTACGGGGCCTTGGGCAGGGAGGGGGAATATCAGTACGTGAGGGACTTTCTTTCGGTGTGGTTGCTCCATGGCTTCCTCTCTTCTTTCTTTCTAATTTCTTTTGTTGCAAAGATTGAGTCTGGTGGGTTTGTTTGTGATTTATCCCCATTATTTTAAGAGGTAGCATTGTAAGATACCTTCACAACTAGTGGCCATAGCAATTGGGCATGTCTTTTTTTTTTTTTTTAAATTAAAATATGAGAGGACACCACTTGAAGTTCGTGAAAGCCATACTCTGTACAACCATTGGGAAGCGGCCAACAAAAAGACAAAGCCACACATTTCTAGTGCACACAAACCCATATAATATAGAAATATAATGAGCCCACAAAGAAGATAACACTCAATTGCCACTACTATACATATTAATTTAAATTGTAGAAAATGAGCTGATTTATGCATCAATTAATTAATGGACTTGGCCAAACTGAATCTTAATTAGTACTTAGTTGGAAGACTTTTCCTTCTGATGTTGTTGCGGGGACAAATTCATCTTCCACACTTTATATCCCTTTTAAACTTCTCCATGAGATTAATGGCCTGTTGGGCACCATGGATTTGATGAGAAGGGATGAGAAATCCATTACTTTTTTTGTTTAGTGAAGCGGATTTGATGGGAAGTGAATTTTATATGAATCCATGACAAATCAAAAGTGTATTTCTCAACACCTTTTAGATTCCTCCCAAAACGGTGGAATTTGATGAGAAATCCTCCCCATCGCAACGTGGGACCCAATGACAGTGGCGTCCATAGTGCAATGTGTGTGTCTTACATCCATGCCATCCATCCATTTTGAAAACTCATTTTAGAGCATTTAGCGCATGATCCAAAAAATTAAGTACTGGCAAATCTCAGGTGGACCATAGTAACGTAAACAATGGTACTCAACCATTAAAAACTTCTTGTGGGCTAGAAAAGTTTTAGATCAAACTTATATTTGTGTGGTCTCTTCATCTAGGTCTTTGTGACATTTTCAATAGGTTGGATGGAAAGTAAACATTCCAGTAGCCCCCATGAAATTTTTTAATGATGGGGATTCAATCACTACTACTTCATGTGGTATGGTCCACCTAAGATTTGGATCTGCTTCATTTTTTGGGACCATGCCCTAAAATGAGCTTTTAAAATGCATGGACAATGTAGATGTAAGGCACATACATCATAGTGGCCCCACAATTGGGGATCCACCCAAACCGTGCCCATGTATATATCCCTGACTGTAGGACCCAACATGACGTATATTTCTCACATCCATGCCATCCAGCCATTTTGAAAGCTGAGTTTAGGCATGATCAAAAAATGAAGAAGATGCAAATCTCAAGTGGAACACACCACAAGAAATAGTGATAATTAAATACCCACCATTAAAAAATCTTAGGGCCACGTGAATGTTTATTCACCGTTCAACTTGTTAATAAGGTCATAAAGACCGGGATGAAGGAACCACACAAATATCATTTTGAAACAAAACTTTTACGCGTCATAAAGGCCACTCTCCACTTTTTCATGTTTTATGGTCCACTTGAGACGTGGATCTACTTTATTTTTTGGATCCTACCATAAAATGAGATGTGGATGTATGGCATAGATTTAAAAATGGATGAATGGTGGGATCAAAATCCAAAGTATAGGTCAATATATGGTGGGATCAAAATTCACACCGTACATTCCCTCTTGTCTCCAAGTTCCGGCTGTCAATCATGAAATTTAAAATTGATAAGAATTGGAATTAAGGAGAATTCATATCAAGGATTCCATTTCTCATCACTTCCTCTTAAATCCATGGTGTCAAACAAGTCCTAAGGTTTTTCATATACATAAGTGGGGGAACTAAAACTTTTATATATATATATATATATATATATATATATATATATATATATATTAAATACCCAATCCATATATATATTAAATACCCAATTCATATATATATATATATATATATATATATATATATATATATATATATCCCTCTCTTAAGTCTCTGTAGTGTGGAATGGAATTCCATTTCTATCTGAATTACGATACATATATATGAACCACGGCTCAAGCGCACCACCACCTCAAACTTATTTGTATTGATCACAGTTATAGTGAGGCCCACCAGTATACTCAATTTAAATAATCCAGCGGTCGAATAAAAACCGATGATTATTTGTGGCCTATCTAATTGAAGTCTTATATTCTTCCATTTGGATCATATTGATCTATTAAAGAAAATAAAACGATTTTTTTGAAAACTTTTATACAATATATTCATTTTGAAAGTTCTTAATAGGATCTCATTATATTTTTAAAAAATACTATTAGATAATATGAAGCAACACTTCTTAAATCGAGCATATGAAAACCATTGATATTGGATCATAGTAGTCATCACAAAATTTATTTATTTTTTTAAATAAGAAGATTCATAGTCATGAATATTAGCAAGTTTAACGACCTAGATTAAAGACACTACAAGAAAACGGTTTTTTACCGACGAAAGTATTACCGACAAAATTATTTTCGTTAGTAAAAAGCATTTTTCCCGACGAAATAAAGAAATCGTTGGTAAAAATCATTTACCTACACCTATTCCTAAATCCATTCACCTAACCTAAACCTAGACCCAAACTCGCAAACCTAACCCTAAATCCGATCCCAAACCCAAAAATCTCAACCTATGCCTAAACCTAATCCTAAACTCAAATCACCTAAACTAAACCTAAATCTATTCCTAAATCCATTCACCTAACCTAAACCTAGTCCGAAACTCGCAAACCTAACCCTAAACCCGATCCTGAACTCGAAAATCTTAACCTATGCCTAAACCTAATCCTAAACTCAAATCACCTAAACTAAACTTACACCGATTCCTAAATCTATTCACCTAACCTAAACCTAGACCCAAACTCGCAAACTTAACCCTAAACCTATACCTATTCCTAAATCCATTCACCTAAACAGCATCGACGTCGCACGGTGCATCACAGACATCTAATCCTTCGGTTCAGCATACACCGGGCACTGCATGTAAGTCTAGCCATTTATTTAGTTATTTCTGTTTATATTGTTACTTACATATATCTTTTCGCGACGGCAACTTCTACCAGCCGACGAGGACGTGGACCCACACGTGGGTTGGTTTTAGAGTGACTTACGCGTGAGGATAGGGTGGCGGTAGAGTTCCCACAGGACTGCCTTAGACCTGTTGGGGACAGTGCCAGACTATTTACGTCTGAGGTCGGTGTCCTATGCCGATCTCTGATCCCCGCCACCACCCCCCGTTGGACTGACTTGACAGATGATGTGCGACAGCTCATCCGTCAGCGCCTTTAGGTAAATTTTAGTAAATTGAAATTTTTTTTTATGAAAGTTCATTTACGGTTAAGTCTTATTCTTAATAAGTTTATTGCCTTAATTTATTATTTACGAAACTGCAGGATAAATTTGTCTTCGATTTGAATGTTCCTTACATTTCTCATGCCATCGACGACATGATCAGAGAGCGGTTCAACGAGTACCGC
The DNA here is from genome assembly GCA_003013855.2 of Liriodendron chinense. NCBI lineage: Eukaryota > Viridiplantae > Streptophyta > Magnoliopsida > Magnoliales > Magnoliaceae > Liriodendron > Liriodendron chinense. The sequence continues at coordinate 2,236,466 of PVNU02001090.1, read as the reverse complement.
GGAGAGTTACACCAGCGGTACAAGCGGTGCAGGACGCACGATGAGGCCGTACTATCCGCACCATCGCACGTTACTACAGACGACTGGCGGATACTCTGCGAGAGATTTTCGTCGGAGGCTTTTCAGGTAATATTTATAAATTTATGATATCTTAAGGTAACAATTAAATTCGCAATTAAATTCTCAATTAATAGCAATGTATTTTGTATAATGTGTTCAGAAGAGGAGTAGAATAAATTCTGCGAACAGGGAAAAGTTATAAGTGAACCACATAGCTGGTTCAAAGTCATTTGTACGACATCGTTACGACATGGTAAGAAATTATTAATGATTATTAAGTTAATATATTATTTTGATTGGCATTTATTATAAGTCTTCTTTCCTTTCGATTGCGCAGCGAGATTCCGTCACCGGCAAGGAGCCTGGACCAGTAGACCTCTACAGAGGGACTCACTATCAGCAGGCGACGGGATCTTGGGTTCATCATAGAGCCAGTGAGCATTGGGTAAAAATCTTTACTTTGTAAAATTTAATTGCGCATTGATTGATAATAATGTCATTCATGTCATTTTTTATGAAATTTCATATGTTTTCATTACAAGTGGCGATGGACACCATACGCAGTCAGCCCACTCCCGATGGTAGTCAGCAAAGTGAGCCAGAAATCCTGAGCGAGGTGCTTGGCACCCGTTCTGGATATGTGCGTGGGCTTGGCCATGGTGCCAAGCTCATGGCACCCACTAGAGGTAGTTCCAGCCGATCCGTAGCTGGTGAGAGCGCTCTACGCCGAGCTGATATCGCAGAGAGAGGGGTTCAGCAACTACGGTCGTCGTCGATGAGATTAGAGAGCAGTTGGAGAGGCAGAGAGAGGAGGAGCAGAGGCGTAGGGAGGAGGAGGAGAGGCGATGGGAGGAACAGGAGAGGAGGATCGAGGAGTTGCGGCAGGAGCATGAGCGACGGATGCAGGAGATGTTTCAGGCTCTCGCTGCACGTTTTGGCATCGATGCCCCACCACCTCCGCCTTCATCTTCGTGATCTTTTTTAATATACGAATGTTAACTTATATGTATTTGTGCGTGGATGAATATTGGTTGTTTGTGGATGTGGAATGGATTATTTGTGTATGGATGGTGTAGTTTGTGTTTATTCGTATGTATGTGGATGTGAATAGGATAAAAATGTATAGGTTTATTTATAGGTGTATATCAGGAATTGTTTACTGAATTTTGAAAACAAATGGAACTGGGAAAGGGAATACTATTATCGACGAAATTGTTCGTAGGTAAAAAACATGAAAAAAATTTTACCAACGAAATTTTTCGTTGGTAATAAACTTGTAAAACTTTTACCGACGGATTATTTCGTAGGTAAAAATATTTTACCGACAGATTTTTTCGTATATAAAAACTTTTACCGACGAAACTTTTTGTAGGTAAAGACTTTTCCCGACGGATTTTTTCGTAGGTGAAAACTTTTACCGACGAACATTTTCGTAGGAAAAAACCTTTACCAACGAAAATTTTCGTAGGTAAAAACCTTTACCGACGAAAAATTTCTTAGGAAAATTTCTTTTACCGACGAATCACATTGTTTTCCGACAAAAAATCATATGTTTTTCCGATGATTTTTTTCGTCAGTAATAGTTTTATTGTTGCCTACGAAACTTTTTTTCGTCTGAAAAAGCCTTTACCGACGGCCTTTTTGCGAGGATGTTAGCCGCGAAAAATTTCGTCGGGAAAAAGTTTTACTAAAAGCCGACGAATTATTTCGTCAGTAAAAATGAAATTTCTTGTAGTGACATGGGGTGTGATATGAAGTAATTACACGTTTAGTGTGACTATACATGCATATCTTCAAGTTGTTTAACTGTATTTATTATGAACATGTCTAATGAAACACATACAAATCAAAATCATACTTACTAATCAAAACAAATATGCACACTAAAAAAGAAATAAATTATAAACTAAATAACACATCAATGTATATCTTTACAAAATCGAAACAAAATTGAACTCCCACTAATCAAACACATAATTAAAATTTACAACTTCTATAGGGTCCGTATTCATACCTCAGTGGAAGACTCACAGGAGTTTCAACATGAGATCATGGATTCAAGTACCAATTGTAGTGAAATCCCACTGCAATGTGAATATGTGTGTAAAAAAAAAAAACTTTTATAGTATGATAGGAAAGCCTTTAGTGACAATTTCTTTATAGTTGTCTAATTGTTTATCTGTAGATTACTAAGGTACCTATTCAATATTCCAACTACAAAAGTAATATCCAGACGCATACAAACCTAAAGATACATAATGCTCCCGATTGTTGACGCATAATGAATATCTTTCATCGTATTCTTTTTTAGGTTATTCTTAGGACATTGGAATTAGTCAAACCTATCACCATTTATAATAGGTGCTTAGAAAGGAGCATAACATTGTATACCGAACCTTTTAAGGTCTTATTGATATAAACCCTCTACGATAGGCTAAGCAGCCTATTTGATCTATCCCGGCATAGCTCAATGCCAATAATAATGAAGGCATCACCAAGATCTTTCTTCTCAAAATTTTGATATAGAAATTTTTTAGTTTTGCATAATAATTCAATATTATTTTTAACAAATAAAATATTGTCAACATACAAGACTAATATTATAATTTACTCCCAGTAGCTTTAAAATAAATGCAATCAGCCACAATGTTTTGAATACATCTGAGGAAACAATTTTATGAAACTTTAGATACTACTATCATGATGCCTATTTCAATTCATAAATGAAATTCTTAAGCTTGTAGACTAGATGTTCTAAGATTTTAAATTTAAAACTTTATAATTGTAGCATATATGTTCTCCTAGAGATCTTCATTAAATAACACAATTTTAATATCTATTTAATGCAATTTTAAATTCATATGAGTTACAAGAGTTATCATAATCCTAAATAAGTTTTTCTTTTATATAGGTAAGAAAGTCCCCTTAAAGTCAATGCCTTCATATTGATTAAAACTCCTGACAGCTAATTTAACTTTATACTTTTCAATATTACAATTAAAGTTTCGCTTAGTTTTCAATACTCATTTATAATCAATCAGCTTAATCCGTTCAAGCAATTTAATAAATTCCTAAACTTTCTTATCTTTCATAGATTTCAATTCATTCTTTATGGTATCTAACTATCGAGAAGAACTAACAATTTATTTAACTTGTGAAAAGAATGTAAGATCATTTTCACTCTTATGTTAAACCTACGCTCCTGTAAATATATGATAAAGTAGTCTAGAATTGCAGATATTTTCTTTTTGATATTTTCTTAATAACTCATCGTTCTGAATTAGGTTTTATTTCCTCATTGGTGTGTTGTATTTAAGACTTTACTTAGCCATCCGCAGTTATTTCAGGCTTTACTATCAAATGGATGATTACACGACTGAGAATGACTAAGGTGGGAATCATAATCTATTCTTCCTCAAATACAATATTCCTTAAGATTATGCTCCCATTATTTTTAGTATTTGCAATAAACCTAACATTTGTAGTCTTCATAATTCTTGTGGAGAAGGATGAACAATAGAATATGATTTATTTTTTTATTTATATCTTTTTGAATATCGAACAAAGAAGTAATTGATCATCTTAGAGTCAAGCTTTAGATCTACTTCATTTTTGGGCTCATGCTCTAAAATGAGCTGGAAAATGGATGGATGGGGTGGATAAAACACATACATCATGGTGCACCCCACAAAGCTTGATCACCGGGTCACCAAGCAATCCACATCCTGAATGAATGGTTGGGAACTGTAGCATTTGTGCCATCTAACAAGGAATCTATCATTGAACTGGAACTGTCATATAGGGTTGATTCCTGCAATAGTAGGGTTGTTAACAGGTCGGGCCTAAGGTTAGCTCCAGCTCAGATTTTAAACCGTTCCAGCTAGGCTTATTCAAATTTAAATTTTGTCTAGCCGAGCCCGGGCCATTGACAACCCTATGTGTTTTTTGTAGCATTCAAAAATTAGGTGTGGTTTTCCTCATCACATTTGGCATTTACCCACAACTACATGGCACATTTTGGATAGAGCTTATCCATAAAATCACAGTGATCAAACAACATCAACAATTCAATTAATGGCCATCAAATACATGATTATAAGTAAAATAGTGAGTGGTGCATCTTCTATAGATGAAATCTATCAGATGGTTATCGAGCTTTCTCAGTATAAATTTTGAATTATACTTGTGCTCATGCAAGGTTGTTCTAGAGATTTGGTCAGCCTGTGCTGCCATACAACTACATCAATTTGCACCTCTGACCCACCAGCACTTATATGGTGGAGTCTACAACCAAAGTCTAGAACATCAAAACCCCATATCATAGCAAAATCTCTGTTCCGAGCTATGGTCCCATGCATGAACAAAATATATAGTTCATGAACTGGTCAACATGTGAGCCAACATGGAATGCAACTCTACGAGTTAGGGTTGAAGAAATCATATGATTGAAGATTTCTAAGCATCGAGGTCCACCTGTTTCAAGCACCCAGGTCACCTGATGAGTGGATTAGTTCGATTTTTTTTTTTTTTTTTTTTCCTGGAGAAACATCTTAAAGGTTAGAACCGCTTCGTGGGTTGCTTGGATACTTAAGACTGGTCCTCAACAGTAGCGCATGTGGCTGCATGTAGTTGATACAGGAATGGTACACCTTGTCCATAGGTACGAACTTGGCAAAACTTCCACCGCAAACCAGTACATGCCACCCAATAAATACCGATATCATCCATTGTTCCCATGCGGAGTTCCACCCTGCACATGCGGGGAGAGTTAAAGTCTCTTGATATACACTGATATGCCATCCTATGATGGCTTGAGCTTTTAGAGCAAGTGGTGATTTGACATAGTACCAGAGTGGAAGTTTATGAGAATCATGTGTCTAAGTTACGAAGGCCTAGCATATGATTAGGCATAATGTAATATCTTCATACTAAGTGGTCACAGAGTCCCCACCCATTGGGTGCATACCTCATGTGGCAGGATTTAAGTAGTGTGAGCGATGGGAGCCATAGCCTTTCTTTTCCAGTAAAGCACATACATGGCTAAGGGTCCCATCGCTGACACCATGTCCCACCCACCAGTTGCATCACACCACATTGGGTGATCACACCCAGGTCGATGGTGAACAGGTCACCACTCAATCCGAATCCATATAGGCATGGTGACCCTGACACCACCCACCTGTTGTCATGGGCTGGGCATGTGCCTCAGTTCGGGCAAACAGTCCAGATTCATGCCCGAACTAGACACACAACGATTGAATAAGCCTGGACCAAGATTTGCCCAGCCCACTACAAACTGGCCCATTGCTATTCCTATGCATGCCGTACCTTTATGTAGAATTGGATTGGCATGAGATTACATAGGGCTGTGGATGGAAACCTAGGCCTGTGGGGGTACCTGAGAGATAGGGCTATCAATGGGCCCAGCCCAAACAATTCAAAATCTAGGCCATTCCTAACGACCCTACTGAGAAACTACTACCAAGAGACCAACCAATTTAAACAGGTGCAGGTCCATTTTCCAGACCTGTTTATTAAATCGGATTGGGTTCAGGTTGGACATAAGATAATAATAATAATAATATATAAATTAGGTGGGGTTGTTGGACACAAAGTAACACCCGTATATGCATTCCTATGTATGCAAACACAAATGCATAAATAAGAGAAATGCTCCGGTTTTCTTACTGCCCTATTTGTTGGGGTCGTTTGGATGGAAGTAAATGGGAGGAATTGAAAGGAATTGAGAGTAAATGAGGTTAGAGTTGTGTCTGCATGGGATTAAATGGATTTGGGAGTAAATGAGTTAGGAGTAAATGGAGTTAATTAAAAATTTGAAGAAGGGACAAGATTTGAGAGTAAATGGAGGTAAATGCCTTTTTGGGCTCCTTTGGAGAGTCACACAAGTGAATAAAGGTGTCGCTATGCATGTTTCATCCAACATACATATGGCATGCTGACGATACTCTGAAGCAATTCACTTATCAACTACATCACTAAAATTAAAACAATAGAATAATCCAAACCATCCAAACATTAGTCATGTATACGGATGGTTTAAAAGGCATTGGCAGGTTGCTTGTTTTTTATCCTTACATTTGCGGCCTACCGAAAGCTTGGAATTTTCATATTTTTTATTGAGTATATATTTCAATGAGCTTATTACAATCATTATATTAAAAATAACATATGTACATTAACTTAAAATATTAGAGATGATTTGGGATATCACATATGCTACTGTGAAAATATTGAAAAAAATTTATCAACTCCAAATCCTCTAATCCAAACAAAATATTTGGATTTCAATACATTTCATTCACTCCTGTCCAAACACGAGTTGGTCACTTACACTTGAAATATGAGCCATTTACAAGCTCACAAAGGACACCCACTACTCATTGCATTTGTTCAGTTGGACAGTCCAATCGATCAATCTGAGTTTCCATTAAGTTCAGAATAAATTTCATGTACAACTATGCAAAATCACCCTCATCAGATGATCTAATCCATTCTTGATTTGGCCTTATTTTTTGTGGAAGCTATAGATGGGATTACTATGATTACCCAACAAAAGTGATTCTTTGGAAAACATAAGCAGTCCATGATGGTCCCTAGCAAATAGATGGATCGAATTGCTGATTGAAGCTATTTTTTGTAAATGATCTTGGCCGTTCATATTTAAGGCCATTTGATCGGGCTGTTTAAATGTCCCCATGCAACTAGGAGCACTGTAACTTATAGCTCTATGCGAGCACTGGACCGTTTTATGTTGTTTATGATGGTATGAGCCTAACCAGATCTAAATGCAGTTTTCAGCTTGCGGCCGAATACTAAAGCTGTCAACGGAACGGGCCTGCGGTTGGCTTGGGCCTGGAATTTTGATCTATTTAAGCCGGGTCTATTCAAAATTTTGATTTGCCCCACCTGAGCCTGGCCCATTGACTGCCCTACCTAATACACCACATGGAAAAATAAAACAATATCCTATCTAGAGATGGGCCCACCCAATGACCGGTACCAAACCTGATGTAGAGCAAGCCGCTGATTATTTCATGGCCTAGATGGACCAAAAGAAGACCGGTTGGGGTCGAAAATGATTTGGACCGTCAGAACCGTAAACCGGTCGTATCTCACAATCTGAAATGAGTTTTATACATATAATATATGATTTTGGGGTAGCTCGAACTACTTTAGCCACCCAATCCCGCTACGCGGGTTGCCCATGCCGAAATCGCGAGATTTGACCTTATCGATGGTCATTAGGTTAGTTTATTTTCAGTTTTACTATTTATAGTAAGTTTTAATTCGATCATAACTTTTGATCCGTAGGGTTTTAGAGTTAGTGCCCAACATGAAAAGGGCTTAAAATATTTAGTAGAACAACATGGTTGGGCCCGTTTGAAAACTTTCTATTTTTTACCGAAAACCAAAAGTTCTAATATGATTGAGCGACTTTTACAAATAGTAAGTTTACCATTTATAGTAAACTATGTTTTCTAGAAGTTTGAGTTTGAGTTGGAGTCTAGTATTTTACCTAGGGTTTAATTTTCTATTTATATGCATTGTAATTCCGTTTCTATTGATTTCAATATATAAAAAATAATTATTTGAAATTAATTTTCTCTTTTTATTCTTTTATTTCTTCTCGTAGATTTGAGAAACAATTAATTAGGGGCACGGGGATCGACCTACCACGTCCTCTCTACGTCAAAACCCAATATAGGACCATCCAAGAAATCAAATGTAGGACCCGAACCCAAATACTAAGTATGATACACCAAGACCCAACCCAAATTTGACCCATCAATAATCCTAATGGATATATAGATTTGAGTGGACAATTCATTTATGCTGCATTTGGATTGAATTGAATGTTATTTTGGTGGAGAAGAAATAATCAAACTTGGAGACCTTTTTTATTGTGATTTTAACCAAGTGAAGAAAATTTTCCAACACAAGGCCATCTTGCAGCCACATTGTCACTTTCACTTTGCAATTTTGACCATCAACACAAGGAATTATGTGATATGTGGACCATTGATGTGACTTGCTTAGCCAAGCCATTGGATTTTTTTGTGCCGCCATGACTTCTAGAAGAGGAAATATCTTTAACAGAACAATCTTAATCTTTAGATGCAAGTAGATGGTTGGAAAAAAGAAACACCCATTAATGGTTAGCCAATAAGGTTATGAATTGCTCCATCAAAGCATCCACTTGCCAGCCATACCTATCTCTTATAAGAGGATTGTAACGTGGACATAAGAGTTAAAACTGCCGCCTATCTCCTAACTACTTTGATTGATTGATTGAAATTTTTGGTGGTGGGTGGAGACATTTTTCAGATGATTGAACCGGAGATGGAACAATCTTTTTCATGTTAAACATAACCTTTGGCATGTTAAGATTTATGGAGCTTGATCATCAAAGATATATTGTTCATCTAGCCAGCATTTCTAGGGGGTCTCAACTACCCATTTGCTCGGTGTCCAAGGGTATGACCTAGTCTAAAGGGTAATTTTGTAATTTTACAAGATTTTTTTTCGTAAACTTAGTTCTAATAAATGAGAGAGAGAGAGAGAGAGAGAACGAATTATCATTATATTGAGAACTGCTTTTTTATTATTTACCTTTTAGCATAGTGGATTAATATGAATTTATGAATGTGCTAAAAGAAATCCACTTAAATCTTTCTACTATGGTTTACTGATTTTTTTTTTTTTGTCTTCTATTTTGATATTGATGTGTGTAGGTTTATACATTGTTATTTTTTTTTTCCCTTCCCTAACAATAAGTAAATCTTAAATTGCAATTATATCTCTTTCAATCAAACATCCAAGTAACAAAATAGCCCATTTTGAGGCTTTTTGTAATTGTGATTTCAATGAGAGTAGAACTTTTTTTCTACGATGCATGTCAGTTGTCACATCCACATTGTCACATCAAGTACACAATTTTGACTATCAACAAGAATAATTATATGATGGGACGGCCAATGCTGTAATACCAACTACCTAGGTGGTTTGTTTACCCGAACCATTGGTTTGTTCTGTCCCACCATGGATGGATTTCATAAGTATTTTTTACAGGATGATCTTAACCGTTGGATTCAAGTAAGTGGTTGGAAAAAATAAATGCCACAATTGTCTTTGTTCAGCCAATAAAAGTCCTAGATGTAGGGATGATTATATCAGACTCAAATATTTGGAGCATTGTATACTACCAAGGTAGGACCCAATAGACCACTACTTTGGATTACCTAATCATGGCCCCCACCGGACCAAGATTGAAAACTGTATGGCATAAAGATACAGTATCAGTAAAGTCCTCTTGATTACACATGGTGGTCCATGTGTACCTTAATGGGTGTAACAGTCAACTTCTTTCAATGTCGGAAGGGCTTTTGGAAAGCATTCCATTAGTAGGGGTGTAACCAGAGCGGTCTGGGCTGGGTTGACCCAACCCACAACTTGAACTGACCCAAATTTCAAGCCGAGGTGTCCAACCCAGACCTAACCTGAAGTCCTGTATACTCAACCCAAGCCGACCAGAATTCAAATAGGGTTGGCATTTTCCAACCCAAACCAAACGCAAGGACCTTGACAACCCAACCCAGCCGCATGTGAACTCGGTTGGTTCAATCGGGTTCAACCCCAATAATTAGGGTATAGGAAGTTGCTTGAGCCTCTATGGGGTTTCAAGACGAGGTCTGGGATTTAAGTGCTCATAGGTGGTGAAGTTCCACTATGGGGTGTGTGTGCGTGAGTGGGTGTTGGGTGTGTGCTGGGTGCATGTTAAAAATAAAATAAAATAAAATAATAAAGCCTCTATTGTTGAGTGATGGTAAGGATAAACCATGCAACATCCAAAACTTATAATATTGCCTGCATTTTGGACCAAATATTAGCTGGAAATGACATGTGGCATTGATCCTAACACAAAAATAATCTAATAATTGATATTAAACATCCATCACTAGGTTCCCACCTTTGATTGACTATCCCTCTTAACGTTTACCATTTTTTGTATGATTCTCAATGGCCAGTGAAATGGACGATCGATAATGGTCATATAATCACAAATAATTTCGTCAATGATATATCCCATCCATTATGTGGGTCCCACCCTTGACTGCTCGTTACTTTAAAAAATCATTTTTCTCGTATAATCTTATTCGTCCATTCGATGGTTTGGGAAATGGATGGCCTTTATTGATCATACTATAAACAGTTCAATAATTGGCTGTCTATCATGTGGATCCCATACACTTAATTGCACAACACGGTAAAAAAACACTTGGTTGGATGATCCCTATAGTCCATTCAACACTTGAGAAAATGGACCATCCATTTTAATCATACTAAAATGGTCCAATCAATGATCTAGATCATCCATCATGTGCTTCTATTCTAGATTGTCCATCATCATCAAAAACTCTTCATTAGATGATCCCATAATAGTCATTTAATGGTTAGGGAAATGGAAGGTCATTGATCACTGATCCTAGCCACACTTGATTAGGGAGATGGACGATCAACTTCAAATGGTTTGCTTATTGATCTAGACCATCTGCTGTTTGAGTCCCACCTTTGATTGCCCATCCACGTTAAAAAACCAAAAAGCCAATTTTTCAGATGACCCTAGCCATTCAATCATGGGAAAAGGATGGTCCATAATGATTATATTACAAAAGATTTAATCACTGATCTAGACCATCTATAGTGTGGGTCCAATCCTTGATTGCCCATCCCTCTAAAAACACACTTTGGCCGGTGGATCCTATTCTTTCAAACAATGCCAGGGAATTGATTATTCTACAATTGGTCTGATCATTTATCTAAACCATCCATCATGTGCGTCCCACCCTTGATTTCCTTTCCGTCTTAAAAATCACTTTATTAGTCGACTGATCCTAACCGTCCATCAATGTCTCGGGAAATAGCCACTTCATATTAATCGTCCTACAAACAATTCAACCATTGATCTAAACCCTTAATCTTCTAGGTCCTACTTTTGAATGCCCATCTCTCTTAAAATTAGTTTGGTCAGGTGAACCTAGATGTCCAAATCAAGCTAGGAAAATGGGCTACCCATGTCAACCATACAACCAACATTTCCATCATTTGTTTAGAGTTTCCATTCGTGTGGACCCCACCTTTGATAGCCCATCACCTTAAAAAAATACCTTGGCTTGATTATTCTATCACCTGTTTACCACCTTTTGAGTGTCCATCCCTCTTTAAGAGAGACAATAGCTAGTGGATATGGGAATGAAAAATTATAGTTTTTCTCTTTCATTGCAATTATTTAAATTTGGGGTAGCGAGACATCCATTAAAACAATGTCCACTAGTCCCCAAAACGTCAACACCACACCCTAGAATCCAAACGCCCCAAATCCCAATGGCCACAAACTAAAATTGAACCTTTCAGGTTTTGGGACCCAATTAATTAGACATGGGCTCTCTGATTTAGGGAAATATTTTTGTTGATTCAGGGCTGCCATTTAACTTCTTTGTCATTTCAACTGTCCATTAAATGTGTGCTAATGGGCCAATCAGTAAACAAAATCAATGTAATTGTTTGGTATAAGGTCCATCAAAATTGGGATCCATATTTAAGAGTTTGGACAGCTTAATTTGAGTTGCATGTTGCATGTACAATTTCTTAATGCTTTTGTGTTGTTATATCACTTTTTGTGGGTTAGAGAGTTTTTCTTGATAAAATTACAAGTGGAAGCATGGGTTAGGCCAGGCCAAGCTGGGAGTTTGTATTCTAGTCCTCGTTTTGCTATTCAAGGCCAGCCCTGTAAGAAAAAGAGTTCATAATCAAAAGCTTGAAATAGTATACTCTTAAGTGTTCTCTTTTTCCTTTTCGTTCTGTCTTCTATTTTATTCTCAATGAACTATGATTCTCACCTAATGAATGGTTTAGATCTTTGATTGTGTATGAATGGTTTAGGTTATTGATTGCATGGATCTAGAGCGAATGAGCGTCTTTAAAACATACATATACAACTGAATGGCGCTGTTAACAAGTGTTTTTGGCTTACATAATGGTAGGACCAAGCCACATGCTGAGTCAAGCTGTTCATTATTAGCCAAAGCCCAACCTGGCTCTAACAATGGACCTAGCTTTGAAGCTGGGGCCTAGCCGTTCACCTAATTTTTGTGCCCCTGGCCCTACTAACCGGCCTAACCGTTGCCACCTTGCTAAACTTTCTGAAATGTTGGTGACTTTTCTATTAGCGTTGTCGGATGTATGCCCATCATGTGGACCACCTAAATGTAGGCTCGAGTGTGGGTGGTGCATGCCTTAAAATCATGCTAACTTGATGACCTTAACAACACGGTCATTGAATTTTGACCCTAGACTCTAGTAATAATTCATCACCATTTTTTAAATTTCATCCATTACCTGCATGGCATACTTTCATTGCAACAAGGACTTTCCTGATGGTGGGCCAACGTCGAGGAGCATAACCGAAAGCTTCACTGAAAACCATTTATCTTTGCCTAGTTGAATTTGGAGAATTTTGGACTCCTGATCATTTTACATTTGACCCTGAAGTTAACAGCCACTAATTATAAGGCTAGAATCATTTAATTAATATGATTTTTTGAACTACATATGCTCCATCTACAATGTGATGCATACCATCTGAACTCATTTACACATGCCACCTCTATGATGTATGAGACATAGTTAGAACATTAGAGATGTGGTTCATTTTGGAAATGCCTACCTCTTGAATTCCTAATCATGTGGGACTTGAAAATGGGCTGAGCCTGTGCCGAGAAAATAAATTTTTTGAATACACCTAGCTGGGCTGACCTCCCCAAACAATTTAAAATCCCAGCACTAAATTGCACACAAACCTAAACATACCATCCAATGAGCCACGCGATCCATTTTTTATCCACACTGGCCATCCATTTTTGACATAACAATTTACAGTATAAGCCTAAAAATGAAGCAGATCAAAGGTTTAAGTGGACCACACTGTGGGGATTGAATGCCAGCCATTAGAAATTTCTTGAGACCGGGCAAAGTTTTGATAAAGCTGAAATTTATGTTCTCTTTATTAAAGTCTATGTGATCTTATGAACAGATTTTATGCACCCCTAGGAATGTTTCAACAGCGTGTGGTCCACTTGAGCCTTGGATCTTCATCCTTTCTGGGCCCTTGCCCTAAAATGATATGGAAAAATGGATGGACGGCAGAGATAAAACACATGCATCATAGTGGCCCCCACATTCTCCCTGCCTAATCCAATGCACTGATTCGCTCGGTAGCCAACGAGTGGGTCCCACTCTCCGAGTCTTTTAACCATGTTTCCCGCGTAAAAGGGAACACATCTCCCCCTCGATTTTTACTCATATTTGTCGTATTCTCTCTCCAAAAAGTCTAGATTATAATCGAAAGAAATAAAGAAAGAGAAGGCCCCACCTTATAAAAAGCAGAGGTGGGTCCAGGAGCTACTCATAGGCCTTACTTGCATTTGGGCTGCCACACTACTTGGGGTACTCCCACCTCACACGTTGCAATCACACAAACATGTTTGTAATCCAAGCCGTTCATCAGATGGTCCCATTCTATATAAATCAGGTTGGCCTGTCACGGTTAAGAGAAACATGTCATCTGATGGTCAGATCAGCCTATTTTCTCAATGAGGCATCTACACGGTTGGATCTACCTGATGAAAGGCTTGGATTTTGCAAGTGTAGAAAGAGAGAGTACCAACAATGTGTACTCCCTCAAGCACACATATCACACTAGAAGCCTACTTTAGTCGTGAAAGTGCGAAAGTCCTATTTGGAGGCTAGTGCTACTTGATTACCAGCTTGATAGGATGCGGCCAATTTCACTTTTTAGACTTCGAGGTTGTATTTTGTGGCGTGTTCCTGAGGAAGAATAACTTCTTTTCAAAGACACGTGGACAATGCGTATCATCAATCTGGACCGTTCACTTGCCTTGATTTACTCTTTCCTAGGCTGCCTTGAAAAATTCCATACTGATTGTACATCCAAACAGTCCTCTCAGTGGTATTAAAAGTGAACAGACAAGATCATTCGTCGAAGGTAAGTCCATGACTGTGGGTTTTGTACAGTGGTGGAGGAAGTGCCGACTGAACCTATTGAACGGTCGTGATTTTGGGGCCAACTCGTCTAAATGCATTCAAGCCCAGCCTACCTTTAAAAAAATTGATTAAAAAAAAAAAAAAAAAGTGGGGAAGTATTTCACTCGGACATGGTCACGTGATGCGCATGAGAGAAATAGACCCATATTTATTTGAAAGGGACGCGGATTAGGTACCGACTGCTTCAGTAGAAATTCGCTGCTGAAGTGATGTCACTAAAGTTCTGTAGGCCCATCATGATCTACACCGTCCATCCATTTGGAGAGACAATTTTAGCGCATGAGCCAAAGAACGAGGCAGATCCAATGCTCAAGTGGACCCCACCTCGATGAAGGGAAAAAATAAGTATCAAGTTAATCCAAAACTTTTGTGACCCACAAGAGAAGTTTTTAATGGTCATCACCACTGTTTCTTATGGTATGGTCAACCTGAGATTTTGATCCATTTCATTTTTGAGCTCATGCCCTAAAGTAATGTATCAAAATGGATGGACGGTGTGGATATAGAATAAATGCATCCAGGTGGGTCCAACATTAAGGTGAGGCCAGGGCCGCACGTATCACACATGTAACTAATTCGACTCGCGCCTAGCGGGGACTCTCAATAAAACTCCCCACATTGGAAGGTCCATCAAAGGTTTCCATCGTATCAATGGTCTGGATCACTCCACGATGGCTCCCTTAGGGACATGGCGAATCACGACACTATCCATGTCATCATGCGGCAGCACCATACAAGTACATGAAAAAGACAAACGCTCGCGTCTTTTACTGGATGGAAGGAGAATACTTGCTTCTTAAGCCGGGGGCCGTCCAATCTTCCTATTAAAATAATAGGACACAGTTTGGCCATTGACCCCAACATTAGCCAGCCAGCTAGTGTCAAAGCTATGTGGGCTCCACCATGATCTATGTTTTTTTATCCACGCCATCCATCCATTTTTCCATACCATTTTAGGGTATGAACCGATAAATGAGGCACATCCAATTCTCCGTTGGACCACACTAAAGGAAACAGTGGGCATTGGATGCTTACCGTTGAAAGCTTTTTGAGGGCTGCATAAGTTTTGGATCAAGCTGATACTCATGTTTTCCCTTCGTCCAGGTCTGTGTGATCTTATCAACAGGTTAGATGGAAAATAAACATTACAATAAACTCCAGAAAGCTTTTAATGGTGACGTTCAATCAATACTGTTTTCATGTGAAGTGGTCCACCTGAGATTTGGATCTCCCTCATTTCTTGGCTTATCCCTAAAATGATCTGAAAATATGGATGGACGGCGTGGATGAAACACATACATCATGGTGGCGCCCACCTAGCACCGACCAGAGTCACTAGCCAATCCGCGTCCTTAAAATAGAGACTGCGTGGGGCCCACCGAATGTAGGGCGCCATCCATTCCGTCCATAAAGTGCGCTGTTTCAAGTTCATGCCCTATCCCAAAAATCAGGCCGATACATAACAAGTGGGTCACACAACATGGTATAAAGTTAGAATGGGACCCACCATTGAAACTTTCCAGATCGTGAGTGGGCCACTGTGTTTTTTTTATTTTTTTTATTCCATCTAATCCATTTATAAGATGCGCCCCATCGGGATGAATGAACACCTCAAAAGTCAGGCCATTCCAAATGTGAGGTGGCATGGGCCACGTGATTTTAGAGGTGTTAAGCATGACGCAGATTTCCTGCAAAAGCCTTGCGCAGGAAGAAGTTCCTGCACTGGGAACTTAGGTGGGGCCCACATTGATGTTCTCTGATAAATCCAACCCGTCCATCCGTTTTGGGAACTCGCTTCAGGACATGAGAACAAAACTGAACCGGATCCAATACTGAAGTGGGCCTCACTAAAGGAAAAGTTGGGTAGGGAAATTACTACCGTTGAATCCTCCCTGGGGTATACAGTGATGTTTATATGACATCCATACCGTTCATAACGTCACTACTAGTGGGATGAACCGAAAACACAAATATTAGCCTGATTCAAAACTCCTATGGCCCCACAAATATTTCAACTGTGTATGTGTAATCCTTACGTTTTCGGCCCACTTGAGTCTTGGATCCGGTTCATTTTTGTTCTCATGTTTTAAAACGAGCTTCCAAAGGGTGGATTTATCAGAAAACATCACTATGGGCCCACCTAGGATCCAGGAACTTCCAGCACAAGGCTTTCGCAGGAAATCCGCGTCCGTTAAGCCTGACGGATTGTCTGTAGACCATGGATATACCTGATGACCCGACTCTCTGGGGGCCCACCGTGATGTATGTACTTTATCCACACGGTCCATACGTCTTTCCAGCTCAATGTCATTAATGAGACAAAAAACAAGACCGATCCAAAGCTAAAGTGGACCACACCACATTACACAATAGGGATAATGATTCCGACCGCTGAAAGGGAAAATTAAAATATCAGCTTGATCCAAAACTTTCTGTGGCCACGAAGAAGTTTTTAACTGTAGACATCCAATCCCCTTTGTGTCCTGTTGTATGGTCCACTAGAGCATTGGATCCCCCTTATTTTTGGTCTCATGCCTTGAAATGATACGTAAAAAACGTATGAACGACGTGGATAAAACACAAACATCACGGTGGGCCCCACAACTGGTGACCTGTCACGAGCAATCCGCGTGCTGATATTACATCATGTGGCCCACCTGAGATTAGGGTCGGCCTGACTTTTGGACTTAAGGTTAAAGAAGAGCGGACATGATTGATGGAGCGGATGCCATGAACAAAGCGTGGTGGGCCCACACGAAACGTTGTAAAATAAACTTAAAAACAAATGGGCTTTTGCTATACGTCAGTCCACATGCTTATGTAGCATACACGTGCGAATCCGAGCAGACCATCAAGTGGGCCACACTGTGAATATCACTATCTAATAATCTGGGACGTTTACTATTCAGATGATCCACACTGTATAAAGAAAATTCACTGCAAGAAAAAGCTTGTTTTATCCATCCATTTGTTTAATACACTGTGGCCCACTTGGTGAATGAACTGGCATGATATGTGGTGAAAAAATATCTACCTGTGTGGACCACCTGATGGACGGTTTAGATCTTAGAAAGTTTTTCTATATTGTCGCATGCACTGGGATATATTTCGGGAGGGTTATACACCGCGTGGGTGTAGCTAAACTCTGCATAAAATAAACAATAAAACGGGCATCTGCTTTATAAAATAAGCTGCACCCCTTTACCATACATCATCTTTTTAAATCCTCGTTGCCATCAAACATAGGCATGATGCAGTATAATACCATTATTTAGATTTGATATGATCAAGTGGGGCCCACCATTCCTGAGCTGGTGGACCTGATGCATGATGGGTTCTTGATAGAAGTCTTAAATTATTGAAAGCTATTTGCACTTTTTGAGGAGCGTTGATACAATGAAACTTTTTCATGGTGATAGGGGAATGAGACTAATCGGGATTGTTGTGTTTTAGTGGGCCAGCACATGACTCCATTGTGACTCGGGAAGAGAAAAGCTTTAATACTCGGGCAGTGTGGTGGATGATACGCAGGCACAGAAATTAATTAGAAATTGCATGTCTGGCAATTAAGTTATACAAATTAAATCGTTAAAATTGCGTCCCTTTGATGGTCATGCTTATAGATTTGGTGGATATTGATTTACGTTAAAAATGAAAAGCGATGGATTTGATTGGACCAAATACTGTAGTTAAGTAAATTTGTAATTTTTAATAAAAATATTATGAAAATTAAATTTTTAATAATAAAAATTTTAATTTTTTATTTTATAAATTGTGATTTTTTGGACATTTTTAAAAAATTAATACATTTTAATTATAAGATTTTACAAATCCTGGCCCTTCATAAATTTTAATAAATTAAAACTATTTTAAAACACTAAATGTATAATATTATGTATAAGATAAACAAATCAATTGAAAAACTCTTTAATTCATTAACTTATTTAACTAGAAAACGCTTGAGGCTATTATTCCTCGTACCTCTATTTCAAAACATTCAATTTTTAAATTTTCAAAAATCTAGAACTATATACTACATCTCAAGCTGACCACATTATAATAAATATTGGCATTTAAACACCCACCTGTTTTATTTTCTTGGGAAATGAAAGTATTCTACAAATAATTCATTATTACTTTTTAATATGTTTGAAATTCACTGTAGTTCTTACTTAGAAAATCACTTCAAAAGTAGTTTAAAATTATAGACCTCCCCGTAATATACATGATATATCTATTATATTCATTAGTTTTACTTGAATATTTTAATATATAAATAAAATAAAAATGAGGCTGATCCAACATAAGAAGTTTTTACCGATAAGTATTGGATACCTTTTTTCCTAAAGTGTGGTCTACCTAAACTTTGTATTTGCTTTATCTTTTGGTCATTGCCTGTGTTCATTTGCCAAAAATAGATAGATAGTAAGGATAAGCCACATACATAACAGTGAGCCTCACCTATATTTTACATTCTCTTCAATTTTAGTAATACAAAAGGTAAACATCAAATCATACATAGGGAATGGCATGGGAATTACCCACCATGAAAATTGAAAAATCAAACAGGCCCGGGATGAAGGGAAAACACAAATGCCTGCTTATCCAAAACTCATGTGCCTCCGTTAAGTTTCAACGGTGGGCATTCAATCCTCACTTTTTCCTATGATGTGGTCCACTTGAACTTCGGATATTCCTTCTTTTTTGGTCTTGTGCTCTAAAATATAATTGGAAAAATGTATGGATGGGGTGGATAAAACACATACATCATGGTTGGGCCCGCATAGCTTTTCCAACCTGGCTGACGTAGGGGTTACCAGCATCCGCGTCCATCGCCCATCGGGATCCAATGCAGAGATGTTCCAATCGTTTGGTCCATCCTCTCGTGCAGCCGTAGGACGCGGATTGCCTGCCAAAGCCCTTCGCAGGCATCTCCTGCACACTCGGAATGTAGGTGGGGCCCATAGTGATGTTTGTGGAAATCTACGCCGTCCAACCATTTTGTGAGATCATTTTAGAAGTTGCTACCAACATTCGAGTGGCCTTCAATAAGTTTTTAATGGTGGGTATTCAAAATCACCGCTGTTTTCTATGGTGTGGTCCACCTAATATTTGTATTTGCTTCATATTTGGAATCATACCCTAAAACGAGCTGTCAAAACGAATGTACGGCGTGGATGTTAGGCACATACATCACGGTGGGGCTGATCGACCGAAGGCGCGCCCCATCAGACTTTCACCCATTAGCGGGGGACGCTTGCTTGATTTATTCTTTATTTGAAGCTGCATGATGGACCGTTAGAAATTTAGGACTAACTTGATGAACGGTCCGGATCTTGATCAAGGACACTTTTTTTCTGCATGACCTTGATCAAGGACACTGTCGACAGAGAGGACACTGTCGGTCATACAAAAAAACGTACACTATCAGAGATCATCAGCGCAGCAATGTATGACCAGGGGACCACATTTTCCAATTTTTAACCCACCGCCTTATGATCAAATTACGAAAATGCCACTGCTCCACTGAGTTATGACGGCATTGGATGTGCTTGTTCCCAGCAAAAGACGAGGTCGATTTTGTAATCGACCGAAGTTCTGTCCCTCTTTGAGAAAACTTTTGATACTCTGGCAGAGTATGATAGATGATACTCATGAATTTAAAAATTATTTACAAAGTGCATGCTTGAGGTAAAAATAATTCAAACTAAACTGTCCAAACTATGGATCCCAGCTTATATGTGTCGTATAGAAAATTTTAGCATCTTATTATTATCCAACTATCAGATTGGTTTATATTTATTGGACGTTTAATTGAAAAATCGAATGGTCATATTTTAACAAAAAATGTGTTTTGAAAATATTAAATTATAATTTTTAAATTAAATTAAATTAAATTATGCAGGGGTATTTTCACATTTTAGTCGGTTTATTTTCAATTAATATATTTCACACATGCAATAACTGAGTGCATGCGTGTGAAACTTCATACTCTGCCAGTGTTTCAAACAGCTCCCCTTTCTTCCGCGAGTTATTTTGTTACGCTGACTGCGTACGACACTTGATACACACGCACTTAGAAATTATAAATTTAAAATATATTACCTCAATTTAAACCGTCTAAATTGTGGAATCAACTGTCCCTAAGTTACTAAATAAAAATCAGAATGGTGAAACGATCTAAACCTCTGATTCGTGGACACTTGTAAATAAGACCATTGGATATCTTAACCGTCTAATCAACGTTCAATCAGCTGATATTTTTATGGTAAAGTAAATGTAATCTTTAGTTCGCAATACATGTAAACTGATACCGATAAGTGGGAGGTTTCAATTGAATTTCTTGTATCGTACATACGCAATTTCTAAGTTCCTGCGTATCAAGCATCACACTCTCCCAGTGTATCAAAGCTTTTTCCTCCTTTTTCTTCTTACATGCAATGCACTCAGTACGGATAATCACTACGCCATCCTTTCTGTCATATGTTCACCGCCACGTCGCCCTCTGTCAAGAAAAAGGAAACACTCTAGCATCCTCAACTGAGGATATGTGCAGTATCCTCAGGACCTTTGTTTTGACTTGGGACCATGCCTCGTAATTATCTGAACCCTTCGATCGGTCTGGTCCGAGACTGAGAATGGAATGTTAAGAAATACATCAGTGATCCAGATTCAAGGAAAAGAAGGAAAAATCGGACGGTTTGGATCTATACATATGGTGTAGCTTTCCTGTGGTGCACCTAGTTTGTATACGTCCGGCCTATGGTTGATATATCCAAGCCGTTAATCTGATGGCCCATCATGAACAAACCATGCCCAACTTTAACATTCGATGGCTAGGATTCCCGATACAGGAGATTTGGAGGGCTCCACCATGATTTGCTGCAGGGATCCAACCGTCCCTGGGATGCGCCCCTGAATCGGGTGGACCGCAACACAGAGAAATAGTTGGGAGGGAACGCCAACCGTTTCCAACAGTCAGGTGGGCCCCAACACGAACCACGCTAACCGTTTATCTGTATTGTGGCCCCCTGAGTCACAGACGGTCTTGATTTTCGTAGCCTTGGCAAACATGATGTGACGCATCTGATGGTCGGCTTGGATCTTGGGCCCACAAAGATCAACATTGCATTCGAGAAAATAATATACGCTACACATATCAAACAGGAATTAAATCGAAGTACTTATCCTCTGAATAGGAAGTTCTAGATTTTCACATGTATACAGCATACGTGGCTGATTCACGTGCATACAAACGAATTCTGAGAGTATTATATCCAACGTCTGTATTCTTCCACGTTGGACCTAAAATCCTGTGATCCAGGCTGTTGATCTCCCTTCCCTCCTATTATTACACATGGGAAGATCACAACTACACATCTTGAAACAGATTTTTTTTTTTTTTTTTTTTTTTTTTTTTTTTTTTTTTTTTTTTTTTTTAAGTGGAATGTGTGTCGTTGCTGTATCACTTTCTCAGTAAGATGTGGGTCGTTGTTGTGTCACTCTCGATGCACGGAAAGATATGATGGCGCTCAAGTTCCCTTCACGTCGACGAAGAGCGTTTTGCATTAGCGATGTTCCTATCAATATCATTCCCGCGTGGGTTTACATGCAGATATTTTTGTTTAGGATGACGCCAAAAGATTGATTAAACCCTCTTTTTCACTTGAAAGTTCTTCATTTTATCCGTTGATCAAGTGGGCCAGGCATGCACAGAGATTAAATTAAGAGAACAAAACCAACGTTCTACGTGATTTAATATTCATGGTTTGACAGACCATGGATTGGAGCTATATATATATATATATATATATATATATATATATATATATGAAATGAAGCATCTACACATGCTAGGTGGGTCAAGCTCAAAATAACCCGAGGCCTGCACAAAAATTGATTTAGCCAAGCATGCCGGGCCAACGCCCAGCCTATAATCCAAGCAAATTGGTCCAAGCCCAGTCCACAGTCAGCATGCGGTGGACCAGGCCAGCCGGCGGCCATGATTGGTAAACACTTAGTGAAAGAGTCCATGCTGGTTGTGTAGTCCGTGGGTGGCGGGACTTGATAGGGCCACTACAATGTATGTGTTTTATCCTAGTTGTCTACCCATTTTGCAAACTTATTTTCAGGCCATGAGCTTAAAATTAAAGCATATCCAAAGTAGCTTAAAATTAAAGCATATCCAAAGTTCAAATTACACCATAGTAAATAAGGGGATTTATTGCCTACCTTTGAAAACTTCCCTAGGACAACGGAGTTTTGGACCAAGATGATAATATTTGTGTTTTGTGACCTTCTAAAAAAAGTTGAATGGCAAATAAACATTAATTTGGGCTTTAAGAAGGTTTCACCTGGATTTAATTATCCCTAATGTTTTCTATAGCTTTGTTCATTTGAGCTTTAGATATGCTTTAATTTTGGGATCATGACTTAAAATGAACTATCAAAATGGATGGACAACATGGATAAAATACATAATAGTAGGTGTCACAGGTACTACCATCATGAACATCAAGGTCCATGATAGTTTAAGCTTGAATTTACACAATTCTTAGCCCTTAATAATGGACACAGATTGGGTATTATCCAACTTGCACAAGTAGTGACATAGGGAAGAGTGTGATAAAAATGAGAAAGATCACTCGTCTTCCTCAAGTGATTCAAAAATCTTGAATTTATGAGGAAAAAAAAAGATAAAACTTAAAAAAAAAATTATTGAATAATGTTTAATGCCTATTTTTTTCATTTACATAATTAATAAAGAAAAAATAAACCAAAATTCATAATTATAAAAATTAGCAAAATTCTAACTCTAATACAATTCTTAATTCAATTAAAACACAACTTATTAGAAATATGAAGTTGTCTAAAAAATAAAAAATTCTAAATTAACTTTACCGGATAATTACAGTAAATATTAATAGGTTGTGTGTCCCTTAGCAATACTCAGATTAAAAGTTATGATTGATTTATGATTCACACTTCAAACAAATTTTCCCTATTTGGATAGAATTTTTTTGAATTGGACATGCTTGACCCAATTATATCATGCCTTAAATATGACAATGTTTAGATTTAACAAGTTATTTCTACTTCCGTTTGACCTTCTTTATGTTAGGAATGTATTCTTGGTCCTACATTAAGCATATATAGCTCTAAAAGGCTTCCTTAATTTATGGATTTTATACAAATTTAACATTCATTTTCCATATCATTTTTAGGGTCTAAGCAAAGAATGAAGCTCATGTGTGCTACACATGGAGAGCCAAAGTAGGCTCAAAGTTCTGGATGAAGTTGATATTTGTGTTTTCCCTTCTTAAATGTCCATGTGACCAAATGAACATGCCAAATGGAAATTAAGAATCATGGTTGGCCTTAGAAAGGTTTTTAGTGGCTATCATTATTACCACTCTTTCCTTTCCCGTAGTGTGCTCCACTTGAGCCTTGAATCTACCTCAATGTTTTTTTTTTTTTTTTTTTTTACCCATACGAGGGTGGTCCCTTATTGCCGGTGTACAAGTAGTACTCAAATCTGCCTCACATGATAATGTCGGCATCACGTGCCCTGTTGAGAATATCTCCGAGGCATAGTACATCAACGGTGGGATTCAACGGACGTTTTCCGGACCCACAAGCCGTGGGCCCTACTTTTAATAATTGAAAACCCGAGTACAGTATCCAAAGCCTTGGGATCCAGGATGATATAGTAAAAAAGTTAAAAAGCAAAAAAAAAATAATAAAAAAAAGCTTTTTTACCCGCGCCCTCGCCCCTAAGCCGATGCTGCCAACCGAACCCAACTCAAACACCAGCAGCCGGTCAAAATGACGTCATAAACCCTTGTGGGCCCCACCCAGATGGCCCACGCCTAGTGCTGAACAAACCTAAAAAAGAGCAGCTTGTCCCCTCCATCTCCCCATACTCGCTGGGCCCCACAAAACGCGCGCACCTCAAACCTGTCTGCCATCTCTCGATACAACCCGCCCGCAAATGCGATCTACTCCCTTTCACTTTAAATCTAACCCTTTCTCAGCCGTCCGATCAAAATAAAAGAAAAGAAAAAAAGAAAAGATCGCCAGCTCTCATCTGCCAATCTCGTCTACCTCTGCAGACTGCAGTGAGAACGAGTGAAAGAAGCAGAGCAACAAACACCCAACAGCTTCTCTCCTACCTTCTCTTCCTTTCGTTGGAGAAAACGTATCGGAATTTCGAGGCGGAAGCGATCTCGTTTTGGCTGCAGATATTACTCCATTCCTAATTCCTTTCTTCTCTTCTACTTTTCCCACTCTCTCGTCTCTCCTTTTACTCTCCGGAGAAGAAATCGCATTTCCACAACGTCACGAGAAAAATCGGCACCCGGTATGTGTTCTTTCCCTCTTTATTTTCAGGAAAATGATTTCTCACGTTTGGTTTATGGATTCCTGTTTTTCTTGTTTTGAATTTCGATTTTCCAGCAAAGAATTCACAGTCGTTGGCTTTTAGAATGAAATTGACCGAATTACCCTTGTTTGAATGACGATGTGATGGTTGATGTGGTTTTGGGAGAGGGAAAATTGGTATTTCTTGAAATAGATGGATTCCTGGTTTTTGAATTTCAGTCTTCCAGCGAAGAGTTCTCAGTCGATCTGAGCTCGGGTTATGGAATGAATGCGGAATTATGAAAATTGACCGAATTACCCTTGTTTGAATGACAATGAGATGATTGATGTGGGTAAATTAGGTATTTTTGAAATGGATGGATTCTCAATGGATTTGAGCTTGGCCTTTTGAGTGATCGAGTAATTGTGAAATTGACGGAAATAACCTTTGCGGACAGAATGATGAGATGACTGATATGGTTATGGTAGTGGAGGGTAAATTAGGTATTTCTTGAAATAGATGGGAGTCCTGTTTTGAATTTCAATCTCCCAGCAAAGAATTCTCGGTGTATCTGAGCTTGGGGTTCTCGAATGATTTTGTAATTATGAAATTGACCAAAATGCCCTTGTGGGAAGAGTGATGAGATGGCTGATATGGTTTTGAAACTGGAGGGTAAATTAGGTATTTGTTGAAATAGATGGAGTCCTGTTTTTGAATTTCAATCTCATCTCCCAGTAAAGAATTCTCAGTATATCTGAGCTTGGCTTCTCGAATGAGTGCGTACTTATGAAATTGACCAAAATGCCCTTGTGGGAAGAGTGATGAGATGACTGATATGGTTTTGAGAGTGGAGGGTAAATTAGGAAATAGATGATGGAATTTGTCTCGAAGTAGGAGGATTTGAGGGGGTTGTGGTGAGAATGGCAGCCTATCCTATCTTATCTCCAGCTTCTGAGAAATGTGTGTGTGTGTGTGTGTGTGTGTGTGTGTGTGTGTGTGTGTGTGTGTGTGGTGTGTGTGTGTGTGTGTGTGTGTGTGTTTTGGCTCTCTCTGCCCGCCCTTCTTGTCTTGGCATTTGTCTCACTTGCCCTTTGGCCTCTCGACTGCATTCCTAGATTTCTGGTGGACCGCCAGTTGTGAATTGTCTTTTTGAAGAGAAAAGGATGGGGCATGCCATCGATGGATCGGACATTACTTTGGCTTCATATTGAGATGAGAGAAGTGCCAAGCTGCCAATGCGAAGGCAGGTTGAAGTGGAGGATTGGGGCACACGTGCATGTGAGATCGGACCGTTCATTGGGTGTGACCAATTTGTCAAAATCACCGTGTTGAAAATCATAATAGGGTTTGAATCATATCAAATGGCAAATCCTATTGTAGATTGTAAGATTTTTTTCTGATTTCTTAAAAGAAATATAAAAAAACATATGAAAAAATATAAATAAATTGAAAAAGATTAAAAACTCATCAATGATAGTAAAGGATTCTTGTCCTTTTTTCTTTGTTTCTTTCAAAAAAATTATCTTAAAAAACATGCAAGAATCCTCTACTAATTTTGTTCCTTTCTTGAGTGTAGAATCATGTTAGGAAAAATGCCATTCGATTCCATTGTGAATAAAAAGATATCTCAATTTCTTTATTTTAGGTTTTTGAATATCAAACCCCCCCCCCCCCCCCCCATCCCCCACTCTCAAAAGAAAAAAAATTGAGGATATTTTTAATAGGAGAGTGCATTGTTCTTGTTTTATAAGCAAAAGGCTACAAAGGAAGAAGAAAAAAAAATGAATAAAAAATGATTTAAGTAATTTTTGGGCCCATTTACGTGACCCACTGCAAACCTGTTTGATCATTAGGCTGGTCTGCTCATCTCAAGTGGAAGACATGTATGAGAATGAACTAAGTCATCCATTTTTATCATTAAAATGCAGCCTCACCTAATGAGCAGACTGGCCTGATATTTCAAACATGTATGTTCTTGTGGTGCCCTACTGAGGAATGGATCTCTCACACTTGTTGCAAATCACCTCTTCAATAGCAGAGGAGAGATGCTGACATTCTTTTGTTCTTGGTTCCTTGGCAATCTAACCTTAACCTAATTATTCTATTTATCTATAGATGTGTACAAACCTAATTACAGATTTGTATAAACCTGTAATGGACGAAGAATGTTACTACTGCTACTACTACTACTTGTTGGAAAGTTGGAATACGTGTGCGTCATTGCTTTCTTCATTGGGCTCTCTGAAAAACTAATCTCTCATGTTCTCGTCTCATGTTTCTGTTTTGATTACATGTTTTCATTTATGTGGATAGTGTCGGTTGTTTCTCTTTCTTCAGATCACTACTCACCATGGTTCAAACTATTGATGATACATATCATTTTTTTTCTTGGAAGACCAATTCAGTCGATATATCAATTGATATGGCAAATGCACAATGGTTTTTTGAAAAACCGATATTACAAGAGTACTGATATGTTAAACTTGCTACTAACCACCATGGTGCTTTTATTGATAGACATTTCAAAGATGTTCGTTTATTCACTGCTTCCGTACATTAGAAGGTCAAAGAGTCTATTTTATGTGAAATTCATCTTAGAAGTTAACATGTACCTTAGTTATGAGAAAGGAAGTTTGGTTTGTTTCCATGTGCGAGTTTCCATGTTTGATGTATGTATGATATGATTAATGCTTGTGAAACAACTCCAAATTCAGGCGAATATCTTATTACCCCGACAGGAGAACCCACGGCGATGTGAATCATATCAGAATGTGAAGTTTGATGAGAAATGCATCTGTAAAGGATGGCAGCAAACATGAAGTGGCTTGAAATGACTGCTTTTGTCATCGGCAAGCTGTGGCTGGAAAAGAACCCCATTTGATCTGTATCACTGCCTAATATCATGCCATCGAAGATACAAGCAAATAATGCAGAAAACCCAGGAACCATCAGAATGGGAAATTACGCTGAAGTTAAGACAAGTTCAAAGCATCAATCCTCAAAACCATTTAAGGAAAAGACTCCGTCTCCAAGAGCAAGTAGAAGCTTAAAGCTGCATGACAAGGGTGGTGCCACTTTGAGGCCTGTTGATCGGCCATATATGGATCGATGTTCTGGAATTATAGAGAATGTAGGTGAACGGAATCCAGCTCTACTGAAATCTTCAGGGAATTGCCAAAGACAAAGGCCCATGAGGAAGACTATTGAAGATGAAGACGTTGTCAAGTACATGTCAAATCTCCCATGTTATCTTCAACGTTCGGAGAAAGCAGACAACATCCAGGAGAAGGCTTTGAACTT
This sequence comes from Liriodendron chinense, assembly GCA_003013855.2. Lineage (NCBI taxonomy): Eukaryota > Viridiplantae > Streptophyta > Magnoliopsida > Magnoliales > Magnoliaceae > Liriodendron > Liriodendron chinense. Next base: position 2,208,604 of record PVNU02001090.1, on the reverse strand, counting down.
TGGTGTTCTCGACTGGGGGCGTCTTGAAAGATGGAAGTATGACCAAAAGCGGGTTTCAGGTGGAAGAAATGTGCATTCCACATCCAGTAGTGATACCTCATCACCGTTCTCTACTTTTGGATCGTCTACTCAATCGGGTCAAAGTGAGAGTGGTTCTGGCTATCTCATTCAAAGGAAACAATCTCCTTCTTTGAGCAGCAGCCATCTGAAATCGTCCGCGATAGAAGGCCATTATCGGGTATCAGATGGAAAACATGCCATACATGATGCGGCTATTCATGATTTGAAATCAGACCCAAAAACAGATGCATTTGTTGGTAGAGTTCTACCGGGGTTGAGGGCCGAAAAGGTTGACAGAAAAGAATCAGGTTCAAAGATTGTTACATCAAATTTGAAGAGCTATGATACTTCTTCAGCTTGCACAAAAGGAAAAACAAAAACCAAACAAGGCGAACTCAAAAGGAGAGAGCAGTTCCAAGAATCGGCCTTTCAAGTTCCTGATGAAGATGATCCCAACGCCTATGGTTTCCTTCCAGTCGATTGGTCAGGGTTACCCCAGCATTCTGATGGCAGAGCCTCCCATTTTCAGGAGCAAAATCCTGAGAACAGCCTGAGGATTGAATCCACTGCATTCAATTATGAACAGCTGACAGAAGTAAATCGCATGAGCTTTTCAGAAGACTGCCATTTTCAGTTCGCTGGTCTATCTCCAGGTGTTCCGCATTCGTGCCCGTTCCCTTGTAGTTCTCAAGCCACTGAATGGTCAGACAGCAGATCAGGTAGTCCTTCTGACGTGCCAAGCACAAAAATTCTGTCAGACAGACGTCGCTCGTTCACAGATTCAGGTGAAACACTAACCTTTGGATATGGAACTAAAAATGCGGAAGAGAAAGAGTTTACCGCCAAGCCTGTGAATCTATCTGTAGTTCTATCCTATGATGGATTGAGTTTAGAAGCAAAGGCATCCAAGGAAGCGGCAAGAGATCCATCACCCACTCGTCTTTCAAATGTGGGTTTGAGTAGGATAAACAGAAGTTTCAGTTCTAAAGAGGCTTTGACACGGCAAGCGAATTCCGCATCATCTGATGCTAAATCTGGTTCAGAAAATTCAAGTAGAGAGAAAGGAAATGCTAGCAGCAGAGCTAAGTCTAGCCCATTGAGAAGGCTGCTTGATCCTCTACTGAAGCCCAAGGCATTGAACCGCATTCATTTTGCCAGCCTGCTTTCAGTCCCACCTGCTCACCATGTACATGAATTGCCCACATCTACACATGGAGCCTGCAAGCCATCTAATGCAGGGTTCAATTCCTCAACTGGCCCACCTGCGAAGATAAGCATAAATTTCTCAAATTGGGTGCCGGCTGATGCCCACGGGCCGCTTCCAGATGAGAAACGTTCACCAGCAACCATGCATGCTCTTCTGCAGCTTGCTTGTAAAAATGGGCTGCCTTTATTTACATTCACGTTCAATGACAGCGACATTCTTGCAGCCACAAAGAAGAAGATATGCACTGGTAAGGATGATTTTGAATGGATTTACACGATGTACTCTGTTCATGAAGTTAAGAAGAAAAGCAGCGGATGGATGGGCCAAGGAAGTAAGGATAAACGACATGGGTACGTCTCGAATGTTGTTGGTCAGATGAAGGTTTCAGACTCTCAATATCCAAAGCCGACCTCTGATGGTTCTGAGGATCATGTCAAGGTGAGAGAGTTTGTTCTATTAGGTGCCGAACTGAGGGCAGCAGCTCATGAGAATCTTGATTTTCTACCTAACAGTGAGCTTGTGGCCATTATTGTTGAGGCCCCGAATGAGAGCGGCAAAAGCTTTGATGGTAATGAACGAAGTGCTAATTCCGGAGATCAATCAGAGGTGGGGCTAGGCGAATTTTTGCCACGAGAGAGATACTCTTGCTACCAAGCTGAAAATCCACAGACTGGGGGAAAGTTAGAAAGTCGAAGACATTCTAGCATTGTGGTCATACTCCCAAATGGGGTTCACGGGCTGCCGGCTAAAGGAGAGCCATCGCCTCTGATCAATCGATGGAAATCAGGTGGGTCGTGCGACTGTGGAGGTTGGGACGTGGGCTGCATGCTAACGATTCTCGGTGACCAGGATCGACGAAGGAAGAGCCTAAGCTCATCTGAAGTTTGTTACTCGTGTGACGAAGCTGACCAAGTTGATCTTTTCATTCAGGTACTAAGGCCAGTGAAGAATGCTAAGATCACATGTGCAAAATGGGGCTCACGTGTATAGCATTTGTACTCATAGCCTCATGGTGGATGAGCTGGACCCCAAAGTTGCACATGTGGATTAAAATCCTAACTACTCAAATGGAGGACATCTGGAGTAAATGCAAACGATTGGTAGAATTTTTCCAGTCGAATGGTTAGGATCGCCCAGGTGGTGTGACTTCGGGCCATAGTCCATCCATGTGATGTGTCTTGGTTGTTGCATTTGTATGTCGTGCTAGCTGCGTTAACCCTATCACTTGACACTTCTTTATTGTTGCAGGGAGGAGCTCAGGAAAACAGGCATGTCTTCAGCTTGGCAGCTTTCAAGGAAGGCCTATACACAGTCGAATTCAACACATCGATCTCATTGCTACAAGCTTTCTCCATTTGCATCGCGATCATAGATGGTAGAAATCCTGACAATCCCTCCAAATTTCATAGCTTGCTGGATGCAAAGGCTTTGCAAGAGCCCAGATCCGCGGAAGATGATAGAATAAAGAGAACACTGGTGGAAGCTCCGGCAAGTTATGTCCCATTCCCACCTCTATCTCCTGTTGGGAGGGTCTAGTTCTTTCTGATTCAAGGCATATAGAGAGCTATCTTATAGTGGGCCTGGTATGATCATCAGTCACTAGTTGCCAAAGCAGCAAGATCTAGCCATTCCTCCGTTCAGACTCCTGCAGTGAATGTGCCTCAGCCCAAAATCAGGCCAGTCCACCCATCAGTTGGGCCCACTTAAACATAGAAGTGGATGATTACAAAACATATGACCAGTGGTCCACATTCAGAATGCATGTGCAGCCATGTAGTGGCTGGAGTGGCCTGATTTTTGGCCTAGGGTACATTGGCCGCAAAGCTTGTCCTGACAAACGGCCCAAATCTCTCACACATGTCATGTGGACACGTGTGAGGAGCTCATGATAAGAATACAGATGAGATGGCACCATTCTATTTTTGTATCTATAGAACATACAGTGATAGAATCAACCCATGCATGGAGCAAATAAACTTTGTATCCAATAGTAGTTTGTGATTAATGGAGTAGAAAGATCTACAGTTTCTTTTATGCCCTCTTAACCAGCCGGCTGTTTTTAGCTTGTGAGCTTTGAGAGGTAATGATGAATCAGGCAGTCGTCAGGTGGGACCCACCTTCATATGGGCCACGTACGTTGAATGTATATAAGCCGTTCAGGTTTTCTGCACCATCTCTCTCTCATATGCATGTGCCCCAACTGGTTAGCGGGCCAATCTGATTTTAGGGCCAGGGCATGTTCACAATGAGCCTCACTTGATGAATGGCGGGGATATCATGTGCATGCTCTGAATCACCTCAATGCTTGATTATTATCATACTACCATTATCAAAACTAGGGAAAGTGGCACGCCCAATGCACACGCAGAGAGGATTGGGGAGAGAAGTCACCCAAAAGAAGGGTGTGTGTGTGTGTGGATAGAGAGAGAGAGAGCACTCGTGGTTTTAATTTTGTGCGCCTATCTCCAAGTTTTCCTATGTTGGTGCTGGATAAGTTATAGGTCTATTTTAATTTTAGGCTAATGTTCTAACATGAGTCGACACAATAGTGGATTTCACACCGTCACCATTTGCCCCTGGAGTCTTTGTTGCATGATTTTCTTATTAATGCATTTTGTGTGGGTTGCAAGTAAGAGAATGAGAAGCTTGAGCAAGCTAACTCGCATTAAAATAAATAAAAAGAAAATGAAATAAAAAGAAATAAAGAAAAGGAAACTGAAAAGATGCTAGTACGAACTGAGCCAGGTTTAGCCAAAACCAGACCCTTCCATTTATTAAATGGGTCTGGATCCAAAATTTAAACCTAGACCCTTTTAATAAATGGGTGGGTTTGTGTTGGGTGTGTACTAATCCCATCAGACCTATTTATAAATGAGTTTAGGTCTGATAGAGGGTGATCCACGCGGACCCATTTATGAAAGGGTTGGGTCCAATGGGTTTGGTCAAGGAAGATCCAAACCCTAAACCAAACTTGTTTAGAAACGGGTCTAATGAGTCTAACGATTGTTGATGCATGAGAAGTGTAGTTATTGATTTTTTGAGAAAGAGCTTAAGATTTTGTGTGACATTTAATGAATGGAGTGGATTTCATATAATAATCACAGTGGGTTGATTAAAATAAAGGGTGGACTTCTCTTTCCCCATTATTTCCTTTCAGGTGGCCCACCTAAATCCCGACTTAGCTTAATGTTTTTGCCTCGGGCCTAACTAATGATTATACATCTATTGGCCGGAGTGGATCTCAAATAAACAGCATGGTGGGCCAACTCAAAAATCAAGGAGGTGTATCCGTTTTCGAAATCAGTTTCTATTTTATTTTGAATATTAAAAGCAATTACATGGCTGAAAAAATTATTGATGATGTCACCTTGATTTTTGGCGGGGCCCATCTTGATGTTTATGTAAGATCCACTCTGACCATTAGAGGTGTACTATCACTTTAAAGTGAAGGTCAAAAACTCATGCTAACCCGTTATCCAGGTGGGTCACAGCAAGGTAAATTATTTGGCTGATGAGATTTCCTCTGAATACGGGGAAGTGGGAACGTCAGTCGCTGAGTATATAAGGAAGTGGGAAGGACGGGTTCGGGTCTGGGCAAGTCCAAGTCTAGGTGGGTCTCATGTAAAGTAGACTAGACCGGCCCCTTTACTAACAGGGTTTGGGTTGGGTCCAATCGAGTCGGGTCAGGTCTAAATGAAAGGAACCCAAACCCAGACTCATTTGACAAATGAGTCCATCCTTAGACCTAGAGCCATGCCATTTAGCAAAAGGGTCGGATTTGGGTTGCGTCTAAATAGGTCTGGTCTGGTCTGGTACCCCCATTGGGTCCGCTAACCCATTTACAGCCCTAAGTACCCATCATGTAAGTGTGTGTAGGGTTTGAGTGCGTGTAAATAAATAAACCGTTGCAGGCTGTTTGTAGGTGAAACCTAAATTGTATTTACCAGATGACAGCCACGTTTTTTCAGTTTTTAAAATATCTTTGACATCCGCGTTTTTTAAATATTTTCCCAATACTCTTTGAATATTTAAAATTAAAAAAACGAGTCCAAAAGCTTCTCGCGTTATATATGTTAAAGATCTTTCAACCCAAGGTTTGAAATCGGTGTTTCAAAATTTTCAACTTAAAGGTTTGAAAATGGTGTCTAGACGAGATACGGGTTGCCTGTGCCCCCGGGCACATGAGCTTTCCCGTGATCGGAAGCTGTGTGAGGCCCACAGAGATGCCTGTTATATATCCGCTCCATCCATCAATTTTGCAAGACCACAATAGGACAGGAGTTTGAAATTCAGGCAGACCCAAAATTCATGTGGGCCATACCATACAAAACAGTGGGGATTGAATCCCCACCATTGGAAACTTTGTGGGGGCCACAGAAGTTTTGTATCAGGATGATTTTTGTGCCTGCAGTTTTCTATAAAACTTGTTTTGGGATCTGGAGTGTCTGGGCTGCACGGTTTTCCAGTCCAACCATGGAACTGATAGTTTGGACAGGACCATCAGCCGTTATTCTGGCCGATTTTCTCATGTAATCAAGGCTACCTGGAAGACTTGGATGAGTCTTTACCCGACTTGACTCGATACTTAATAATTGTTGGTTGACCCAATGAGTCATGCTGAATCAAGACCGAGAAATGCTGCCAACCGAGTTTCATGAGTGACTCGGCTCAAAATCTCATCGTCTCAGGTTGAGTTACGAGTCGAGCTGCCAAGTTTTAGAACTAGGGAATATATGCAGGAACAAGTGTGGTGCACCACTCATCAGGCTAGCTGAATGTGTACCTCGAACATGGACCACCGTTGGCAGTTGCCCCCACCTGATGAGTGGACCACCCTAGCTCTTGCATATATTCATTTCCATGGTAGGGTTCACGTTATGCACTGCACAGATGTCCTGCATGGTCCCCTCTGCATTGCTCTTATTTGCTATGCATCATTTGAAAATAGGAGTGTCTAATTCAAAATTCAAACGAGCGAATGGCATGCGTCCATGACCACTGACATTTAGTGGGCCCCACATTTTTTTAAATTTTAAAAACAGATGAATCCCCAAGCTTGCTATTTTGTTTCCTCGTCCCAATTATGAGGTGTGCTTATAAGGCTTTCTCACACCCATACCATCTAACTCAAGTGGATTGAATTCATAGGATCACCCACCTGGTATTACATGCATTTTCAGTTCTGACAAGTGGGGTCCATGAATCAATAATACAGACCATTGGTCTGTTGCACCAACCCAACATGGATGGACCACAATGCCAGACACATCAAAAGGTTGGAATCATTGGCACGCAATGGAAACATATGTCCCACTTGCCCGAACTGCAAAACCCGAGCCGCATCTGCATTTGTGGACCCGTCAGATCCGATCTGAGGTCTTGATCACCAAACGGCGAGCAATTGGACCCGAAAAGCAATCCAACTGTTGGCCAACAAAAAGAATGGTTAGAGAAGTGGTCCACATACAACCCGAAAAACTCACTAGTTGGATGGTCAGAGTTATCTAAGCACTTCGATTTTTGGCCTGTACCATTGACATAACGGTCCGGCAAATCAATAGTCCTGATCGCCAGATGTGTTTGCTGCGAGGGGGGAGAATGCATAGGACTTCCATACAGAAACCTAGAACTAAAAGATTCCTCTATCAAGCCACACCCATAATGCAAACATGCACCACATGAAATTGGGACACTAACAAACATGTCCAGATAACAAACACACAAAAAAGAGACTTTATAAAAACAAAAGATTGAATCTCGATATGTTACCGTTACAATCGAAATGCAAACCTCAAAGGTCAACGTGTGATGCATGGTGGATACACATAAACCACTGCCCGTCGACCCTCTCAAACACGTTCGTTGCGACCTGTTTTCCCCAACTGCTGCCTTTCGTCTTAACCACTTCCATGCATGTCACATACCCGACATCGCCTTTGACATGGACTTCGATGTTCTTCAAATCAATGTGGATTGGGAACTCGTAGTCAGCCCCCAACACAAGCTCCCAGCTCCCCATGACCAGATCATAACCGGAAATCCCACCCGCGCCGGGGTGCACGCAGAAGACGTTATCCCCTTTCGTCCAGATGGCATGCATGGCTGCCAAATCACCGTTCTTGAACGCATTGTAGAAACGGGCATTTACGGAAAGGATGGAGGCTTTGCTGTCCTCATGGAGGACACGGAGGCTGTCTCGGATCTTTGCTGCTCGGGCGTAGTTCTCTTCCTCAATGGCTCTCTGTAAGTCCTGCTCTAAGGTCTGCTCATCCAAGATCACGCCTTCTCCGCTTAGAATTCCCTCTGAGTCTCCGCTTTTTACTCGCAGCCGACTCTGTGAATGCAAGTGGGCCATTTCATGATGGGGCGCTGCACTGGATAAATACCAAATTAGGCTAATGTAAGAGAAATCATCTACACTGATCGAAGATTGTGGGTCCCAATAAATCAGACTGTCTGATTTTCCTGATTAGTCCAATCTCCACAAAGTGGGGCCCATGGTTAGGTGATCCAGACTGTTTGTCTAATTGAGAAGGCCCAAAAACCTCACAGATGGAAATATCCCAAACCTCGTAACCGTCAAACTACAAACATCACAAGAAAGAAACTGTCAAGAAAACGGCTAACCATGAGATCTTCCAATCTGGAAGACTCTCGGAGCATTCCCCATCCATGGTAGGGCCCAGCCGAGCAATAGTACAGATGACCGAAACATGGTCCCACTTGTATAGTAGGCAGGCATCAGGAGACAATTGCTTCTGGAGAAATCGATCTAATATTTGGGTTTTTAAATTGGAACAAGAACTAAGTTCTGCACCATTCGTTGTAGAACTCTGAAGGGAATGCTTATCAAAACACAACTACTCTTTAAAAGACAAAAACAACTGAGTGTGCTATATAGCGAACAAACACCGGCAAATGGATGGATACAAGTTTAGATCGCTTGACATGGCCAGTAAATAGACAAGTAGGTAATGAACTGAAACGAACACAAGTAAATAGACCAAGCTGACATAGCAAGTGAAACAAGAAAAGAGAGCAAGGATAGACTATTTGAAGCAGAGATATCATACAAGATTGCAATGCCAGCTATCTCATGAGCTTTTCAAGTCCGCATGCACATGCGGGAGCCATGCATCAGGTGAACCAATAATGTAGATGGCTTGGTCAGTCAACTCATCAGGTGGGCCTGGGCTAGGCATACAAAAAACAATGGGGGATGATCACCTACAACCAGTTGTAGGTTAACCCGCAACCCATTTTCACAACTCATTTTAACAATTGGAAGGGGAGAATTGGAAGCAAACTGTAAAGGTCTTACAAAAAAGGGCTCTGGATTAACCTGCGAGTTATGGTTCCAAATAACCACCACTAGGTCTTACAAAAAATGTTATGATATGATTTGTGATTTGATGCGATTCAATCCCTATTACAGTTTGTGATACAATGATAGTTTTGACAACAGTGGTGAGGTGTGCACAGAGAGGCACTCATGATCTAAGCAATGCTCTATATGTTATATAGGGATTTCACATATGATCGTGATCTCACAATAGTGCCGTGGAGAAGCATATGATGGCAACAGCAACAAACGAATAAAAGAAAATTTACAACAAACAAAGCATACTTACATTCTCGGTGGCCAATGTCGTGGCCACAAATGGACTGGGTGGTGCCATGATGAGCATTGGATCCTTTGTGTCGCCAAAATTGAATCACGTTGTTTAGAGGCAGGAGGAGAATGAACAAAGCGGCCAAAATTATGTATGCACGAGTATGACATTCTGGTAAAGCTCCCAGTGTTGAACAATGTTTCCCTGGAAGATGTAGCAGTTGCAATAAACTCAGGCATCAAGATAGTACTACAGAAAACAAGAAAGATGGAACTACCGGCATGGTTTTAAGACTCGGACAGGATTGATAGGACTTATCTGAGTCAATTCAGATTCACTACTACCCAATCCAGTTTGATTCCACACCCCCGACTTGGGTGGATACACCCCCTGACTCAGGGAGTAGCGACTTGATTCAAGATGGAATCAGTCAATCCAAGTCACTGAGTCTAAAATCCATGACTGCAGGATACAAACGGGAGTTGGGCACACTACCAAGCCAAGCCCATTTAAAATCAAAAGCAAAGTACATTTTGGGAAGTAGAGGGTATATGGGTGCTATACAAAGATATTTTGGTTATTCATTCCCACACTCATCTTAGTGCTTCACATTGGGAGCAGATGGATGTGAAACACTTGTCCTGACTAATGTTCGGAAACTTGACCGAGTAATTAAAAAAAAAAAAAAAAAAAAAAAAAAAAAAAAAAAAAAACCTCGAAGAATCCATTTATACCTCTAACATATGTAATGCGGACACCATTTTCTAAAAATTTCGATGCCCAATGCCTGTATTAGACATGTTTAGAAGATGCATATTGACATAGTTGATAGTAGAAACCCATGGTGTCCCGTAGCGGTATCGGTGGGCATAACGGTGCCCACCGTTTCCGATACGGATACGGGCCGTATCAGTCGATACGGCCCCCGTAATGGTCCAATTTTTTATTTTTTTTTGCCAAAAAATTCTAAAAAAATATGGATTAAATCCAGAAAATTCTAAACATCCCAAATATGCATTCATTTATAATTTTGAACATGTTTATGGTGGTGAAGCGGTTTACTCTTTGGTGAGAAAGCTGTATCGGGCTGTCTGATGAATTTATGAAGCTGATAACCTGGAATTAACTGCAAAACTTATAAATTCAAATTTCTAACTGTCTATTATAAGTAACACATATTATCCAACCTTTAAACCAGAATTTTTTTTTGAAAAAAAATGAATTTCCCTAATTTTTAAAATTATTCCGAAATTAATCTGAAATTGATGCAACTATTGTTTAAATTGATTCCATAATATATACAAATGTAACAAGACATTAATGTAAACACAACCAATGCATTGACAAAGTAAAACAAGCAAGAGAGTTGAGAAATATTCTAGTTTTGACTGAATGAGTATCCTCCAATGCAGTTTTGACTATTGAACTTCAACGCAATGCAAGCTATCCTATATGACCTAGATCAATATGAAGATTCAATAAAATCTAGAAAATAACTAACTGGACTCAACAAACTATGACCCCTACGCAAAATTGGAACGCGGGTCGAGTTGCGCGGTGTGCTCGCCGGGGGTGCAGGGGGCGGCGCGCCCCTGCCCGAGGTTTGGGGCGGAGCGCCCGAAAGCCCAACGGTTTTTTTTTTTTTTTTTTAGGGAGGAGAAACAAGAAGAAAATCGAAAAAAAAAAGTCATTTTTTTCTACAAAATGAGGACTCTTGTGTGTCTAACCAATTTAGTAAAATAGGCTGATCTGCAAACACTGATTTTTAGCAAAAGAATAGATTAGAAAAGAAATGGGATAAGAAAAGTATGAAAAAATAAAAAAACATCAGATTTATATAAAATAAAAAAAAATCCGTTTTCCGACCGTTACGGGGGGCGTAACGGCCGTTTTGGGGCGTAACGGCCGTTACGGGCCAAAAATTTGGGGGTCCCCGTTTTGGACCCCGTATCGCGTAACGGCTTCGGCCGTTTCCGTTACGTATCGGCCGATACGGCCGATACGTAACTGTTTTGGCCTACCTTGTAGAAACCATAACTTATCTTTTATTCAGGTGATTTATATAGTTATAATGTTTTGCTAGTTATGTAGATGTGTTTTTGTACATCTTAAGCACTTATGAACTATAACGTGTATAACAATAAATTTTCACGTTGTTATGTAACCATATTGACATCTCAGGCCGCTTGGATTTACAACATCATCATGTCTCACAACCTGGTCTCCATGTCCAAATATGCAACTCAGGCGTGTCGGGTCAGGTTGGGGTCAACCTGAGCCCAACACAACCTGAATTCCAACCCAAGGTGTCCAATCGAAACCAAACTGAATTCCTCTATACTCAATCCAACCCAAATAAATGAGATTATTCCCAAATCCAATCACAATCTAACCTGACCCAAATTTGCCTTACACAAGCCCAACCTGATTTCAAATCTGGCTGTTTTTTCCAATCCGAACCCAACCCAAGGACCTCAAATGACAACCCAACCCAAACTCAGGTGTGGTCAGTTGAAATGTAAGCACAAGTGTGTCCATGTTACATGGCGTTTAATGCAGCATCCTAAAAACCGAGAGAACTCAATTAAATGCTTAGAGAACTACATAGGTGTTATCTACTTCTCATGCTTTTGATGTAGTCAACCAAGAATTTGTTATATTTCTACAAAATCGTGACCAGAACTTTAGATTTACTTTGATGTGACGGAAACTTGAAATGGAAGCACCCATGGGCACCAGCAAATAGTAAGAGAAACAATAGTAAAACCTACTCTCATAAACACGTGAAGCTACATATATGCTAAATAACCAATAATCTACCCACATGGACATAAACAAAAGATTCCCTACATTTTTTTTTCCGAAGAGTAACAATGATTTTATTAAAGAAGCACACAAATGACACAAAGGCTACAGCCAAAGGAAAAAAAGATAAATTACATCTCCAATGATTTAATACAAAAAGCCCACTCCACCACATGAAGATGAGCTTTTGAGAAAACTTCCTCTGCCTTAAGAGACTCATTGTGGAAGCACCTCCCATTTATTTCCCCCCAAATAGCCCATAAGGAAGCTAGCAGAACTATTCTCCAACTAGCTTCAACATTTTTCCCTAGCCCCACCCCATGCCAATTCAAGAATAGCTCCCTGATTGATTCGGGCATCACCCATAATATGTCGAAGATTTTGAAGCAGCAGCTCCACACTTGTCTAGCAAACTGGAAATGGTGATCTACTTTCTCGGCATCCGCCGTATACATTGAGCACACATTTAACAACACCATTAAACACCTTTGGAGGATGTCAATAGTGAGAACTCTCCCTCTTCCAACTAGCCATCCAAAGGCCGCAACTTACAAGGGAGCTGCATATACCACACGTTGGCCATGAACATTGGGGAGCCATCCCTACCCGAGTGTCACAAAAGACAGTATAAGGACCAAACCAAAAGCGACAAGAATTTTCCTTTAACTAAAGCATTTTATGCCTTTTTCTCTCACCGGCATACAAAGGTGGAGATGATCAAGGAGCCTCACAAACTCCTCCACTTTGTCATCTGTCATGTTCCTTCAGCATAGTGGAGACGAAACCACAACATTTCCTTAAGAGTTGTAGCTGGATGCCGCGATGTTCCTTTGCGTAGAGAGATGAGCTATTCTAGTGAACGCTAGTTGGAGAGAGGATTCTCCGATTCACACATCTTCCCAAAAACGAACTCTCACCTTGTTGCCGATAAAGAAGCCAATCTCCATACTAAACATATGCTTAGGTCTAGAGATCCCCTTTCAAACGCACGAAGCTCTATAGAGAGATGAGTCCTCAACCCCCCACCCCCCTTCTTGGCACCCATACTTTTCTGCTATGACCCTATGCAACAAGAAGCCTTCCTTAATCCCAAATTGCCAAAGCCATATTTCGGGAAGAGCCAAATTCATATTTATCAAGTCCCTTATACCAGCCCCTCCCTCCTCATAAGGTCTACATAACTCTTTCCACCCCAAAAGATGAAATCTTTTCCTATCGTACACTCCGTGCTACAAAAAGCAGCATCTCAACTTTTCCAACCTAGCCAAAACAGATTTTGTGCAGTTGAATAGGGGCATGAGAGGTTTGAGAATGCTGCTTTAATGAGGAGGATTTAACCACCCAATGAGAGCTATTGACTTTTCCAGTTAGAGAGCTTCCTTTCAAAACTCTCCACCATAGCATCTCACAAGTGCTTTGCCGTCTTCCCTATGCAAAGGGGAAGCGCGAGATAGGCTGAGGGGAAAGCCCATGCTCGACATCCGAAAATCCTTACCATTCACTCAACTTCCTCCTTGGCCTTATTATCATCCTTAGCTTGTCCACCCTTGATGAATTGGAGAAGAGAGATTTGGGCGCCCACTCTGCTCGGCTTGAATCCACAAAATGACGCCTACGACCTTCAGCTAACATCCTGTTCAAGGTTTCCTTCATCACAATGAACAAGAAGGGAGAGAGGGGGTCACCTTGCTGAATATCCCTCAATGACCTAAAGAAGCCTTTAGGGGATTTGTTAACCAAAACTGAAAATTTAGCCAACCTGATACACTCCCTCATCCAACCTCGTCCACTTCTGCTCGCATCCCATCCGATCCAGCAAGTAGGTCCAAGAACTTCTAAATGACATGATTATATGCCTTCTCTATGTCCAGTTTGCACATATTACTTTCACACCTTCCTTATATCGAGAGTCAATGCCATGTGAGCTATTGACGCACTATCTAGAAGCTGCCTGCCTATAATGAATGCGGCCTGGTTCTGGGATATAATGGAGGCTAAGACCACCCTATATCTAAAAGCCAATGTTTTTTGCGAGAATCTTGTATGGGAGCTGATTGGCCTGAAGTCCTTCAGGTTGCCTGCCCCTGACACCTTCAAGATAATGGGATGAAGGAAGCACTTAACTTATTCACCAGATGACCCCTCTCATGAAACTCCGCCATAAAGTCCACAATATCGCCCTTCACCACATCCCAAAATTCTTGGAAGAAGACTACCAGAAAGCCTTCAGGACCTGGCACCTTGTCCCTCTCCATTGAGTCTACTACCAAATTAATTTCAACTTCCTAAAAAGGTTTCTCTAGAGAAACTGTGCTGATATCAGAAAGGCACTCAAACTCTAGGTCATTGAGAGTGTCTCTCGCCCACCCATCGTCGGTAAGGAGGGATTTGTAGTGGTTGACCACGATGTCACATACCTGCTCTTTCTCTTCAACTCTTCTTGTTGCTTCTTACCTGCATAACAACAATACTGTGGAAGAATTTCGTAATTGCCCCCCTTATATAATTTTCTCCTCTCAAAAGAAAAAATATAAAAATAACTTGGAACCTACCAAAATTGAGAGAGCATGTTTGAGAGAAAAACTCAACACAACTATGTGAGTAACATTTGAGCACGAGAATGGCTCAAGCAATGTAAACCCCAGGCAATAACAGTTGAAAGTTTGGAACTATAACCTACCATTCTACATGATTTTTTAAATGTCTGTCCTCGTATTAAGAAACAGTTACATCATGGTTGCATCAGCAATTATGTAAGGAAACTGTCACCCTCCCTGTGTGATATGGGGGTGAATTGGTCCGTTGTGAAAAAATGGCTGTATCGGGGCTGATATGACTATAGAGGGCTCATTTTAAAAAATAAGTTGTTTTTAATTTTTTTCACTTGTCTTTCTACTTTTTAATTCATTCCAACCAATTAAAGAAGCTCATAAACTAAGTTTAAACTAGATATAGGCCTATTTTGAGGATCAAAAAACAAATTTTGAGTGCATTTGATGAACCAAAGTGGAGATCATTTTGGTAAATATAGGAAGAAAAGGTAAACCACCACTTTTTTCTTTCATTTTTCCCTATCCTTTTGTAGTATTTATATGTAGTGGACCCTAACCACCAGATCATGCTTGACTTGTGTTCGATTGAGGCCTATTTGGTCGGCTTTCAGCAGGTCAAGCTAACACTGCCTGGAAGATAACATTATTACCAAAAAACGGCCCATTACACCATCAAATATAGGGCTATCAATGGACCGAGCTGGGCCTGGGGTAGGTCTCGGCCCAGATTTTGAAATGCTTATTTAAAATTCTGATTTTTCAGGCCCGAGCCTGGCCCATTGACACCCCTAATCAAATACATGTAAAAAAAAAAAAAAAAATACATACGTAATTGGGATCCTCATGTATTTTAGAATTTCTACAAATAATCTGAGAGTTTCTCCAGAAAAGATTTCAGCCATTACAGGGCTGCATCGGCTGAGACAGACCCATATTACATCGGCCACCAAACTAACTGATACGCCAGCCAATACCATTACATAATACCTTGATCTCTGTCATTCTCTTTTCTACCATTTCCTCCTCTCCTATAAAAAAATTCCAAGCTTTTATCTTGTCTGTTAATCAAAAACTTCAAACAACGAGATTAAAAAAAAAAAAAAAAACTAGTAAAAGGGCATTTCAGATGACCAAGTACAGTTCTGCAACATGTTTTCAGCTGCACAGTTGTACGTTTGTGAGGTGCAAATCATAGTAGCCTGGTCTGTCAATCAGCTGGATCTACAACATATTCCCAGTTAAATCATAACCTAAACTTGCTCATTGGTTGGCTAAATTAGTACATAGCTCACTTTCCACATACTCTCACATATGTATTGCATATAGTTACTCGGGGTTAGTGGGAATTACTTTAGATAGCCAAGAAAATTTAGTAGCAAGGTGGTCTGCATGCATAATTAGTCTACTCTCATACATACAGCGACACAAACAAACAGACCATAATGGTCCGTATTGACCAAGGTTACCTCGATTGTGGGTTGCTTTGGTACATGGTACGGGAAAGGATACGCATTACGCTACTTCCTCTAATACATGGTATATATATGTTACACTCGGATAGGGTCATGTGCGTCATTCCAATGCATACATTGTGCATGCAATATAGCTTTACATATATGGTACACTCGGATAGGGTCATGTGTGTCATTCTAATACATACATCGTGAATGCAATATAGTTTTATATATAAACTCACACTTGGGTCCCTACTCTTGCCTCAGTGGTAGACTCACAAGAATTTCAACACAAGGTCATGGGTTCAAGTACTCATTGTGGTATAAAAAAGTCATTGTGGTGTGAGTGTGTGGGTGTGTGTGGGGCGTGAGTGCACACTTGCGCGCGCGTGTGTGTGTAAACAAACTCACACTTTATACCTGAAGTAGTGAATGTTATTATTATAGACCCCACATGCTTAGTGTTATATTATAGCCACATAAATATAAGTATGAATCTCGACATTGTTAATATAAATTTGAATTAACTTGATCAATAGTAAGAATATGGAACCATAATTTCGGGCCACTCAAAATGGTGATCTAGATCACTCAATCTGGAAAAAAAAAAAAAAATTAAGGGGTTCAGTGTTTTAGGTAACATTGGTTTCAACAACTGATGCAACCAAATGGCCACACAAGCCAATTGATAGAGATTTGAAGAAAAGGCCCACATCCCACACGTGGATGCTCCGCACTTGTGTACAAGAAAAGGACCGCTTTCCTGTTTTAGTCCATTACTACTTTCCTTTTCTTTCAAATCTCTACATTAGGAAATTTCATTTTTCTTTCATATTTTCATATTAGGCAAGAAGTAATTTTAGATTTTCTTATTTAAGTACTTTTCTATTTAGGTGCTTTCTTAATTACAGTGCTATCTTATTTAGGTGGTTTCCTATTTTCTCAGATCTTTGCTATCTAGGAAATTCTATTTTGAGATTTTATCGCTTTTATTACAAATTGTAAGGACTGATTATAAATAAGGCATATGGCCTATGGAATAAGATAAGTTAATTAATATTTTCTTGAGTAATTCTCATATTTTCTCTACGGTAGCTATTGAAGGGGGGATCTCTAGTTCAAGACTTTGGATTCGTAGACTCTAGCTTTCGGCTAGAGGATTGTTGGGTCCTTTCCCACAATCTCTTTCTTCTTTTCTTTGATCTATTTGCTTCTCCTTTCGGGGTTTGCATCAACCACCAATTTGGTCTCACCCAATGAATTTAAGTGGGAATAACCTAAAGTCACAAACTATCTTCATAGTATCAAATGCATATATAAATGCCCTTGCATTTCTTAATCATTTTACAAAAAAAAATCAGTGTTTAGGCACATGTATAAATATTTCCATGCATTTCCACATGTTGGGATATTTGGAAAGAGAGGAACAATCGCATCTTTAATAGCAGAAAGCTCCATTGTCTAAAGTGGGTGGGAAGAATTAAAAGTATTCTCTTCAAATGGGTCATTTGGCTCTGATAGAAACTAACCAATATGCCAAAAGCCCCACGACTGAAGGAGTGTGTCAAGCGAGGCTCTTCCACTCATTGGGATTGTAACAAACAATAGGCAAATTTAGTTCAATCGAGCATCCGAATGCATGCACGCATAGCATGTGATGGTAAGCATACTTTAGCCAATTGTTCTTTCTTTGGTATGGAGTTGAAGTCACATGGAGCACAAAACAACAAGAAAAATCCAAGTTTCAGTTAGTTATCATAACAAACGTCTGGTATGCATGTCTCCCTTTGGCATTTCGTCGAACATTCGGTACACATCACAATTCAAAAGCCTCAAATCCCATTTAAAAAAAAAAAAAAAAAAAAATCAACCAAAATAGTGAAAGCCATTCTCTACCCTGAATTCCTCAAGATTTGAAATTGTAATTAATACAGAGAAAATAAATGAAAATTATATTAACAAAAAACAAAAAATAAAATCTCACCTTTTACCCCCTTTTTCAGTTGGTTGAGAGAGAGAGAGAGAGCGGCTGCTCAGATTTAGGTGAGAGAGAGAGAGAGAGAGAGAGAGAGAGAGCGGCTGCTCAGATTTAGGAGAGAGAGAGAGAGAGATGAGGGCTTGGGTGAAAAGACCGATTTGCCCTGTTATTTTCTCCTAATGAGAGTTAACCCCTTCCCATGACCCAAAATGACAAGGATGGACGACGGCTGGGTGGACGACTGTTAGGTGTTAGGGCCGGGCCATGCTCTGTCCAAACCCGGCCCAGGCCATGACGGGCCAAAATAGTTCAGCCCGAGCCGGCCTGAAATATTTATGTATGGCCCAGCCCAAGCCCGGCCCAGGCACGAGTCCGAAAGACTTTGGTAAAATTACGTTTCGGTGGCTCACCTACCGGGTAGATCTGTGATTTGGTGGGCCCCGCAGTGAACAGAGAGAGAGAGAGAGGGTGAGAGGGTGAGATGGGTCGTCAGAGGAGGAAGAAGCTCCTCTCTTTCTTTTAACATGAATGTACAGCACGTTAGGCTTGCCAGCTCAGGTGGCCCCATCATGGTGTTTACATGAAATCCACTCCGACCAAAATGTGTGTCACCTCATGTTTGGACCAGGGCGTAAAAATAATTTACATCCATGTCTCAAGTGGACCACACGATTGAAAAATAATATAAAGACTTAACACTCACCCTCCAAACTATTTCCCTTCTTATGGCCCACCTAAATAATTTATGGGGCTGATATTTAGATCTCAGACCTAAGTTTTGTTTTGGTATTAAATGGACGGAGTAGATTTTATTAGCTCATTATGGTGGGCCCCATAGAAAACAAGGGTGGGCATCCTCTCTCTGTTGATTAGGTGTTACCCGGGTAACAGCTTAGTGGGTGTTACCCTTAATGTGGGGCCACCTTTATGATTTTTTTTATATCCACGCCGTCAATCCGTTTCTTCAGACCATTTTCAGGAAGGGTTCCTCAAAATTAAGAAGATCCAAATCTCAGGTGGACCATATCACAGGAAAAAAGCGTGGATTGAGTGCCTCACCATTAAAAATTTAAAATGGCCCATAGTAAGGTTTTTATAATTCTTATTTTCCATCCAAACTCTTGATAATGTCAAGAAGATTTGGTTCAAGAAAATAGAAATATCAGCTTGATCCAAAACTTATATGGCCAACAAAAAGTTATTAATGGTCATTCATTACTGTTTCTAATGGTGTGGTTCACCTGAGATTTTGATCTTCTTACGGTTTGGGATAGCGTTCTAAAATGAGATAAGAAAACAGATGGACAGTGCAGATATACAATAAATATATCAAGGTGGGCCCCACACGGTAAGGATAACACCCACTAAGCTATTACCCGGGTAAAAGCTAATCCGCTCCCTTATGCTGCGTCCGGGGAAAACGTCCTCGGGACGGGAGCAGATTAGGTTCGGCCCGGCCTCACCCAACCCGGTGCGGCCCTTACCTAGGGGCCCACATTGATGTATGCGTTCTATGTCCACGCTGTGCCCATTCCTTTTTAGCATATCATTCTAGGGCTGAGCCCAAAAATGAAGCAGATCCAATTCTCAGGTAGACCATACCATACAAACAGTGGTAATTGGACATTAATGTGCCACAAAAGCTTTGGGTCAAGCTGATATTTATCTTCTCCCTTCATCCAGGTTTATCTAAACTTATCAACAAGCTGGATGGCAAATAAACATTACACAAAAAGTAGGCTGGGCCATAGGAGGTTTTTAATGGTAGGTTGTTCAATCACCATCGTTTCCAATGGTTTGGTCCACCTGATAATTGGATCTACTCAAGTTTTTCGACCTTCCACTAAAATGATCCTGAAAAAAACGGTTGGACAGTGTGGATATAGAAACATACATCAAGATGGACCCAACGGTAAGGCTGCACCATCTAGGGTGACCATCTAGGGTGAGGCAGCACCACACCTCATCCGCTCCAGGAGACCTATACACCCTGTTTGGCACCTTGGATTTGGTTAGACCTGACATGAACTGAGTTTAATTATTTGGATTGACCGGTATCGACTCCATAAAACTTTGTTCAAACAGAAAGTCCCTGTGTTTGGGGTATGTTAGAAAAAAAAAAATTTAAGTTGATTTCAATCACAGCCCTGTTTGACTCGAACTTGAGCTCGACTCGAGTATTGACTGACTCGACTCAATTCGTACGTTCGACTTGGTTATATATATATATATATATATATATAGGGGGGGGGGGGGGGGGGGAACAGGTTAAATGAGTTGTACAAATTGATGGACGGAGTGGATAAAACAAATACATCACGGTGGCACCCACAGAGCTTGTTTGATGGCTAGTGTTCACGTCACCAGCCAACTCACGTCGAGTACTACCAGTCTACCCCACGGGAACCTATCTAGAGACAGACGGTCCTGCTAGTGCTCTGTGGGGCCGACAGTGATATATTTGCTTATCCAAGCCGTCAGTCCATCTTTCAAAGATCATTTATGGCATTATGCAAAAAATGAAGGGGCTCGAAGGCTTGAGTGGACCACACCACAAGAAACAGTAGGGATGTTAACTATCTATGTTATGGTGTTTTATTTGGTTAGTTAAAAACTTTAAACATTGTGATCTGTCATTTGTGATATGTAATTTGTGAACAAATCGGTATTCACTATTCAGTAATAGAAAAAAATATTTTCAAGCAAAAAAAGTGAAATTGTTCGAACTTATTCAAACTCATAAAAATTGTCTGAAATGCGTACGTTCAAACATGTTCGAACACGGCTGGGCTAGACCAAACCAAGTTTGAACAAAGCCACCCTGTTCGAATGTTTGTTCGAACACACCCACTCAAGTAGCTGAACGATCCAATCTGGTCCATGCTCGACTCGAATCGTTGTTCACCTCTAGATTTGGTGGCAAAAGGGAGTATTTTAAATCCATATAGTTATTTTTACGTTTGACAACCATGGATTTGGGGTAGTTGGAATCCGAGGTATTTCAAATCTCTATTTTTAATGTGTTTTGAAATCCTAACAATATGTTGAGATTCGGCTAGAACCAAGAGGAAATGCCTTTTTTGCCTCCCTTTTAAGGGGAGGAGAGTCCCACATGTAACAAAGATGTCTCTAAGCTACTAATCACGAGGCACATGGCACGTTTATGATATCCCAAAATAATTCAATTATCGGTTGCAATACTAAAATCATATCAATAGAATGATCTGAACCATCCAAATGTTGGACATTTAAATAGATGGTTAAAAAACGTCAGTGAGTCACCTATTTGTAATCCTTGCATTTGTGGCCCACCCAAGGCTTAGAATTTCCTCTTTTTTTGCCGAAGTATATATTTTTATGGGCTTATTACCGTCATTCTATCAAATACCACATATATATACTAATTTAGAGTATGAAAGCTAATTTAGTTAACCAAATCTAAGTCATAAGAATGTACCCAAAAACTGCAATGCCCTCCGAATACAAGCTCCCAAGGAGATTTGGATTCCAGGGCATTTCAGCAATGCACAAATGAGAATTTGGAATCACCTTGAATCCAATGTAAATGTGATTCAGATTCCAATGCATTCCAAATCCCAAGCTCCCAAGTGCTCCAGGAGACCTATAACAGACGCGGATTGTGTCCTGCCCCTGCCCAGATGGATTACCTTCCAGGCAGACCTGTGGAGGTCCCACCGTTATGTATCTGTTTATCTACTTTGTCTATCCATTTTATAAGATCATTTTAAGATATAACTTTAAAAAGGAGGAAGATCCAATGCTCAAGTGGGCCACACCAAACTGGGAATGAAACCTGATGACTTTGGTTAATGTAGTGATGACATCACTTGGTTACACTTGCTGTTTGGTGTGGCCCACTTGAGCGTTGGATCTGTCTTATTTTGGGGCCCATTTCCTATCATGATATTACAAAATGGATGGACGGAGTAGATAAACAGATACATACAGTGGGCCCCTCTACTGGTCTGCCCAGACGGTAGGAGCAGGACGCAATCGGGGTCCATTCCCTACCCACATGATAATCCGTTACACATGGATTGAGTCCTGCCTGCCCGGATGGATTAGGGCCCACTGTGATGCATCCATTTATCCACTTCGTTCCTTTATTTTATAAGATCATGCTGGGATATATATGGGCCCAAAAACGAGGCAGATACAATGCTCAAGTGGGCCACACCAAATATAAAGCGAAACCTGGTGACATAATCACTACAGTAGTGATACTGTAATGATGACGTCACCAGGCTCGGATCATTATTTGGTGTGGCCCACTTGAGTATTGGGTCTTCCTCCTTTTTTTATTCATACCTTAAATTGATCTTATAAAATGGATATGCATGAAGTCGATAAATGGATGAATTACGATTGGGCCCCTCAACAAGTCTGTCCCAACGGTAATACGTATTACCATCCGGCCGGGGGCAGGACGCAATCCACGTCCGATACGTATGGTCTGACCATGTGATATCACGGTAAAACTTTCTAAGGGAACCACTTGTAGGGGACCCACCGTGATGTTCAGTGAGATCCATTATATGTGTAATATATCTTAGGCCAAACTCAAAAAATTCAGAATCATATGTGATTTTGGCCTACCACACGAAGGAAAACAGTCGGTATAGAGACGTCCATCTTTGATATTTACAGGGCCCACCATGATAATTATATAAAATCCACTCCAACCTTCAAATAGAAAACCAAAACATAGGCCTGGGTCTAAGCAACAGGCCCATCCATTATGTCAGACGAAAGGAAACAATTTGGAAGGTGAGCATTACCCTGGACAAATTTTCCAATTGTGTGGTCCACCTTAAACAAGGATGGGGCTGATTTTTCAGCTCTAGGCCTAAGATAGGGTAAGAAAACTAGTGGTCGGGTGGATTTTCTATGAACATCATGGTGGGTCCCATCTCAATGGGCAATTCCTTCCCGTTGAAATAACTTTTCCCTGTCCATTAAAGGTAAAATCGTGTTTGAATTTTAAATTTATTTTAAAATTTATTGGGCGGGCCGGGTTATGGGTTTTGAAAGTCTTAATCCAAGCCCAGCCCGAATAAGATACAGGCTTGAAATTTCGGCCCAAGCCTAGATCTCGGACTGAAATTCCGGTCCAAATTCGGCCCAAATGGGCCAAGCCCGAGCCCGATGGGACAACCCGGCCCATTGACAGCCCTAAATGCGGGTTCTCAATGGAGCAGGTCAGATCCGAGATATGATTCGCTACGAATCATATAATGCAGATTTAGATCTTAAACTAGGTCCGATAATTTAAATGAACCAGTTTTGGATCTTCAAATAGGTCCGATTACTTAAATGGATCGAATATGGATTCACATAAACATATCTAAGTTCAATCTGAATCCTATCCAAATCCGACTCATTGTCACCTTACTATATATGTTATATTCATGCTGGCCATCTGTTCTCCAGATTATTATAGGCCATGTCTCAAAATTGAGACACACCACTCTCAGGTCGTCCACATCACAATAAATAGTGGGATTTGCATAATTTTGGTACTAAATTAAATATTTTATATATATATATATATATATATATATATATATATATATATATATATATATATATTCAGACCTACTTCCAACCTGAATCAGAAGGTTATATGGTTTTGGACCGGAAATGGATGTAACTATTTATAAATGAATCGGATTCACCTTTTGATCCAAGTTGGATCCGATCCAGATCCGACCCATTGATAGCCCTACCCTAAATTGACTGTTGTTTGCTGAACGGAAAAATTATTTGATACTCTGCCAGAGTATGAAAGTTAATACGCAGGAACTCAGATATCATATACATGGCAGATTTTAACTCAAATTAAACGGACTAAATTGTGTAAACCGGTGTATCTAAGTTACAATATCAAATTCAAAGTTTTTGAACAATTTTACCCTCTGATTCATGGAAAATTGTTAGTTGAAATAGGACCATATGGATGTTTTTCAATCATGACAGTTCAATAAATGTCCACCAATCCGACGGTCAGATAATGATACAAGTGTATTTTTAACTTCACGGTACATCTAAAACTGCGACCTATATTTTGGACAGTTTAGGCCGAATTACGTGCATGCGAAGTATGCAATTTCCTAACAAATTTCTAACTCCTGAGTATCATTGAGCACTCTCTACCAGAGTATCAAAACTTCTACTGTTGCGTAATCTATCGAAGAGTAGTAAGCAAACGTAGTTAGTTGGAAGAACGATTAAGGTGCAATCTGGACCTTTGCCACCATGATCAACGCTCTGAGGTTGAGGTCCATTAGAGAGGAGTAATATGATCCACGGCCCAGTGGGGGACCCAGTTCGGTAATCTGGACCTTTGATCTCTTGCAATGTTCTGATTTAGATAGACTATGACTGAATAAACTTCTCGATGGGGCAAGCTTAACCTTTAGATTCGTGGCCTACTGATGGACGGTTAGGAAGATAAATAAAACAACGGTTCACATTCAGCTGAAAGAGCATGGAGATTTTGTGGGTTTTCTCTCTATAGCAGGACGCAGCAAGTCAATGGTCTAGATTACAAGATACGTGGGCTTCAGCTGTCAAAATTGAATGACTGAGAATACTGTACAAAGATGCGGACCAAATATCATACAATCCCTCTGAAATAGAATTCCATATTGGAGCTTCATATGCGGCCGCTCAGGATCATCAGCAAGAGTGGGCCTACTGGGCCCATATGGTGTGGATGGATGATTTTGACCATGATATGCTTAGTTGGAAAAAAGAAAAGAAAAAGAAATTGAACGGTCTAGATTCAGCTCTATGAACCAGTAAGTATGCGAGTATTGGAGCGCATGAAATAAAAGGCCACACCAAGAGGACAGATGGCTACGATCACGGGACTATCTCCGCATGTGGGCCCTCCTCTACACAGACATAGGCCAAACTACTGGTTATCACATGATAATTGTCTCTAGGCACTTTCTTTAAGGAGAACTTGGTGCAACTAACTTCTTGTGGAGCACTGTAGCATATGTGCATCATATGGCATCCATCCCATCATACTAGGATGAAAATGACACTCTCCACAAATCAGGCCACTCCATTAATATGATGGAATGCAGTAGTAGGTACAACTCCTAAGAACTTTTAAATTATATGGTGGTCCACATGATAATGGGATCAGCTTGATTTTTGGGAATCCCATTTTTTTGCAGGGGCAACCCTATTAAAACAGTATAGATGTCATACGCACACCATGGTGGGCTTTATATGCAACAATTGTAATTAAGCTTAATCTTGATATAGGATGAGGCACAAGTACATTCCTGGCACGGCGAGATGAAAAGTAGGCAAACGGAAGTAGAAGTAGTCCATCAAATTCGGGCGCAATCCCACATAGGGCATGACATAACTAGGCTCAGACATGTCCAACTCGAAGAAATTCAATTTAGATATGGAGAAATTAGTATTTGAAATGTGAATCATAAATTAGCCATAACTTCTATGGTTAATTTAGGACTCTTTATTTTTGAAAAAACTTGTTAATTCTAGTAAGTTCTACTCCAATTGAATTAGGACTTCTATTAGGTAATTATTCAAAAAAAATATTCGAGTTTTATTTCTTTTTTCATGTGGATTCAAGAAATTTCTTTATGGATTCAAGGTTTTAATCACTCGAGGAAGGCAATAATCTTCTTCATTATTTTTTCACTCTTCCCTGCATCAAATTTGCATCTACTTTTTATTTGAGTTAATTTTGATATTTTATAAAGAGAATTGATTACCCTAAAGGTGGTTGCATGACTTCTTGTTGTTCGGGGCATTTTTATTATTGAATCCATTATTAAGTAATTAATTTTTACCCTTTAATTTATGTAAAAAAAAAAAAAAAAGAAAAGGGTTTCAGCAAAATCTTGTTAAGGACTTTTCGAAGGTTGATAGAAAATGTATCAAACAGCAAAAACGGCCCCAAGAACTAGCCACATGTAAGTATTACATAACCTAACTTTGCTTGTACTAGCAAGTCAATCTAATGGACCAAAGAGACTGTATGTGGGAGATTGAAGTAGTGAATTATTTTTTATTCATTACTTTTAACAATTTAAAGATGTATAAATAGAATAAAAATAAAATCAGTTTTTAACTTTAATTTGATTTAATATTAGATTTCAAAATTTAACTTGAATTTTAAATAAGAGAAACTAAGGGGTCATTTAGTACTGCAGATTTGAGCATATTTTGAATCCAACGTTTGTTTGACCAAGTGGATTAGAGGGTATTCTAAATCCATGGGATTTCAAATCCTAACTTTTAGTGAGTTTTGCCATCTTGTCTTTTTCTTGAATTATCAATCCTCTCCTTCTTTTTTGCTCATTTTTAATTATGAGAGAGTCGCATGTGTAACATATGTGTTAAAAGATTACTAATCTTTTGTACATGCCCGTGGCCCGTTGATGGTATCCCAAAACAATTAGATTATCAACTGCCTCACTAAATTACACCAATAAAATGATTTGAGCAGTCCAAACATTGGCCATGTAAATCAATGGTTAAAAACCAGTGGTTAGTCACTTAATTATGATCATATACTTATGGCTCCTCTGGGGCTTGGAATTTCATCATTTTTTTTGCCAAAGTATGTATCTCATTGTGCTTATTATAATCATTGTGTCAAACATCACATATGTAAACTAATTAGGGATATTAAAGTTAATTTAGTAATTAAATTCAAACTTCTGTAAATATACTACATAATGTAAGGGATTTTAAATCAATGGTGTCAAACGCAATCGGAGAATTTCTAATCCAGGGGATTTCTAATCCAAGTATTCTAAATCCACAGTGCCAAACTAGGCTAAATAGGGATTTTTACCCCAAAATTCTTGAGAAGTCTATATTTACCAAAGAAGGCCCCATGATTAGAAATTACCAAGAGTTGCCTTTTTAGGGGTAAAATTACAAAAAAGTCCTCAATTATTTTTTATTTAAAAAGCAGTGAAAGTCAAGACTTATGGGGCCCATGTGGTGTGTGTATAACATGCAACCCATTAATTGTACTCACTAGACTATGGTGATAGCACGAACAAAACATTGGTAAATCAGATAATCAAATGGGCTACAATTGAATTGGGATATTTTGAATGGTGTATATTATGTTTATAGATTATCCCACCTTACGATTGAGTTTGCCTTATTTTTACTTTGTCTAGTAATAATGTTGGCTTGCATCTAGATGTGAGATACATTCCACGAGGGCCCCACAACCTTTTGATTTTCCACTTCATTGTAAAGAAAAAAAACAAATGACAGCAATGTAATTTCTCCTCTTAAAAATTATTGGTTGAGAATATCACTTACTAGAGGGACCATTGGTAGAATCCAATTCCTCAACAAATTTTGTGGAAAAAACA
This sequence comes from Liriodendron chinense, assembly GCA_003013855.2. Taxonomy (NCBI): domain Eukaryota; kingdom Viridiplantae; phylum Streptophyta; class Magnoliopsida; order Magnoliales; family Magnoliaceae; genus Liriodendron; species Liriodendron chinense. The sequence continues at coordinate 2,181,531 of PVNU02001090.1, read as the reverse complement.
ATAAAAATAAATTTAATTATGAAATTAAGAGATTAATCTAATTTCATATATAGCGACAAGCACAACATAGCGCACATGTGCCCAACCTAGCCCGGCTCAACCCATGCGCATGTGAAAAATTGCACACTATAGCTCACTGGTGCCCAACCTGGCCCTGCACGCGGCAATGTGAAAATTTGCATAGGAGACACCTATCCCATGCTCCATGATGCATAGCATATTAAAGGGGCTCAAGGCCCTTAGCAACAATCTCACAATGATGCATATAAAGTATCTAGAATGATTGTGCATAACCAATGTGGGGCAAAGGAAAAACTCACAATGAAGCTACTTTCAAAGATCCCCAACCACCTACATAATTCTAAAGTTCCCAAGTGAAGAAATTTTAAAACACACAACACAATGTATTGAATTACTGAAAAGGCTTTATACCATAAATAATGGTGCAGGCTCTCGTACAAGCAATTCTCTTACTATGAAAGTAGAGAAGGTTATACATACGATTCCCTTGTGAGCAAAGGAAAATCATTATCAAATTGAATCGTGAAGTAGGATGGACAGAATACTTATTGAATTGGACATCAAACTTCTCTTGATGTGACAAGATATTTCAGTACCGTGGCAGGGTCTTTCAACTCGGCAACTCCTCCTGACTCAATGATGCTCAAGTTGAGTCGTGACTCTGAGTCAATTCAGCCAAGTTGATACCGATTCGCAAGGTTGATAAGAAGTTAGAATTTGGGGGTGGGGGGGGGGGGCTCAGTGTTGAGATGAGGTTATTTTCACTCAGTCTACCACTGTCCCAAAGGTGTGGGTGTGATAAGAAGTTAGAATTGGGCTGAGCATGTATTTTAATTTCCAAAATTGTAAGTATTACGCTTCATTTGGATGGAGTGTTTGATAGGACCTAGGGTTAAAATTGGTGTATTTGATATCATATATCACCGGGAATGACATTCAAACTTATAGACGGATATGTTGTTTTTTCCTTTGTAAAAAAAAAATAAAAAAATAAAAAAATCAACAACAACAATCCTGTAAACTCATGAAATATGCATTATATTTATCGATTTCAAATGATATTTCATACCTTGGAATGTTATTAGGGCATGTTTGGATAAAAGGAATCCATGCAAATATGAAAGTTATTTTTCACTAACAACGTACTTGAGCTGTGTGGATGCGTGGATTTCACATAGTAATTATTACTCCTATCTATAGATAGAAATTTTGGCATACGAAATGATATAATAGTTGTCTAATGAATTTGAGAATTTCACTTGCTATCCAAATAGGCACCTCATCTTTTGAATTCTATTTTCTACCATGAACATGAAAACTATCCTTGGGTAGTCATTATTTTATCCAAGGAATCCAAATAAAATCCATGCATCCAAACATGCCGGAATCTGACCAAGTTGAAATCTCCACATTGCAAGTTCCTTAGCCCGTTTGGTAGACATCTATAAATGAGTTCATCTCGTTTTAGTAAATCATAATTATGTATTAGAGATTATAATTGTTGGTTATCAAGATTATTTTCAATCCTTGTCCAAAAGAAATATGATGTCTGATACATGATTCCATTGACTAAAAAGAGTTGAACTCATTTTTGGAAGTCTACCAAAAAGGACCTTAGATTCATACTCATGGCTTGGGCTCCAAATTGCAATCCCAACACTTTCAAATTGGACTGAAAGAAGCGTGACGATAATTTGAAGGCTACTTCCTCATTTTGAACACTACAAAACATGATTGACATTTGCATTTCCTCTTGATTAAACTGAATATTCACAATTTAATTCACCTTTGCATCCAAACGCAACCTTAAGCATGCTTCGCAAGCCCTGCAAACCACAATTTAGCGGTACACCCAAACATTACCTAATATAAAATTTTGTATGTTATGATCTTATAGCATTGCCACAAAAATTGGAAAAAAAGAAAAAAGAAGAGTGCAGATATAGGAAGTTCAATTGAATTTGAAATCTATATGCTTCTATTGAACTTAAATTGTATAAAAAGTATTGACATATATACATTAAACAAACAACATTTTTTTATTTATTTTATCTCTCTTCTTCATTGTCATTGTCAATTGAATACGAGTCGTCCATGTTTATGGCCACGACCTTAGACGAACCGATGATCTTATTAGAGGCCGGAGGTAGGAAAGGAGGACGCTTATCCTTTGCCATTACGTCGCGCCCTTGGAGTTCTTTCCTCAAGTCTCCTGGCGGCAAGAAACAATCCATGGACAATCCCCATATGTTAAAATCGACCTCTTCAATGGTCCACGCCTCCTCCATTCGCGTCCTAGTATGGTTTTCGGAGCTATCGCCGAACCTAAACAATGAGACCGCAGTGTGGCCTGAATGTGCAATGTTAACACCATCGATCGGCCTATAGTCTTCGATCGACGACTCCATTGTCGTCTCCCAATAGACGCTCTCGTCACCATCGCCGGAGGCCTTTATTCGGAGGAGATGGGAGTCTTCGAATTGGACCAGTAGGCCTGTCCGTTGGCTGAAGTAGCCCCACACTGTGTGGCGAATTATCTCCACACTGTTGCTACTTCTGGCCTTCAGCATTGCGGGCTCCGCTTCGAGCTTGAGCAAGAAGCAATCCTCACCGTTGATCGCCTTTTCGCCGATACAAACAGCATTGGAGAATAAGTTGGCTGTTGATCTAGGATCAAGACCCTGTGGATGTACACCCCATATTTTAGATACACATAGGAGGAAAGCTTCAATTCTCTGGCAGTGTGTGATGGTTGATACACAGACATTTAGTAATTGCACAATGGCAAGCAGGTAGCTCAAATCAAACCGTCCAAAACTGGGCCGTAATTTAGATTGAACATATGCGATGATTTATGCTGATTTGATGTTTCAACGGGTGTGATTATTGCACGTTTAATGGACGGTTGAAATGGAAACTAGTCAATGGTCCAAATTCAATAAACACGTGCTCTTGAAACAGAGTTAGATCGCCCAATCGATTTGAGTTCGAGCTGATGACCTGTCCTTGTTAGGTCCCGCAATCCGCACTGTTCAATTTGAATTAATGAATAACACGTCTACAATTTTTGACGGCCTGCTTATCTACCATCATACTCTACCAGAGTATTAAATAACTCCCCTTAAGCAATTAAGCATTTGATCATAGACAGGAGCTATTGCAAGCACTTGGAAATTTCTTTAAAATTGCAATGTGGCATACAAGTAATTCAAATCAAACGTCCAAATTATGGGTCCCACTTTAGATGTATCATGAGCTAAAAATTAATATTATTTAATTATCTGGCTATCAGATTGGTGGCATTGATTATACTCAAAATGAAAAGCATTCAATGGTCCTATTTCAACAAACAAGTGGCCATGAATCAGAGGTTAAGATTGTTCATGCAATATTGGGTTTTACAATATGGTCTATTTATTTGAGATAATATATGACATGTATTGGACTTTTGGGTGCCTGTATATCAAGCTTCATACACTGCCAGAGTATAAAACAAACCCCCAAAAGGAGTTACCCGATACTCTGGCTGTGCATGACACTTGATACGCAGGCACACAGAAACTGTACACATGGCATACAGAACTTTAATAAAACAAAAGGCCCCCACCAATCAAAATCCAAGTAGGTCTGGCCACGACCGTTGGCCCATGGGAATCAGTGCAAAAGTCAATCATACATCTCCTTCACCACAATAGGGAATAAAATGCACAACCAACGCTTTTGAAACCCCATGCTTTTGATAAACCACACCCATTTTTCTACTTTTTGGAATTGGAATCGTGCATTTATAAAAAAAAAACCACATAATATAAACTATCTCAATTATCAGCCATCTTAGTAGAAAATCTGTTTGTTGGCTTTTCTTATGGTGAATTGGGGTCGAACATACACCTAAGAAGATGTATATATGCTAACCAAAAAAGAAGGAGAGAGGATATGCTGTTGAAAATTGCATTTACCTGCCTCTAATTTAGATACAATTTGTAGGTAGCACACCGACACTATTCATTTTCTCACACCCATTTCTCATTTTTGGGAATAGAAATAGTACAGAAGTGTACCATTTCAATTCCTGAAATGAAAGATGGGTCCAAGCAAATCAACCAGTTGGGTGTATGTAAATATCGTATAATGAATTATTAGGTGTATAAACCATATACATCATTATTCAACTGTTGTTGTCCATTCACTACCAAGCAAGCACACATGATCGCGACGTTACATCGAATAATGGTGTGTGCATGATCTATACACATGATAATTTCTTGTAATTATAAGAACAAACATGATTAAACCATAAGCTTTTTTTCTTCACTTATGAAATGTCCATAAGTATAATGCAACCATAAAAAAAAAAAAAAGGAAATTACCTGTAATAATCGCCTAAGGGGTCTTGGTGGTCCCCTAGAAGCATGTGATTGGTGCCATGGGGTCTGCCTCCACGCCACCTTACCGTCACTGCCGGCACTAATCTTGCACCCCGACACCACGAGCTCTAGGCACCATAGATCGGGCCGCTTCTGCCACAACACGAACCCTCCGATCTCTCCCTCGCCGTGCCGGGCTCTCTTAACCTTCACCAACTTGTTGTTACTGCTGTTGTTACATTTATTATCGCCGGTGCGAAATTCCGTCGCAACCATGGTTACCTTCCCCATTGCATACATGCTATGGATCGAATCGAGCAACTTCTCGCCTCCCGTCGCAGCTATGTATTGTTGCACTATGTATTTCGCTATCGAAGACTCCTGTGAATTTATTTAAATAAATTAAAAAGAATGTAAAAAATATATATGTAGAAAAAAAATCATAAGTCTATGCATTGATAAATAGAGATTTACTTAAATTTTCATGAAGCCAAGATATTACAGGCCGATTTCCATTGGAACAGAACTTTTGAATTCGAGCTGGGATTCCCATATTAACGAAAGCATTAATGAGATTGGAGATCTTACAATGGGGTGGTCTTTTATGTTGCGATTGAGCGAGTGGTCGGTGCGGATTGGAAGAGGGATGAGAGGAGCGCCGATGACGCCGAGCAAGAGCTGGAGCTCTGTGTTCCGGCCGCCGAAGAGCGTAGAAGACGAAGATCGGTCGACGTGGGAGCGCATCCACGTCTTCATGCATTGCCATGGCTTGGAATTGGCGTGGGTGGTATATGTGAACATTTCTTCAGGAATGGGCACTTCCAGAACGGTGTCCAAACCATCTTCACGGTCGAGATTTGGGCACAGTTTCCTCATTAGAATGAGAAATGCCAAGCACCCAAACAGCCCTTTACCTTCCTTCTCTCACTCCTTTCATATCTTGGATTCTAAGCCCAGTTGGTGCACGTTAACCATGGCCCTTGCTAACGTGGGCCGCTCTTATTTTTGTCTACTTCGTGGTAGCACGCCCTCTTTTCAACTCTCTCTCTCTCTCTCTCTCTCTCTCTCTCTCTCTGTCTCTCTTCTCCCTTTTTTAAGTTTGAACTTTATTTAAAGAGCTTGTTCTTCCATCTGTTGGAAGAGATCCGGTGCTCCTACAGAGTACTGAATTTTCTTGAGTCCATATCATATACCTTCCATGTGGAATTTTTATGACGATCCGAACCACACATCCGATATTTTCCAATAATTATTGTCCACTAATAAAGGTTAAAAAATATTTAATTATCCTAACCATCTAATAAATGAAATTGTTTTTCAAAAAGAGTGATGGTTGCTTTATTTTTGTCTTTTAGTCTCCATTTGTACCTTTCTGATTATCAGGTGATTTCTCGGACGTTACTTAGTAAATGAACGGTTCAGATCTTTCCAACATATAACACCCTTGCACCAAAGACATTGTGGGGCACTAACTCCCATGCTCTATAGGCAACTCGACCGGCTGCGGGCTCCCTCTTCTAGATAGAGCTTTAATATATTTTCTATATAATACTCTGGACTGTGCTGGTTCATACACATGCATACATTCACCTTATACATACACACACACACACACCCATTGAGCCATGTGTACAGCTGAGGATTGAGCATGGATCAAAATTTATATTAAATGGGGCAGTTCTAACTATGTAATTAGCGGTCATCAAATCGAATGAAATTGTCCAAAGTTCAAAATCAGAAGGCATGAATGGACGGTTGTGGTCATCCAATTGGTACTATTTCTCTGCTATGCCCCATCCATGACGTGGCAGAAATTTCAAACTATCCAAGTTTCATTTACATGTATGCCAAATATATAGAGTAAATGTGCATGAGTATGTTCTACCATACTCTGCGGTGTATTGTGCAATTCATTATTTTTCTGATGATAAATCAAAATCGTTTTCAACCGTTGGTACAACGAAAAAAGAGTTTCCAACGACTTGGAATACCGGCAATACCATCGGATGATGTGGATAGTGGTGATAGTTCACCACCAATGTTTAAAATGTGGTAGACCCACCTCCTATTTAGGAGTTCCTATGGTGGGTCTCCCCTCCCCAAAATTTCCACATTGTTCTCTTTGGTTTGGCCCACCTAAGTTATGGATCAAGCTGGATTTCAGATCCAGGCCTCACATTGAGTGGCACATCTTATGGATCTTCTAGATGGTGGGCCCACAAATACCAAACATATTGTAATTATGATCATTTGTAAATTGTTGTATCACAAAGATTTTAAGGTTATGATCCGTCCATAGTGGGCCCGGCGATTTGGACGATGTGCAATAATGCCAGGTGGCCAGTGGATGAGATGCAAAAACTTGATAAAAATGGTGGTGAACTATGACATTAAGCTTAAGCTAGAATACTTAAGTCCAAGGAACATGCCTTGCACGTTCTACGCTTGAAATCTAATCCATGTATGTGGGTTAGCGTATGAATGGATGGGTCCACCCTTTGATTGTACAAGATGTTTCCTAATGTTACACAGCGCATGTACCAAGGAGCCCATCTACTTTCCAACCTATGTGCCTACATGGCACATGTGTGAAATATCCAATCTATCCATTAAATGGGTCCCATGGCCTTGATCAGAATCTGCGCTAATCTGCTCATCAGGGTGTTATATCCTGACAGCCATTGTAAGAAACGCTTCATTGGAACGGCCGATTGCAATATGCGTTCAGAAAAGTAGGTTGGCCGATTGCCATTTGTGAAACAAGACAGTGGCCGATTGCATTTTGTGTATGGAAAAAGCGAACAATTGCAGCTGCCAGTGATCGATTTCCATGGCCAATTACCGTTTTGCAATCAGGGTGGTGGCCAGAGGCTGATTTCTACGGTCAATTGTCTTTTTGCAATTTGGCTAGCGGCTGATTGTCGTTTGGAGCATATCTAAAAACTTTTGTTGGCCTAAGTTTTTAATGGTTATTCATCACTGTTTCTAGTTGTATGGTCGATTTGAGATTTGGATCATATTAAGGTTTAGGATCTCATCTTAAAATGAGATGGAAAAAAAGATGGACGGCGTGGATACAACAGAAATACATCAAGGTGGGCCACACATGATTGGGGTTGTTATACCCTATAGGAAAGAAGTCTCTGGAGAGTAAGCAGTTACCAACACGTGTAAAGAGAAAAAACAAGAGAAGCCTCTGGAAGGCAATGTGGGAGATGGTTACCGTAACCGTCAAGAAGTGGAGCATCTAGATAGTTCCATTGTTAAGGAGAAAGCTATAAAAGAAGGATGATCTCAACAGTGCAAGAGGTCCAGCACCAACCAAACCAATCTATCTTTCCAAATTATCAAATCATTTACATTTCATAGTATAATCGATCAATGTTTACATTTCAAATACTTTGTATTTCTTAGAGTAAGCGCCCTCGCATCTACCAAGTTAAGATTATATTATCGCTCAACAAGTTTAACCAGGTTCTTCGTCTATTGTCATTTACATTTCTTAGCGTAATCAGTTTCCTTTACTTTACTTTCTTTAGCATTAATCACACTATCAATTTTGGTAGCATAATCTCTTAAATTACTTTCATAGCAATAAGTTTTACGATCAGTAAAAGTTCCATATTGTAATCTCTGAGTGATGAGGAAAAAGCAAAGATCGCCCACACGGTCGATTGTTAAATTCTTTTCCTTGCATCTTTTAAGTAACGCCGAGAGAAATCCTTTTGCTCGGAAGGTAAAGTTGCAACCCACTTTTTAGAGGACGAACTCCACCCTCCAAACATTGCCTGATCACTTTTATTAAGCAACTGAGCGAGTGGCTGGTTAGGCAACCTATCTCTACAGTCTCCGATTCTGGCACGCTCGCACACACATCGCACGCATGGCCGATGAATAAATCGGCAACATATTTTTGGCACGCCCGGTGGGACCCTACTTTGGTTTACATATCGGTGTGACGTTGTAAGTTACCGAAATATCGGTCGGACTTCGAGATATGCAAATGAAAATTTTGCACATTACAGAATAAGAGAGAATTCTAGCCGAGCTATTACTTGCTCAAGCTGCGCAAATTCGAAGTGAACGTGAAATTTTCAATATGTTGATGGCCAAACAAACCAAGTGCATGAATCGGTTGATGGCTCTTATCACTCAAGCGGCACCTCACCCAAATGTTTCAAATATTGAGGATGTACGGAGTGCTCCGCCACCCGCCGAGTTTAGGCGACTAAAGGTCGCGGTTAAAGCATTAAAAGTATCCTCACCCATCTATAAGCGAGATGTCACGTTGTTAATTGATCGGAACGTTGAATTTTCAAATGTTAACGACGACGAGCAATCTTCTCAGAAAATACTTGAGGGGCAGCTTTCCCTACATTTTCCTGAAAATCCTTTTTCCGATGAAGGACAAAACCAGATAGGACTGGAATCACCACTAGTGGTTGAAACGGATCATCTGGATTGTGACCGGATTTTGCAGTTAGTCCAAGAAGTGGAAGGCCAAATTATCAGTCGTGACTACCCCGGTCGATCATAAGCCTTCTCCTAAATGGGTTGACCGACAATATTCGTCGCTGCAGTCGATTTTAATGTTTACGATGGGGCGTTTAAAATTTGAAATTGTGTTTGGATCATTGCCACCTGTTTTGTCTGACTGTAATATGATATTAATTATTCATTCTAATTTTCAAGCAAAATCGCCTCAAACCAATGAGATAGAAAGAGAACTACAAGAGCTTGATCAAAATGGTCGATTCTGGCCAAGGCAGTCGAATTTGATGTTCTCTGATCAAAACGGCCGGTTTCGGCCAAAAGAACCGACTTTGTTGTTTTTCGACCAAGATGGTCGGTATCGACTAAGACGGCTGAATTTGATGTTTTCCAACCAAAACGTTAGAATTTTCCGATGCGAGTGCCGATGAGCAACAAGGTCAGAAAACACAATCAATGTCGCTTTCACCTTTTACCCAAAGGCAAAGCGACATGGGGGGCAAATGTTATATCCTGTTTCTGACAATCCTTGTCAGAAACGTTTCAAGGGAGCGACTTATTGCAATATGCATTCGGAAAAGTCGGTCACTCGCAGATTTCGTTGGCCGATTGCCATTTGCGAAACAAGACAATGGCTGATTACATTTTGTGTATGGAAAAAGCGACTGATTACAGCGGCCAGTGACCGATTTCCATGACCAATTGCCGTTTTACAATCAGGGTGGCGGCCAGAGGCTGATTTCCACGGCTGATTGCCTTTTTACAATTTGGCCAGCAGCCGATTGCCATTTGGAGCATATCCAAAAACTTTTGTTGGCCCTAGTTTTTAATGGTTATTCATCACTGTTTCTAGTTGTATGGTCGATTTGAGATTTGGATCATATTAAGGTTTAGGATCTCATCCTAAAATGAGATGGAAAAACAAATGGACGGTGTGGATACAACAAAAATACATCAAGGTGGGCCACACGTGATTGGGATTGTTGTACCCTATAGGAAAGAAGTCTTTGGAGAGTAAGCAGTTACTAAGACGTGTAAAGAGGAAAAACAAGAGAAGCCTCTAGAAGGCAATATGGGAGACGGAAGTGGAGCATCTAGATAGCTCAATTTTTTAATGAGAAAGCTATAGAAGAAGGAGGATCTCAGCAGTGCAAGGGGTCCAGCACCAAGCAAACCAATCTATCTTTCCAAATTATCAAATCATTTATATTTCATAGTGTAATCGATCCATGTTTACATTTCAAGTACTTTGTATTTCTTAGAGTAAGCGCTTTGGCATCTACCAAGTCAAGATTATATTATCGCTAAGCAAGTTTAACCAAGTTCTTCATCTATTGTCATTTACATTTCTTAACGTAATCAGTTTCTTTTACTTTCTTTAGCATTAATCGCACTATTCAATTTCGGTAGCATAATCTTTTAAATTACTTTCATAATAGTAAGTTTTACGATCAGTAAAAATTCCATATCGCAATCTCTGAGTGATGAGAAAAAAATAAAGATCGCCCACACGGTCGATTGTTAAATTCTTTTCCTTACATCATTTAAGTAACGCCGAGAGAAATCATTTCGCTCGGAAGGTTAAAGTTGCAACCCACTTTTTGGAGGACGAACCCTACCCTCCAAACATCGTCTGATCACTTTTATTAAACAACTGAGCGAGTGGCTAGTTATGCGACCGATCTCTACAGATCTGGGTCATATACAGTCGATCACAACGTATCTGCCTTTCCTGGCGCTCGGGGTCATCATTGTTCGGTTGGAATTGAGCCGTGAAAATCGATTCTGGCACGCCCGCACACACATTATACGCGTGGCCGATAAATAAATAGACAACACAGGGAAGATACCAGTTTAGGAAACAAATGGATGGATAAACCAACCTTAGCCCAATTTTTATTAAGTCGTATTTTTCTAATATTGTGTGCCATTTGATGAGTGGACCGGCGTGATATATGTCAAGGACATATATGTGATTGGACCCACCTGATGGACGGGTTGGATCTCTCACATGTGTGAGAATTTGCACACACACACCACGGGTAGATGGGCTCCTTTTTTTTAAAATAGTTATCTCATTTATGCATTAGCTTGTTTTGGATATGTTGGTCGGCGGCTAATAAGGGCTGAATAAAATAAAGGTGATTGTTTTTTAATAGGAAATGCTCACATCCATCTGCATGGACTGCAAAGTTGCCATCCATTCAGTGCACGCGGCCAATGTGTCATGCGCATAGAAAATCTGAACCGTTGAGAAGGTACCTACCACCTTGAAGATCATCTAGCAAAATAATCAGGAAGATCCACTCATCAGATGTGCCACCGTGTGAAAACAATGGATAGCTGATGGATACAGATTAGCCTGATGTTAGTTCCAATGATCTTCAAGGTGGGCCTAAATTTTCAGTGGCTTGGATAATTCTAGATGTGATGAGAATAGGCACTTAATTTCTTTTCCTTCTTTTGTGGGTTAAATAAATTTTTAATAGGTCAAGGTAATTTTAATTAGAACAATAAATGGAAAATCAAGAAAAGCTTCAATGAATACTCTAGCAGAGAGTGATGATTCATGCTTGTGCACTAAGAGATTGCACACGGGGGTCTATATTCAATTCAAATTACACCGTACGTCCCACTGATGGGCCCTATGTTATATGGCGGATGAGCTAATAATTACACTGATATTTGTCATCACTTGCTGATCGGTGGACAGCTAATAGATGATTAAAGTAAAAAGTAGTTGAAATAAGAGCCTAAGGATGTCCAATCAATCTGATTTATGGGTTGTGACCCATGACTTGGACAGTTTGAATTGGGCAACGCGTTCATGTTTATAATTCTGAAGTGCATGCATGTAAAAATGCCACATTTAGCCAGAGTATTAAAAAACTACCCATATGGCGAATATTGCCAGCACCGTAAAGTGCATTCATATGCAATTCTACTTGTGGGGACCTTAGTGGAATTCAACCTGTTTAGAAGAGTCATCCTACCGAGAAGGTAGGATGTACAGGCCAAAAAAAAAAAAAAAAAAGAAGAAAGAAGAAGAAGAAGAAGAAAAAGAGCACTAATCAAACCATCACATGAGGTATCACATGAATGAGGAAGTTGCTAAGTGAATGTGTTTACACCTACTGCTGCCTTTCTCATTAGTTCACATCAGCCTGACAACATCAGAGCTATTGAGCTCTGGCGTTGTCAAGATGATGTGGACCAATGAGAGAAGTGAAAAGCAGGATTCAATCCGGACTCATTTACACCTAACCGGCCACAGCCAGATTCAACAAATGAGATGCTACCACTTAGCACCCTTGTACGAAATATCAAAAAAATTACTCATAGAGCGACAAAGAGAGACTGTAAGGATTAGGAGGACATCCTTGTCAGAGAAAATGCCATGCCAGGATTACTATTGCACCTAGGGATGTGCACCTTGTTCTAAATTAGAATCATAGTATGGTAAGCCTACTGGTAAGCCTACTAATTTATCATCCAATTAACCCAGCAAGTTAAGGTGGCTATACGCAAGTCCACTGTCTATCCAAGTCTACAAAAGTAACAAAGAATGAAGAGCTTTGGGATCTCGCCGGTCCAAACAAACACATATCTCATTCAACACCACCTATCTTTTCATCCCACATGGATACTTATTTTAGTCTAGTCTAATCTAATTTAGCCTTTCTACTTCTATCCAACACAATGCTGCAACAAGTCTGAATTAATTAGCATAATTTTAGTTTAGTTTCATCAACTTTCTTTCAACGCATTGTTTGATAAAACTAATCAAATTGAAGAAAGAGATCCGATCAGAGTTGATTGGAAACAGCAAAAGCAGAATGCGGAAGCAGACAAAGGGTCAGATGTGTTGGAAGATAATTTGGCAGAAACCACCTAAGGAGCGATGATGTTGGCTGGTCGAAGGTGTCGAAACAGTCAATCAATGAGAATGCAAAAAACGGTTCAAGGCAATCTTCGGTGAAACAGAATTCAGATGCCAAAAATTTGAAACAAAACAATGGTATTTTAGAAAATGATCAAGGTCAGTAGACGACTGATCAAGCGAGGAAAGTGATTGGATGGTTAGGATCTAAATATGGAGAGAAAATTTCCCCTCGAGAGTATCTGATACCGTGACAAACGCTTAGTAAATAATATGAATCTGATGACTTGGATCTCACAAATGTATCTATATTTATAGGTGGATTACAACAAACTTTTGAACAAATGCAAATTAATGAATGTATTTGATATTTGAATGTGTCACAGGTGAAATGTTACCCGTCCAGAGAAAGTTTTGGAGGAGATGAAGTTGAGTGGTTAACATCGCTATAGTAAGTCGGAATTAGTTTCGCTCATCGTGTCCGATCTCGTCATTAGATCCCAAATCCCTTGAATTAGTTTAGCCCATCGTCCACGATCTCGTCATTAGATCCCAAATCCCTTAGTCCTTAGTGATTTCACCAAGCCATACTTGTTGGCCAAACCACAATAGATAGGTTTAGACTCATCAACCACACACAACCGCTTTGTCTACATGAACTGTCATAGGTTATTTGCCAATTGTACTGCATTCTTATTCAGAATGATAAAATTGGCACTTGGCCTTCATTTTTTCATCCAAGTATTATTTTGTTGGTAAGTGATATGAGTCATTGTGGTTATAAAAAAAAGTCCTTATTTCCGAGGCAAAAAGGACTTATTTGAAGAACTAACCTTCTCTTATAAATCGCGTAGTTCTGCGGAATTAGTAACTGGATAGACAATTGATTTTCTCAAATCAAGTCTTATCGATTTATTTTAGTGCCTGGGTCACAAGGCATTGGATTCAACTCGAGTTGCATCCAACTCTGGTGCGATTAAATCCCAGCTGGCCACTACACTATCATGTATCCAAATTGAAGCCAATCAGAATGTTTATTGTTTTCATCAATGTGGCTCCTATCGTCATGGTGAGACTCCTATCATCATGGTGAGACTCACTTGAGACATGGGTTGTACGGTACACAAACAACATGATGAACCCACACAAGCAGTTTAATGTTTAAACCTAGCTTAATAAATTCCACTCATGTTAATAACTTTTACACTCACGTTTAATAACCTCCATACGCAAAGTGAATAAGACTTGTAGAAGAAGATTTCCTACAAACATTTGTAGAGAATCTAGCCTTCAAAGAATTTTTTAAATTTTATAAATCATATATTGATTGAATTAAGATTGTATACATTCTGATGTGATCGCAAGATCATGAGCGAATGTTCTCCCTTCTTATAAGAAGATTTTTTTTTTTCATAAATCAATGCAGCAAGATAAAAATAATCTACAAACATATGAAGATCCTATGTCATGATCTGCATAAGATCAGAGCTCCTATATAAAAATATCAAGGACACATGCGAGGCATAAAAGAACCAACTGCAATATTACCATTTGCTACATGCAACATGCAAACAAATTAATGAAATTACAAAATACCATCTACGGTGGGGATTGATCTGAATGTATTGATGTGGTGGTCCCACACAACATGTAAGCATTAGATTGTTTACATCACACCTAAGATTTTTTTTTTTTTGAAATTTTCATAAAAATGAAAGGGTCTCTTCCAAACCCACCTACCTATTATTGCACCAACACTAGTGTTCGTTAAGGTACGCCATCTCTCTCTCTATCTTATGTATTTTTCTATCATTTTCTACAGCCAAACCACATCTTTCCCTTCAAGTAGCATTGACCCCACCACCACAGCTGCTCCCTTGAAATTTTCAGCGCCAAATGCGGCTTCATTATCACATCCAATGTAAGCATTTGCACGACATGATATGGTAGAGCATGACGAATGTACTTATTATGGTAGAGCAATCTCTTCACAAGACACATGGCAGGTTGATGTATCAATCAAGTCCACCCATATACTGGAACTAGGATTGATGGTTCACATTTAAAAAATAAAATCCATGAGACAATCCTAGCCATTACTTTCCATATAGTTTATTCAACTGCATATTCTCCAAACGTCACTTAATAACACCACACAGATCAGGTTGATAGAATTGTCTAATAGGAGTGATTTTTGAGTTATATACTGTCCATCTAGGGCCCTATGTTTGGATGGACGGATCTGATTTGCACATCATTGTCAGGTGCCATGTGGAGAGATGGCTCTAGCATATTACAGTTCTTCATGCTCCACGGTATCCTCTCTTATGCATTGCACGGCAGCGGATTGCGTACTACCCCACCATGAGCTAGCTAGAGACGGACGGTCCTGTCACAGGCTCTGTGGGGCCCACCGTGATTTATATGTTTTATCCACGCCGTCCATCCATTTTGAACGATCATTTTGTGTTATAAGACCAAAAAGGAGGTAGAATGAAGATTAAAGTGGATCACAACTCAGGAAGCAGTGGCGATTGAATTCCTACTGTTTAAACTTCCTAGGGCCCACCGTGATGTTTATTACCCATCTAACTTGTTCAAAAGGTCACATAGACATGTACGAAGGGAAAACATAAATATCAACTTGATCTAAAACTTTTATACCCCAAGAAATTTTCAACGGTAAGCTTTCAATCCCTACTGATCGGTGTGGTGTGGTCCACTTGAGCCGTCAATCTGCGTCCTTTTTGGGTTCATTTGTTAAAATGATCTTTAAAAATGGATGGACGGCATGGATAAAAAAAATATATATACAACATGGTGGGCCAGACAGACCCATCTGGCAGGACCATCCGTCTCTAGGTAGATCCTGGCCGGGGTAGTAGGCAATCTGCGGCCGTATTTCACGGTGAAGAGTAACTACAACAACTACCACAATAATATCCATACACACCGGGATGCAAATCAACGCAAGAAAATCTCGTGTCTACTGTTTTCTGCGGTCGGCGAGATCCCATTCGTGAGAAAAGCTGGATTAAATCCACGAAATGATGGGGTCCACCATTGTATGGGCGGGCCCCATCATTTGCTCTTTTTTTTAATGAGGGTCGGTGGTGAAGTTGGACAAAGGTCCAAATTATCCAAACGAGCGGGTCGTGTGGACCACCGTCCATCAAGAGTCAAGCACAATTGTCGACATGGAACGTGTGGGTAACCAGCAACAACCCCAACAACAACCATAATAATCACATACAGGGAAACAAATCAATACAAGAAAATCTCATGCCAGCTATTTTAAGGAATAGATAAAGGTGCACGTTCATCACTTTCGGTTGAAAAAAAACAAATGAAAAAAGAAATAGGAGCCTATCTATGAGATTATGGCCCCACTTTTATATTATGCTGGCGACCCATCATGGCACCATAATCCTCTACAACAACCATTGTACATCACTGCTTAAAACTATTGTTGTTCACTATTTTCAGTCGCGCATGTTGGATGTGTGCGGATGTGCCAGAACTGACTATGCGGCTTAATTCCAACCGAATAACTTTAACCCAAGTGCCAAGATAGGCATAAACGTCAAAATTGACCCTATATGACTGAGATCTATGAAGATCGGCCACTTGTTCAGACACTCGCATTATATTGTTTATAATGATGAGGCGATTATCGAAGGGTAGAATTCGTCCTCCGAGAATGGATCACACATTTGCCTTCTGTACCGAAGGACTTTTGAAATGCAAAAATAAATAAAAGGGAATACTTACAGCCAACCACAAGAGAGTAATCGCAAAATGCCTTTCCTGAACGAAGAACTTGCTTGATATTAAACTAAATACAACATAATAGCATAAACTTAGATTATAACTAAGGATTATAGTGACTCCTGGTTACAAGGATAAACTGCGGATTGCACCAAGAAATGTAAAACATTGATTATGCTAAGAAATATAAAGGGTTGATTACGCTAGGGAATGTAAAGATGGATTTATGTTAAAGGACATAAGAGTAATTTGAAATATAGATTTAGTTGGATTTGATTTGGTTTTCTTAGTATGAGACCGGCTTTTCTGTTAAATTCTCCTCTATTTATAACCTTGAATCAACCATCTAGATGTTTCCCACATTTTGACGGTTAGTGCAGTCGTTTCAACACTACTGACCTTTTAGAGACTTCATTCCTCTGCTTAACACATGTCCTGTAACTGGTTGTAAGCTTATCCCGTTCGACCCCATCCCGCTCGACTACTACCCCTTGGTTGCAAGCCCTGCTCAATTGTTGTACCTTGGCTGCAAATCTCGCTCAATCGATATATCTTGGTTGTAAACCTCGCTCGACCATTGTAATTTGACATGTACTTTGACACTTGTCTTCTAATTGCTTAGCTCCTCTAGGAATGGTAAAAAATAGGCGCCAACAAAAACAATCAAGTTTTGTGCGCTTGTTGGCTTCAATTCGGACATAGGACCACATGTATAATGGTTAACCAAGATTTGATCGCACATGTTGCATGTATGTATGTGTTGAGCATGCGACTTGAATTAAACCGAATGCATTGTGACCAAAGCACTGAAATAGATAAATTAAGATTGGATTTGAGAAGATTTGTTGTCTACCCAGCCACCGATTATAAGAAATTAAGCAATTTGAGAAGGAGATATTAGTCCTTCAGATGGGTTCTTTTACCTTGGAAGTGTTTACACCCACTTTTAGCGCCCTGACATGGACCAATGGGAAGAAGTCACATTTTAACACTACAAGTTTAGTATTCACGAAAATCATAGTTGCACCTAAGAATATCTTCATTTGATCTTCATTAGGCGTTATGCATTCCATTATTAATGCGGTAGCACAGACCCTTACACATGCTTTTAAGGGAGTGAACCGTCGCATGCCACATGATCATGATTAGCGAGCCAATTAATGAGACAGCGTGCATAGAACGTCTATAAAAAGACCTACTGATACACGGATTAGGCCATGGATTTGGATAAGCGTTTTGTGAGATCATCTCTTACAATCCTTTTAAAATGAGAGATCTTCCCAAAGACATTTGGAGAGTTTTACGAAGTTAACGAAAATCCAGAACGTTTGAAGATTGAATCGATGTTTAAGCAAATCTAATTACAATTCAGACCCAAATCAAGAGAAGATGGACACACTAGCAGATTAGGTCTCTCTTCCTACATTAATCAAAATTAATAGAATTGGAGATCTTAGTGAAAATTAGGTTCAACCAGATAAGATATCATCTGATAATAGATTAATATTAGGTGCATCTAACCCATCCAATATCACGATTGAAAGAGACAAAGAGTTCATGGTAAATGCAAAAGATGGTTAGATCATGACCATCCAAATGCATGGTCATGATCAATTTGAGGATTGGATCAATGAAAAATGTTCCCATGATTAATCACGAATCCAATTAGTGAGCCACAAAGATCTCTCATTTCGGGATCAATTATAAAAGAAGATTCGAGAAGCCTGTAGTCCTAGGTCCATTTGGAATCTTTCCTATTAGGAATGCATTTTGAATATGCGAAAGATCTAGGATCGGCAAGGAAGCCCAGCGAAGGTTTTGCCGTCTTGACAACCTATAAAAGAAGCACACAAAGAAAAGCTTGGGGCTCACACCAAACACAAAATCTATCTTCTTTACATTACATTTATCTTTTCTCTTATCTTAGCATAATCTGACCTAGCTTTAGCATAGATCACTATTGTCCAACTTTCATCGTTACAGTACCATATGATTAGATTAAATGTTCACAACCTTAAGTTGTTGGAACTCGATCAACTAAGTTCTTAAACAATCACATCTTGCTGACCATTTGCCTTGATCATCTGTTCTTACAGACAAATCAAGTATTTGTCTCTCGTTTCTTTATTTCTTTTAGTTATTCTTCAGCATTATGTTGATTATAACGAGCCACATATTCAATTAATGAATCAACAATATTCAACATTTACTTATTTATTTATTCATTTTTATTCTTTTGAGAAATCTATTACTTTTACTAGAGAAAGATCAAGACCTTACACACAAAACAAAAAGAATCCATCAAGAAGGACTAACACCCACTCTTTTGCAGATTGTCTGATCGTTGATCATAACCGGTGGTTGAGAGGATAACTGAATCTTGTATCCATTCTCTAATAAATCTAACTTAATGAGGGGGGCACCAACATTCAATCAAACATTGAGTCGAGTACAACTATGGCACTCCCACATATCACAATTGCACACTAAATCTAAATATAGGCCTTCAATTACACACGTAGCCTCGTGTTTGATTGAATTCAGCCAACAAGTAATGACTTTTTATTATAGCGGTAATAGCTTGTATTGTTTAACAACAACACAATATTCAAATGAATAACAAAAGAGGCCGAGTGACAATTTTATTGAATTAATGAAGAATGTAGTATAATTAACAAATAAATAAATAAAGCAAAGATGAAAGATTATTGTTAGAGTCCCTTGATATACATTGATACGCCATCCTCTAACAACTTAAGCTTTTAGAGAAAGTGGTTATTTATACCATATTAGGTAATACTGTATATTAGGCAAAAAAATATTTTCTCTACTGTACATTCATTATTAATTATCGAAATTAAGGATTTGATTAGGGAAAATTGATTCTCTCTCCTCTATATAAAGAATGATATACATAAAAGATTCAAAAAATGATATACATAAAAGATTCAAAAAATCAATTTTCATTTTTCCTCTTTTTAATTTTGTCATGGTATCAGAGTAAAAGCTCATGTGTTCGAATCTCGAGAGCAACAAATATGCCCCGGTAATATATTCTCCCACAAGGGGCCAGGAAAGTCAAGTCTGGCCTAGGGACTGGGAAATCAAGCCCCACCAGTTTACGGTGTGATTGTCCCTCCACCCTTGTCTAGTATGTTCCTGTGCAGAGTTCCACCCCGCATGTGCGGGGGAGTGTTAGAGTCTCTTGATATACATTGATATGCCATCCTTTAATAGCTCGAGCTTTTAGAAAAAGTGGTTGTTTTACAATTATCAATGACAATCCAAGCGGACAAAGTAATTGTGGATGATTGAGTGTTGTCATTTGGGCAACTAATCATGGCCTAGTGAAAATCATTAAGTATTTAGTAATTCGAGATCTAACGTTGAGGTTGTGAATGGAGAGTTAAATTAACCCAGACTTGTTGCAGGTGACACACTAGACAAATTAAAGTGTGGAAACTAAATTAAAAACTCTGCTCATCAATTCATACTTGCCACAACATTGTAGTAGACAGAAGTGGAAAAGCTAAACTAAGCTAGATTAAGATAAACATCCATGTGGGGTGAAAAAGATAATATAGGTAAGGTTGTGTTGAATATGAGATATATGTATTTGGTTTGATGGAGGCTTGTAGCTCTTCGTTCTTTACTGCTTTAATATATTTGAACAGGCAATTACCTAACATATATATGATTTTCTTAACTTCTGGGATTAATCAGCTAATCGATTAGTAGCCTTGACCTACTAAATTCTTGATGGCTTCCTTTTCTCCCTTCACTGCCGACTAGTTTTCATATGCATGTTGCTAATCATATCGGGCCATTTATCAGTACGTATTACGACTTTAATATTCCGCTTATTTGTGCATTCTTCCAAAAAATTTCCATATACACCACTTATCTGTTAGAAAACGGATGCCTCAAATCAATTGTATAGGACCACCGGCCGGTCACACAGGAGATCCAGGCAGTGTTGCTGCTGTGAAGTTTTTAGGCCATCTGACCTGTCGGCCGACCGGCCGGTAGGGGTGTCCGACCTGTCTGACGACTGATCAGCAGTCTCCTCGTACAACGCGGATTCTTGCGCGGTTTGCGCATAAGAGGTTTCTAATTCCATTTTTCTTGCCTATTTAATGGGTAATACGGGATTAAAGGTTTCTAAAGTTGCAAAGGGGATTGAGGGAGCTTCTAGGTGAGAGAGAGAGCTTAAAAAATAGGGTTTTCTTCTTGGGTAAGCTTGAGATTTCTCTTGTGGGCTTGGGTTTTGGGTCTTGGGTTTCATCTCTTATAACTTCTGAGATTATAGTGGATTGGTGTCGCTTTGTGCCATGGTTTTTTTACCCATGGGGGGTTTTTCCACATTAAATTCGGATTGTCTATGTGTGGGTGATTGCATGCATTGTGATTGCATGATGTGGCTTGGTTGATTCAATTTGTTGTTTGTGTTTCGCTTTGCTTCCGTTATCGGCCCTCTTATCCCAACAATTGGTATCTGAGAGATCATTGGGGTGTGGCAAAAATTTGAATCTGAGACAAGAGCATGGCATCAAGCATGAGGTTCGACATAAAAAAGTATTCAGAGAAAAATAATTTTGAACTTTGGAAGGTGAAGATGAAAGACCTTCTAGTTCAGCAAGGATTGCAAGATGCGCTCCTTGGAGAGCAACCAGAAGCTATGAAAGAAGGAGAGTGGAAGAAGATCGATAAAAAGGCCAATGTCTCAATCCAGTTGTACCTGGCAGATGAGGTCCTGTATAACGTCATGAAAGAGAAGATTGCGGCTACAACATGGGTGAAGTTGGAAAATATCTATGCGAAAAAATCTCTTGAAAATCGCATATAATTGAAGCTTAAGTTGTACAATTTGAGGATGACGGATGGGGTCGATGTCGAGAGCCACATCAGCAATTTCAATAGGCTTATTTGCAAGTTGATGGATGTAAATGAGTCGATGAAGGACGAGGATCAAGCGTTTATTCTGTTGAATTCTCTTCCAAAATCATATGAGTCGCTCAAGGACTCGTTGTGCGTAGGTAGGGAGACTATTGGCGTAGAAACCGTTATCTCAACCCTTCAGACGAAGGTGATGAGAAGGAAAAGCCGTGGCGTGGGTCCCTCTACTGATGAGGCACTGGTTATGAGGGAGAGGAATTCTGAGCGAAGTGGAGAATTTCCTTCATCAAGATCTAAATCAAAAGGCAAGTGGAGGCACAAGGTGAGATGCTGGAATTGTGGGGAAGAAAGACATGTGAAGAGGGATTGTTTGAATCCAGGAAAAAGGCAGGAGAAATCTGAAGATTCTTCTAGGGAAGGAACCAATACCGTAGAGGACGGTGGTGACGGTTGTGATGTATTAACTGTATCCAGCATAGAGCCTCTTGGTTGAGAGTGGCTCTTGGATTCAGGGACATCATGTCATGTATGTCCTGACCGAAGTTCATTCATGTCATACAAGGAGTATGATGGTGGATCGGTGTTTGTGGGCGATGGCTACGCTCGTAATGTGGTAGGGATTGGTTCGGTGCGCATTAAGATGTTCGATGGAGTCGAACGAATCCTTGAAAGTGTGAAGCATGTCCCTGAGATGAAGAGGAATGTGATATCTCTTGGTGCACTCGAGGCGAAAGGGTGCAGGTTCATCGGTTGCGATCGGTATTGTAAAGTGGTGAAGGGAGCATGTGTGATGATTAAGGCACGGAGGTGCGATAATCTTTACAAGGTGATCGGGAGCACAATTCATGGTAGAGCTGTGGGATCGGCAGTAGGATCCACGGTTGCTCATGTGTGGCAAGAGAAAAAGGGTCACATGGAAAGAGCAACAAGGCGTGTGAAGATGCAAGGATAAGGTCGATGGGGCATGAGAAGCGACGGGACTATAATAATGACGAAGTAGAGGTAGAGGTTGTGTGTGGCAAGGTGATGCATGATGATTTGAGTCATGGTGGAGTTTGTTGGAAAACGGGCGCCTTAAATCAATTGTACAGGACCACCGACCAGTCGGCCGATCGGCCAGTCACATAGGAGATTCAGCCAGCGTTGTTGCTGTGAAGTTTTTAGGCCATCCGACCGGTCGGTCGACCGGCCGGTAGGGGTGTCCGACCGGTCGACAGTCTCCTTGTACAACGCGGATTCTTACGTGGTTTGCGTGCAAGAGGTTTCTAATTCCGTTTTTCTTGCCTATTTAAGGGGTAATACAGGATTAGAGGTTTCTAAGGTTGCAAAGGGTATTGAGGGAGCTTCTAGGTGAGAGAAAGAGCTTGAAGAAGAGGGTTTTCTTCTTGGGTAAGCTTGGGATTTCTCTTATGGGCTTGGATCTTGGGTCTTGGGTTTTATCTCTTGTAACTTCTGAGATTATAGTGGATTGATGTCACTTTGTGCCGTGATTTTTTACCTGTGAGGGGTTTTTCCACGTTAAATTTGAATTGTCTATGTGTGGGTGATTGCATGCATTGTGTGATTCGTTTAATTCAATTTATTGTTTGTGTTCGACTTTACTTTCGCTGCTGGCCCTCCTATCCCAACACTATCTCCTTCTGCCATTTATCACCAGACAAATGACCACCTCTAGAGTTTTTGGACATGCATAACTCTCTAAGCTATTAGTGGACTCGTGGCTATAATTGGCCTCCCTTGTGTTTGATGCGTGTACTCGATAAAGACGTCCCTTGAATCTCAAGAGCTCTTTTACAGCTTTGCAAGTATCTCATCCTGAAATTCCATATGAGGGTGCCAACACATGGTAACATCTCAACCGTTGGACTTTGCCGTGGCAGATCGGGTTTAACTGACCCCATGTGTTGTGTGTTTGTATCCACTCGATCAATAAGGTGCACACCTCAATTAATTTCTGACGGTGATTTTTTTATGATGTGGCCCACTCGAGGTGGGAAATGGCCTGATTTTCAGGCCAAACAATCTAAACAATGTGGGTAACCTGATGGAAAGATCTGATCAAGCACAAGTGTTCCATTTTCTCGGCTTTTACCAGAGTGTGAATGGGCAGGTTCCCACACGTATGGAGTTATAAAATAATAATAATAATTGTATTGGAAGTGCGATACAAACGCGCACGTCACAATATCTAGAGGAATATTTCATATCGGTCAAAATCCCTATGATAAAACTCTTTGAACCGTACATAGGTCTCAGAAAAGCCTCTGCCCGAGTATCAAGGGGCCCACACATGCCAGTGCATATAGCTTACGTGCACCCAAATTCAGACCATCCAAATAGCGAGCCCCACCATGGGAAGACGTCGATAGTCTCACAGGTTTGATCGATATTAGCCATCTGCATTTGCTTGCTGGATTTGGACGATCATTAGTTCATTCGAGGCTGCCAATCCAACGGTTATGATTGTTTGATTCACAGTTTAGAAACTTGAAAAAAACTTGACTTGACTCGCTGAGTCAAGTCAGTTTGACCAGATTTCATCAAGGCAGAGAAAAACTCAATTTGGTCGTGACTCAGTGAAAACTAGAGAAAAAACACCAACTCGACTCGGTACAACTGGACATTATTTATATAATTTTTTACTTTTTAAATGTTAAATATTACTGAAATCTCTGAAAACTCCTACAAAATTCTAAGAAGCTCATCCTGAGTTTCCGAGTCAACTCAACTCACCTGAGTTTCGAGTTGAGTTGGGTTTTCGCGATTTTAGACTATGGTTTCATCAGTAGTGCATTTTGGGCGATGCTGTGATCCATGGTAGGGCCCACAATTTGGATGGTCTGTACGGCGTGCATGTATTCCACGTGTAAAGTGAAGGACTTGCCACACTTTAGTACTTATATAACTGAGTCTGGCCCCATCCGTGTCTTCCCATCAGACGGTAGGGAAGGGAACATCTTTTCATGGTTTGATTCGTTTTTATTCTTTTACACCAAAGGTGAAAGTATCAAATCCCGAAGCATTTGAACTTGTTATTCCGGCATATATGAGCCTGTCCAATGTGAAAAATGTTTGAGAGATCTAGACCGTTCATCAGGTGGTCCCACCGTTCATGTCCCATCTCGTCCGAAATTAATCAGGTCAGTCCATGAGGGGGGCTACATGCATGTACTCGAATATCGACCGTTGGTCAATTTATTTAAGTATCTATTTTCTCGTACATGTGCGACCCACGCGAATGACTGGACACACATGTGGGAAGTACGTACAAGATCTGAGCCGTTCAGATGTTGTACATACTTACAACATTGGCACATCTGGGGAGAGCAGGACTCCTTTTCCTATGCACCCGCATCCGCTGCTTTATTTTACTTTAACAAAGGGAAGATCAAAGATTCGAAATAAAAGGGCAGAAGAGCCAATGGTCGCGTGAAAAAACGCTTATGAATTCCACGAATGCGGCAGCCCTTTGATGTGGGCCTCTCATGAACCTTGGCCCCACCTAAAGAGACATTATATAATCCTTGAGCCTTGGGATGGTGCTGGTGGGCCTACGTTTGCTGGTCCAACCCACTTCTGAGGTGGGTCCAAGCCAAGCTAAATGGCTAGGAAGTGTTGGTTTGTCCTACATTGGTTGGAAGGGGTAGGGTTTGTCTTTTATATCCTAGGGTTATTCCACCTAATAGGTTAGCTTTTTGGGTGTGACACAATAGTGGTATTAGAGTCTAAGTTATCTGTCTGCATGTATGGATCCACCAAGGAAAAGTTACCGTGTATGTGTGTAAGAGAGAGAGAGATCCACCCCATCCATGAGGATGATCTTGAACAAAAATCAGACTCATCCACTCGTCAAGCAATCCGCGCTTAGAAATTTAACAGTGGTTATGAGGGTGTGTGCATAAAAAAATAATAAAAATAAAAAACTCAATTGTTAGGAGGTTTGTTTAGGCCATGAGGTAATGGGTATGGCTTTTTTATTTAGGTGACTTGGACCAACTTGTTCAGTCCTAAATTGTGTCACAACTCCCCCAATTCAAAAGGAGGCTCATTTGATTCGGACCTAGTTGGGTATATTTTGCAGGGTGACTGGTGGTATAAATCCAACTCGATCAATTGGTCTGAGTCTGAGTGCCAGTCGACCCAAATAAATTTACAATCCATGATGGTGGGTCAGGTTTAAGTTCGAGCCAGAATTCTTGTCCAGTTTAGTAAAGGAGTTGGGCTTCGGCTAGACTGGACGGGACAAAAATCTGACCCATTGCCAGTCCTACTGTACTGTTATTGACATGGGCTCTAATGTTGTATGGGATTCCTCAAACTAAATAATACCAATGGCCTGAAAGCAAATGAATCAACTAACGGGTTGTTTGGATGCATATAAAATCATCTACTTATAAAGGGATTACATGTAATTGGATTGCATAAGATGTTTGTATACCTATTTTACTAGTTGTATACACATTACAACTTTTTGCTATAATCCGAAGCCTAGAGGAAAAAGAAAAGAAAAGAAAAATAACTTAATTGATCATCAAATAGACCTTACAAGAGGAATGGATGAAATGTCTATCATTACAAACTTCAAAATTGCATTTGGGGTAGATTACAATAGGCCAGGGACAACCAATCCATCCCATGCATGCATGTTTTGAAGCTCTCCTAAGGCCCAAATAGATAATAAATAGGGTACGATTTAAAAGTTAAACAAAATAATATATAAATTAAAATAATATGTAAATAATTTACCTTTGAAGCTCTTTTCATGTGTAAAGTGTCCAAGGTAACCTTTATGGGTATATTTGGGTCTTTACTCATGCCTCAGTGATAGACTCTTAAGAGTTTCAACACGAGCTCATGGATTAAGCACCCATTGTATAATAAAAAAATCCACTGTAATGTGAGTGTGTGAGTATGTGTGGAGTGCGAGTACGAGTGCAAGTGCGTGTTAAATTTAAAAAAATAAAACAAAAACAAAAACAAAAACAACATAAATAAATTAAATAAACCTCCTTTATGGACACCCAAATGACTCTTAGAGAGACCAAAGGTTGGATGTCTATCATCTTCCTCTAGGCAGTAGGCCCCAGTTGTACAAACTCAAAGCTGGCGGGCCATATAATTCCTACCATTCGAAGCTATCAAGCTACCCACTTCTAGAAGAAAGAAATTGTGTACCTTCCAAAAAGAGAAAAAGAAATAATATTATAAGTACGTGGACATCCTTCCACCCTATACATTCGTTATGGTTTCTGTAAAGTATGTATTTCTCATTCTTAACCTTCTTTTATTTACCAAAAATAGAAATGCTGTGACTGTCCCGTGAGGGAGATCTGTTTTTAGCCAAAAAGCATTCAGATCTGGAACGACAGGGAACGAATTAGGTGAGGCTCTGAGGTCGTGACCTGCGGGGACCACCTTCATATATGTATTGTATATCTACACCGTCCATCAGTTTTTCAAGTTTATTCTAAGGTATGGTTCCAAAAATGAAACAGATCCAAATCTAAAGTGGATCACACAACAGGAAAATAGTGGTGATTGAATGCCTATCATTAAAAACTTTCTAGGGCCCACCGTTATCAAATCTGATGATAAGGTCACACAAAATTTTGTGCCCAAGAAGTTTTTAATGGTGAGCTTCATTTTTGGGACCTATCCAAACAATTCTCAGTTGAATGTGGACCATTGCTTATTTCTCTTCTTTATCAATTGGAAGGGTGACATATTCCATCGACGACTAGATGAAATGAAAAATGACAACGATCTAGAGAAACGAACAGTGGGCCCCACTTGCAATTTTTCGGTGGATATCCTGATGTTTAACTGTCCAATAATTCCTCTTCTGAAAGAGCCTAACATGATTGGTGCAGTCCAGTACAGGTGGGACCCACAAAACACATGGTGGGCCATAAAAAGAAGTGGGAATCTTCCAGACTCCGTAATTCGCGTCAGGAAAGGACAGTCCCAACCTATGATGCAGACCTTCTGTCCATCGTTGAGAGCTGTTTACCTACAAACGCTCCATGCGAAACATACAATTGTTTCTTTCCCTCCCACGTGTCGGACTAGAATTTGGTAGGGATTGGTTCCGATGCTATTCGGTGCTGGAAAAGCTCCATGGCCTATCATAATACATTATGTTTTAGATCATTTTGTCGACTCATTTTCATCCATAAGCTCAAAAACTGAGTCAGATTTAAACTCCAGGCAGACCACATTGCAAGACAGACCACATTGCAAGAAACAATGGTGATTGAAAGCCTACCATTGAAAACTTCTTAATGGTCACAAAAGTTTTTCCTTCGTTTGTGTTTTCCCTTCATTCAGGTCTGTATATGTGACCTCCTCAACAAGCTTAATGCTTGACTTTCAGCTCCAGCTGTTTCCTAACATTGGAGCTGCCTCAATTTTAAGCTCATGCTTTAATGCGAGCTAGAAAAATGGATGAAGGGTGTGGATAAAACACATACATCATAGTGGGGCCAACAGAGCTTTTCAAGCACTGACGTCGCTGCGAAGGGAAGGGGTCACTATTGAATCCAGCCCCTGGACAGGTTTGACTTGTGTCAAAGCTCTATACGGCCCCACCATGATATATGTGTCTTATCGACGTTGTCCATCCATTTTGCCAGCTCATTTTAGAACGTGAGCCCAAAACATGAGGTTAATTTAGAGGTCTAGTGGATCACACCACAGAAAACAGTGGGAACAATGAAGTCCAACGTTGAAATCTTCCTAAGACCTATAGTAATGTTTATTTGTCATTTAACCTGTTCATAAAGTCACACAGATATGGATGAAGGAAAAACACATATCAGTTTCATCTAAAACTTTTGTAGCCCCTAAGAAGTTTTTTACAGTTAGTGTTCAATCCCCACTATTTCCTATGGTGTGTGGTCTGCTTAGGCTTTTAATGGGGCTCTTTTTTTGGAATCATGCTCTAAAATCAGCTAGCAAAATGGATAGATAACCTTTAGATAGAACACATACATCAAGGTGGGGCCCACAAAGCTTTGATAACAGTTAGCTGGATAGTACTGGGTCACCTGCTAAACGACATCCAGACTGGTCGCCTTTTTTTATGGTCTGGTGTTGGGGTCACCATCCAAACCCTATGCCATTTGTCGCCTTTTTTATGGTTGCGGATTGCCTACAAGGTGTCATAGGAAGTTCCTGCACCCGAAAGCTAGGTGGGGCCCTCTATGATGTAGTGAGAAATCTATCCCGTATATCTGTTTTGCCTGTTTATTTTAGGACATGAGACCAAAAATTAGGTGAATCGAAAACTCAAGTGGGCTACACAAGAGGTAACGGTGAGGATTTAATGAACATTGTTGAAGCATTCATAGGACCACGAAAGTTTTGCATCAGGATTGTGTGTGTGTGTGTGTGTGTGTGTGTGTGTGTGTGTGTGTGTGTGTGTTCATATCGTCCCATTGGAAATGACCTTATGAACGGTTTGGATGGCATACCAACATCAAGGTTGACCTTCCCCCCACACACACTTTTTCCTCTCATGTGGCCCACTTGAGTTTTGAATCCACCTCTCTTTGATCTCCTGTCCTAAAATGTGCGGGAGAAACTAATGGGTGGATTACTCACAATCATTATGGTGGCCCTCACCTAGCTTCCAAGTGCAAGAGCTTTCACGGATTGCCTGGCGACTTGGTCACAGGTGATATCCCCAATGACCTTATTCTATGAGGCCCACCATGATGTATGTGTTTTATCACATTGTCTATCCATTTTATTTTTGCCGGATCATTTTTGGGCATGAGCCCATTGAAAACAGCAGCGATTGAATGCTTATTGTTGAAAGTTCTTTGGACTATAGAAGTTTTGCATCAAGCTGATATTTTTGTTTTCCCTTCATCCAAGTTTCTGTGACCTTGTGAATATGTTGGATGGCAAATGAGCATAATGGTGGGCTCTAAGAAGGTTTCAACGGTGGGGCGTCATTATCTCCCACTGTTTACTATGGTTTGGTCTACTTGAGCTTTGGATCTGCTAGCAGATGAACAGCATGGATAAAACACATACATCATGGTGGGCCCTACAGAGTTGAGTCACCAAGGATACTCCTCCAGGCAATCCACATCCCTTTTTTATAACATACCAGCCATAAAAATGGTGGGACGCATAGAATGATCACCGGATGTGAAAATGTACTCTTGTGGCCCACCTAATGAGCAAGTTGTACCAATTTTTGCTCCTGAAGGTCTTCATGATATGGCCCATCATTTTCAAAACTCCAATTTTTTGCTAAAGTGACACATTAGCATAAAATGAAAACGTTGCGTGTAAAAGAGACACCTGTTGGCCTGCAAGCATTATTGAAGGCATTCACACGGTCTACTTGGGATGGGCTACATCATGATGTATACTTCACATCCTAGTTAACCATCATATGCATCACACATGTTACGCATAGAGCAAAAAATTCAGCCAACCATAATTCTGGTGGGTCGTGTAATAGGAATACATCTCTATATCTTTCCAAAATTGCTAGTATAGCAGAATATATATATATATATATATATATATATATATATATATATATATATATATATATATATATATATATATATATATAGGGTCCAAATTAATTAAGACCTAGCGATCACTATTCAAGGGTTGTTTGGTGGTAAACAGCAATAATAAGTGGTAAATTGACAAAAAGGGCCTTACAGTTGATGGTAAAAAGTGGTAATTGGAATCAATGTGAACTATTAGAATGTAGCAAAATTATGTGAATTAGAATCCTCTCAAAATGCTAAGAATAAAATGCAATTGCCATAACCAATCAGATTTTCAAAGCGGTCCTACTTTTATGGCTCACCTGCAGCTCAAAATTTTTTTATTTTCTGTCAAAGTATATATTTCAATTGGCTTATTACAAATATTATGTCAAATATCACATATGCTAATTTGAGATAGTAAAACTGATTTACATAATGCATTGCACTAACAGGCATCGAAATACAATTTTTGAATTTCAGTGGGCATCCAAACACAATTCAAGATTCCAATTTGCATAAATTTCATTTACAATGTGATTTTAATACTAGTGTATTTGAATTATAAGCATCCAAATGATCCCTTGGATATCACCGTGTTTCTACAAAAAAATCAAAATTAGAGATTTAAGGTTTAAAAATGTTTTATTTTTATTTTTATTGGCATTGTTAAAAATCATTTAAATACCAATAAACAAAATATCAACAATTAAAAATATTTATAAAACCATCAAAATCTTCGAGACACTAGTACTAATGAAAAATCACTTGATGAATGGTATAATCTTCCAAAACTTGATCATAAGAGTCTCTAATTAAAGACCAATAGATCTTATGTTGGATCATATAGATCTTAACCATATTCTAATGCATAAACCCAGCAACACTCATGTATGAGCCATTGTAATTGACTTCTTGATGTGGGACTGAGCACATTACATCAAAATTTGAAATCCTTGTATATCTTCAGGTCTGAAGATTAGGCTAAATTAATTAGTACATATACAAGTGGATCATAGTTTAGGTATGATGAGTCTCCTAGTTTAAAAAATGAAGTTGATCCTCCAATTCAGACATGATGAGTCTCTCAATCTAAAAAAATTAAGTTGATCCTCCAATTCAAGCGTCCAGGCATATGAGTCTCCCAGTCTAAAAAATTAAGTTGATCCTCTTTGTTCTAATACTAGGAGCCTATTCCCATGGTACACTTACATTCTTACACAAGGGCACAAGCACACCTACTTGTTGTCTAATCCAATGGTGGGGATCTTCCATCCTAATTCCTCATCAATTCCCTCACACAAGATGATCACATAAGAATGAATTGTAAGCACATGTTTGTCTTATAACATGCTAGGTGATCATGAAACAACAAGGTTTGAGAGCTATAGAATACAAATCTCTTTTAACCGATGGCTGTTGTACTCATTTTCAAGGTTTAAATGGCAATCAAAGACATCCCTCTCCTTTAACCTGTATATATACATGTATGTGTTAAGATATACATGCACATATTAGTTATGACATTAATAACATATTCACATATTAGGGCCTATGGTTATCATGATCTACAACTAAATCATCAAATCAATGGTTAAAATCGACTCATTGGCTTTACAAAGTAGACAACAACCATCAATGTTTCATTTGTAGAAAATGTCTCACTCATAAGAGATTTCACAATCCCCACAAAGTGGCTTAAAATAAAAGTCTAGAAATGTAGTTCCTACTTCACCTTAGCATGAACAAATATGATAAATTCTACATTAACCATCTGTTCTAAGATCTCCAAGACGAATGGCTTAGATCATAATTTGTGGGGCAAAAGAGATTTTAGGAGTGAATGGGCTGAGACCCATACTTCCATAAGGTTTCCCAAGAAAAATAAACACCATAATAAAATTCTCGGCAACCGAATAGTCCTTACCCATCATTTCTTTTAATGCATGTGACATACACGGTGAGTTATGTAGACTTACATGCCTTCTTCTTCTTCATCTTCATCTTCCTCTTCATGACTCGGGCTCGTCGAGTCAATCTAAAACCCTGAAATTGGGGTGGGCCTTATTTTCAAACCCAGTTAGTCATTATGACAACCACATTGATTGACTCGACCAATCTAGAATAAGTAAATTCAAAAGCGTAAAGATGTAATCTTAGTCATGCTAACCTGATCTTAGCCATTCTAGACTAGCTATTTTGATATTGTTTATCAACAACTCTAGAAGAAGGATGGATTATTCAGCACATTTGCATATAAGCAACTTGTGGTGTCCTTCATTTGCATGTTTACTTCATGCAGCGTTGATGTTGTTATTGGATTGATCAGAAGGCTAGAATGTAAATGGGCCACCAATGTCTAGATACCAACAAACATGTGATCTTGACCAACTAACTGTAAAATAAGAACAGCTGACAAAGTATTTCGTTTTTGCACACCTTGATTGGAATTGTCAAATGTCCCTTTATTTCTTTATTTCTAGAACTCCTAGATCAATGTTCAGGAAACCAATGTTCTAGATGTTTTATGTGGCCCACTCCATGCTTAGAATAGCCCTGATCTGTTCAAGAACATTCAAACCCATGAGGCGAAGACTCACTGTACCTGTTTGCATGCATGGCCACAGATAATGATGATTTTCCCCACCAACCATGCGGTCCACCAAAATAAATTAAGGTGGCAATGGGCCAGGTGGGTCGGCCCTCGAAGTCCATTAGGGCAAGGGCCCATGGTTAAAAGACTCAAAGACTTGGACCAACTCGTTTAGTCCTGAGTCAACTCGGGCCTGGCCCACGTCGGAGCTGAATCAGCTGAGTCTTAAGGCTGGGTCTGGTCCTACCAAGGTCGAGTCAAATGAGTCACGTTGGACTCATCCGAGTCTTAAGGCTGCCTCAGACCCCGAACTTGTCTGAAGGGCCAGGACCATCCAGTCACGAAGTGGCCCACTATTATATAGATGGTTTAAAGATACTTATTAGTGGTGCCCATTTAACATGTATGTCTTTAAATAAACTCATTAAATCATTGATCCTCTTCTAATGATGTAAACCGTTTATATCATGGGACTCATCAATGATGTAGGATGCCCTAAACAAGTTCCTAGATCGAACTATTTCAAACTTTTGATCATTTAACAATTTTCCTTTCGGCCCTGGTTCTGCTAAAGCTTGACCTGATGGGCTATGGCTAGGGCCAATCCTAGGGGCAGCAACAGGCCGACCAGCCTGCCCGTCCTGGCTTGGCCCATGGGCTGGGATTCAGCTAAAAGTCATTTGGGCCAGACTACGGTCCAATCCTGCAACTTGCATTAAGACCATTGATTTGTTTTTTTCTGAATGTTTATTTCTTTAATGATTAACGGACGGATAAAATTCAAGTGGGAAACGGAGATTTGATCAATTTCCCAACCATTCTTTCATGTTCTAGACTTGAGATGATTTGTTTCATAAGACCAACTAGCTGATAACCAGTTGAGGTGCATACCAGGGAAGATATGGGACGTTCATCAGGTGGGCCACACCATATATTTGTCCTGGTCCAAAAATAGGCCTATTTTCTTGTGGTTGGGCCACGTGGATACCAACTTGATGAACTGCTAAAAAAACTAACCATAAATAGATATTCAAAGTACACGTGGCCCACGGTGCTAGCCAATCTTTTGAACCAATGGACGCAAGGTCGAGCTCGAGAACGGGTTGTATACATTGCACGGGTCACCTTAGCACGTCACCGGCCCAGATCAAATAAATAAATAAACACGCTAGTCATCTATCGTGTAGACGAAACTTCAACCATCCTGGTGTCGGTGGATATCTGAATGTGGGGCCCACCATGATGTATGTACCTTACATCCATGCTGTCCCATCCAGGTCTTTGTGACTTTATCAACACGTTGGATGGAAGATAAACAGTCCGGTGGGCCGCAAGAAATTTGTAATGGTGTGATTCAATCACAACTGTTTCCTGTGGTGTGGTCCACCTAATCAATTTTTTGGGATAATGCCCTTAAATGAGCTTTCAAAACGGGTGGACGGCGTGGATTTAAGTTACATACATCAAGGTGGGTCCCACAGCCCATCCACCCTAGCATAGAAAGACGCTACTTAAATAATATTGACTGGTACATCGTTTAAACTAACATTTCGTTTATGACAATTTCTATCTAATTGCAAAAACTCTCTAAAAAAAAAAATTATAAAACCTTATTTCCTACTTGAATATTCCTATCCCTTGATCAAGTGGGTCACACATGCACAAGGAAACATACACTTACGAAATGGGTGATCTATATTAAAGATGCATGGTTTGCCGAATCAATCATATTTGTAGGATGTAAGACGTGCATATGAACTTGGGTGGGCCGGAATAAAATGACTTAAGCCCAAGCCCAGATCAAAAATTAATCAGGCTAGAATAATAAGCCCCACCACAACCACTGGGCCAGGCTAATAGGTCCATGCCCAGTATAAAGTGGGCTCGGGCTGGGTAGGCCATCCAGCCCCTAGCCACCCTTAATCTACATTTTTGGTTATCCATTGGGAGGAATAGGGTTGAAAGTCAGCCATGTTCAAACC
The DNA here is from genome assembly GCA_003013855.2 of Liriodendron chinense. NCBI lineage: Eukaryota > Viridiplantae > Streptophyta > Magnoliopsida > Magnoliales > Magnoliaceae > Liriodendron > Liriodendron chinense. The sequence goes on along the minus strand of PVNU02001090.1, from coordinate 2,147,017 downwards.
AATTGACCTGTGATTGACCTGACATTGAGTTTCGGTTGAGCAGAAAGTATCGGATTCAATCTCAAGCTTAAGATATGCAAACACCAACTCGATAAAGCTTGGGTTGAGCTTGGGTTGAGATCTTGGGTTAACCGAACCAACCTAAACCATTTGTATAAGTTACTTGTAATTTTATTATACTTTGTTAAGTAAACTTATTAGTTTATATTACCTTAGTAAATAAACTTATATTGTTGGAAAATTAATCTACTTGAATTTGATATACTTGAATTTGATATACTTGAATTGTAAAGGCGCAACTATCCTAAATTTTAGATACAAAAAAAAATAATAATAATAAATTAAGATGTGTATTGAAACATAATGTAATAACGAAAATACTAGCGTGTATCAACCTGGCTGAGCCCGCTTGGATTGGGCTTGGGTTGAGAAATCCCAACCTGAGGTTGGGTTGGGTTGGCTTAAATTTGAGGCATTGGAACCTTGGGTTGTGTTAGGGTTGAGCATCAATCCTGCCCAACTGGCACAACTTTCCTCCCTAAGGAGGAACATAACATAGCTGTAAAAGACCATTAATCCAATGGACAGATTTCATCCAACAGGCCGCTAGATGCACTCTATCCGGGGCACACAACTTTGGTGGATAGCTAACTGTGGGGACCACCTTGATGTATGTGCCTTAAATCCATGCCGTCCATCCGTTTCGAAAGATTGTTTTAGGGCATGACCCTAGAAATGAAGCAGATCCAAATCTCAAGTGGACCACACCACAGGAGATAGTGGTGATTGATCTTTAAAAACTTTTTTGTGGACCACAAGAATTTTGGATCAAGCTGATATTTGTATGGTCCCTTCATCCAGGTCTTTGTGACCTTATCGACAGATTAGATGGCAAATAAACATTCCAATGGCCCACAAGAATATTTTAATGATGGGTATTCAATCACCACTGTTTCCTTGGTGTGGTCCACCTAAGATTTGGATCTGCTTCGTTTTCAGGTCGTGCCCTAAAATGAGCCTTCAAAACGGATGGACAGCATGAGCCTTTAGATCATGCCCCCACAGCCTGGGATCCGCCGACCTACATGAAGTCACACCCTGTGGCGCTGTTTCAATCCAACGGTCAAGATCTGGTCTATTTTATTTCCTACCCTATCCAACCGAACCATTAAAGCGCTTAGGAATAAGGAAAAGACATCTTTTGTGATTGGATCCACTCAATCACTGGGCCCCACAAGGATGTCCTGTACCTATTAGACTTTCCTATCCGTAGATTAAAAAATAAAAAAAAGGATCCAACAGATGGACGGCTCCTATTGATCATACAACCTGTCATGTTTCACAGATGGCAGTCATGTATTTGCCTTAGATGGTATAATCTTCACGAGTTTGCATGTCTGCAGGGGTTGGAGCCTAGTCATGGCTTTATTATCTGCCACGTGTAAACCTTAGATGCTGTGGTCCCACGTGATCATGTGAAAGCTACCATTGATATGCTGATGCAGAGAAAGCGACACGTGACTGTATTACCCTTTTGTGCACCACGTGGCACCTTCATGTGTGGTCCACCCGTTTGAACGTTCCACAAGCCACGCAAGTAGTAGAAGAAACCATAGGGGACAGAGCACGTGCCTCTGCCACCATCAAACGACATGCCAAGCCATGCTCTACTTTAATATCTCAATCAAAGCCGTTGGTTGTGGGGGCCACACCACAGTTGAATGATATGGTTTACCATGTGCACCTGTTATTATAAAAAGAGCGACCATCTTAAGATAGCCTTGCAATGCGGTTCGCTCCACGTGCTTGTGCTGAACCTGAACTGTCCATCTGGTGGGTCTTATGTGGATGGTCCATATGGTGGCACGCCTGACACACAATCCTAATAATCTATTTGTGTTGAAAAAACAAGAGTCAGACGGTCCACTTTGAATGGGAAAAGTTTATGTAAAGGACCAGACCCAAACCATGACCCAACCCACTTGAAAGTTATCAAGCCCAAGCCCAACTCAGACCCGATTCAACACAAGCTGGCTCACTCTATCCTTTTTTCTTTTTTTTTAATGCACACACACTATATGGGCACTCAACCCATAACCCTTAGTGTTGAAATGTACTCTGTTTACCCAACTCAGGCTATTTGTAGCTAGAGGTGGACAACGATCCGATCCGAGTTGAACATGGACCAGATTAGATTGTTCGGCTGCTTGAGTGGGTGTGTTCGACCAATGTTCGAATAAACATTCGAATAGGATAGTTCTGTTCGAACTCAATTTGGTCTAGCCTAATCATGTTCGAACATATGGATTTCGAACAATTTCACTTTTTCGCTTGAAAATATTTTTTCTACTACTAAATAATAAATATCGATTTTTTTCATTCTGTGTGTCCCACCATGATGTATTTGTTTTATCCACTCCGTCCATCCATTTGTACAACTTATTTTAAAGCATTAAATAAGAAATGAGGTAGATATAAAACTCAAATAGACCACACCACAGGAAATAGTAAGGAGAATGATGTCCACCATTGAAACCTTCCTGGGCTCAGGCTCACAGTCACGTTTATTTGTCATCAACCCTCCTCTCTCTCTCTCTCTCTCTCTCTCTCTCTCTCTCTCTCTTTATATATATATATATATATATATATATATATATATATATATATATATATATATATATATATATATAATCGAGTCGAGTTGAGTCGATCAATATTCGAGTCGAGTTCGAGTCGAGTCGAGTCAAACGATCGAGTCGAGTTGAGTCGATCAATATTCGAGTCGAGTTCGAGTTCGAGTCGAGTCGAACGAATGAGTCGAGTTGAGTCAATCAATATTTGAGTCGAGTTCAAGTTCGAGTTCGAGTCGAGTCGAACAGGACTGTGTTTGAAATTGAATTGAATTTCTTTTCGAACACACCATGTGTGTTCGAACGTGTTCGAACAAAGTTCGAACAATAAGACTTTCTGTTCGAACAGGGTTTTACCGAGTCGATCCAAGTCGATCCAAACGGTTAAACTCAATTCGTGTCCAGCTCTATTTGTAGCTTAGACCAATCAATTAATACATATGCACATACGTGAGTTATTTCTCTTCTTTTTTTTCCTCTTCTTTTCAAGTGAGTTATTTCTCTTAAAGTACCTTGATATATATTGATACGCCATCCTCTAACAGCTCATTCTTTTGAAGAGAGTGGTTGTTTGACATGGTATCAAAGCAGAAGGTCAAGTGTGGCCTACCTATGAACCTTGGCACTCCATTATATGCAAAGTCATATGTTAGGGCAGACTGTCAGTTGTCCTCATCAACGGTGTGGCCTTCTGATGAGTAGACTGGCCTAATGGGTTAAATGGGTCGGTTTACGGGTAACCCGTTAAATTAACAAATGGGTTTGGGTTTCTAGATTTCGATCTGTCAGTTAACAAGTTGGGTTTGAGTGAACAAATTTTTGACATGACATGAACACGGTTCAACACAATCCATTACCAAGCCTAATATTCTCCCTTGCTGAGTATGCTCCCATGCGCTGAAAACTTATATCGGCTGGTCAAGTTGGTTAAAATGGAAGACCCATTTATTTAATGGGTTTTATTTGGGTATAGGATCCAAACAAGGCCTATCTATCAAATGGGTGAGGTGTAAAATTACACTTTAGCTTTCAGACAAATGATATTTTAAACCATTTAATAGAAGTGACTGTTAATTTTGATGGTAAAAAAAAAAAGAAGCTCCGGGTTAAAATTTAAAAGGATGGCAGTACTTTCAATTAATGAGATTTTTGGGTATTCTCTACCAACATTGGGTCCACAATTTGTATAATCCATATTTTCAATACTACTAGATGTGTAGTAGCCACATTTTGGGGAAAAAATGGTAGGAAACCATTCTCATGCTTTAACGTAAGAGAAAAAAAAAAAAATCTCACATGCTTGATTAACTATTTTTTATTCAATTTAGGTTGGGTCCATACTTGGGTCAAGATTGGACCAGGTTTGCTAAACTATTCCAAGTCAAGTCATGCTGATTTGATAGGGTTTATGGTCCACCTGGGATATGGATCTGCTTCAATTTTGGGCCCACGTCCTAAAATGAGCTGGAAAAATGGATGGAAGGTATGGATATACAACACATACATCAAGGTGGGCCCACGGTCACAACCTATCCAAATCCTATCAGTTCTGACCTGACTCAAATATGCACCCATTCCCTTTTGGGGATGGGGTTTAATTGGGTCTGTGCTACCTTCATAGATGGGCCCAGTTCAGTACTAAACAACTTTCAAACACATTTTATATGGGGCCATCTCATGGAGCCATCTCTGACAGCAGCACATGACCCAATCAAATCTCATCACAACAGTTCATTAGGACTAAACACAAATTAATATCAATTAATATATGATACATGGCCCATTGGGTGACATGATATTAAATTAATTTCTTTTCGGGAGGGCCCACTACAGTAACTTGTTACTGGGGTCCTTGAGTGTCACCCCTGTGTTGCACTGCTACATGGGTCTAGGGCACCCGTTTCAAAAAATAAATGGACTGAACATGGATTGGGTACTGTCCCTCTCCATAGGAGATGAGCCTGAGCATAGCATGTTTAAAAGTTGTTACACCGGGTTAATACTCAGGTGGACCGCATATTATGGAGCGACCTCCCATCCAATCAAATCTTGCCACACCAAGGGCCAACAGAGCTTGCTTTAGAGGACAGTACCAATATGCGTTCACCAAGACGAAGACCAAGACCCCATTACCAAGCAATGGACGTGGAGTCATACCATTGCCATAGTACAGGCACAATATGACAAGATTTGATTCTGTCCAAGCCACGGCCAGAGATGACCCCAAATAAACATGTTTGGAAGTTACTTCATTTGAATACCTACTTGAGAGACTATTTATGCCACCAGCTTGCTGTCTAACCAAATCCAGCCAGCTAGCTAGCATCAAAGATTTGTGGTCCCTATTATAACGTATGTGATTTATCCACACCATCTATCCATTTTAGGGCATGAGCCAAAAAATTAAGCAAATCCAAATCTCAGGTGAGCCACACCTCAGGAAAATAGTGGGGATAATGACATCTATTGTTGAAACCTTTTTAGAGGTCATTGTTCTGTTTATTTGTTATCTAACCTATTTATAAGGTCACACACTAGATGAAGGGAAATTACAAATATAAACTTGATCTAAAACTTCTGTGGCCACCATGAACTTTTGTGGCCACATAAAGTTTTCAAAGGGAAGCATTCAATCCATTTTTCCCCTGTGGGGCATATAAGTTTTGGATCAAGATTAATATTTGTCTTTCCCTTAATCCAAGTCTGTGTAACCTTAAGAACAGGTTGGATGATAAATAAATATCATTGTGACCCCTTGAAAAGTTTCAACAGTAGATGTCATTACCCCACTCTTTTTCCTTGTATGGTCCACTTGAGCTTTGGATATACTTTGGTTTTGGGCACATACCCTAAAATGATCTGAAAATAGGATGGACGGCGTGGATAAGACACATACATACTCAGCTCGCAATCGGCTTTCCCACTCTACGGACCTGCGTTTCTCATTTTATCGTGATTTGCATTTTACGCCTTTTGGTTTGGATTTTTATCTCAATTTTGTCTTCTGCGGGCCTCCCACAACCGCCAAACGTGCAAGAAAATGACAACACATCCTCGTTATTCCCACCAGAGGGCAAAAGTCCTTTTTGCCTATGTCGCGACGGACGCTGATTAGACACTACCCTGCCTGTTCCAAGCTCGGGACAGGATGGGCTCTGAGGGCCATCGTGATATGTGGATGAACGGATTTCATCCACACTGTCCGTCCATTTTTTCATATCATTTTAGAATATTAGTTAAAAAATAGAAAGATCTAAATGTCAAGTGGACCACATAGTGTGGATTAAATTTCTACCGTTGAAATTTTTTTGGTACCCATAAGTTTTGAATCAAGATGCTATTTATTTTTTCACGCCATCCAGGTTATATATATATGACCGTATTAACACGTTGGATGTAAAATAAATAACACGGTGGGCTCTAAGATGATTTCAATAGTGGACATCCTTACTACTCCCCTCTTGGGACAGGCGGAGGCTCCAAGGAGCCACTTTGATGTATGGATTCTATCCACACTGTCCATCTATCTTTCCATGTGATTTTATATTATTAGTCCAAAAATAAGGTAAATAAAACTCTCAAGTGGACCACACCACAGGAAGCAGCGGTGGTGGAATCTCAAATTTCCACTTTCTCGATAAATAAATAAAAAGGGATTGGTACTCCCCCGCCGTGGGGGACAGACAGTCCTGTCAGGGACTCTGTGGGGCCCACCATGATGTATTTGTTTTATCCACTGCGTTCATTAATTTTAAAAGATAGTTTTACATCATTATTCAAAAACATTAGAAAGATCAAAGTCTCAACTGGACCACACCACAGGAAGAACGGAAGATAATGATTCCCACCATCGAAACCTTCCTAGAACCCACAGTGTTCTTTTTTATTTTCCATCAAACTTGTTCATACGCTCACATAAACCTAGATGAATGGAAAAAATAAATATCATATTGATCCAAAAGTTCTACGGCCATAAGAAATTTTCAACACCACGTTCTTAACATCTACTATTTCCTTGTGGTGTGGTCCACTTCAGCCTTTGGTATGTTTTTTTTTTTTTTGTACCATTCCTTAGATTTAGATTTCAAAATGGAAGGAGAGCTTCAAAAAACACATGTATCTAAGTGGCCCTATTAGCCTTAACAGAACCATCCATCTCTCGCTGGTTCTAGCAGGGCAGTACTCAAATCCGCCCACAAAAAAGTAGGTAGTAGGCTTGCTAGCCTCACACGCCCCTTAAGGCTAGGATAAGGTACTACCCTCGCAAGGACGGAGCTGAGGTTGGGCATGCTCAAATCAGGTACTACTCCCACCGTGATGCGTGAAGGTTATGTGGTGTCTATCTACTCATGTAAGGCTATTACGTCAGCCGATAGTGACGTACCACATATCCATTCGTCTCCTCATGCATCCTAATAAGGGTAATACCGAATCCAAGCCTAAGATAGCATATACATGTCACCTCAACATTAGTGGAGAGATGGGACCCATACCTCAATATTGATGAAGAGTTGATAAATGTCACATCAACTAATGAAGGTCGGCAGTCCTGCCACTCTCCACCAATGCTAAGGCAACACGTACCATCCTTCTCCAGCTGCATTGATGGGGTAGCACCCAATCCTAACCTGCCCCTTTACACGTATGCCAACCTGTTAATGGCGTGAACATTTGAGACGTACATGGGTGGGCCCCGCCTTGAAGATGACCATAAGAAAACTTCAGGCTGGTCCACTCATCAGGTGGGCCATACCTGTACAAAAACAGTGTACAGTTTTTAAAAACATGACAACGGCCCCATTCATCAACGAGGTGCGGCGCTGACCGTGGGGCCTATTGTTATGTATTTATTGTACGGCCAAGCCCTCCATTGGTTTTTAAAGATCCTTTTAGGTTACGAGACATGAAACGAAGCAGATACAAATATCATGTGTACCACACTACAGGAAAGAGTAGTGATTGGCCATATAAACTTTTTGTGGGCCACAATGTTTTGGATCAATCTGTTTTTTTTTTTTGCTCCCTTCGTCCAGATCTTTATAACCTTATCGACAGGTTGGATGGAAAATAAAAATGAAGATAGACATTAAGTTCGGCCCCAGGAAGTTTTTACAATCACCACTTTTTCCTAAGGTGTGGTCCACCTGATATTTTAATCTTCTTCGATTTTTGCCTTATAACCTAAAATGAGCTGGAAAAATGGATGGACGGATTCGATATACAATACATATATCAAGTTAGGCCCCATTCTCAGGGCTCACGGTACAGCTGGGAAATAGATGTTTTGATGGGGACCGTTGTTCTGGTGGACCATGACTTGGATAGGCCAATCCCAAAAGGAAAGGGGGACTGGAGTGTGTTATGCATCCGATCAATGGTCTGAAAAGCAAGGGTCAGTGCTGTCCAGTCATGTCTCTTTTGGACTGCAACCGATCATAGTGGCCCACCAGCTCACCGGACATGTTTAAAACGTCTAACAGGAGGGGGTACGCAGAAAACGTCTACTAGGTTAACATTTCTAATTGTTTAAAAAAAAACATTTTTTTTTTTAATGTATAAGGATGTGTTGGGTGGGTGGAACCACATTCCATAAAATATCATGAAATTTCATGATATTTGCTGCAGCGAAACGCACCCGCACCAAAGAAAAGATTTTTTTTTTTTTTTTTTTTTTTTTTTTTTTTTTTTTTTTTTTTGCTAATATGAAAGAACGGGAGCATGGTAAAGACATTATGGTGAGTGAACTTGGCATGCAATCCTATCCATTCATGCATTGGGCCCTAACAAAGATGTCATCTGTACCATACATGATGCCACTAGCATTGAAAATTCAAAGGACATATGAAAGACTCTTTAGCAACATTAAGGTATTTTAGGAATTTAAAAATATGGCCCTATTGGTTGGACGGCTTAGATTTCACCTAATAATGACTTGCATTTCAGCCACCACAAAAAAGCCTTTGAAATTCCGACCTTTTCTACGATAGTTAATATAGATGCCACCATAATTGCCAGCGTTGCTTTGGGGTATGATTCAAAGCCATCCATCACGTGGGTCCGTCTATGATTACTACATGTCCATGAAATTATACCAGTGTTCTCATCAAGTGCTCAACAATGATAGAAATAGTTGGATGACTATAAAGCTCATCGAAAGCTTTTCGTCCATTCATTTCCCTCATGAAATGTGGTCCAATCAAGGTTTAAAATGTCCTCCCAAACTAAAATGTATTGCCCTATGGCTTAGTGGTAGCCTCATAAGAGTTTCAACATGAGGTCATGGGTAAGGGCAGGCCCAGCAACGGGCTTTGTTGAATCGTGTTCGTGTCGTATCAAAAATTTGCTCACCCAAACCCGGCCTGTTAACTAACGGGTCGAAATTTAGTAACCCAAACCCATTCGTTAATTTAACGAGTTACCCCGTTAGTACAGTCTACTCATCAGATGGCCACACCATTGATGAGGACAACTAATAGTATTATCGAACACACATTAGTGGTCCACCTTGTGGGCCCATTCTATCACAAAAAACAATAGGATTCACCCCTGAGATGAGGAAGAATCACTTGTACATTGCAATATTGCATATGATGGAGTGTCAGGTTCATAGGTGGGCCATGGTTTGGTGATTCAGACCATTATTTTAACCGGTTAAACAGGTTCGTGGGTGAAACACTAACCCGACCCGTTATGTTAACAGGTCTTAACAGGTCAACTCGTTAGTGACCCGACACAAAAAGGATGGCCCCGAACACTGGTTTTTTCGTGTGGGTTAACGGTCGTGTGGAATTTTGTCAGGCCTAGGTAGGGGTGTCAATGGGCTGGGCTCAAGCTCAAGCTCGGGCTCAGGCGTAAAAAATTAGAATTTTGGATAGGGCTGGCCCGACGGCCTAGCTCGAAACAGTTCAAAATCCGGGTCAAGGCCTACCCTAGGCTCGGCCCATTGATAGCCCTAGTCATGGGTTGGTGCACCCATTGTGGTGTGAATGCATGGGCATGTGTGGGGTGTGTGAGTGAGTGCGAAAAAATATTAAATAAATAAATAAGAATATATTGCCCGATACATCCCCGATGATATCACCGTTTTGGCCTGAAATAGCTCGATAGAGGGCCATATGGGCCATATCGGTGGTAACCCGTTAGATACGTGATATTGATTTAAACCTTGGGTTGATTGCTAATTTGACTCAACCTATTTTTATGCCAACCTATTAAACAATGTGAGTCATTTGATGAATGGCTTAGATCTTGTGATCGCGTGCCATGCTGTCACATTTGGTAGTGTGTGCATGAGATGTTATGGAAACCCTCTTTTTCTTTTCTTTTTTACCCACGTACTCACGCTATAGTGGTTTTTCACCGGAATGGGTGGTCAAACCCATGACCTCGTGTTGAAACTCTTGTGAGTCTACCATTGAGGCATGAGTAAAGACGTGATGCTATGGACACCCTTGCGTGGACTTATTAAATATTGTTTAGCCTGTTTGGTTGCTACTTAATAATGAGTTTTTTTTTTTCAAAATGAGTTCAACTCATTTTAATTAATATCAATTATACATTAGAAATTAAGAAAATGCTCTAATACATAGTTACGATTAAATAAAATGAGATGAACTCATTTTTAAGTAGCAACCAAACTTACCCTAAAATTATATGACTCTCCATTGAAGGACATGTGTTAGATATGGGCCTATGAGTAGAGATGTACATCAATCCAAGTCAAGCTGAGCTCTGCCTTGCTTGATCTTGGCTCAACCAATGGTTACCTCAGCTCGATCTTGGCTCGACTCGACCTTTGAGATTAAAACAGTAGCTCAACTTGACTTGACTATTCAAGCTGAGTAGAATGAGTTGTATCGAGTCGAATCGAGTCGAGCTTTGTTTATTTTTTCCATTTTGAAAAATGAAAATGCAAGTAAAAATTTAAAATACTACAGACTTTATAGACTACAAACTATGAAATGAAATTGTATAGTATAGTAGTAGAAGTGTATGACTAGAAAAGACTAGAAGTTAAAAACTATAATTATAGACTACAAACTTTATATATTCATCAATTTAATATTCTCCATAGGATGAATGCTCATATCCATAATACTCATCCCCTCCATCAGATCCATCATTTTCGTCGTCCATGCCCAAGCTGGTATCTTCTTCAAAATGCTCGTTAATCTTCCCTGAATCAGAAGGTGTGAAGATTTTTTCATCATGTTCTTATATAGATTCAGTTAAATCTTTCAAATTTTTCTTGTAAGCTGATTTATACCGAATACCCAAGATCTTATAGAACGAGACGAATCTAGAGATAAACTTCGATGGCTTCTTGCTTCTTGTGCTTGGCCCTGCTTTAGCATCATATTGTCGAGGAGGAGAACATCATTGATATTTAGAGATTTGAGTTGGGGGGGGAGAGCTCAGGTGCGGCGAGTTGGGTAGGGTAAAAGAAAGGGACAGGTGGGGTAGGATATTATTATTATTATTGTATATTTCGAGCTTGTGTAAACCGAGCTTTTACTCGAGCTGCAAGGTTTGAGCCAAGCTCCACCATGCTCGACCTCGGCTCATTTTCAAATGACTCGAGTCATCACAAACACAAATCGCCTCGAGTTTCCATACAAGCTGAGCCAAACCGAGCTAAAACGAGCTAAGCCAAGCAAGCTTTTTAAGCTAGCTTAGCTTGTCTTCAGCTCTACCTATGAGGCCCACTTGTGGGCAACTAGTAATGGTCGGGTCCTAACTATTTATATTCTCCAAATATTTACGATTAGACTTTAGAAGAAATTTGTTATTTTAGACAACCAAGGGTCGTTTGTTAACACTGAAAAAATCAAGGAATGCGGAATTCAGAAAGCGCTTGGCATTAAGTGATGTTTGTTAACACGGAACTTGGAAGCAGTTTGTGATTTTTCCAAAAAAAATTTAGTGAGGAATATCTAACTTAAGAGGAATATCTGACTTAATGGTGAATATGAAATACACTCTGCATATCCTTCTTAAAAGAATTCTTTTTTTTTTTTCGAAGAGATTTTCTCTCTCCGAGATAGATTACGTAATACACAACCTAACTTTTAACTTGTAAAACTTCTATGGGCCTCACCATGATTTATGTGTTACATCCATAATACACAACCCAACTTTTAACTTGTAAAACTGTTATGGCTTACATCCACACCATCCATCAACTTTTCCATATCTTTCTAGAGCATGATCTCAAAAAATGAGGCACATCCAAAGCTCAAGTGGACCACACCATAAAAAGCAACAGAAATTGAACGACTACCATTGAAACCTTTTTAGGGTCTACTATGAGGTTTATTTGCCATCTAACCTCTTCATAAAGCCACAAAGACCAGGATGAAGGGAAAACACAAACATCAACTTGTTTAGACCCTTCTGTGGCCCTAAGAAGTTTTCAATGGTAGGTGCCCAATTCCCACCATTTCATGTAGTGTGGCCCACTCATTTTTTGTTTTACCTCACTTTTATTTCTTGTCCTAAAATGAGCTTGCAAAACGAATGAATAGAATGGATTTCCCACAAATATCACTGTGGGGGGCCCTACCTAGCATCCCTGCATGTAAAAAGTTTCTACTAAAGGCTTTTTAGTAGGAACCGTTGGATTGCGTATAACCCTGGAGAGCTAATTAGGTGAGACCTCGGCCTCACCTGAGATGGTACGGCCCTTACCATGGGGTTACCATGGGGCCCACCTTGATGTATGTATTATGTATCCACGATGGCCATCCGTTTTTCCATATCATTTTAGGGCATTATCCAAAATATGAAGCATATCCAATTATCAGGTGGACCATACCATGAGAAACAGTGGTGATTGATCGTCCTACCATTAAAAACTTCTTAGGGCTCACCTTAATGTTTTTGTAGTGTTTATTTAGAATCCAATCAGTAGAAAAGGTCACATAAGCCTAGATGAAGGGAAAAAAACAAATATCAGCTTGATCTAAAACTTTTGTGGCTCGTTAACGGTCAATCAACACTGTTTCCTATGGTATGGTCCACCTGATAATCAGATCTATTTCATTTTTTTGGATAATGTCATAAAATGATCTATAAAAATGGATGGACAGTGTGGATACATAATACATACATGGACCCCATGGTAACTCCATTCTAAGGGTCACATTGTCTTAAGTGAGGCCAGGGTCTCACCTAATCTACTCTCATGACACTGCAAGTAGAGGAAATGGATTGCATGGTGTGTGTGGACCCTCGCCGTTTCCGCACTCCCACACGACGTTCTCGTCCCTTCCCCTTTCGGGAAAAGAAGGAGAGGATGTGTGAATGCGAATCGCCGTTTGTGCCACTGGCTTGCCTCGTTCTCGAGGGCTTTGTTTGGTTGTCGTGTTAAGCTGGATGTGTTTAAATGAGTTTATATAAGACCAGATTCGCCACTAGCCAATTACTTCGAATCTACAGTCGGCTAGACCCCGTAGAAACGTTAGAGAAGGGGATCCGAAGATTCCTTCCTCTAAAATGACTCCTTTTGATCTGCTGCCAGAGATTCGAGGTAAGGAATCATGGTTACAGGGTGGGAAGAGGTTAAGCACCCCACACACTGCCCGTACCGAAGTACGATCTCTACTTCACAGAATCGAACTAATACTTGAAAGTCTGTTTTAATCCTCGTACATTCTCATAGATGACATGATGCATGAATGCAGGTCTGAACAATAAGAGTTTCTGATGGGCAGGTTCCAATAACAGGCAAGCCCAGAGCATACGCTCGAACTGACAGGTGCTTAATATAAGACGTATGCAGTGTGTTTGAATAATCAAGGTGCTTTACAGTGAAGCATGAATGCAAGTCTGAACAGTAAGAGTTTCTGATGGGCAGGTTCCAATAACAGGCAAGCCCAGAGCATACGCTCAAACTGACAGGTGCTTAATATAAGACGTATGCAGTGTGTTTGAATAATCAAGGTGCTTGCAGTGAAGCAGGGGGGTTGGAAGAAAAGTAAATATTGCACTTATGCTAGATGCAAATGAGATGATGCTGGAAAGGAACAGCTAGATAGACGGAGGTTTCGCAAGGGTTGGCTTCGAGTGGCTGGATCAAGACTTGGATGGCTTAGGAAGCTTGGGTCAGTGGTCAGGCTGGGCTGGACCAGGGCTAGGCTCTCCTCACTCGGGCTCTCCTTGGTGGAAAGATGGGCTAAAAGGGTGGAGAATGACTTAGACGGACGGGTCGCTGGACTGGATGGGTTGTGTGTTGAAATGAGAAGGGGAAGGGGGTATTTATAGCAGCGGGCAGTGGCAGAACCCGTAAATATTTTTGGGTGGCCCGCTGTGGGTCACCCGTACGGTCATTCCTCGATTTCCAGCGCGCGGTACGGTCGTTTCTCGGGGCTGCTGTTTGGCTCGGTGGGTCGACTCAGTGAGTTGACTCAGCGGGTCGACTCGGTGATTTGACTCGGCGGGTTGATTCGACGGGTTGACTCGGTGTTTTGACTCGACGAGTTGACTCAGCGGGTTGACTCAGTGGGTTAACTCAGCGGGTTGACTCAGTGAGTTTGACTTTTTTTAGGATTTTTTTACTGGCTTTTCTTATGGGGGTTTTTCAGGCTGATGTTTAGGACTGGGTTGACTGGGTTCAAGCTTGAATTGGGCTATGGATTGGGGCTTACAAGGGTGAGTTTGGCTGAGTTTGGACTTGGGATTTGGGGGTATGGTCCTCTATTCATCCAACTATCTCTACCAACAGTGTAGCCGAAGGTCGGGTGTCTACAATGTGCTACTCACCGACCTGACATCACCAAACGTATGTGCTATATCAAAATCGTCCATCCATTTTGCAAGATCGTTTTAATGCATGAGACCCAAATCTCAAGTGGACCACACCACAAGAAAACAGTGATGATTGAACGCTCACTATTAAAAACTTCCTACAGCCCACTGTAATGTTCATTTACCATCCAACCTGTTGATTAGGTCACGCAAACCTGGATGAAGGGAGAATACAAATATCAGCTTGATCAGAGCCTTCTGTGGGATCGAGAAGTTTTCAACGGTAGGCACTAAATTCCCATTGCTTCCTATAGTGTGACCCACTTGAGCCTTAGATTTGCCTCATTTTTTGTCTTATGCATTAAAATAGTATGAAAAATGGATGACCAGTGTGGATAAGACATATACATCACGGTAGGCCTCACAAAGCCCCTAATAGGATTGTCCGTCTCTAGCTAGGTTATCCTGAAAACGGGCGCTGGAAGCGGATTAGGTCTTACTCAAGAAACACCTTAGTGGGTGTTACCCTTACCATAGGAAACAACCGTGGTTGAATCTCCATCATTAAATACTTCAAGGGGGCCACTAGAATGTTTATTTGCTATCTAACCTGTTGATATGGTCATAAAGACTTGGATGAAGAGACCACATAAATATTAGTTTGATCCAAAACTTTTGTGGCGTAGGAGAAGGTTTTAATGGCCGATTACCACTGTTTCTGGTATTATGGAAAACCTGAGATCTGGATCTACTTCATTTTTTAGATCATACCCTAAAATGAGTTTTTAAAACGGATGAACGACTTAGATATAAGGTGCATACATCATGGTGGGCCCCATGGCCATGGATCCCACTTACATCTCCAAACAACAGACAAGGGCAAATGTGTCGAAATAACAAATTTCAGACATTTCAAACTTCTATTAACAAAGGAGTTGTTTTAGATTTCGTACTCAATTTTCAACTTCAACACTTCTTTCAAACGATTACCAAATAAGTTTTTGGATTTCAGATATATAATTGATATTCAGATTTTAGATTTAGACTTCAAATTTCACAAACAAGCCCTTAAGAGTTTTTCTATTTTGGGTAACTTTTAAATGAATTAGGGTTTTGTATTTTCTTTAAGTGATATAATAAGGAAGTCTTAGGATATCTCTCAATGTATAATTTTAAATTTCTTTCTTTTTTAATCCGGTGGATTCAAGACTTACCTTTTGAATTCAAGGTTTTGCCTACTTGAGAAAGACCCTAATTTCCTTTCATTGTTGCATGCCCTTTCGTATGTCAATTGTACATGGACTGTCATTTAGAAGATAATCTTCTTCTCATTGTTGCATGCCCTTTCGTATGTCAATTGTACATGGACTGTCATTTAGAAGATAATCTTCTTCTCATTGTTGCAAGCCCTTTCTTGCGTCAATTGAACATGGACTGTCCTCTAGAAGATACTTAATCTTTTTGTGGCATGCTGCATCAAGGTTGGTGTCCATCAGATCAAGACCTAAGGATCAGTGAACCATGAACGATTGTACAAAACAAATAAACGGCCATCAGAAACCCAAATGCCACCAACAGTCAAAACCCACTTTGATAGCTACATACACATGCCTTTTCCAATTTGGGTTATAAAACAGTACAATAATAGTACAATGTTTTTAATATTGTATCATCAAAAGTGGAAAGGATGGGATTATTTAGCAATAGAGTGGGTGTAGATGGTTGACAAGGGCAACCAACTCCTATTCACAATTCCTCCAGTGAAGAAAGCATAGGCAAGCAGGTTGGGGGCAAATGATCCAAACTCCAAAGATCAGTTTTCATGAGAAGTACTTTGATACTATGGAAGAGTGTGATGGATGATACACAGGCAGTTAGAAGTTACTGAGAAATTGCATACCTAGCATGCAAGTAATTTAAACTAAACAATTCAAATTATAGGCACCAGTTTAGATGCATCATGCACCAAAAATTACTCTATTTTGGTTAACTATTAGATTGTTGGACATTTATTGGACAGTTAAAAATGAAAAAAAAATAATAATAAAAATTCAATGGTCTTATTTCAAAAATCAAGTGCCCATGAATCACTGGTGAGGGTTGTCCAAACGATCTGATTTTTAGTGTGTTCTAAAATTTAGTTGGTTTAATTTGTGTTAATCAAGAGTTGAAATATGCAGCCAGAGTATCAAATAACTTCCTTATTTTCATCATTTTGACAACTCTGTTGTTAGTTCAACACCAAGTTCAAAATGGTGACACCCATTTAAGGCTATCTTGACCACACAAATTGTGGGGCATATTGTGGACGGAGTATAAATGTAAAATCAAGCTCATGAATGAATCCATGTTATGGGTGGTCGGAATTCAATGGAAAAATCCAGTTGATTACTACCTTATGATCAGTGCTAGTCTGGGGATAGGGGAGTTATGGATACTCTGGCACAGCATGACACTTGATATACAGGCACACTTTGGGTATGTCGCAATTGAAAATTAGTAATGGGTGAACAATCATGACCTTACGATTTGCAGACACATGTTCATTGGAAGAGGACCATTAGATAGTTTTTATTTTCAACCGTCCAGTAAATGTCCAGGAATTCAATGGTTAGATGATCAAATGAGTGTATCTTTTGGTTAATGATGCATCTAAGTTGAGATCCATTATTTGGATAGTTTAATTCAAATTACTTGTATGCCACATGCAATTTGTAAATGATTACTTCCTCATCGTCTAAGCTATTGTTCGGTTGGAAAAATATTTTTAATACAATGGCATGTGCTTGATTTTCAAGAACATAGCATCTATTAACTTAAATTAAATACACTAAACCGTCCAACCAAAGTCACTAAGTCAGTCTGAAAATTAGATTGGTTGAACAATCTCAACCTTTGATTCATGGACACTAGTTCATTTAGATAAGACCATTGGATATTTTTCTTTCATAGCCATCTAATGAATATTGTCCTCCAACCCAATACTTAGATGATAAAATAAGTGTAATTATATGATACTTAGGATATGTATTGTTGAGGTAAAACACTATGAAATTTCTTATATATATATAGTAGAAGAGTGAGAGAGAGTAATAAGCCTTGTACTTATGATTTTTGTTATTTTAGTGAAGAAGAAAGCTTTGTATTGTCATACTGTCAGAACATGTAAATCTACGTATTTCTTATCTCTTAACTTTTTATTTGGTTTTTTAATTTTAATTTGACTCTTTTCTTTTGTAGTTTTATGTTGCTTGCATGGATTCCATGTGAGTTTTTTTTTTCTATATATGTGGAGTATATTAACTCAAATAAAGAAAACTTAGTTGTGCACCCTAGTGTTACCAGGTCACAACGCCAAGATTGGATTGGTTAAACAAACCAAACCTCCATGTAGACACATGTTTGTTGAAATAGAACTGTTGAATATGTTTAATTTTAACTATATATCTAATAAATGTCCACCAATCCAACTATCAAATAATTAATATAAGCTAGGTCCCCTACTCATGGCTCAACGGTAGATGTAATGTGTTTCAACACTAAGGTCATGCGTTGGAGTACCCATGTAGTGTTTGTAGGTGTGAGTGTGTGTAAAAAAAAAAGATAATTTTTTTTTTGTTGAAGATATATCAATAGTTTAATTTGAATGCTTGAACACCACGTGTGCTAAGTTTTAAGTAATTTCTAAGGGATGCAAATTCCCAATTGTGAATGGATATTCCCACAACACTAAGCTTTGTGGTGCCTAATGTGATGTAATCCCAGTTGTCCATCTATTTTTTTAGCTCATTTTAGGACACAAGCTTATACATGATGCAGATCTAACGTTCAAGTAGACCACGCTATAAAAAAACATCAAAGATAAAGATGCCTACCATTAAAACGTTCCTAGCGCCCATGGTGATGTTTATATGGCATCCAACCTATTCATATATAAGATGACTCCTGCTTGGATGGACAGAAAACACCAATAACAACTTATCCAAAACTTCAATGGGTCCTATGAAGTTTTCATTGGTGGGTGTTGAATCCTATAATTTCCTTGGGGTGGTCCACTCAAGTTTTGGATCAGCCTAGTAGTTAGTCCCATGCATGTCCTAAAACAAGTCGGCAAAATGGACAAACAAAGTGGATATATATATATATATATATATACATCACGGTGAACCCCACGGAGGTTAAGGTTATGGCAAATCTTTATTCCTTATTAGTGCATGTTTATCATCTACCACACTCTTCTAGAATATCAAAGTCTTTCTCATATATGATTCATGATACATCTAAACTCGTCCATTTATCTGTGTTGGGAAAACTGGTAGCGGAAGCGAAAGACGAACGCGCAGAGTAATGCAAAATCAAACGAGAAACAATATGAAATCAAACCACACACAAGCATTCACTACAAGAGAATCCGATTTTACGTGGAAAAACCCCTCAAGAGATTAAAAAAACCACTAAAAAACCACGGCACAAAGCGATCCACTATGATTAATAGAAGATTACAGAGATTAACAGCCCACAAGCAAGGAATAAACAGAGAAAACCCCAAGTTCTCTCTCACACAACTCTCTCCCATCTTCCTAACACGATTAGGAAACCTTGGACACCTTAGGATATCATCTAAGTCCAGATTACAACTACTTAAATAAGCAAAAGACCGGAAATAGAAACATCTTACGCACTACCGTGTATTGCGCAAGAAAACCGCGTGCACAGTCGACCAGTCGCACCTTGCACAAAAACAATTCAGAGGAAATACACCACAGATCCATTCACGCTGCCTCACAGCCGACCAGTCGCCCGACTGGTCAGAGCCTTCTGCAGACCGATTGCCTGACCAGTCTGGGCACACAAAAATCTATCCAGCGCCTTCACGTGCATCTACGTTACACAGTTCAACCGGTCACCCAACTGGTTTGAGCACCCAAATCATGCAAAGCACCCAAATCGTGCACCTATTTTAAGGCTCTCTAACAATATGAACATTTTAATTTGAATAATTTATATGCTACCAATGCAATTTCTAAGTATAATTTCTGTCCAACTATTCTTTATTAACTATTGATGAGTCACCCGTATCGCTAAACATGGTGGGCCACACCATCGCTTCTAGGATTGAAAAAAGAGAACCATCTCCTCCCTCAAAAATCACGTGACAGCACGTTATGAGGAGCCGCCTTCAACGTTCAATGTCCCGAGTCGCAACGGCAGCGAGCCTTCCCATTCAACGAGTCGGCCGGTCAACGAAGCCGACCTTGACTCGATTTCGCAAAATTACCTAACCCTACCCTTCTCCCTACCGAAACCCGATACCAACTGCCTCGTAAATGACGAAAATGCCCCCCAACTGTCAATGCCTATCATTTTGGGAATCTTCACTCAAGAAAAATACATTGATATTCTGCAGTCCTATGGTCTCCCATACGCAAGCACTCAGTCACCGTACACTTGGCACATATTTACCTCAATCAAACCGTCCAATTAGTTGGAAAATTCTATAGTTAGATCATCAATGATTTGAAACATTAAAATAGACTAATCAGGACCGTTGATCTGTTTATTTTTTTTGCATGACTGATTGAGCTTCATATCTGCTACATATATACTGGAAGAGTGCATGTGTATGGGTGATCAAAGTCTAGCAATGTATATAAAATAAACTACTCTTTTTTTAGGAGTTTCTTTCGCCAGCGTCGCGACTGAGAGTAACCGGCACTTGTCGCCCATGTGGCCCACATCCAGAGATGGTCCTATCCGTCCATCTTCTTTTTTGTTACCATTACATGAATGATATTTCGTGCAGGAAACACGCTTGAAAACTGCTTCTGATTTTTATTCTTGTAGTTGAATGTCAACCATTGAAAATTTTCTATTCAATGTTCTACATTCATGTACACATATTGATGGTGAAGATCACGCTTTCATTATCAGTTTCTTACTGCTGACGAAAAAATGGACGGTTCGGATCACCGGAGCATCACATCATCTCTGCCCCAATATGAGGAGGTATGTGGGCACTTATCAGCGGCGACCCGAGTATAGCAATGTGTAGTCCTTTCCCTGGCCGTCTATTTGCAGGCCACCGGCTGATGGGTTAATATTTCACATGGAGGATATTTTTTTAAGCATAACTCAGATCTCTGCGGCCCATCAGATGAACGGCCTGGATCACCTAACCGTGCCTTCCACTTATACAGTTCCTCATCCTCAGTGCAAATCTCATGGTGCCCAACGGATGATGGGCAAAATTATACACCAAAACTCGGTGTATAAACTTTGGCTCTCATACATGCTACCCATGATTTACTAATCTATCCATTACTTGACTTGTGGCCCACCTTTGGACTTAGAACTGTCAACATGCTGGCTTGGGGTGGAATTTTGAATTTTTGGGGCCGGCCTGTTCAGAATTTTACTTGGGCCCAACCCATTCACAACCCTACTTAGGCTGCTAACAGCTGCCCAATGTTGGAA
This sequence comes from Liriodendron chinense, assembly GCA_003013855.2. Classification (NCBI taxonomy): domain Eukaryota; kingdom Viridiplantae; phylum Streptophyta; class Magnoliopsida; order Magnoliales; family Magnoliaceae; genus Liriodendron; species Liriodendron chinense. The sequence continues at coordinate 2,126,168 of PVNU02001090.1, read as the reverse complement.
GAGTCTTCAAACTGTGCACTGACAGTGTCCTTAGATTATCATGATCGGTCATGATCCGTCGGGTGTTGAGGCAAACGTGACGATTTCAGTATTTTGTTTTCCTCTAGACTGTTTTTTATCGGTCCGATCGGTCACGACCGATCGGCTGTGTACGCGTTTCTTTATATAGGTATGCAGATTTACGTAAGTAGTTTCTAATTTTTGTTTGTTGTTTATATAAATGGGTTGTAACCGAGATTAGGAGTAATCATAAGGTGTCCAGGGTTTTTTAAGTCTATTAGGAAGAGAGGAGTGTGTTTTGAGAGAGAGAGAGAGAGAGAGAGAGAGAGAGAGAGAGAGAGAGAGTGTGTGTGTGAGAGAGCTTGGGTTTTCCTTACTTGTGGGCTGTCAATCTCTGTAATCTTCTGAATTATGTTGGATCACTTTGTGCTGTGATTTTTTTACTCGTTGAGGGGTTTTTTCTACGTAAAATTGTATTGTCTCTTGTGGTTGAATGCTTGTGTGATTGGTTGTGTTGTGTTTCTCGTTTGATTGCAATATTCTATTGTGTGTGTTCGGCTTTTGCTTTCGTCGCCAGTGTTTTATTCCCAACACTATGGAATCTTGGGTACCCAATGCAACCTCATATATATTTCCCTTAAATGCATTTATATATAATTTTATTATCGTCTTGCTATTATCCATTGCAACATGTTTATTTTAGCTACACTCATCATATAACACATTATTCTTTAAGGGGGGCATTTGGATCATAAATTACTTAAGATAAGTTACTTATGCCTTAAGTAGCTTATCTTGATTTTCACTTATTAAACTGAAGTGATTAAGTAACTTTAAATAAAAAAGCTACTTATAATTGATCATAAACCAAACTTCTATATCTCAAATAAGTGACTTATCTACTAATATAAGTAGAAAAAGTTATTGAATGGCCCTAAATGTTCACATAAAGCATAATAATTTTATAGCTACCTTATTAATTTTTTTAATAGTTTGAGTGATACACGACGATCACATAAAACTCCATAGGCATATCCCCATTTCTTCCACCTAGCTTGAATTCCATAGGGTGCCCTTTTCAATCTTTCCATAATCATGAATTGTTAACTCAAGGTATTGAAAGTGGTTATTGTGGAAAACTTCTTAGTAATTAACAATTTTAACTAATTTCTCTTTGTTACTTCTATTTTACTAAAATTGCACGTGCATAAGATCTAAACCATCCATTCAGATGAGCCCAACCATGCAATGTCCTTATTTGACATGACCCTAACCTAGACCAAACTTAAAACTAATAAGGTCCAAAGACCTAATGAGTGCATGAGTCTTCGAAAACAAAGGTGGAAATCAGAATGATTTGGACACGACAAGAGCTGAACCCAATCAACCCGGGCACTAGATCAACTCTAGGACCCAACTTGAGCCTAACCCATTGACAACCCTATGCACCCATCATAGAAGGACCAAGCCCAAGTATCTTGAAACTTGAATGTGGACCGTCATTGTATTATCCTCAAATGCTAGGATGTTGGATACAATGGACCTTAAATGTAGATTGAATTACCCATGTGTCAAATGGGAGGATAAGGGCAAATGGGCCTATCCATCCAAGCCTAAAATCACTAGCCTAGGTCACTGAACCATGTGCCCACTTGTCCCCACCACAAGTTTTGGTTCTTAGAAAGTAAGAACAGCATTTGTGTGATTCAAGTCCATGGTGGGGGCATCTATTATGAAAGCCATCCAATCCGTCCATCATGTATGCCCCCTCTAGTTCTCCTCAGCACTCATTACTCAAGTGGGCATCTCCACAAGAAAGTGTTCGGCACATGCCATCCACTCCTTGAAGATGAACAAACACTCCAAAAGTCAGACCATTCGAAACTCAGGTGGGCCATATACACATGTTTTTATAGATCGTTTAGTCATGACTTAACATGGTGTGGCCCACCTGAATTTTGGATTGGCCTGAGTTTTGGGCGTCAAGGAGAACCTAAAGGGAGCCCACATGATAGATGTATCAGCACACACATCACAGTAGGTTCCATCTCATTGCATTGTAGGTTAAGCTTAACCCCCGAGGCTTCTTAGATAGAAGAACCAAGTTGTGGCCACATATATATATATATATATATATATATATATATATATATATATATATATATATATATATATATAGAAGAATGCTCACTTGGGCACTTCTCTCACGAGAGACTCATGAGCACTTTTTCTTGGCTCATCACACGTGATGTGAGTGCAAAATCTGAGCCGTCCATGTGATGTAGCACCCCAAAAAATCCCTAAGGTCCATCTTTCAACCTGATCCAAAACTCTGGTGGGCCGCAGCAGAAAGCAAGAGGCAAATCAAGGGAGGAAACTGTTTCTTTCTTTCATGGCCCACCAAAGTTCTGAAACAAGTTGAAAGATGGGCCCTAGGGGTTTTTTGGGGTGTTGCATCACATGGACGGCTCAGATTTTGTACTCATGTCATGTGTGGTGAGCCAAGAAAAAGTGCTCACGAGTTCTCTTGAGAGAAGTAGCCATGTGAGCATTCCTCCCTCTCTCTCTCTCTCTCTCTCTCTCTCTCTCTATATATATATATATATATATATATATATATATATATATATATATATATATATATAAAAGGAATGCTCACTTGCACACTTCTTGCACTTCTCTGCAAACAAGTCCGTGAGAGAACTTGTGAGCACTTTTTCTTAGCTCATTGCACATGATGTGAGCCCAAAATCTGAGCCGTTCATGTGATGCTGCACCCCAAAAATCCCCTACGACCCACCTTTCAACTTGTTCCAGAACTTTGGTGGGCCATGAAAGAAGGAAACAGTTTCCTCCCTTGATTTGCCTCTTGCTTTCTGCTGCGGCCGACCATAGTTTTGGATCAGGTTGAAAGATGGGCCCTAGGGGTTTTTTGGGGTGCTGCATCACATGGACGGCTCAGATTTTGGGCTCACATCACGTGCGATGAGCCATGAAAAAGTGTTCATGAGTCTCTCGTGAGAGAAGTGCCTAGGTGAGCATTCCTCTCTCTCTCTCTCTCTCTCTCTCTCTCTCTCTCTATATATATATATATATATATATATATATATATATATATATATATATATATATATATATATATATATATATATATTATAACTCTTAGTCACACTTTAATGTTAACTACCCCTATATGGGGGAATCGATACCATGACTTTAGTATTGAAAGGAGGTTATCTTCACTTAATCTACCACTATCCTAAAGGTGTGGGTGTAGTTGTGGTTCTTATGTGCAAGATCCAGGCCATTCGTCAGGTGGGGAACATCTTCAACATGCCCTAGCCCACAAACCACATTGGTTAAGTTCTCATAGTTTTTACATTCTATCATGCATGTTTGCATGTAAAAAACTAAAGAGAAGTGTACAAAGGAGGGCACGTGAGCAAGTGGTCCCTCATCAGTGAAAATGTATTAGGCTGACTTTGTACGGTTTGTCTGCTTTCTTCTGACGAAATCTAAGACCAAGATCAACATTCCATTGACATGTCCCCATCGCTTTGCACAACACCCACAGCTAACTGCCCACCAGCAACTGCACTTTTTTCTGGCACTTGGGTCGTACATGTGGGTTGTGTAACTCGTGTAATACGTTACTCGTATGTATCCTACCGTTACGTGATTTCTACCGAAAAAATCAGGACAATATGATCATCAGATGGGCTACACACATGCGTTGAATGAGGATTGTTCATTAGTTTCATTCAATTGTCCAGTTTCATGTTGTTGTGTGGCCCATATAATAATCAGATCAGCATGATTTTGAATATGACACATCTTCACTATAAGGCCAACTTGATGAGTGGATTGGATCTATCACATATTTTATAGAATTTTGCGTGTAAATAGACGAGTGTGAAAGATATGAACTCCACTGGAGCATGGTAGCATTCCACCCCGACACAAGCGCACTAGCCCACACGTAAAAATAACATGCTGTCCACGGCATTGTTGTGCCTCGTACGTCGTCCGGAAGTGTACACCCAATGTTTCTGGCCAGCCCCTCCAAAAAAGTTGTATTGATCAGATCATCCTGACCATTTGATTAATGGTCCCAAATGCCTATCAAATGAAAGGTTCGAAATACGTTTGAAATTACCGTAAATGAACATGCACCCAGCCCCTCCAAAAAAGTTGTATTGATCAGATCATCCTGACCATTTGATTAGTGGTCCCAAATGCCTATCAAATGAAAGGTTCGAAATACGTTTGAAATTACCGTAAATGAACATGCACTGCTTGATTAGAACATGGACAGCTTAAATCATCGTCTAAGATGTAATTGGGTGAAACCTACCCCTACGGTACTGTGATGCATGGAACATGGTGGGTAGAGAGAGGGGGTCCAATTAGTTGGACCACAGGTAGATAATTTTCAATCTATTTAATGAATGCGATATCCAAACCCTTGCCATGTATTGGCCCTCCCATGAGATCACCTGATGCAAAAATAAGTTCCATCTGCTCTTCAGGTGGGCCGCACCATAGAAAACAATGTTTAGCCATTAATAAATAGCAAAAATACTAATGTCATCCACTAAATAAGTGGATGTGGCTGACCTTTGCGTTAGTCAATCCTCATAGTGGACCTTACCTATTGGATGGTTTGGACATTGCACAAGCATGAAATGTTAGAAGTTATCCACTGGGTCAATTGAACTTGCGGTCCATCCGGGCGTGTGTGTGTTTATTTGAGTAGGTCCATGGGGTGTGATCACAACCCTAATTAAGATTAGGTCTATATTGCAAGCATTATTCCTAGGGAGAAAATGCATCTAGTGTGATTGTACATTGGCCATGTAAATCATTTTTTTATTTTTTTATTTTTTTATTTTTTTATTTTTTTTTATGGGAGAGCATCTTAGTGCAGATATCCAAAAATGCTTTGTATCTCCACATTGGGGTGGGGTGGGGTGGGGTGGGGTGGGGTGGGGTGGGGTGTACCACCGCAACTCGTATAAATAAAAAGAGTTAATTTTCCGTCCACCACCGCAACTCATAGTCCCAACATGCATCACCTTACATAGGCTAACATGCTAAGATGGTCTAATAATTTGATCATCCATAATGTACTTCAATAAATAAGTAATCACACCTCAAATATGATCTTGGTCTTCAATTTCTAAAGCTGAATGTGAGCCATTGAATTTTTTTTTTAAATGTTCTAAGTTCATTTACAAATAATGTTGATTGGAGTCATCATATCAGCCAACGATATCTTATAAATGATGAAATGCAGGACGGATAATTCTAATATTGGGCCCCTTAGCACCTGGGCCTTAGGCAATACTTGCTAGGATCCTAAGTTATGATCGAGGCAAAACAAACCCTAAAAAAAACATATACACAAGATATGTAAAAACATCGCACATAGACAACTCACTCTTGCCATATGAATTAAAAGATGTTGGCATATTTCAAAAGAAATTTCTTTGGTTGTGCTTGTTAATAAGCCTTTGGCATGGCTCTTTGTAACAAATAAATAAATAAATAAGTAATTTTTTTTCTCTTTTTTAATAGTTGAGGTTTATGGATGGAAAACTCGTGTAGATCAAAAACACAAATGGCTCGAAAAATCAATTAATTGAGGGATGCAAATCTCAACCCAATATAGTCTTGGGCTTCACAAACAAAAGAAGGTATTCTCATGGGTTATGGAATTCAATCATAAATTGATCATCTCAAAGAAAATGATTTAGGGTGCGTTTGGTAAAACTTAATTCCACGACTTATCACTGAAAAATGATATTTTCAGTGATTTTAGTAATTCAGACTGTTTGGTAACTAAAAAAATTTAAGTGCTTAATTGAAAAAATCACTTAAATTAAGTGGATTATTTTAAGTCATGCCAACTTAACTTAAAGCTTATAGCTGAATGCGGTAAGTGGTTTCTCTTTAAATTTTAGATAAAAATTGACAAAAGTATCCCTATTAACATTTAAAAATGACAAGATTACTTTTCTTTGTTTACTTTCCCATCTATGAAACCATCCCATGCAAGTACTTGAAGTCACCCAATTCTATAAGCCCCAACATAATGTATATATTATATCTACATAGTTTATCCATTTGGAGAGATGATTTTAAGGCATGAGCCCAAAAATGAGATAGGTCCAGACCTCAGGTGGACCATACCACTGAAAGCAATGGGGACAATGATACCCACCATTGAAACCTTACTAGGGCCCACCATGATATTTATTTACCATCAACCTTGTTCATAAGAACACAAAGACCTAGATTAAGGGAAAACACAAATATTAGCTTGATCCAAAACTTTTGTGACTGTGATAAGTTTTTAATGGTAGTTTTCAGATAAATTACCAGACAGATTTTTCAGTTTTTATAAGTACTTAAATTCAGCACTTTAAGTTTTCAGTACTTAAATTAATTTTCAGGCTTAATTTTTCTGTTTGCCAAACAGCACCTTAGCTAGGTTCAACGGATGTGGTTTGGCTAGTGACCCTACCGCTGTCCAATGGCTAGTGGTTGGTGCTGTGTAGGCCCTACCATGATGTATTTAGTTCATCTATGCCGTGCATCCATTTTTCTAGATCATTTTACAGTTTCAGCCCAAAAATGAGGTACATCTAAGTCTCAACTGGACAACATGTTAGGAAACAGTGTTCATTGAACGTACACCATAAAAAAAACTTCTTGGTTTTTGTATCACGTTGATATTTGTTTTTTCCCCTTCATTCAGGTCTGAATGACCTGATCAATAGGTTGGATGTCAAATAAACATTACAGTGGGCTCTTGGTGGTTTTTAATGGTGGGCATTCAATCACTAATGTTTTTGTAGAGTGTGGTCCACCTGTGATTTAGATTTGCCTCAATTTTGTGATCAACCCCCGAAATGATCTGAAAAAATAGATGGACAGTGTGGATAAAACACATACATCATAGTTAGGCCAACAAAGCATTGACCACTAGCCAAACAACGTCTAGGTTCAACATCCAATCTTAATTATTTTAAAGAAAATAAGAGAGAGCGACCTAATTATACGTGCCTCATAATCTAATTTTAATAGGTAATGAAATTTTGACATTTCTTCAAATTAAGTTCTTCTATGGGTCTCCTGAGATCCATTTGTGCCATTTTTCAAGTACATGATTTGATGATATAGGCTGTTGATTGGAACAATGCCTTAAATGATTAAAATTAATACTGTAGCCAGCAACATAAAAGATCTTGCCTACAAGGAGAATGTATGAGTCCAACTGGTTGGACCGCATGGTATGGTTCACTTAGGAGACAAATTCCACCCTGTTAACTGCATGTGACATCCAATCGTTGCAATAGGTTAGGCCCTGTGTGAGAATCACATAATAGTGCACAGAAGTCAGCTGTATGTACTCATCAGGTGGGTCATATCATCAAAAACAACTTCAACCATTGGTAAATAGAAAATACAAGTATGGTGTAATAGATGAGTGGATATGGCTAATTTTTGCACAATGTGATGGCCATGGCAAGACTAACATATTGGATGGATGGGATTTTGCATACGCATTAAAGTTTGGAAGTTACTCGCTGGCTGGACCATAACTTATAGTCCAAGGGATTGTACTTGATCTCTTCTCAACTTAAAATGGCTAATGATTGAATGCACGGGATCTTCCCACCTGACAGACATTTCCAGCACCGGACGTAGATTGCGTTCTGCACCTGCCCGGACGGATTACCGCGGGTAGACCTGTCGGGGGGCTCACCATGATGTATCTGCTTATCCACTCCATCCATCCATTTTATAAGATCAATTTAAGGTATGACTCTAAAAAGGAGGGAGATCCAACGCACAAGTGGACCACACCAAACAGTGAGTGGAACCTGGTGGTGACTTCGAGTTACTGTAGCAATGACGTCACCAGATTGTTCTCACTGTTTGGTGTAGCCCACTACGTTGGATCGGCTTTATTTTTGAGCCCATAACCTAAGAAGATCTTATAAGATAAACGGATACATCATGGTAGCCCCTCATCAGGTCTGCCCGGACGGGCAGGAAGGAAATCCCCATTCTCCAACACCAGGGTGGAGCCGATCAAATAAGTGGTCACCATTGCCCCTCTTCCACTGACCGGGGCCCACAAATATGAGATATCTCACATATGTCAACATGATAAATGAATGAGATCCAGGCCATTAGTCAGGTGGACCCCACTATTAATGTAGCCAGGCCCAAAAGTCAGCCGCCTCCCCCCTCATCCGTTGGTCAGATGTGCTCGCAGAATTGACGAGTCAGAAGGGTATAACCAGTCGTCCACATGAATTTAGAAGTGTGGCCCACTTGACGAGTGGACCGGATGATTCTTTTAGATAAGATAACATTATTGGTGGGGCCCACCTGAGGAAAGCCCGGTCACTTGTCGGGTCTTTGTATTTGAGCGCAACTCCACGCAGCGCCTCCTCATTCAACTTTGAAATTTCAAAGAGAAATCCCAAGGTCATTCGTTCGGCAAGAGGTTGAAGAATTGAAACGTGGTCCACTCCAACCCGGCACTCGTGCATTAGATCTGAACCATTCGTAATGTCTGGCCCAACGTTAAAATACTCGTCCCAATAAAATATATAGGGATAGTGTCATATGAGCCACACATATAAGGTATAATCGAGGTTAAAGGAAAAGACCGATGCTTTACATTCATACATTCACCTATGATCGAACCGATGAGTGGGCCATTACATGCTCAATTTAGGTCACTTGGATCACGTACTGATAAATCACATGTGATACATAGGCACGTGTACTGAATCGGCACGTGTGCTGCGACTCTCTTCTCCGATCTCTCCACGCGCGGGTCGACTCTCAACTTCCCGATTTTGAAACCAGTAACGAGGGCGAAATGGACAGATAGACGAATATCTCCGTGAGAAACACTTTGATACTCTGACAGAGTGCCATGGATAATGCACAGGCACTAAAAATTTACTCAGAAATTGTATACCTGACATTCCAATAGTCAAATTAAACCGTCCAAATTATGTAACCAGAAATATATTTATAATAATCAAATATTAGTGTTATTTTATAATCTGACTATCGGATTGATGAACATATTGGACGGTTAAAAGTGAAAATTCCAACGGTCCTATTTCCACAAACAAGTATCAAAGAATCAGAAGACAAGATTGTTCAGTCAATATGAAATTAATATTCTAACTTCTATACAGATGAACACAAAGTCTAACCGGTTTTATTTGAGTAAAAATATCCCACGTGTACAATTTTTGAGTGACTGTGTATCAAGATTCACAAGCAGCCTGAGTATCACATAAACTCCTCCTATCCCCGTTACTTCTTAAGCTCAAAGGGGCAATTTCGTTATTTACTCCAAACAGCGAGGGCAGTTCCGTAACTTCACGCTCCCCTGCAGGCCGAGGCCGGAGGCTGCGAGGCTTTATAGCCGCTTCAAAGGCCAGAAATCAACAAACCCCGTTCTGCCTACATATCGGAGAAAACGCGTACCGGGCGCCGATACGATTTTAAAAAAATAATAAAAAATAAAAACCAGAGAATATTTGCTTTTTTATTTTTTTTTAAATAAATATAAATTTTATTTATTTATTTATTTATATTCTCTTCTCTCCACGCTCTTCTTTCTCCTCTCTTTTCCTCTCTTTTCGACTGTCGACGATCCGCGTCTGAATCTCGTTTCTTCCACCAGACCCTGAAATCCTACAAATCCACCCTAGAATCGCCAATCCCCGCCTCCGATCGCGTTCCCCTCGCTGATTACTTGACCACTGGTCCCTTTTCCAGCGTTTTCCTCGCTTTGAATCGGTGGAAATCGGTTTACGGATCGCTTCTCCTGAAGTCTCGATTGCGATCGTGGAATCGGTTCTGTTCGTCGTGTTGAATCGCTGATTCGAAGGGCGAGCTTTATCTGAGAGGATTTTGGTGTGAATCCGGCGAAGGATGTCGGATCCAACCGTCGGATTTTGAAGTAATATGGATGTGAATTCTGGAGACGGAGATGACGTTTTATATCGCCCGCGAGAGTTCGAAGGTTCGATTTTTTTTCCATTGGATTGGATTTTTCTTGATTGTGTTGGGTCTGATTTTGGTTGTGTTTTCTGGTGAGAGCAGTTATGGAGGAGAGTTTTGATGGAGACGTCGCTCGAATTGCATCTGTTGGCGGAGAAATGGAAGCTTCTTCTCGCTGGACTGATTTTTCAGGTTCTGCTTTTAATTTCTGGGAAAGAAAATTGAATTGTTCTTCTTCTTGTTTTGAGATGCTAGGGTTTCTGTCTTTTTGTGTGAATCTTTAAAAAGTAGGGAGAAAAGGATCGGATTTTTAGGGTTTGCGCTTTGGAATTTTGACTCTTTTTAGTCTATGTTCTCGTATATTCATCAGGCGATTGCTTTTGTTGTTCTTCAATGGTTTCCAACGGTGAGGAATTGTGAAATAATCTGTTTCGGGTTAAACGGGTCTGATGAGATTACAAGAACTAGGAATTGGCAGAAACCAAATTGGCTCTAGTCATTACAACTCGGTCGGGGCTGAGCCATGCTCAGTAGGCTCGAGTTCGACATTCACAGAAAGGCGGCAGCCTCTTTTTCCTTTTTATTTTTTTAGGAAAAATTGCAGTTTGTGGGGTTAATGGTCGTAGTGATTGCTAAAGCTCCCCTTTTTCAGTCAAATGAGAAGATTATGGTCTTGATTCGTCCGATTGGGCCACACATACAGGGAAAAAAGGGGCTAAAACAGGCAACCAAAGGTCCACATTCCACACGCATGTGTGGCCCACGTGATGAATGGAATAGCCTGATTTTTGCAACAGGGCGTGCTCACTGTGGGGCCAGTCTAATGAAATGGCCCTGATCTCACATGTTTGCCAGTAGCATTCTCATGGTCCATAATTCACTCAGTGAAATGCTGTTGGTTGTCTAATTCAAGTAGGGTAGCTTTGTAAATTTTTTCTTTTTTTGTTGTTCTTTTTTCCTCTCTTTTTCCCCCTCTTTTTACCAATCTACCAACTGCAGTCTTTTTAATATGTTGTACGGTTGTTTTTTCTTCCAACTTCCAAGGTAAGAAACATTCGGAAGCTTACATTATAAGTCTGCATCTGTCCACAGTATATCCACGGATTGGCTGCTCGAGGAGTTCACTACTTACATAGACCTGGACCGATACTTCAGGATGTCGGGTTTGTCATCCTTCCGGTTCGTATTTATGTTGCTGGCTCTGTTTGGTCAGTGTGTGCATTCATCAGCTCTATGACAAAATCACTTGCATTGATTGAATCATATTGATTTTCTTACGCTAATGTTGTTTTAGGAGCTCGGGCAAGAGAAAGCTTTCATCAGTGAGACACTATTCACCTTCATCTTTGTCTCCTTTGTCTTGGTGAGGATCTTTGTGAAACTTATCATTCTTATCCATTGGCTTACTGCATTACAGGGCTTATATTGCTGTTGTACTGTTGAGAAACGAGTGTATAGACTTCCAGCCCATAATGACTAATAATTAGTCTATAAATATGAATGAGCATTGATTCATAAGATATGCCCCCCCCCCCCAACATCCGAGATGCTTATTTGATGACTCCTGAATGTGCAAAAAGTGACTGTGTGTGTGTGTGTTTGAGAGAGAGAGAGAGAGAGAGAGGGAGGGAGGGTCTCAAGTCCAACTGGTTGGACTATAAGTTACGGTTCAACCAGCAGATAACTTCCAACTTCAAGTGTATACGACATCCAACCTGTCCAATGGGTTTTCCCCATCATGAAGATCACCTTTGGAAAACTCATCAAAAGCCACTGATTGAGTGGACCACACTTGTGTTTTGCTATTTATCAGTGGTTGGACATTGTTTTATATGGTGTGGCCCACTTGATGAGTAGATAGGTCTTAAGTTTTGCAGTAGGAGATCTTCATGTTGGGGCCAACCTCTAGGAAGGGGTGGATGTCACATGCACTTAATAGCTTCAGAGTTATCATCTAGGTGGTATGATGTACTATGTATCTTCTATGTTATCAGGGTAAGGCATTTACATGTAAAAGTGAAGTGTCTATCATGCTACCTAGTCTCCCACTCGTTAGATGAGCTGGTAGAGAGTGCAGTCTGTGAGTGATCCAGAGTTCAATCCCTGGTACTGTTACCTTTTGGGAAAAAAAAAAAAGGGTCTATCATGCTACCTATTTTGAACTGTCTAGAGTCTAGTTAGTGGAGGGTATCCTACAGGCTGGGATATATCTCATCTTGTTTCTCTCTTCCTTTTCTGTTTTGGGAGAAATAAAAGGATATTTTGAGAGGACAAAAAAAGTATGGCAGAAAATGTAGAATAAAAGCTTCAAGAGAACAAGAATTCTTTAAATCTGGACTGGAATTTGGGAGGAATTCCCTGATGTGGTTTTTGAAGATTCAAATAATGCCTAGAGGCACACTAGATAGGTTTCATCCATAGAGATGCTTGGCATTTATATAGATTTGTACACATAAATTCTGATGTTCTCTTTTTTTTTTTCTAGCATTTATATAGTAATCCTCTGCCAAGTAGTGATACACCTGGCCCCCAAGGTAAAGGTTGAGGGAGAGTTGATGTCGGGTGGGCAGCTTGTCATGATACTTTTGCCAAGCAAATGATGAAAGCCAACCCCAAATAGCTGGGACAAGGCTATAATGATGATGTCAACGGCGAAGGCTACTAGTATTTTTATGGGTTTTTGTCTTAATAAATCATCACCATTTTTGTGGTTTCTCTGTCTATGCTGCTAACCAGTTGGTGCAAAATGGGTTTTTTAATTTCCATTGCATTTACTTTTCTTTCTAATGTTCGAGAGCAGATATAGTTAGACTGACTTGGTGATGGCTGCTTATATTTTGAGTCCCTTATTGTTCTGATAATGGCATATTTCTGGTGCAGTGGTCTTTTCATCCTTTCATTTTCCAAAGCAAAAAATTCTACACAGTGCTGCTGTGGCGCAGGGTCCTGGCATTTCTAGTTGTAAGTGCATAATATACATATCATACCCCTTGTCTTGGCCATTTTGGAAGTACACAGGATATATTGTACTACTTTTCACAGGAAACACCATCCATCTTAAGGATATTGTGTGCCAACTGCTGGTAAAAACCCCAGAAGTTCACTGTTTTATACTTCTATGCGCTGCCTCACTTGGACGAGCTATTAACGCGTAAAATGTGAACTCTGGGCACAACCTTGTGTTTGTGCCTTTTCGGTAATGGACTTGTGCATGACACCATTCTCTAGGAGACTGCACACTTTTGCCCTCCTGAATTCTTTCTAGAGGTAGAACATTGCGCAGGTCAGATGGTATCCACTTCCAGTCTTTGAATATTCAAAGCACTGTTGGAAGTGACTTCACTTGTTAGATAATGTAAGAATAAGCAATGAAACTGAAGGGAAAGCTTTAGCGGATTGAAGGAAAAACATTAAAATCCAGTGACTCCAATAGCACTCATCAGAGTGATTATGTTGATTTGGTTTTCTGCAGGCATCTCAAATTCTACGGATTGTTACATTTTATTCGACTCAGCTTCCTGGTCCAAACTATCACTGCCGCGAGGTAACATCTCACAGTACAATCCTTTCTTAGTTGAACTGTTGTAACAATATTTCATCATGCAATTTTAACTGTTTTTAGGAAATGTTATATTTTCTTCCTTAAGATGGATGTTTGGTTTTCATCTTGAGTTTGTAGTTGCCATCCTGTTTAGAAAATCTGTTATAGGTTTTTTGCCCCTTTATCAATGGCTTAACTGGATTCTTTGATGTCCATTGCAGGGATCTAAGCTTGCCAGGCTGCCTCAACCAGACAATATATTGGAAGTGCTCTTAATCAATTGTAAGCAAGCCTTATTTAACTAAGCTCTTCTAGATATTTGAAAAACTCATTGATTGTGGTGAAAACATATTTAATAGACTATTAGACAGCACTTGATTGTAACCAATGTAAGTAGTAGTCTAATTACATTGTGCCTGTGAGAATTTTGTGCTCTCATTTCCTGTCTATGGCCTGGATAAAGGAGGTGGCTTGCATCAGGTTGGGAGCCAGCGTCAAACTTATGACACAACTTTCGTCATGATTCCAGTGGAACAGTATTCATGTAGCTGACCCTAATTTGGGTTAAGGCTTAGATGATGATTGACTAGATACTTGAAAGTGCAAATTCTTTTATTGTTCATCTGATTCGTTTCAATGTGCAGTTCCCCGGGGCGTAATATATGGTTGTGGCGACTTGATTTTCTCATCTCACATGATCTTTACACTTGTCTTCGTTCTCACATATCAGAAATATGGTTCACGAAGGTATAGTGGCATGATGCTATCCTGTTAGCTTCCATCGGATTCAATTCCTATGGTTAGAGTAATTTGTGTTCTATATATTATCTTGCTGCATGGGCATGTTATGTTCTTTTCTTTTCTTTTTTCCCCCAGCTGCACATGGAATGCCAAATGGCCAGTGAACATGCATTAGGCCATTTAGTCTTGAGAAAAACGTTGGTAGAGTGTGATAGATGATATGCAGACACTTAGAAATTACTTAGAACTTGCACACATAAGCAGTCAAATTAAACCGTACAAATTATGATATCCATTGCATAGGCATCCCGAACTAAAATTCGATCTTATTTGATTAATAACTATCAGACTGGTAGACATTTGGTGGGTAAAAATGAAAAATATCCAAATCGTCCTATTTCCACAAACATGTCCCCATGAGTCAGTGGTTAAGATTGTTCAACCAATCTGATATTGGGATCGTGACTTTGTGACCGTGGGCTGCACAAGTTAGTCATTTTATTTGAGTTAATATATGCCTCTTATATAATTTCTGAGTGCCGGCGTATGAAGCGTCATATGAGTATCATATAATTCCTCTCTAGTCTTTTGTTTCCTAGCACGGATGCAGTGGATGCATGTTTGGTATTATTTCTAGGTTTGAATTGTGTTCTTTTGTTATGCTTGCAGGTGCATCAAGCAGCTTGCTTGGTTGCTTGCCATCGTCCTCAGCCTCCTTATTATAGCATCCCGCAAGCATTACACAGTCGATGTTGTCGTTGCATGGTAAGATGGGCATCCCTTTTCTTTAACTTTCTCTGGAAATTTCCATTACTCGATTCAATGTGCACCAATCACCTATCTTGGATATCATCAGGTACACTGTGAATCTGGTCGTATTTTTCGTGGACAAGAAACTACCAGGTCAGTGTTTGAGCCATTGGCTGTTTGATCTCTCTTTCTTCCTTACTTTTGAACTTTCTCATCTTATCAGAGTTTCCACTGTTAGTAAACGTGCGCCATATCTTTCTCCAATGCAGAGTTGCCAGAGCGTACGGTTGGAGTCACATTGCCACTGCTGCCGTTGAGCAACAAAGACAAAGACAGTAGATCTAAAGAAGAGCACCACAAGCTCATGAATGGGAACTCTGGGGACACTGCTGACTGGGTATGTATATGTATGGCACCATTCATGAATATTCCTCTGTTGAAAAACTTGGATCTCAACTTTGGACTTGATGAAGCACTTGACCATGTTTGAGTGGGAATCAAATGGTCAAAAAGGCTCATGTGCACTCTAGGTTTTAAAAGAGGTGTGATATGATGCTTGACCAAGAGCATCGACATATTGTGGTACATCCCAGCAAATGGAGAGGAGGGTTAACCCAAAATTGGCGATTCTTGTCATGGGATGTGGGTGTGTTATGACCTAATATCTCCCCTAGAGGATCCTATCTGTCTATGAAAATGTACAATTAAAGCCCACACCTTACAGTTAACATGGTTCAAATCTGATGGTTACGATAATCATGGGGAAGAATTTTGGATATCTCCCGTTCTATGTTGGGGCCCACCATATGAACAATTTGTATTATCAAGTGGTTACCATTTGGTGTGTTGAATGGAAGTTTAATCGAGCATATTGTATATTTCTTCTTAAAAAACGAGTCACCATTTTAACAAGTTCTCCTAGGGTTAGTTTGGAACATGGAGAATCCCAAGCTTCTTGGGATTCTTCATTCCGAAAGGATTTGAATTGGAAAATAATCAGATGTTTGGTTTCCTCAAAATGTACCAGGCCAAAGGGGAAAATGGTTATTATTATTATTTTTTTATTGAAAGATAGGGAAAACAGTTATAAGGGTGCCTCCTTCCAAAATCATTTCTTTTCACATTCCACATGGAAAAACTGAATAGCGCCATCCCTCTTTTGAGTTGGCCATTGCCGACTGCCTGTTTACAGGCTCTTAGGCTGCATTTGGATGCACAAATTGAATTGAATTGCTTCCAGTTTTGTCACAGAGTAATGATTAGACGAGATGTTTCATAGTATTCATAATGAGGAAACAGTCCTCAAATGCAGTCAAAGCTTCTTTCGTATCCATTTTGAAAGTAATATAATTGCAGTTTGGAACCCAGATTGCAAAATAATTATTTCAACTTTCCTAGACTAACAACTGAGAATTCAATTCAGTAGTGCATCCAAACACACCCTAAGTAACTGAGTTTTTCTTTCTTAGCACATTCTCTCAGTTATTATTTAAATTCTGTTCATATCACATCTTATGGGCTTTCCCTTTTCTCCACAATCTATGTTCTGCTATTCACACTGGTCAACATTGCTGCAGAGACAGAGAACGCAGGTCAACGGGAAGCTTCAAGAAGATGGGAACAATGGCCATGCCGATGCACCAATGGATGGTTCATAGACAATGTGGAGACGTTGAGTTTCTGGTCTTGCAGTGCAGCACAGCTCTTTGCTTTAAACCCATGCAAAACCCTTCCCCGATTCATTGCCATTGGCATGGTTGCAATTTGTATTGTAGATGAAACGGAAGTTTGGCGTTTGGCCTATTGCAGTTTTGTCAATAGAGTAGTTTCTGTTCGGTCTATTATGGTGCATTTTTACACCATTAAGTGACATGGAAAATGCAATCTTAGGTCCCTGCCCCGCAACATCCGAGCATTTTGGGGAGTTGGATTCTGTGGTAGATCAAATACGCATGGCATGCATGTGACGAATCTATATATGGTTTGCCACCCCCCCCCCCCCCCCCCCCCCCAAAGCTGGGCTTCAATGCAAGACATTGATGATCAAACATGCCCTATCAACCTCTGAGCTACGGGGAAACCGTCTTTGAGGAGGGGGGCTTTTTGCACTTGGTAGAAGAAGCATGGATGGATCACCGAATCTTCATGGAATGCCATTTGCAGATGCTTATTTGTGCGCTTGATGAGAAGCAAAACAAGTATGCACTAATTGGTCCACCTAAGTGAAGGATTGTCAAAATCAATGGTGGGATATTTAGGCCAACAGGGAACGTACTGTTACTTATCAAGGTTCAAAATATCAGAATGTAGTGTAACCTAGGTTCGAATGAATACCCGAAATATATTATATCGGTAGGTTCAAATGAGTACCTGAAATATATTATATCTGTTGGTCTGTCCGTCCGCTACAAACACATGGTATTGTATATGCATAACAATAGCAGTAGAAAGTAGGAAAGTATGGTGGATAGGGATATATTATCATCAGGTTTGTGGAACTCAATTTTGATGGCCCAGCTGTGGTAGGGGCATAATAGAAATGAATCAGACCGATTCGTGGTGTCAGCGAGCCACGTTCGCCATTTATTTTTATGTGCTAGCAATGCGATGGAATTTCACACTGAGGTCCTGTTATCAATTCCCGATGTGGGGGGTGGCTAACATTGAAATGAGACTAACAGTTTAGGTGGTGTTTGGATGGAGGCAACCTAAAATGTGGATATATACCTAATAATAGTGATGGTGATTATGAAAGTGGACACATTCCTCTTGAGATAATTTTGTGTTTGGATGGAGAGAAACTAGTAGTGGATGTATACATGTCTAGAAGTATGAAAGTATGGTGTACACATTCATTTGAGATGATTGTAGGTTGTGTATGGATAAGGAGGCAAACTAAAATGTGGATTTATACATAATAACAGTGGTAGGAAGTATGAAAATATGGCGGCTCATTTCCTCAGTTCGGATGAAGGCGGAGGTGAGGGTATCGAAAACTAAAATGGCATCTCATGAAAAAAAAAAAACCTATGAATTCCAACAATAATTCAAATGTTTACTTTGGGGTGTTTTTTCATGGAAAACCTTAAAAAAGGAAAACTAAAATGGAAAGCCGTTGCCAGTTAACTCTCTTAATTTGGCTTTGAAATTTGAATAAGTGCCTTTTTTGGGGGTAACATTGGTATTATATGATACCTATCGAATTTGAAAATTTTGAAATTTGTGAATTCAAAGAAAACAATAATGTTGGCATTTGCATTGGACTTTTCTATTTAAATTGTGGATGTCAACAATAATATGTTGTTTTCTTTGAATGTGATTTAAACTAATAAGCAAGCAATGAGAATATGCTTTCTTTAATTTAGAAATCAGTTTCGCACCTTCTGCATTTCTTATAAAAATTTGAAAAAAAAAAAAAAAAAAGGGGGTCTCTCTCTCTCTCTTCAGGAAAGACGAGAATGCATCACTTGTTAGCTTCATTTCCTTTCCCTATGAATAGATTCATCACTGTTTTTTTTTTTTTTTTTGATATTAGCAATTTTTTTTTCTAAAAACATTGGAAAAGAAGTTTAAGATGTGGACATACATAATTGTAATAATTACTTTTTCCAGCACTTAAAACCTATGTTACATTTTAGGCTTAAGCATATGCATTAGTGTTAGGTCGAGTGCCTTTTAATACTTAGATTGTCTTTTAATACTAAGGTCCAGGCATTGTTTAGATGACAAGCCGAAATTCAAATGCATTAGGGGCATGTTTGGTTTTTCAATTTCAATGGTGAATGACTATGGTTAGTTGCAAATGGATGTAAAATGGGGTAAAGCTTACTTGGTATTTGTTGTGTGTAAAGATATCGGCAAGTATGGTTTTTGAAAAGAGTGTCACACAAGCTTTGTGAGTCCCACCATGACGTATGTGTTTCATGCAGGCAGTCCATTCAATTTGTAGATCATTTTAAGGCAGGAGCCAAAAAATAAGAAAACTTTCACTGCCCTTGAAACGTGTTCAATCCTTATTGTTTTATGTAGGTGGTCCTTTTGAGATTTGATCCTAAAATGACATTAAAAAATGAATGGACTGGATATAAAACCTACCTGTTACAACGTTGAGTTTTGCTCAATTATTGAGAGGACATTTCTAGCTACAACAAGAATAGGGGGCATATGTATTTTTTTTTCAACATATGAAGTAGTTGTACAGGTAATTGCCTATTTACCACCATTGACATAAATTTATAACCATCCAACCATCCCCTAAATGGACAATGATTATTTATTCTTATAATTGTATGGTAACATCACTTACATTTGATAGCGGTGTGAAAATATAACAATTTACAATTTACTATACTTACTTCTTTTACAAGTATATTTAATTCGTTTCGATCATAATTTCTATTTGCATAAACATCTAAAAATAATAATAATAACTCATTTACTTTGCATTTTATAAAAAAAATAGAAAACCAAACAAGCCTCAAATAATAATGACTCATTTACTTTACATTTTATAAAAAAAAATTAGAAAACCAAACAAGCCCGAATAGCCGTGACATTATATTTTATGCTAGAAAATATTTACCAGGAATAAAATTATTTATTACTTAATTAAATCGCAACCAGGAAATATTTTCTAGCATAAAATATAATGTCACAACTATTCGGGCTTGTTTGGTTTTCTAATTTTTTTTATAAAATGTAAAGTAAATGAGTCATTATTATTTGAGGCTTGTTTGGTTTTTTATTTTTTTTTATAAAATGCAAAGTAAAGCCTCAAATAATAATGACTCATTTACTTTACATTTTATTAAAAAACATTAGAAAACCAAACAAGCCCGAATAGTCGTGACATTATATTTTATGCTAGAAAATATTTACCAGGAATAAAATTATTTATTACCCAAACAAGGATTATTGTCAAATCAAGAAAATTCAATTTCTTTTCCCCTTAAATTCCTTTTTGCATCCAAACACACAAAAAAAGTCCAAACAACTTTTGGAACGTTGATCATTGATGGATCCCAACCGTAGATTATCATTCCTCTCGTAACATTTCCCATAATTGGGGCACATCACACTAATTGAAGTGAACCGTGGTCGGTGTACATCTACCTACTACAATGAGTTATGGCACACCATCATTCTTCCCACATTAATGAACCCACAATGTATTAATGATAGGGTATGGAAAGGACCACGAATCTTTGATGTTTTCACGTCCACAACCCATCTATGGTCCCATTTTCATGTCTGCCTTATATTATTGTTTGGACAGATAAATGGTGTCACGTGATGCTTTCTTAGCCATTGATTTCAAATAAATGCTCCTTGTCATGTACCCTTTCTGTAACATTTTTTTTTTTAAATGGCAATTGATATTTATACCCATCCGTTTGATCGATGGGCCACTTTTCTTTTCTTGTAGTGCCAAGTGTCATATACACATCCAAACCATCCAAAATAAGGGCCCACCATGAAGATCCCCATAGGTCAAAAATCCCGAGAGCCATCATCATCTGTGGCACACAGTATACGTAAACAACCAACGGCCACGATCGGATCTGACGTATGCCATCTGATGAGTGCAATGGCCCAATTTTTTTATTGAGATGTTCATGGTGGGCCAGGCTTTCGGATGAGTTGGATCGTTGATTGGGCCTGACAGATTGGCACTGATGGACGGTGGAACAAGTTGGATTTGAATCTCCCTTTTATACTCCTTAGACCACATGGGCTTATTTTTTTAAGGGAGTTATTTGATACTCTGGATGTTGCAGCGCTTGATAGTAAGACACTTAGAATGGTACACGTGGCATACATTGATTTAAATCAAACCCAGTCACTTGTTTTGAAATCCAACAATTAGATTGGTTCAAGAATCCTGATCTCTGATTGGTGGACACTTGTTTGTGGAAATTGGAACGTTGGGTTGTTTCCATTTTTAACCGTCCAACAAGTGTCCACCAATCTGATAATCAGATAGTCAAACACCTGTAATTTTTTTATTCAGGCCACATCGAAACCATTGCCCATGATTTGGACGGTTCATTTTAAAATTCTTATATTTAAATGAATTTTCTAAGTGTTTATAAGTGCCTGCGTATCATCCATGACACTCTGCCGGAGTATCAGAGTCTGATATGTGCTTTAATGAGTTAAGGACAAGAGATGTCACGAGGGTTGTCCATTAATAGTAGTGCACGCACATGGCATGAGGGTGCTTTGGGGGTGGGCCCATGGTTGAATGACTCAGATCCAGACCGTTGGTTTGTTTGGTGCATCTGTTGATGGAAGATGCCCTAAAGATCCCCTTCATTGGATAATCCTGACCATTCAATTTGTGGTCTTCAAGTAGATGGTTCAGTAGACAATTATAACAATGGGTCCCATTCAGCTAAAAGTGGGCCCCAGATTGGTGGACAGGATATTCCCTAATATTCGAGATATTGGGGTAATGATCCCATCCAGGGTGTATTATATGAGACAAGACAGCCTTTGATAGATGAGTAATGGGCCCCACCTGTCGTTGGGCCGAGGATCAGAGAATTCATTTCCTTATTTACAGAAATGAGATGGGATGTAAAGTGGTGATTTTGTACGGCTACATTGAAGCATGTGGGCCTTCCATGTCTTATGGGTGGGCCATCTTTGGGCCTCATTGAGTTTCCTTTTCTAAGGAAAGATAATACTTTAAAAATGGGGATTGCCGGTTTTAGATTTAAGTGGCTTTTTTTTTGGGGGGGGAGGGGGATTTGAAAGCTGTCATCAAGCCCAGGACACGTGGAGTATCCTTGAGAATCTACACCATTAATCACATGGGTTCCATCACCATATATGGAAAGTAGAGGTAGATTTTTTTTTTTTTTTCCTGGAAATATCATCCATTTATTTTTTAACCTTTCCTGAAAAAACCATGTTTCCCGCTTACGTAGGACGCGGATTTCCTGGCTTTCTTATGAAGTTCCTGCATTGGGAACTTAGGTGGGCCCACTGTGAAATCCACCAAGATTCAAGTGGGCCACATGAAATGGAAAACCGGGGGGTGGGGGGGTAGGGGTAGGGGTGGTTATTCTATTTTAGTGGGGATACTATCCTCACTAGGACCTAGCTAGAACCTGGGATTGGGCATATTAGCGGGTCTATTCTATTTTAGTGGGGATACTATCCTCACTAGGACCTAGCTATATACAAAGGATTATGTATGGGCAATATTGAAACTGTCCTTCCAATAGTATTGCTGCTATCTTTTTGACAGCTTTTGTGCTGCTGGAACAATTGTGGTACGACTGTTTTGGTAGTCTTGGATCTGGGCTGGTTTTTTTTTTTTTTCGTGTCTAAAAATGAACTCTTGAAACAAATAGACAAAGTAGATTTCTCACAAACGTTAAAATGGCCCCCAAGAACTTCACCTGTAAAAGGAAATCTGCTTAAGCTTGCACACCAATGCCCTAATATGTTAACATGTTCATTATTGCCGATTTATTTTTAAATGCCACACATATGCCACATATGATAATGTCCCACACATGCAAACCTATAAACTCTTCTATATGTAAATATCTTGTATATGCCATTGTTCATCTTCAAATACTTACATGTGCCACCAACCATCTTAAAAAACTCTTAAGTGTGTTCATGTATAACATGCGTCACATGTGTATCACTCTTTAATTTTAAGCACATCTACCACTATTTATATTTGAAGGCCCTATGTGTGCTACCATCCATTTTTAAACCTGTCAATGCATTCAGCAAATACCAAGAGCTTGTTTATGAGCTTCATGCAAATGGTACTTCAAAGCTCTGCACACTGCTCTTGTTTTGGATCTACCTGCAGAACTTCATTGGTTGTGAAATGAGTGGGAGAATAAGCATTATTTTTTTTAAAACATTATTTTCAAAAAATTATGGAAAATAAAACCCTATTTTTCATATTTATTGTTAAAAAAAATTTCAAAAAAAATTTGGAGCTTGTTTGCAAATTTATTTTTTGGTAAAATAAAAAGTAAAAAAAAAATTAAAAAATAAATCCTACCTATTAGTGTCATACATGGGATAGTGTTCCAGTAGACTATAAAATGGCTCTGTTTAAATATTTGAAGGATAAAGGAATTTGTAACCCATCGAAGCTACTATTTAAAGTCTACACACATTTTTCATTTTTTCAGTTCATTAGCCTACTGTGTTATGAAGTCTCAGCGAACCACCCTTACATGAATTTGAAATTGATGAGCGTTGTAATGGCCCAATGATAGTCCCAATCTCAATATCTAATCTTTAAGTAGATTTAAACCATTGATCAAGTTAGGTTTGCCCATAAAATTCTTACATGTAACTCAACAAAAGATGACCAATGAAAGTTGTCACAAGTGAGGCGGCAGCTTTATATATATATACATATGTGGAACAATTGAAGATGAATGATATCACATGAACATGACCTAATAAAAGATGGTCATGCATGGAAATTGACACATGGCGCACAAGTGAGGCGGCTTTGTCATGTGGGGCCCACTGAAGATGGATGGTGGCACATTGGCACAGTGGCAACATAAAAGATTGCCTATGGAAAGTTGGCATTGGTTTGGATGGGAATTACAATGCAATGCGTTGTACTGAATCATTACCCTTCATAACAGCTACATTGGTCTATGGGGAATAATTACGTGCATACATGCAACCCGGGAAATGATCCAATATCTCATGTTCGTTTGACATCTAAGCCGTGCAGAAGGTGGGGCCCACATGATGATCATTGGGTGCAGAAATTAACAGTCAGAAGCATTAGGCGAGCCGTGAAATCCGACCTAGAGAGACGTGTGGCCCGGATGATGGAGGGATGGGCTTGATTTTTACACGAGGTTGTCTTCATGATGTGGCCCACTTTATTTATGGATCGGATGCTTTACGCATTTGACACGGTGGCACTTGTGGTGGGCGGCGGGATGTTAAGCTAACCTACAGTGGTACGATAGAAAAGGTTGCAGTTCAAATGGAGGCAAGTTTCCTGCACATATCTAGTAGGGAGCCCGAGCAACAAAGAGCTTTTTGGGGGGCCATCTTCATCTCTATGTAAAATCTATTCCGTCCATCAGTTGAGTGAGATCATGTTATTATTTCATTATAAAAATCAACCAGATCCAAAAATCCAGTGGACCACACCACAGGAAACAGTGGAAATGAGGACACACCCGACCATTGAAATCTTCCTGGAGCCCATTGTCATGTTTATACGCCATCCAACCCGTTCATAAGGTGGGACCCACCAGGATGAATAGAAAAAACAAATATCATCCAGATCGAAAACTTTGGTGGGCCCCAGTAAGGATTCAATTGTGAGCGTCCCCATCCCACCGTCCCCTGTTGTGTGTTCAGCTTGAGTTTTGGAATAACCTGATTCTTGGGTGTTGCTCAACATGAGCCAGCACAAATGATGGACGGAGTGGATGTCACACATACACACACATCAGGGTGGGCCCCACAGCCTCTTTTTTTTTTTTTTTTTTTTTCTTAATCGAACGTGCTCCCTACATCAACTGCTGTAAGAAAATTCGCGCCTCCTCAAGACGGACGGTCATGGCTGTATGTGGGCCCACCCAAATCCTAAGTGGGCCATGTACAGCGACGCATGCGCTGGTGCTGATCTCGAGGAGACATAAAGGATATTTAGAGACTTTAAACTCTTGTAGTTATTAATAGGGATCGAAATTGAGATGATTATAAATAAAGCTGTCTTCCACAAGATAAGTCAATAGAACCCATGTCCCTGATGGACCTGCATCGTTCAGTAGACACCCAATCTCTTTGAGGCCTCCCATATTTTTATATAGAAATCCACTCCGTCCATCAGGTGAGAAACATTATTTAAACCGTACATACAAAATATCATCTCAATAAAACCATTATTTACCACAAAACTAGGAAGAGTGTGAAAGTGCAACTAAAACCTTCAAGTTCGCACGGCATCACTCGCATGATATCTGGGTCATTCTGATTTTTTTATTCTCACTTCATCCAGGTGAGACACACCTGATTAACGGATTTGATGAAAGATACTCACCATGGTGGGCCCACACACAGACCTATGGTTGGCATCCCATCCCCATTTTTTTATGTTCTGTGTGGCTTACCTGGGCCGTGGATCTTGCTGATTTTTTTGTCTTGGGTCCTAGAATCAAGGAAATAACCTGATGGACGGGGTGGATTTTACATATACAAAATGGTGGACCCCACAAGCGTTGTTGCATTTGGCGCCGCGCAAAACAGTAGGATTCCGGTTCGTCTTCCACAAGATAAGTCAAGAGGCCCCATGCCATTGATTCCCCATCATCATGGCATGCCATGTCTAACGACCTCGTTTCACTTTCCACATGCCCTTTTTCCCTGGAAAGTGGGTCATGACCCCATGCTGGGTGGCCATCATAATCATGGTTGGATCGCATGGGAACAGTACCCATCTCCCCAAAAAGGACGTACCATGGTCATCATTGTTTAAATGGTGGTGACTCATCAGATGTACACCTCATGTGCATCTACCGTGATCCATACCGTACTACGGTGGGCCCCACCGTTGATGGACCGTAGACCGAAGATCGCACCGTTTCAACACTTTTAACAATGTGATTACCATTAATTCATCCATTTGAGTACAAACTATTTGGATAATTTACAACTGTTAGATTAGTGTGGATTTCAGGGTGTACAGCATAGATCATGGGTCCCACAATTTGAATGGTCTAGATTGATGTGAATATATGACATGTGTGAGGTGAATAAGTCACCACTATAGAAAAAACCATAGTCATCTCACCTACCAAAACCTTATCTTTTTTTAGACGTATAACAAGGAAAGGTGATTGAGCTTTTAAGTCCACTAAAAAGATTCCCTTACTTTGCTGGACACACGTGCCATTGGTGGGACATCTGAGCGGCGCATCGGTGGGCCCACCGTCAAGATCACGTGGCCCAAAAATCAGTTTAGTCAACTAATCATGCGGGCCACACGTGTACGGTAATAAAGATCTTTAAATTTTTTTCAAACCTGATTCATTGGGTGGCGTGATTTTTGGGCCAGGTCATCTAAACGATCAGGCCCACCTATTGTACGGCTCAGATGTTTCCACACAAGCGCACCAGGTTAGATGTAGAAGGTGATAGTGATCTTAGCAAATAGGCACAATTCCAAGGACTTTAATGTGCACCGTGGTGCATTTAGACAAATCCACGGTCCGCATCACTGATCTGGACGGTCCATTAGGTTCATTCCATTTTTCTTGCACCCTAGAGAAAGAAAGAAAGAAAGAAAAAAGATCGGCGATCGATTCATCTAATCACCTGTAAAATGAACAGCTGAGATCATTTAAAAAAAACAAGGTTCATTGGTGGGGACTCGGATTCGGTAGTGAGCCCTCCAGTTCTGCGCTCGGTACTGGTCGAAGCTCTCTGAGCCCCCCACTATGATTCCTGTGTTTTATCCACGCCGTACAATCATTTTGGTCAGAAATAGTCGAAGCTCCGTGAGCTCCACCATGATGTATTTGTTTTATCTACACCGTCCATCCATTTTTCTGGATTATTTTACTGCATGAGCCTTAAAATGAGGCAGATCCAAAGCCGGATTGGATCACACCAAACAAAAAAGTAGGGACTGAACGCATGTCATTGAAAAGTTTTTGTGGGCAATAGAAGTTTTGGATCAAGCTGATATTTGTCTTTTCCCTTCATCAAGGTCTATGTGATCTTATGAACAGGTTGGATGGAAAATAAACATCATGGTGGGCCTTAGGAAGGTTTCAACAGCCGTCATTATCCCCCCTTGTTGTTGTGGTGTGGTCCACTTAAGCTTTGGATCTGCCTATTTTTTTGGCACATGCCCTAAAATGAGCTGAAAAAATAAACTTAGTGTTGATATAACACATATATCATGGTGGGCCCACAGCTTTTCCAGGGTCGGGTCACTACCGAATCCTAGTCCCACGCGGATGGGTATAAATAATCCACATGGTAGAATCCACTCTGGATGGTAGGCCTGCACACGGGTCGGGTTAGGGTGGGGTTGGGCCCAACCCTTGACCAGACATAAATATATTTTAAAGGTCCAGTTTTCGGTTCGGGTTGTGACCGGGTTGGGTTGACCCAACCCTGACCCTACCCTACTTGTAAAAGAGTCAATCCTAACCCTACCCTACCCTATGTGCTAAATCAGGTCAGGTCGGGTCGGGTCGAGTCGGGTTAGGACTATGTTTTTATGGTGTAGTCCACCTAAGATTTGAGTCAGCTTCATTTTTGGTATCAAATCTTAAAATGATCTTTCAAAATAGTTGGACGGTGTGTATTTAAGACACATAGTCAGGGGCCACCCACCTTGGTGGATCATGTCACCTAATCTGCTCTCTGTGAGTATGAGATGAGCACAGCTTGGGTGAGAGTCGATGAGACCTCGGAACCAGCCACGTGGGTGAGACCCTGACCATGAGGCTCACCACAATGTATATTATAAATCCATGCCGTCCATTTGTGTTTTCAGATTATTAGAGGACATGGTCCCAAAAAGGAAGCAGATAAAAGCTTTAGGTACAAAAATCAGTGGTCATTGAACTTCCACCATTAAAAGATTCTAGAGTCCACCCTAATGTTTATTGACCATTCAACCTATTGATAATGTCATACAGATATTTCTAAAAGCAATAAACTATTATAAATGGGGCGGTTCGAGTTGGGCGGAACGGGTCGGGTATACATGGGTCGGGGTACGGGTCGGGTCAGGCAGGTTTGGCATATATCCTAAATCGTACCTAAATTAAAAACGGTCCAGCCGCATCCACCGGGATTGGACCGTTTTCTCAGCCGGGTTGGGACGAATCAGGTTTCTACCGGGTCGGGTCGGGTCGGGCGGGTTGGGCGGGTTAACTGGGCAGATGTGTAGCCCTAGTTAAAAGGCTTGGTGGCTGGTGCCGACTTGTTTGGTCATGAGTCAAGTCAGACTCGCCTGAGTTGGGGTTGAATTAGCCTAACTTGTAGGGATGACTTAGAGGTATCCAACTGGGTTGAGTTCTATAGAGTCTGAGTTAACTCGGACAAGTCACATCAGTCATCCAAGTCTTAGAACCATGGTTTGGACATGCCATTTATCACAAGAATAATTTCAAACACGTGAATCTAACCATCTCTTTTGTGGCACAAAAACTTGGCAGTTATAGAGAGGGAGACCCACAATCCAAAGGTCAATATCCTTCAATGAGTGTCTTTTTTTTTAAAGGTGGTCCACAAAAAGTATTAGGCCTATTGGACAATCTAGACCAATAATTAGAGTATCTAAGCAGTTTAAAGCCTAAGAGACTAAGCTAACCCAAAGCTCAAGTGGCACATGAAGTGATCCCATTGATTCTGACACATTTGATATGGATATAAATGTGGTATATTGATTTTATAATCGTGTAGAGCAACATGTCTTTATGGAAAACCCTAATTCAAATGGAAAGAAATGAAAAATGGCAGGAAATAAATAATGTAAAATGAAATCCTTGATAAAGCAAATAGTAAGAAATGACAAGAAATAAGTAGCATTAAATGATATCATTGACAAGAGAGTATGGTGTTAACTTAAGAGATGGTTATCATTAGTCGGTAAAGCACCTAATGTATAGTTATCTAAGCACCATAGATCAACTATACCAAGCTAGGAAATCAAAGACTCCTTAACTTGAATGACTCATGTGGTTGGTTTATAGTTGAAAATTTCAAATGAAGAATGGCTTCAGTGATCAAGAATTAAACAGTCAGACACCCTTCTTCACCTGTATCGAAGTGTAGTCTTTACTTTATTGAATTTAAGGATTCTCTTCTGGAGAAACTTAGTTGTACTAATGCAACAAAGAGAGAGAGAGAGAGAGAGAGAGAGAGAGAGAGAGAGAGAGAGAGACCTTACTAAGTATATGACTAAGGGAGGTAAGGTGACCAACATTGATTATGACCCAACATACGCTCTAATAAAAATAATAAAAAAAGAAATGAAAATGTAAGGAGGTATAGTAAAAGGAATATATAGTAAGTAATTGCAAGTGTGTGGATTGCAAAGATATGAGAGAGGGGACACAAGAAACCCAACACTCTTTAAATAAAGAGATGGTATACTCCATTCTCGGTTTGCCTGATCTATTTTGTAACTCTTATTTTTATTCATTTTTTTCTTTCTTTTATTCCCTTTTCTTCAAAGGTTTTACTCTCTTTTGTTTTTTTATTTTTCTTACTTGTCTTCTTTCAGTAGTTACTTTCCTTTTCTTTCTCTCTTTTTTTTCTTCCATTTTTTTTCTATAAGAGTGATCAGAAAGAAGCCAAACTTTTGTCAATTTTTTGAATAATTTAATTCAAATCCCAAGGTTCATTTTCTGTAAAAATAAAATAAAATAAAATAATAAAAAACATCAATAATCGATTTTAGCCTTCTTTGACATAAATTGGATTTCCACCAGTGAGCTCACTCGATTCCCAATACTTCTTAACCGCTCCACTATTGATGGTGATATGTGGTAGCCTTAATTGGCCTATGGTGGTCATTGAAAATTGAATTTATGCCAATCATTTTTTCTTACTTTATTTACCTCAGCAGTACATAAGTGGCAATGAGTTTTATGTTGATTTAGAAATGACATTTGGATATTTAAGAGTCATTTTCAGTTCTAATTTAAGTCAAGCAAAGTTTTACTATATATATATATATATATATATATATATATATATATATATATATATATATATATATATATATATATATATGCACCACACCTAAGATGGTAAAACTTGTCTACTTGACTTGAATTAGAACTAAAAATGACTCTTAAATATCCAAATCTCATTTCTAAATCAACATAATACTCCCTACCACTTATAAGATCTCCTGTAGATCTCTACATATCTCATATCATTTCTATAATTTTTGTTATTCTCAATGAAATTAAATATTATGATTTTTCAAGTTTATTTTCTAAGATAGCATCGTATTAGAAACATATTTATGATTATGACCATTAATCTTACATCTTTTCCATCTTTGATTATCATCGGGCTGTTGTTTCTCTGTTATCATAAAAAATAGTCCATCACCTCTCATTGTTGCTGCAACTACAATCATATTTAAAACTTTCCAACCTATTCATCCACCATTAATGTCATATTGTTGTCCCTCTTTGACCTAGATATGTTTCTTCACTATTGTTTAATTTGATTCTCCTTCTTGTTGTCTTTTGCAACCACCTTTTTAAGTTTCTTTCTTTTAATACTCCATGAGTGTTTGAAGCATGCATATGCCTGTTTGCTTTCACTCTTATGTTAAATTTATCATTTTTACCATCTATATGCCTGATTTGTTCTATTTTATACTATTTTTTTACCCGTACCTTTTGTTACATTGAGTATTCTAACAAAATCTATTTTCATATTGTGAATGCCCTCCCTCAACGCGCGTGCGCTATGAAAGTGACCTAGTGGAAAATTGCCTTTCACCAATTTGGCATGTTAGAGTACAATTGACATTTTGTTGGGTGTCGGTGGTTGGATGTATATGGTTTGCTTGGGTTGCTTTGATTTCCTTAGTTATACAATACCTTTTTCAAGGTGACCTTGAAGATACATTTGAAATATTGGAGTCACCACTAGCCAATAGGCTGTAATTTGCCCATGATCAGCTAGGGTTCATGTGCTTGCCTTAGACTAGGGAATTGTGAAATTCCTCGGCTTAAATGACTCTTATATGTGGCCTGCGTCTTGGGTAAGGATCTCAGTTACGAGCGAGGAAGGGGTTAGGCACCCTCTCTCACTTGCACTTACATGCAGTCTTTACTTAAGAGGCACGCGAATTTTAGAGAAATTTTATATATGCAAGAAATGTTAGTCATCTAGTCATGCTTCGCATAACCCTATGAGAGGGTTTGGCAGTTAAAAAGAAAGAGAAATAAATCATAGCCTTACTTTGCACGGCCAAACAAATGAAAGAAAGTAAAATAAATAGAATGTATAAAGAAAACTAAATAGCAGTGTTATGATCAGGTATACGGAATGAACCACGTGCTGAGTTTGTTCGAGAAGTGAGTGAGAAAAAGGAAAGTCAAACACCCTTTTTTAATTAAAAAATAGATGGCTTGACGTCCCAAAATCTCTTCTACTCTTAACTTGACTAGTTTCTTCTAATAAGTGAGCTTCTTTTTTTTTGCTAGTTTTAGACATGACAAAACTTCGACATAGGTGAGATGCATTAGGGTTTCCTAGGGAGCAGGATTTCCTTCTGATCTAAGTAGAAGCTGGGTTAGAGGGATTTTATAGTACTTTAAATATTCTTTCATATATTCTCTCTAACATACATTCTCTCTGTCTCACTATCTATCACCCCTCTCTGCTCCTTCTGTCTGTCCCCGTTCCTTTGTCGTCAGGGGTAAATTTATAGGGTTAAAAATCGTCGGCCATTCATCAGTTGACGGACCCTTAGAAAAGATTTACCATGCAAGATCTGTAAAAAAGAATCAAGATCTCATAGTAAAGAAAAGTTACGGTGTCAGGTGGACGTCAGCTGATCGTCGGCCGACGGTTTGGTTCTCCTATTATGAGATAGCGTTTGTGCTTTTCCTCCCATTACTTTGACTCCTATGGTGTTTTCCGATTTAAATGATTACAGGTTGGGAGATCTAGAGCATTGGTCTTGTTTCAAAGTGGGCTCTTGGCTTAAGTGTTCTTATTCGAGGGACTTTCAATGACACTCTTGCTTGGTAGGCACAGTTTTCTCCTTAAGTGTCAAGGTGGTGAGTTCCAAGAGTTACGACCTAGGGGCTCTCGCAACGTGACCAGGGTTGGAGATATTAGAATCGGGTCTGATAGACAAGTTTAAGAGTCTACCCTAATATATGTTAAAAGTTCGAACGAGTTTAAGGATTTATCTTATACTTTTGTACACATAAACAAACAAAAATAAGGATAAGTTGTCTAAATTTTTTTCTCATTAAAAGCCTTTGTTGTTCCTAAAATTTTGAGACTACATGTCCCTACTTAATACACACCAAAAAATTCTCTTATAATACACGGGCCCATGTGCTAGCAAATGTTCAACATTCAACTTTCAATTGTTCTACATGTGCAAGATTTACCACACCACACATAGTAAGTTACACATGAGATACATATGTCACACGTGCAACCACACATCATCAAGAGCCCCCTCATGTGATACATGTGCCACAGTACACTTTTAAGCACTCTACATGTATAGACATGACACAATATGTTTTCATTTGTCAAATGTTTACCACATGTACTTTGCTACCAATATTTATATACGCCACATGTGTCAAATAATCCTTATTTTACATGCATGGTAAACAATATGAGAATAATTATTCCAGGACAATATGGCATAAGTAAACAAGACCAAGGCTAGCTTGACCTCTACAAGCTATTCAAAACTATGCTTTTACTACTACCAAATATGTCATTAATCTCCAAAACATCTCTCAATAAAATGTAGTTTATCTTTCCATAAGCTTTTTTTTAAGGTTAATTTTGATGCCTCTAC
The DNA here is from genome assembly GCA_003013855.2 of Liriodendron chinense. Taxonomy (NCBI): domain Eukaryota; kingdom Viridiplantae; phylum Streptophyta; class Magnoliopsida; order Magnoliales; family Magnoliaceae; genus Liriodendron; species Liriodendron chinense. The sequence goes on along the minus strand of PVNU02001090.1, from coordinate 2,093,535 downwards.
TCACCTTATTTCCATTTAGTTTTTTTTTCACCTAAAGAATCATTAGGGTCATTTGGCACTGTGAATTTGAGGGTATTCCCTAATTCATCGATCGTTTTGCAATCCCTCTTTTTTGGCTTGGATTATCAATCGTCTCATTTTTTATTCTTTTTCCTTTTCTTTTGCTCATTTTTAAAGACTAAAGAGTCGCATGTGTAACATATGTGTCACTAAGCAACTGATCTATTGTCCACCTATGATTTGAGTCGTCCAAATATTGGCCATATAAATAAATGGTTTAAAAACATTAGTTAGTCGCTCAGTTGTGATCCTACGCTTGTAACCTATTCAAGGTTTGGAATTTCAACATTTTTTTGTCAGAGTATATATTTCAATGGGCTTGTTACAATCATTGTGTCAAACATCAAATATGTACACTAATTAGGGATGTTAAAGTCAATTTAGTAATTAAATTCAAACTCCTATAAACACACTACATAATTTAATTGCATAGCTATTTTTTTATGACAGAGATTCTAAATCCAGGCTGTCAAACACAATCAGAGAATTCTGAATCCAGGGTATTCCAAATCCAGAGGATTTTTAATTCATTTATTTCGAATCCACAGTGCCAAACGTGGCCTTAGATCATCCATTATAGGTTGTTAAACCCATAGCTAAGTAATCTAAAGTATGGGTTGATTGCATCCACCACATGGACCATGTCCCATGCCTTTGGAAGATTGAAAGATCCTAGTTACCAATCTCATGCCCTTTTTATTTCATGGTGGGTTGCATCAAATCAATTGTCTTAATTACGAATCCTTGCCTTGACTCGTCATAACTAAAAACCCAATTATACTGTGTGAGGACTTCCGTGGGGATCTTGGAAACTAAGTTTATGTTCAAATATACTAATGAAAAATAAAAATACTACTCTTGTTTCTTGTAACTATGTACAGAATATGCAAAATTACCTGCAACACCATGATCCATAGCTCAAGTGGTATACTAAGTTAAGATAGCCTCGTATCAGCACTAAGGTCTAGGCATAAGCTCTATAAGGCCACCATATGATATCCATGTGACATCCACTCTATCCATTAATTCCGCAAGCTCATGTTAGGACATGATACCAAAAAATAAGGAAGATTCAAAGCTCAAGTGCGCCACACCATAAGAAATAGTAGGCATGCAAATGGCCACCATTGAAACCGTCATGGAGCCACCATGATATTCACGTGTCATCTAACTATTTTACAAAGTTACTCACACCACAATGAAAACACAAATATCAATAAGATCCAAAAATTTAATGGCTCGAGAAGGTTATAATGGTAAGCATTCCATCCCCACTGTATCCTATAGGCTGGAAGCGGATTAGGTGGTGTGCCGACCTTAGTAGTGTTGATGCCACAAATTCTATGGGGGGCACCATGATGTATGTGTTATATTCACACCATCCATCCATTTGATGAGATCATTTTAGGTCATGAGCCAAAAAATGAGGCAGATCTAAAGCTCAAATGGATCACACCACATAAATCAATGGGGACAATGATTCCTATCATTGAAGCCTTACTAGCGCCCACCATGATGTTTATTTGTCATCCTAACTTGTTCATGAGGTCACACAAACCGAGATGAGGAGTCATATTCCGCTCTCCTAATGTTACTCCTTCATGGGGAATTCTCTCCGAGTATACCCACTGAATGGGTGATAAGTACTTGTAGACCTTATTTTATTCCGTACCTTTCTTTTGTTCCGATCACTCTACAGGGAATAGCATTTTGGTGAGCAATCAACAAAGTCTGATAGCTATTAGAGACTCTCTTTCCTCCTCTTGGGAGATGCATCTGTTTACTTGGAGGCTCCATGTCTTTATTACTTCTTCCAACCACGTGAGGAATATCTCCGACAGCTTACGGTCTATTATATCTAGGCTTTCCACCATTCATTTGCATTCTATTACCAGATTTGTTACTGAGGCTAAGCTTGTTGATTTTATTTAACGCCAGCCTGCTCAGTGGATTTTTCGTTCCTTTGCGGCCTTTCTTTCCTCGTTTTCTTTTCATTTTCTTTTCTTTTCTTCTTGTTTTCTCTCATCCCCTACCCTGGGGTGTAGGTGGCTTTTTTTTTTTTTTTTTTTTCACGGGTTCACCCGGCCTATTGTATCTTTTCAGGCTTAGCCTTGGGTAAGTAATAAGGGAGTTTACTCGCTTGCTTTCCCAAGAAAAAAAAAATCTATAGGACCTCGAGAAGTTATCAATAGTAAACATTCGAATCCCTACTGCTTTATATAAGGTGGTCCACTTGAGCTTCAGATTTGTCCACTTGAGCTTCAGATTTGACTCAATTTTAGGCCATTTCTGAAAATGATCTCCTATAATGGATGAAGAATGTGGACATAACAAATATGTCATAGTGGGGCCATAGGAACTTGTTAACCACACCACACCACACCACGCAATCCCTCTTTGGATTTTGGATCTATGTCATTTTTGGGTTGACGTTGTGTGTAGACCACCTTAGTATGCATGAGCTCCTTACAGGGCAACTACTTCCTGGATGTGAAAGGCAACTAGTTATAGAAAATTCAGATCCATCACATCCAATCATTCTCACTCAAATGTCCACCTCACACATGGGATATATTCACACCCATCCAAAGACAATTCATGAGTGAGTCCATCATAGACTTGGCATAGGACAGCAATAAGAATAGCATAACCGTCCAAATTTGTCCCGTTGAACCTTTTACAGCGGTCTAGATGATGCAACCGGTTAGATCACATCCCATAAAAATGACATTTTGAGTAATGGGTGGGGACCACTAATCAAATCATGCAGATGCCACTTGTAAAACATCCACTATGGTACATGAAAGCGATGTAGATATGAAAAGAGGAAAAGAGATGGGAATGCCAGTAAGTGCCAAAAGCATGACATCTCATGAAACGGAAGGAACGTGATTTGATGATGTGCATGTGGCTATGCTTGAAGGTGATGGACGCAACCGTTTGGGACGGTGGATGTACCAATCATATGATATCCATCCTCCAAAGGGCAAAATCGTCATTCATATGGGAATCTTTTTACCTTTTTTTTTTTCATTGGTGATGGGTCCCGTGCATACGCACATACAGGCGCGGGTTTCCTGCAAAAGCTTTTCCCAGAGGAAGTTACTACGCTTGGATGCTAGGTGGGGCCCACCGTGATGTTTTTGAGTAATCCACCCCGTCCATCCGTTTTTCAAGATCATTTTAGGTGATAAGATAAAAAAGAAGTGGATCCAAAACTCGAGTGGGCCATACGACAGGGAAAATTGGGGATTCAATGACCACCGTTGAAACATTCATACGGCCACAGAAGTTTCGCATCAGGCTAATTTTTCGGTGATTTCACTTAATTCCAGTGTAAATGACCTTATAAACGGTTTGGATGGCATATAAACATCAAGATGAAGCCTAAGAAGATTTCGTTGGTAGGAAACTCTTCCCCAGTTTTCCCTCTCCTATGGTCCACTTGAGTTTTCGATTCTCTTCATTTTTTGTCCAATGTCTTAAAATGATCTCGCAAAACGGATGGACGGGATGGATTTCTCACAAACATCACGGTGGTCCCCACCTAGCATCCAAGGCAGTAACTTCCTTGGGAAAGGCTTTAGCAGGAAACCCACGTCGCGCACATACATAGCAATTCTTTGTTGGCGGTGGATGAAATGAAATGAAAAAACAGATGGACGGTGTGGATATACACAATGTGATGAATCTTGTAAGGTTTGGGATCACAAACTTAAATGAGAAGAGAAAACAGATGGACTGTGTGGATATAAAAAAAAAATACATCAAGGTGGGCCTCCCTGGATGTAGTGCGTCGACTATCATGAAGCGCTGATGTGGCACGTCGCAATGCATATTTGGGGGGAGCGGATTACGTGTTACTCGGGTAACACCTACGGCGTGGATATATAAAAAAAATACATCAAGGTGGGCCTCCCGGGATGGAGTGTGGTAGAAAAACTTAAATAGATACAAATCTCAGGTGGACCACACAACAGGAAACAGTGTTGATTGAGTGCCTAACCATTAAAAATTAGAAAGGGCCTATCATAAGGGTTTCGAAATGTTTATTTTCCATCCAACCTGTTTATAATGTTAAGAAGACATGGATGAAAGGAAAATACAAATATCAGCTTGATCTAAAACTTTTGTGGCCTACTAAATTATTTTAGTGGTAATTCATTACTGTTTCTAGCGGCATAGTCCATATGAGATTTGGATCTTATCTTCTTAACGTTTGAAATAGAGTCCTAAAATGATATTAAAAAAAAAACAGATGGACAGTGTGGATATATAAAAATTACATCAAGGTGGGCCCCACACGGTTAGGGTAACAATTACTAAGGTGTTACGCGGGTAACAGCTAATCCGCTCTCATATTTGGGAGGTTCTCTGGAAGCGGTTTCCCTAGTGACCCCAACACTAGCAAGCAAGTTGATGTCAAAGCTCTGCGGGCCCACCAAGATGTATGTGTTTTATCCACGCCGTCCATCCATTTTTCCAGCTCATTTTAGAGCATGAGCCCAAAAATGATACAGATCCAAATCTTAAGTAGACCATACCGTAGGAAAAAATGGTGATTAACCGCTCACTCACTGCCTAACACTTTTTGGGAGCCACGGAAGTTTTGGATCATGCTGATATTTGTGTTTTCTCTTCATCCATTCAAGTTGGTGTGACATAATCAACAGGTTGGAATAAACATTTTAGTGGGCACTAGGAAGTTTTTAATGATAGATGGTCAATCAATCCTGTTTTCCCATGGTGTGGTCCACCTGTGATTTTTATATGCTTCATTTTTGTCCCCATGTCCTAAAATAAGACGGCAAAATGGATGGACAGAGTGGATAAAATACATGCATTGTGGTGGGGCCCACAGAGCTGTGACAGCAGCTGGCTGGCTGGTGTGAGCGTCGCTTGCCATACCGTATCCTTCTCCTCGCCTCACCGAATCCCGGTCGTGACCTCTCGGATACCAAGATCTCAGTACTGATCAGTGCTATGGGCCCTACTATAATGTTTGTATTCTATCCACTCCGTCCATCCATTTTATCAGTTCATTTTAATGTATAATACAAAAAATGAGAGAGATCTAAAATTAATGTGAACCACACCACAGGAAATATTAATAATTGGATGTCCACTATTAAAAACTTCCTAATACCCACTATAATGTTTATTAGGTCGCAAGTGAATGGACGAAGGGAAAAAACATATCAGCTTGATCCAAAACTTTCATGGCCCTTGGGAAGTTTTAATGTTGGGCTTTCAATCACCACTCTTTCCTATATTATGGTCCACATGAGATTTGGATCTGTCCCATATTTTTTACTCATGTCCTAAAATGATCTAAAACAATGGATAGACGACATGGATAAAATACCTGCATAGTGGTATAGTGGTGTGTCCAACGTGGCTTTTCCAACACTGACCAGTACCTGGTCACTACCGATCCCTCCGACGGAATCCGGTTCGCAGGGTGCAGTTATTCCTCGCGATTCGGGAAAAATACCCCACGCCGAGGAATCTTGCCCAGCACCGAAACTCACGCTTTGGTAGTCCCAGGACCATGACCCGATATCTCCGTTCCATCCTTGGGTTTTAAGTAATGGCCCGTGGGGCCCGTAGTTAGCAATCCAGACCATTGATCTGTGGGGACCTACACTAATTGATCATGGGTCTTGATTCAATAAGAGGTCTCTTATGCGAAGGGTTGGAACACGTGTCAAATATCCAGGCAGCCAACACAAGTGTCAGAGACTCAGAGGTCTGAGCCATTCATCAGGTAGGTTACACCGTGTAACTCAGTACGCTAAGCCTACTGAGTAAACCCTGAGGGGTCCACCGTGATTTATGTATTTCATCCACTCTGTTAATCCATTTGGATAGATAATTTTATATGTTGAGAAAATAAAAAAACAAAGTATATAAAAAGCTTAAGTTGACCACACCACAGAAACAATGTGAATTGATCTTATACCGTTGAAAAATTCTTGGGGCCGCTGAAGTTTTGGATGAATCTGATATTTGTTTTTCTTTTCATCAATGTCTGTGTGATCTTGTGAACAGGTTGAATGACAAATAAACATCACTGCAGGCCCTAGAAAGGTTTTGACGGTGGAAATCATAATACCCACTGTTTCTTGTGGTATGGTCCACCTGAGTTTTGGATATGCTTCAATTTTGGTTTCAACCCATTAAGTGATCTGGAAAATCGGATGGACGGTGTAGATAAACTACATACATTTAACGTGGGCCCAATTGAGTTTACTCAGTACGATAAGAGCGTCCTGAGTAACTCAGGACGCAATCCGATTTGGTTTAGCCCACCTCATGGAACAGGTAAACGTGATTTTTAAGAAAGCTAATATTCAAGGTGGGACCTATCTCTTTGACGGTACTGATTTCCTAAATAAGCGGCATGTTGATTGGAAATTAGTGCTCATTGGGTGTATGTCATGTTCCCACTGCACACTTCCTGATGAATGGCTGGGATCTCTGAGACATGTGCCCTCGGCTCAGATCTCTGACACGTGTTTTGTCCACGGCCCATCTCCAGCTGGGAACGGGCAGCAGCTTTGAGTGTCCACTGTTATGTATGGCTTTTATCCACACCGTCCATCCATTTCTCCATCGAAATTGATGGGATAGGACCAAAAGTTAGGCAGATCCAAGGCTCATGTGAGCCACACCACGAGAAGCAGCTGTGACAATGATTCTTACCGTTGAAACTTTCCTGGGGCTCACCGTGATGTTTATTTTCCATCTAACCTATTCATAAAGTTACATAGAGTTGGATGAAGGGAAAACACAAATATCAGCTCCGTCCAAAACTTCTGTGTGGCCCCCAAAAAGTTTTCAACGGTAGGAGTTTAATCTCCATTGTGTGGCCCACTTATGTCTTGGATCCGTCTCACTTTTGGGGTTACTAAAATGAGACCAAAAAAATGGATGGACGGTCTAGATAAAACCCATACATTATGTGGGCCCACCAAGATGTATGTATTTTATCCACACTGTTCATCCAGTTTGCCAGTTCATTTTATGGCATGAGCCTAAAAATGAGGTTGAGAAAAATCTCAGGTGACCACACCACACGAAACAATGGTGATTTAACACATACCATTAAAAAATTTCTAAGGTAAACTGTGACGTTTTCATTCCATCCAACCTATTGATAATATAACATGGACTTGGATGAAGGACAAGCACAAATATCAGCTTGATCCGAAAGTTTTATACCCTTAGGAAGTTTTCAACGGTAGGCACGGTATCACTTTAGTTTCCTAAGATGTGATACACCTAAGATTTACAGCAACTCCATTTCTGAGATCATGCTTTAAAATTAGCTAGAAAAATGAATGGGCGGTGTGGATAAAACATATACACCATGTTAGGGGCCATTCAGCTTTCCAGCAATGCCCCGCTGCAAGAGTCAAGCATGCAATCGGCTACATAGAGGGGTGGCCTACCTTAAGTGGGCCCTGTTATTATGAATTTCAACATCCACTCCAACCATTAGTCAAGTGACCTAACGTTACTTGTAGTTCTATAAAATCAGCCACATCTTTGATTTAGGTGGACCTCACGGTTAGAAATAGTTTACAGGGTGACCTCACCCTCTAAACTGTTTCCCTTGTTTTGGCCCACCTGAATCAAGAATCGGCCTGGGTTTTGGTCTCCAGGAATAAATTATTGTGTGGAAGCTAATGGTTCACGTGATTTCACATAATCATTCCGTTAGTCCCTGTAACAAAAATCAATGGTGTCATCTCTTTCAAACTATTTCTTTTGGTGTGGACCACCTGAATCATAGGGAAGCCAAAATGTTTTTTTTTTTTCCTTGGACTTAAAATTAGAGGTCACATGTAGTCATTGGAGTGGATTTTATAAACACATTAAGGTGAGCCCAAAACGATCAGGATGGACACCTCATGTTTCATCTGGGACTTGGAATTTTGCACGCACAATGCTCCCCACGAGTCGGTTTCAAACACAGCCTTCTTCAGCTCGACTCGAATATTGACCAACTCTACTTAACTCGTTCGCTCGACTTGATTATATATATATATATATATATATATATATATATATATATATATATATATATATATAAACATGATTGTGGGCGTTAGGAAGGTTTCAATGGTAGACGTAATTTTCCTCACTGCTTCTTATGGTGTGGTCCACTTGAGCTATGTATTTGCCTCATTTTTTGTTAGTAAAAAACTTTAAATCTTGTGATTTGTCATTTGTGCTATATAAACAAATCGGTATTCACTATTTAGTAGTAGAAAAAATATTTTCAAGCGGAAGAAGTGAAATTGTTCGAACTTGTTGGAACTCTTAAAAATTATTTGAAATCCATATGTTCAAACATGGCTGGACTAGACCAAACCAAGTTTGAATGTTTATTCGAACATTATTCAAACACACCCACTCAAGTAGCCGAACAATCCGATTTAGTCCATGTTCAACTCGGAACGGATTGTTGCCCACCTCTAACTATAAGGTCGACCTCATGGGAACTTTCCATGATGTCGATTTGTGTGGGCCCTATCATGATGTGGATCGGACATCAACACCATGCATTTGATGAATCCCCTTTCAGTTATATGATATCCCAAAAATCAGTCGTATAAGTAACTCAGTTGGGCCATACCATCTAAAACCATGTGAAGACATGCCTAAAATATCTAAAACACTTTGTAGGGCCCACCTGAGTTTCGGATGCCGATGAAACTTTCTATGGCCCCTCATCCAAGTGGGACACACGCAATGGATGTACTTGACTTGTGAAACACATCTTTGTGGGCCCAATAAACAATCATGAAGGTTTTAATGGGTGGGTAATTCATCTAAACTGTTGTATGTGGTGTGGCCCACCTAAGTCATGGATTGACTGATTTTAAGCCTGTGGCCCAACATGAAATGGTGCATCTGACTGATAGGGTAGATGTCTGATCCACATCACGGTGGGGCCCACACAGCTCAACTTCATGGGAAGTTCCATGAGGTCAACTATAGTACGGGATCGTGTTGGATGAGGCCAGGGGCATCCAATTCGCTCCGGTGTCAGGCCGACGTGTCGCTTTATAGCGCACACGTGTGGGCTCAGCGAAGCTTTGTAACATTTATATAATATTTAGCATAAAGAATATTGCATCGTAAGCTCTAAAGTTTGGTTAAAATATGTAACGCCCCAAATCTCAAGACCCGATTATGACGTCAGGCCTTGGTATTTCGGGTATTACGGTTGCCATGCGGAAGCGTGCTGTTCGTAAAACATTCTTGGCATCAGTGTGCTAATGTAGAATCAACCATAGGCAATGCGTAATAACAAGTAAGTGGTAATAGGGTACTAATCCAACTACAGATCATCATCATCCAAAATATGAGGCACCCATATCACGGGTGACCTCGCCTAGCCCACAAAGGAAAGGTTACAACGTATAGCAATTTCCTTTACAATCCGGAGCCACTGCTCCCCAAAATGAGGCCGGCTAGGCCTGATTCCCCGCCTAGATCTGATCATCAGTTTGCTGAAAGTAAGAGGACTCGACAAAGTCCTCGAATTCGGCCTGCAGCGTCTCCTCCTCCACTTGACCTGCATCTATGATAAGTTCATCTGGGGGTATGTCATAACACCACCCCAGGTGCGGGTGTGAGTGATTAATTCAGTGAGGACTATAGTTCGAAGTTTAACATATTATCAAACGAAGCAGAGTTAGGCATTGATCACAAGCAAAACAAAGATTTCTAGTCTAGTAGATTAATGCATGAATGACATGAGTTAGCATAACATGAATGTTCCGGATACAATGAGGAACAGAGATAGCACTGGCGCCACATCAAGCAACCAGGCACCCCAGAACCTCCAAAATGGAAATGAACTTGGATCATCCGTCGGTATCCTGGCCTTTAACAGTAGGACAGTTACCTAGGTGATCCATGACATGGATGCGTTATTAGGCCTTGAATTATTATTTCCTTTTCAAACAGCATTTTGTGGAATTCAAAGTACCGGGTCCAATCACAGGTCCAAATTTGAGTCACTTGGCTCCGATGGTACATCATCGATCATCGCCAGTGACCCGATGATTCCTTTTTTCTTCTACAACTTATTATGGTTCCCTTCACACTGATAAGAATGGAATTCCCCCACCTATCTCGATCATACCGATATGGTGGAAAATTTCCAGTTTGCTCCAAGGACACTATGGGGAGGTGCACCACCCCAGCATAGGCCGACGACTCGGCCACAGTGTCCCATACCGCCATGACCGGCCCAAGAGACTTGTCGGGATATCATTACACATTCAATTCTCGATGGACCAAACACATCTTAGGCCCCTGGGTACCCTGAATTCGTAGGACTCTGTTACACAACCATCATTCATCCACGTTGCCGTCTTGAGGCATAACCGATTGACACTCGAGCCTCCGTTTGGTCTGACGTGGGCATCTGAGATCCGTGTAGCGAACTACCTCCCACCATCCATTTTCCCTGTCCAATCGGGTACGCCTCGGGTGACCAACCACTCGGGTTGCCCGTCTCAGAGGGTTTGGCCAAAGAATTCATATTATGACTCAACCTACACTTGATGGAAACTCTACACAGTGATACTTAAGAAAATAATAATAATCTTGAATGTGCGGACTTACTTAAATATAAAACACATGTGAGCATGTTCCACAATAGGAGATCACAACAGGGCAGTTATATGATCAGTTAATTCATTCAAGCATTTTATCAAACATATGGACTGCACAAATTAATAAACAGTATATTCTTGCAATAAAACCTAACTCAAGAAGTTCAACTACAAATCGTCCAAAATCTAGCGTCCACATCAATCCTAAACTAACGGCATTTGATAAAAGCAAACCTAGAAACATAATCCCGCACATTAGGGTTTCGGGTTTGCGTATGATTTCGCAACACTAGGTCAGGGTCGGCGTATCACGCAGCTGTGAGCACGAATATGTCGAGGTTAGGGTTGACCACCACCATTTACACTTATTAGGACATGAGAGACGGAGATCGATACTTACCGACACTCGACCGGTGGTTGAAGTAATCGTTGGCGGCTCAACTCAATAGCGACGATGAGTAGCAGGTTGGATCTCGAGTCTCAAAATCCTATCTCATCCCCACCACTCCGAATCTCACTTCCACTATGTGACCTAGCTCCCAAGACTTCTCTCCAAGCACATGGGTGAGTGAATGTTGAGGGGAAATGCCTCAACATTTCCTATCTATAGGTCCAGCAATATTTGGATAGCTCTATGACTTGTAATATTTGGAATTCGGTCATTTGGAGGGCTGTTATGCTTAGTAGGGCCCACTGGATTCCACACAATCCAACCCCAACCGGTCATAAGATCGGCTAAGTGGAGATCTACCCTGGGCCGACATATCTCTTAGACCAACCATGGCGATCAACAGCCCCAGTGCGATACGCGATTTAACGGTCGTCGTGCCACGATCGGATGAGCGGCCCTAGGTAATGGCTTATGAATTTATTGGTGGTAGGGGGCTTAAATCTCACAGCGTTTCAACAGGTTCTAATTCCCTTCTGTGGACCATGTCCCAAATAGCATACACAGAACTCCTAGTCTCAGTCACTTGCACAACTCATGTGCACCACACTCAGAACCCAAATCGAGGGATTTAGCCCCTCGATTTGGTTTATCGTCCGCATGGGTTGACAAGCCCACTAAGGCTAAGGGCCACCTCCAGTTTTGTGTCAATCAGTGATTCATCAAGGATCCTACGGACGATTGGAATGCTCAGGGCTCCACCATGGGGCCGTGGAGTCAGGTAACCGATAGGTTCGAGGCGAAGCACAGCTATACGTACAGTCCTTATGACGTCACCACCTGTAGGTGAATTTGTAGGACGTTACAAAATATCATTTCACATTGAATCTGATGGACGACTTTTCACGTGGGCCACACCAAATCATGGAAGTGGCGTAGCCTATGTGTTATGGGTAAATATGGGATGATCCCAAAAGCTACACGGTTAGAGTAGCGTACGTGTGAATACTGATGTTCTCTATTTTCACGCCCGAGTACTAAAGCATTTGGTTCATTAGGCCCAAACAGTTAGTATTTACTAGCTTCTGACCACTCATGTGAGGCTTGAGAGATCGGCTTTTTCAAGCTCCAGACTGATCATCTCAAACCCGAACGGTCGGCTTTCTCTTATTTACAACTAACCGACGATGACCGAACGCCTGCCATACCGTCGCATCCGACTGGGCAGTACCTCTTGAACGCTATTCTCCGAACGCTCGAGACTTGATTGACGTGTATCGCAAGTCATGTGATTTATTCCCCAGGATTACCGTGAGAGATAACCGCACTGTGCAACTATTCTCACCTATCTCTTTGAGGCAATCATGTATCCAGCTATGATTGTGACCCATCCTCGTAGGATGTCAGATCTTGACGGAATCAAAATCCTAGTCAAATACAGTAACAATATATCTTATAAAAGCCCTTTGTACCACAAAAAAGATTCGATGAACAAAATACATTAAGCTACTTCAAAATTATTCCAAGATCATCACTAACTTAGGCATTGGAGGGCCATCAGTCAAAACCCTCAACGGCCATCCTAACCCTTGGTGGTGTTTCCAGGACTTCTGGATCTACAGTTCTCATCCTCAATCATCAATCACATGGAAAAGATTCGAGTTGGTCCCTTATCAACATCTAGTGACGTGATTTAGTGTCAACGCTATGAATTGCTTTATTAATCGTCCAGTCCTAACCGTCTGATCACTGGGCTTTTTTTGCCACTGAATTGGGCCATTGTTTTACTTTTTCCACTGTACATTGGCAGGTGGGCCCTGGTTGGATGGTTCAGATTTGCGGCCGAGATGATTTTTAGGCCATGGCAGACCATTGCATTCTCGATGACACGTTCTAGTGCAGGTGCATGCCAACGTAATTACATGATGAAATGAGCATTGCTTGATACTCTGGCCCTGTATGAGGATCCATTTACCTGTACAGTATGTTTGCATGAATACATGTACCTCAATCCAAACCATCCAAAAATTCACGCTTGAATAAATCAACCAGATCGCTTGGTGACAATCAAATGGGCCATCTAGAAGGGGAATGCTCATGAATGGGCAACTGACATTGGTTGTTCTACATTGAGGCTCACATTGACGGTTTGGATTGAGCTACATGTATGCCCACCGTTCAATATCTACATCGGACGGGTCACACCCCTATATATCCCCTATAAAAAAAATCCTGGCCGTCTGATTGGTAGCTTCCATTTCAAGCCAATGGTCGGCATTTAATGGGACGAAACCTGACGCTTAAGATCATTTGGACTGGATAATTTCGGCATACTTCCATCCGCAATGGGCCCCACTATATGAATGGCTTCGATCACCTCATGTTGGGCTCCATCTCACAACTTACAGCACAAAAAGTAAAAAAGATTACGGTATAAGAGCACTAACCATGGCTATTATTTAAGAAACTTTTATACTCTGGCAATGTGTCATGCATGATGCGCATGCACTTGCAACTTGCATATACAGAATTAAAGGAATTCAAATTAAACTGTCCAAATTGTGGGTCCCAGTTTAGATGTATCATAAGCGAAGAATGTAAGCTTATATGACAACCTGACCATTGTATTGGTGAGCATTTATTGGACGGTTAAAATAAAAAACATACAACGGTCTTTTTTCAACGGCCTGCAGTACAGGGAGCTTTTTAGCCATTGGATGCATTAAATATTTGGGAATCGAAGTGGTACACCTTTATTTAAAATTAAAAAAAAAAAACACACAAAAATTGCATGACTTCAGTACATTAAATCATGCAGATTGTGGGCCCCACAATAGATGGGCCATGTAACATCTAATGGACCCCCAAATGGAAGCTGAAAGTTGTCTCAATTCAATGGAAAAGTTCTCATTGATGCTAGGTCAGAGCTGTGTGATCAAGCTAACGGTCCACTTTCAATGGATCACAATTGGACGCTCAGGATCATTTGGTATTGGATATTTTTCGTACATTCCCATCCACGTGTGCCCCACTTTAATGAACTGCTTTGATCACCACACGCTGGGCTCCATGTCAGATTATTAATGAAGCGATTGCTACATCCAACATTGTATTAGCACAGAAAAGTAAAAAAGATTACGGTGCAAGAGACAATCACTTAAAGATTACTTAAAAATTACCCGCGCATGCAATTAAGTCAAACTAAACGGCTGAAAATAATCCATACCGTTTAAATGTATCATATGTTTGCTTCATTCAATTGATCATACCTTCTTCTAATGAAGGCTCATATTCGATCCAAATGTGTATAATTACGATAATGTAGGTATGCTAGAATTGTACTTGATTTGAGTTCGATTGAATTCTAATAACCCCATCGTTAAGATAGACCAATTAAGACTAGATTTGAGGGATTAGTGTGCAACTTTCTCACCTATCGATTGCTACAATAATCATGTGATTTAGAAGAGGGGTTTATCCTTCTGAATGTGAACTTTTTACCTTTAATTAAGGATTTCTCTTTCAACGATGATCGCAGGTTTTGTATTTCTCATTAAAATAATGATGAATGGAAAGAATAAAAATTAAAATACTAACGATACCGATTTTAATGATATGTATTTGAAGCACAGTATAATAAATAAATAGACAAAATAAGTAGAGAAAAAAATAAATAAAAGATAAATACTCATGATCACTTGTATAGATAAACAATTGAGGTGGATGGTCAACAATATAAGCAAGATGCTGACTGGGTTATGTTCTTCCAAGTAAGGATTTGTTTAATCGAAAATTTAACAATGATAAGTTATGGATATTTATACTATTCCTAAGCATCCTATAGTGATGACGTTGGACAGTTGTGATCTAAGATAACCTAAACTCTGGAGGTTTTGTAGCGTAATTGGCTAGAAGTGGAGGAACTAAAAATAAGATGAGTAACGTTGTGTTGGATAGATTGTTTGTGTTTAGCGTGGGACCTCGAGTTCTTCATCACTTTTTGCTTATATAGCTTGAGAGGTGGCAAACCCTTGCAGGGTTTCACTACTGGTCTAGGATCCCGAGTGATTACAGTTAGGGCTTTCAATGGAGCGAGTTAGATCCGATTCGCTCTGAATCTGTATAATACGGATTTGGATCTTAAAATAGGTTCGATGAGTTATATGGATTGGATTTGGATCTTAAAATAGGTCTAATTACTTAAATGGATCGGATTTGGATTCACAGCAATATATCCGAGTTCGATCCAAATCCGATTAAGATCCAACTCATTGTCACCTTACTGTATATGTTATATTCATGCTAGCCATCCGTTTCCCACATTATTTTAGGCCATATCTCAAATTGAGACATGTCACTCTTAGGTCGACCATACCACAATAAATAGTGGGATTTGCATCATTTTTCTACTAAATTAAATATATTATATTATATATATTTTTAGATTTGTAATGGGGGTCGATTTGGACCTAGATCCGACCCGAATCCGATGGTTATATGAATTTTGATTGAAAATGGATCTAATAATTTATAAATGGATCGGTTATGGATATCACGTTTTGGATCCGAGTTGGATTTGAATCCGATCCAAATCCATCTTCAGATATACGGACTTGGAGTCGGACCCAATTGGATTCGATCCAGATCCGACCCATTGAGAGCCCTAATTACAGTGCAGCACCATTTTCCCACCTTTCCAGCCTAGCCAAAGAAATCTTCTAGGGTTGCAATACCAAACTAGTTTTAGATTTCCTTACCAAGTGACTATAAAGATCTATGGACATTATAGGATCAGTTTCACTGGATCTTGATTCCTCACGACTCTCTTTGATTTCCTTCTATTTTGAAAAGAATTTGTTTCTCATATCATTTAATTACCACACGAGCATTGATGTCTATGAGAAGGTCTCCTATTTTGGTAGATCGTGTGAGATGGCTTGTTGAGCATATCTTTTTGTTTTTTTTTTTTTTTTTTTTGTCATTCATGCAATATACCTACTCAATTAGTCGTGATGGGACCCTTATCTCAGTGAGTCTTTATAATCTTGTTGCGCATGCTGCTTCATCCACATGTGCTACTTGTGTCCAGGCTATATGTCATTCATGTACTGTCTTATTTGCAGATATTCATACGATCTTGTGCTATTTTGTTTTAGACAAGCGACGTGACATTACAAAAAAAAAAAAAAAAAAAAAAGCTAAAGATATCTATGATATATGATTAGTAATTCGCTCATCATTTAATAAGCAGTGCCAAGATATGACGATATTTTATTGATTTGCGTTGAAGTGCCAACGCGTATAAACCTCACCAACCAAAATTACGTTAAAAATATCCAACGGTATCCACCTGTCATATCTTAGGACCGTTGAAACAAACTAATGTTGAAAGCGTGACTTACACCCTGTAGGATTCATAATTTAGTCAACTTTATTTGAATTAACGTATGCCACGTGTACAAGTTTACGAGTGCCTGCGTATCAAGAGTTACACGCTACCTGAGTATAATATGCCTTTCGCCGAGCCGCCGAGCTATTGACTCCGGGATGTTAACTGATTATTTAACGATAAATCGCGACAGCAGTGTCAACTTTCGTGAGAGATGGCGATGAATTCGACAGCCACGCTAACGATACGGCAAGCAAAGAGATCGGTCGGGATATGGCCGATGAATAGAGAAAGCTTCTCCCAGATGCACTATCTGTAAGCGCCACAATGGAAACGCATCAAATCTGACAACATAGAAGATAAGTGCCAGATCCGGTACGTTGATAAGGTTTTAAAGATTTGAAGTGTTTCTTGGATGAAAAAATTCAAGGCTTCATCAATCAAGTGGACCACAAATGCAGAAATAAATGGGTGGTGATAACAAGACAACCAAAAATCTAATTCAAGGTACATCATTTGGTCCCCTAGAATAGGACATATACAATGGAGTCCACCCTATGAACGTCTCAGATGCTTCATACATGTGACACATGGGCATGGGTGGTGCGACTGTGTTTGAAGCTTGAAGACAGGGGTATGGAATTGGCATTCTTTCGAAAGAAAATGAAAGGCCGAGTTAGATGGCTAGTCTCCGTCACGGACTGAGTTGGTAGCATTCCATCTATATACACCGTACAAAGGTGGGCCATATACAGTGGTCACAAGTTCTCATCCCATGGATGGTTGACCTTGTAGCCAATGGTCATGATCTATGGGGTATGATAATCCTGACCGTTCAGTTAGAGGCAGCTAGAGAATCCTGTCCGTCAGATGATGGTCATCAAATGGACAATTGAAGCCCAACATTCAAAGTTTCTTTCAATCGTCCATTTGCAGACCACTGATTAGATGGTCGGGATTGTTCAATTAATCTCAGATATACATGTAACTCAAATTAGACCGTCCAAATCGTGGGACCCACTGTAGATAGACCGTAACCCCAACATTAAATTTCTTGGACACTTCTAACCACCGATCAATGAACTTTTGTTGAAGGAATTTAAGAATCCTGAATATTTTAATTTTAACCGTTCACTGGATGTATGCCAATCGGAAATCTAGAGAATCAGATTAATGTCAGTGTTGGTTTATGACCTATGGAATGTGGAAACCGCTATTTTTACGGTTTATTTTGAATGATATGTACTCTACATTTATATTGTTGCATGCATGAGTATGATCTATCATGCTCTGCAAGAGTATCAATTATTCTCTTCGACTGTCGAAAATCGAAAGGGCACCGAATAGTTCGTATTGCCTCAATCGCGACATAGCTAACATGCTGAGGTCGTCCCATGATTTTAACTGTCCACATTTGATTTACGACTAGAATATGATATTATCCAATAATCATGTCTAAGGAATTATACAAACCTTTAACATTACAGTTGAATAAAAGCCATTGAATTTTTTTCTTTTCATCTACAGATATTAATGGTCAAGATCATATTTTCAGCATAACTTTATTACAGTGGTCCCTAGAGTATGGATTCCACAAAATGGACGGTTCCGATAATCGGAACACTCAGCATGTGTGCCTCATTGGTGGCGACATACGCCTAGAATGAAGTCGCGACGGACGCAAAAGCCCACGCACCACAAACTCCCGTCCTTTATGAATCTACTTACAGCCGTACATGTCCGTTCATCAAATACCATACACCCCACGCCTGCCTGTTGCTTGTTTTCCGTACATGTACAAGATCTGGGACGTTCCTCAGGATGGACCCTCATCAATCTTCCCTGTTCTGAAAGTTAGACTGGCCAAATCATCAGTTAAGCTCTTCATGGACTTTCGACCGTTGGTCATCCTTTTTTTTAACTGCTGTATTTTCTTGTGGAGTAGTGGTTGAATCGAAAGGTTGACAAGCAATAGCTTTAGTCGAAAGAAAATGAGATGGGGCCCACCAGATGAACGGCATGATCTAGCGGAATCCGCCGCATTGAAACTTGTGGGCGATAATTTTGAACGGTGCAGATGCGCTGCTGCAGAAAGCATTTCTTCTTTTCCATTGAATCCGCAAGTGCATTGAGCAGCTAGAATCCGCCACGTGTAAGGAGCACATGGGTACGTACCAGTAATTCAGGTGGGAGAGCAGGCTGCCAATTGTTATTCGAAGATATCTGCGCATCAAACTCAAGCGCCTTATTTACACTAAAAAAATTAAAAGAACGTTAGATCTAACCGTTCAAAAGGTGGGCCCATATTTATTACTTGTTAGAAAAAAATCTGTTCATTCAAATCACCAGATCTGCTACATTTATACAAATGATAACCAAAGGCCCATAATGAAAGTACTTGCGTTTCCGGTTGATTTCTACCCTACAAAACCCGGTAGCGGATTAGGTGTTAACACCTTAGTGGGGTGTTAGCCTTACCGTGTGGGGCCTAACTTGATGAATGTATCGTATATCCACGCCGTCCATCCATTGTTTCAGATCATTTTAGGATGGTATACAAAAAATTAAGAAGATCTAATTCTTTAGTGGACCACACCGTTGGAAAAAGTGGAGAATGATCATTAAGAACATTTTGTAGGCCACAAAAGTTTTGAGTCAAGCTGATCTTTGTATTTTCACTCCATTCAGGTCTGGTTGACCTTATCAACGGGTTGGATGGAAAATAGACATTAAGTATCTGAAACCCTCTGTTTGGGCCCTGGGAAGTTTTTAATGGTAGGCGTTCAATCACTACTGTTTCCTGTGGTGTGGTATAAATGAGATTTGGATCTGCTCCATTTTTGGGACCACACTCTAAAATAGGCTGGAAAAACAGATGGACGGCGTGGATATACAATACATGATAAAGGTGGGACCCAAGGTAAGGGTAACACCTAATCTGCTCTCACAAAAGTGGGCCAAACGTGCGAGTCCTGTTTGCATGAGGCGGCTGCAAATGCAACAAATTCTCAAACGGAACTAAAACGGACCGAGAGATGATGACATGGACGTGTAAGAGCGGCAGAACCGGAAGACGGTGGAGCACCTCCCACATTACACGTGGCAGCATGATCTCCCAATCGGAACGGTCCATCTTGTGGGCCACACAAAAGATAGCAAACATACCCAAAATCACACAAAAACATAAAAACTCCACCATCATTTTTCTTCACTTCCCAGCAATCAATATCCACAATTACCACTTTCTTATTTCCACCGTCGATTTGAAGCCCACAGATCGGAAGTACAGAATCATCCAACCTATGCATACTTAAACAAATACTCCATCCACAGTAGGCGAGACCAGATGAACGGTCTTGAATGACGAATCACCATGCCACGTGTACAGGGTAATCTCAGAGAGAGAGAGAGGGAGAGAGGAGGTGGTGAGGGAATGATGAGGTGGGAGGTGAAAGAGCAGAGAAAAGCAGCATTAAAGCTGAAAGAGAGAAAAACCGCAAAAAAGGAGATTCAAAAGTTCCTTTCCACACTCTCTTCTCATTATCTTTTTTCCATTCCTCACAGAGAAGAGAGAGAGAGGGGATAGAGAGGAGAGAGAGAGAGAATCAACTATATCCAAACCCCTCCCTTTCATTCTCATTACCATTTTACCCCTCCCCCTCCTATCAAAATATCCCTCTAAAATCTCTTCTTGCCTCCTTTCAGATCTCTCTCTCTCTCTCTCTCTCTCTCTCTCTCTCTCAATGGGAGCTCGCTGCTCCAAATTTACCCTCTGCTGGTGGCCATCCCACCTCAAGCCTACCGTCCTCGAGTCGTCGGATCTCGGTAAAAAGCAACGGCCCAGATGACTTCTGCTTGTCACTTCACAGTTCATATCCAGTTAAAAATGGTGTTTTCCTTTGATTACTGCAGAGAATGGTGGCAAGCATGAGAAGGATTCCTTGCCGGGATTTGCTGAGTACAGCTTGGAGCAGCTTAGGGGTGCGACGTCGGGGTTTGCTTCTGAGAACATTGTATCTGAGCATGGAGAGAAAGCGCCCAATGTTGTTTATAGAGGGACGCTTGATGATGATAGGAAGATTGCTGTCAAAAGATTCAATCGATCAGCGTGGCCTGATTCCCGGCAATTCTTGGTTTTTTCTCCCTACTTTCAGTCTTCTGGTTTTTGGGTTTTTCTTATTTTTTTGGTTTTCTGATCTGGGTTTTTGTATTTTTCAAAATAAAGATGAAGTCGATCTGGGCTTTTGTATTTTTTTCTTTTCCTGATCTGGGTCTTTGTTGGATTTCAGGAAGAGGCGAGATTGGTCGGGCAACTTCGGAACGAGAGGCTAGCGAATCTGATTGGTTGTTGCTGCGAGGGTGAAGAGAGATTGTTGGTGGCAGAGTTCATGCCGAATGAGACTCTCGCAAAGCATCTCTTCCATTGTAAGCTTGCTGCCATTTGAGATCTTAATTAATGGTGTTAACGTTTCATCGATTGATTTCTCTTCTAATATGATTCTGAATTTTTGGGTGTCCGAGAGAGTGCTGATTTTAATGCAATGCAACTTATCAAGAGTATGGTGATAGATCGAAGCAATGTCTGATCTTTTTTTATATAATGAAGCTGAAACCCTCTCTTTGGGAATTGGGAATTAACGAAATGGATTTTGGGGTTTGGACTTACCAATAAACATTCAGTTGGCAATGGAACTGCTTGAACTTCATGTTCTATATTAGTCCAATTGGTGATTTAGTTAGTGGTAATTGGATTCGACTAATCTTGTGTTTTGGCTGCTAGAATTCTTACTACTATCGATTTCTTCTTTATTTTCCAAGGGGAAAGCCAACCTATGAAATGGGCAATGAGATTGAGAGTCACTCTCTATTTGGCACAAGCTTTGGAGTACTGCAGTAGTAAAGGGCGGGCGATCTATCACGATCTCAATGCTTACAGGGTTCTCTTTGACCAGGTGAATGTTTTGTTATTGCCTTGTATTGTTGTGATGTTACCTTGGTTGTTTTGATCTTCGTTGTCTAGCCCTCACCATGGATCGGCCCTTGACAGGATGGTAATCCTCGGCTCTCTTGCTTTGGTCTCATGAAGAATAGCAGAGATGGGAAGAGTTACAGCACGAACTTGGCTTTCACCCCTCCAGAGTACTTGAGGACAGGTGAATTACACTTCTGTATGAAATACATTAGTTGAGTTGCTTGGTGTAGATATTTGTGTGCAACTGTGCTTGCGATTAGGATCATCCTTGTTAGGGTGCATAGGTTGCTAATTCTGCATGTATATGTACACTTCCATCAAAATCTGCCAATGCGTGCCAACTTGAGCCATGTGGGGTTTGTCCAGGTAGGGCAACAGCTAGTGCTCTCGCGTCTCACCGTGTATGTGACCCTCTCCTCCCACCAGGGAGGTCACCTGTGTCCAATGGATTTGGACCATTGGTCCAACTTCTTCATCAGCCCATATTCTTCAAACAGTGTGGGCCTCATGATGAGTAGATGAGCCTATTTTTTTTGGGCCATCAGTGGACCCCATCTGTTGCATAGCTTGGATAATCTCCAAACATGTCCATTCAGCAGGCATGGGACATTTAGATGGGCATGTATATACGTGCATGCCAAATTACCGAAACTCTGGTATAGATGCTCCCATGTATCAGAAACTTCAATTCTGAGTCTGAAAGGCGTACTTGTTGGCATTTTCATGCCGTACAGGTAACCCTTTGTAATGGTGGTGCAAAAAGCACAAAGTTTTGAGGTGGTAGGTACACTTAATGGTATTGTATAAGATGGTTTTGGGTAGTAATTCTAGACAGGAATGTTTAATCTTGTGGTTATGATAGTTGGTAGACCCCTGTTAGTGTTAATCAAAATATAAATGTGATAGCAGCCCTCTTGGATTTATGTGGGGCCAGCCCTAAAGAATCCCTGTTGAATCTTTAAATGAACAAGCCAAACAGCATTTTCTTGGATTCCTTGTTTTAGTATATATAGTGATAACTAAGAAAACATCAATTGGCTCGTACCTATATATGCAGTTTCGAGGTTGTTTGTTTATAATTGCTAAGTACTTGCTAAACATTCAATGCAACTAACCTATGCACCCATTTCATACTTTTGAAATCAATCCACTGTACCATGTCTGGTCGTTAATGCCCTTCCGGTAAAAGCAAGACATTTATAGTGGTATGAGGAATAATTAAATCGTTCCCTATTTCTAAGGATTAATTTCCACTTTTGCGTATCTTCTTAACAGGGAGAGTTACACCTGAAAGTGTGGTCTACAGCTTCGGCACTCTTTTGCTTGACCTTCTTAGTGGAAAACATATTCCCCCAAGCCATGTAAGATTTTCCTTTTCCTTTTCCTTTCTCTATGTTTAGCTTTGTTCTGCATGGTAACTCATACCTCTCTCTCTTTCTCTCTCTCTCTCTCTCTCAAACACACCCCACCCCTCCGAATACATCTCGCAGAAATTCCTATGTCGAAGACTACAACCTGTAGCTGTCATCTTTGTAACTCACATTTTCCTTGTCTTCCATATCCTTGGTGGCAATAAAAGTCAATCCATGTGAAAAAATGTTCACTGTTATTCCTACTACTAGTAGTGGATATTGTTTCCGGATCCAATTGAAGTTTTCATTTCCCCCATCTCTTTTGGTGCAGGCACTTGACCTTATACGTGGTAAGAATTTCCTGATGCTGATGGATTCTTGCTTGGAGGGCCACTTCTCAAATGATGATGGAACTGAGTTGGTGCGATTAGCTTCACGTTGCTTGCAATATGAACCTCGTGAGAGGCCGAACGCAAAGACGCTTGTGACTGCTCTTACTTCTCTTCAGAAAGAAACAGAGGTAAACCATATTGCTATCTGTTTCTTATTGCTGATGAGCTCCTAGTTTCCAATAAATGGTGAAATGGTGTTGTTGTACATCACAACTGTTTCCTTGCCAGTGGTACCCTCCTGCAAGGAGATCACACCTTCACACGACAGTCCAATTACAACTAAGGGTCTGTTTGGATCATAGCTCTAGAACTGGGTGATTCAAATTGAAACTCGACTTAACCAGAAGTCGAGCAGAGTCACTATGAAACTCGCTGGCGAGCTTGACTTGGTTCAGAGTCAGCATGACTCTTCGAGTCGGCCTGCCTACTTGGTTGACTTGACTGGACTCGAACCAAGTCACTCACCGAGTTGATGCATTTTAAATAAAAAGAGATTAGGCAAGGTTGTAGGCACTTGAACTCATGTCCTCAAGCAGTAAAGCCAACAGTGTCTGTCAGCCACGGCCAAGAGCTGCTTTGCTGATAATGTTAGCCTATTTTTATACTCATACACTGTTACTACCTATTATTGGTAAAATCTTATTTGTTGCTTAATTATTAAATATCAAGTCGAGTTGATCCCACCTGATTGGATATTGAGTCGAGTTCTTGAGTTTTTACTTTTTAACTATGGTCTGGATGACATTTTTCATTTAATCTGGAGTGGGCATGCATTTTCTGGAAAATCCGGCCCATCTCTTTTTTAAAATAAATAAATTTGGCTAGTGAGGCGTTCATTGACTGTTTCTGAAACACATGCCTTTATGTGCCAAGTGTTCCAAAATATGAAGCATTCATCAAACTCGCCAACACAAAAAAACACCGCAATGAAATTCTAGGGTGGGCCACCATCTTAGGTTCATCCCAACTGTCAGTATGCTTTCAACAGGCACCAACACTGTTCTCAGCACTTGTTGGAAGAAAGGTGCTTAAGAAATCATTTTGAGTGGCACCCAAACACACCTTAAATAATTACACTAGCCTTTAGCTTTCCGCATATAATTGATTAAAATATTTTATTTTGATGCCAAATAGATATTTTGGAAAAAAAGGGGTCTCTAGAATTAGTCGTGCGTAACTACCTGTATCTGTTCCAAGTTAGTTCATTACTCAAAACTACTATGAGCTATTTTGGGTAGTTGTCCATTTATTGAACTCTGGTCTGGCCCGAATGTTATCTGTTCTTTACTTCTTTTGTTGAAAAATTCTAGATTCACTATGTATTACTTCTCACTCAGCATTCTCTTGCAGGTGCCATCCCATGTGTTGATGGGTATTCCACATGGAACGGCATCCTCAACACAACCATTATCTTTGACTCCATTAGGGGAAGCTTGCTCTAGAATGGATCTCACTGCCATACATGAGATGTTGGAGAAGGTTGGATACAAGGACGATGAGGGGGTGGCCAACGAGGTTAGCGACGGAGCTCAGATTTGTTTTCTATGTTCTGGTTCAATTCAAGATCTTAGCTCTACAAATAACAGATTTGTTTAAGCTGAATTGCTTCGTTATTCTATTACATTCTCAATTTTGTCCTAAGTTGGTATTTTGTCATGCAGCTTTCCTTTCAAATGTGGACCAACCAAATGCAGGAGACGTTGAATTCTAAGAAACATGGAGACACTGCTTTCCGAGCGAAAGATTTTGTAACCGCCATCGATTGCTACACGCAGGTGAATCCTTTGGCTTCAAACCTCATTCTAGTTTTATTAGTCTGCATTTGTATGCACCAGTTTACGAGGTTGGGGTGCATTAGCTAAATGTAGAAGTGCAGTATCCACTGTTTGATTTGAAACAGAAGATTCGGTTTTCTCCCGCACGATCCACCTCTGAGGATCAGTTTGGTTGTTTCCATTTTATTGGATCAATGATGACAATTCAATGGAATGTCACATCCCATTGCATCTTTAGTGTTTGCCTGAGAGATGGTTCGTCTACATCTTCTTCAATTGCCGATGTTCATGGATTAAGTTGGCATTGCTTCCCCAGAGGTGTTATATGATGCTTGGTCAAAACAAATGGTGAATTCTCGCTTGCCCCAGCAGTGGTGCATAAGATAGGCAACTCCATTATTGTTCTGGTGGGCCCATCATAGGAGCATGCCCTAATATCACTTCTAACAGATTATCCTAGCCATCTGATAATAATTCGGTCAGAGTTAATGGAGGACCAAATCGGACAGCTTGGACATCTGATGGGGGAGATTTTTGGGGCATCTCCATCCACCAAGGGCCCAACATATGAATGATTTGGATGACCAAGAAGGGCCCACATGAATATTATATTCAAACAACACATGTTTCCTTGTTTCACTAATTATCGATGCTCTCCTTGTGTATTGTAGTTCATAGATGGTGGAACCATGGTGTCTCCAACTGTATTTGCTCGGCGATGTTTATCTTACCTAATGAGCGACATGCTGCAAGAAGCTCTTGGAGATGCGATGCAGGCACAGGTGGTGTCCCCCGAATGGCCTACTGCCTTCTATCTCCAAGCAGCTGCCCTTTTCAGTCTTGGAATGGATGATGATGCACAAGAAACACTCAAGGACGGCACAGCCTTGGAGGCCAAAAAGAACAGCAGAAACTAAAAAATGTATAGGTTTTGCCTTCTCCTGTTCCTTTTAAAATCTTGTATTTATCTTCCATTTTTCTCCCCCCCTTTTTTGGGTTTCTGCCATTTGAGGTTTCTTTTGCAACAATAGGATTATTTTTGGATTTATTTTTTTTGGTATTGATGTGTTTATGATGTTTGTCATTTGATCTTGAAATGGGTCTTTTCTGCACTTCTATAGTGGTGGAGGTGATTTTGACACAGCAGACTCCCTTTTGCGCCAAAGACAGCACCCACCCTTGTATGTTTTTCCATTTCCCAATATGGTCAAAATCTAGTTAATCTTTCGGATGGGAAAAAAAAAAAAAAACTATTATTAAGTTAGCAAATTCTTTTAATAAAATGACAATATTTACACCTCTCCCAATTCTCAAAACCCCAACCTTAGCCTAGGTTTAGATAGGGACACTGGAGTTCATGTTCAAAAGTTAGCGAAAGAGATCATGTTTCTGGGGTTGGAGTCACCAAAGTGGATGATGGGCAAGAGGAGACTCGAGCAAGCATAAGGTTCATATTCAATAAGCCAAGTCGGAGGAATCTGCACCACCATTGAAATACTTATAACTAAGTTGCAGAGTGAGTCGGGCACCACTCCTCTCCTAAAACCCTAGCCCAACCTTCTCTGCCCCAAAAACCCCAACCCTACCTTAAGCACCGGCTGGTTTTTTACTAAATATGGAAAACAGAAGGCATTAATTGGGAATGAATGAGGGAGGGTGTTATTTGTCTTTGAGCCGAAAAAAGAGGGGGACACAGATTACTTGCAGCAAGGCACTGAAGGAAGCTTTGCAACATGTCATGTATGGAAAAAAAGAAAAAAAATAAAAAGAAAAGAAATAAAAAAAAAAGTGCCATGTGCGCGTGGCAAATGTGAGGCCCATTACATGATTCTATTAAGTTTTGCTAATGGACGCGTTAACTAGAAGGTGGTTTTTGGTTGAATAAGGAAAAATGGAAGGTGTTATTTGAGAACACACACAGGGAAGGTGTTATTTGTCTTTGTGCCAAGACAGACGCAGCAATTATGCATCACCAACGAAAATAGCCCCATGTGTAGCAGATGTGGAACCTAGCAAAAATGGCAAAAATCATCATTCCACATTGACGTATCTTTACTTCTTACTTTGAGTGCCACGTCTGCACATTGAGAGATCTTTACTTTTCATAATGAGTGTTACGTCTGACGTGTGCACATGACACTTTTTCACTGGTGACATGTCGGGCGTCTAACACATGCGCATGGCACTTTTTTACTGGCGATATGTCATGTTGTGCTTCTAACATGTGCGCGCATGACACTTTTTCATGACAACATGTCATGCTGCACAAGATGTGTGCAGCGCCCTATTACATGCAATCCATATTCAAGTTAGCTGCTATTTCTCATAACTTCTTTTTAAAAAATATCAAAAGAGTTATGCTTGGAAAGGCGTCATTGACTAAAATGGAGTTTGATTATGAATGCTTGAACTGAACACAACCAACCAGCTTTTGAGCCAATGCACACAACATTTGCATCGAATGTGCCAGCATGTCACAAATGTGCATGATCTAGGCCGTTCATCAGACCAGTCATGCCATGAACGCACCCCAACTCAGCTTTGGCTAGCTGCTACTTAGGCGAGCAGCACGCCCATGGTCAAAACGGACATCCAATGCACTATGGGTCAAACCCCTGGTGATAAATGGCTTGGATCTCTGCACTTGTATGTGTGTGAGAACATGCTTCTTCGCACGATAGTCTAGAAGAAATGCTTCAGCATTTGATTAATATGAACGATAATCAGATGATCGATGCGTGAGATACGATTATTAAAGAAAGTATCAGTGGGAGGAATCACACCAGATCTAAGCCTAATTAAATAAGTAATTTTCATGCTTACAGACAAAGAATACACAGTAGAGTAAAAAAAAGCTAAGGATTTTAATACTATTAGCTTAATATTATATAATGTAAAAAGAGGTTTTTTTGGCAAATCAAGAATAATGTGGACTAATCTCTTATTTTATCTTATTCTAATACAAATGGACAACTGACACGGATAGATGTACCATTAGCCAATCTTGTTGTTGAAAAAATACCTTTATGGCTGGAAATGCTTGCATGGATGGTATCTAATGCTTATGGCCATGTGCTCTTCAATATTTTAAAATTCAGAATCCCATGTTTGAATTAGTGGGACCCGTGTTCAATGATTCAGACCCATTGGTCTCATGAGCCACATGTAGGAAGACCCTGTCGTAAAAGATCTTCATATTGGAAGATCCTGTTGCCATTCTTTTCCTACCAGTGTCTTTGCAGGCCACAAAATTGACTGGTTAGGATTTGTAGCATTGGGCATATGTCCGGGGAACGGCCCATACCAGGGGTGCAACTCGGGCAGGTTGGGTCAGGTCAAGGGTCAACCAGAACTCGACCCAACCACCTAAAGAGGACATCGTCTACTTGTTCTCTAGATTAAGCCTGCCTCGCCAGGCCCATTGTACTAACCTGACAGAAAGAACATAAAATAATCTGCTGGAAATTCCGCAGCAGCTGCAGTATGTGCCACCCGGTCGGTAAAAAACATGTAATTGCATGGTCCTATGGGTGGGACGCCTCACAGCTTGATGGGCGGGACACATCGGCGATGATCAGAAACAAAAAATTCACAAGCAAATTATCCATCAA
Organism: Liriodendron chinense; assembly: GCA_003013855.2. Taxonomy (NCBI): domain Eukaryota; kingdom Viridiplantae; phylum Streptophyta; class Magnoliopsida; order Magnoliales; family Magnoliaceae; genus Liriodendron; species Liriodendron chinense. Next base: position 2,064,959 of record PVNU02001090.1, on the reverse strand, counting down.
AGGGGCAGGCGTATGTTGGGCATGAGTGGTATAAATACATAGGGAGCATTGGAGTTGCACCATGGAGCCCATGGTCAGGAGAGCAAGAAAATCAAAACGGACAGACGCGCCATGGATGGAACACGGCCCAAAAATCATCCAGATTGGCTGTGACATTTTTTTTTTTTTTTTTTGAAGATTGTTGGATCATGGTCCATAGACTGGGGGGCACATCATATCAATGGTCTGGATCACCATACAATGAGCACCACTTGTACAGACTCGGGTGTCAAGTAGACTGCATATATCATCATGTGAAGGATCATATAACTCATCTCAATACTTGCAAACATCATGAGTGTATCTTTGTAATGGAAAAAAGGAAAGAAGAAGAAGAAAGAGGAGAGAAAAGAAAAGGACGCAAGCAAGCATGAGGACAACATGTCGACGTGCGCGTCGTATATCTCAACCAGTAAAATTACAATTAATGCAACAGACAAACACCACACTAGCATTTCAAGAAGAAAGAAAATGTGGTACCAACGACAGCGACGGTCTAAGTGATTTCATGCGTCACTCACACAACAATACAGCATAAAAGAAAACTGTGGAAGAACTCATAAACTATACTATATAAATATATGCATGTGATACTCACATGGATACCTTGTGATTTCGAATTGGATTCTATCCAACCTCCCCTTTTTTTTTTAACTACTAGAATTACGAGAATGTAGGATTCTTTCTTCTTCTTCTTTTTTTTTTTTTTCAATATGATTTAGGAGGGAACGTTGAAGTGGAAAAGCCATGAGATGACGAAGGCAAATACCATGCAAGCGAGCAGGAAATTGAGGAACCGGTGCCCATGCCAGAAGCTTCTTGTTTCCGTAGGGGGCACCTGTATGGCGTTGCCTGTTTCGTTCCATTGCTCTATGAACTCGGGCTCAGTTGCACCGACCACATTGCGTGCGGTAGCACCACAAATCTCGCAGGTCCTGAAAAAAAAAAAAGAAGAATTGTATAGGGTGACTGCAGAAAGGTGCTCAAGAAATACAATGTCACAGATAAGCGTGAAGGCTCTAGAAATGTGTCAGTGCAGCTCGTGTGGGGATGATCCGGATTATCCAGCAGGTGTTCCCTGCCTAGGATGTATGGTGCCCCGAAATCAGCATGTATAGCGCTCACCATGTGTACTGAAAAAATTAACAGTTAAAAAGAATTGAACAGTGATTTATGCAAAATGCGGCCCACCTGATGACTGGCAAACTTATTTGTGGACCATGGTGCACACTAGTGACATCCGCCTAATGAACGGATTTCATACATGCCAGTATGACACGTGGGAAGAGAGGTTAGAGATCCTGCTCCCACAGGTAGGGTGAAACTTGGATGAGTCGATTTGGACTCAAGGGGGACCCAGAGAGAGAGAGAGAGAGAGAGAGAGAGAGAGAGAGATTTCTCCAATGAGAAATTATATAATGATGTGCAGGCACTTAGAAAATACTTGGAAATTGCATACATGGCATACAAGTAAAAAATACCTAAAAATTGCATACATGACATACAAGTAATTCAAATTAACCTCTCCAAATTATGGGTCCCAGTTTAGATGTATCATGAACCAAAAATTATGCTTTCTTTATCACCTGACTATTGGATTGGTCGACATTTATTGGATGGTTGAAAATGAAAAATACCAATGATCCGACTTCAACAGTGTCAATGAATCAGAGATTAGAATGGTTCAACCAATCCGATCTTGGGTCTGTGATTTGGAGACAATGGGTTGGGTTCCACAATTTCATCAGCTTAATTTGAGATAATATATGCCACATCTCTGAGCACCTGCATATCAAGCGTCATGCTCTGCCAGATTATAAAAAAACTTCCCTTCAACGACCTTTAACGCCTGGCTAGATGTTGAAAGGAAGTTATCAGGCTGGTCTGCTCATCAGGCTGGCCAGCCATGTATGTTAGATGTGGACCATCGGCAAGTTCTTTTAAACTGTCCACTGTTTCCATTATGCCAGCCAGAATTTTGTGCCAGGTCATCTCCTTACAGAGGGAACCACCTTACGCATTGGTCAAATATCCTATACATGGCCTAGGTTGGCATGTGTGGGACTAGAAAACCTCTCAATCAACCTACAAGCGAGAAAGTTGAGAAATCATGGATTTTTGCCTTGGAGATTACTGATCGAAGAAAATTCTAACATGCAGCTGCATCTTGATGCAGCTCCCTCCTTGCTGTAAACATAGGTAGCAACTTGATCTGTCAATTTGGTGAGGCAGCAGTGTTTGAACAAAAGTGATTTTTTCTGGTTGAGTTTGGACCATGGATTTTCAGCACATTGCCTATCCACACGGTGGCCCACCAATCTAGAGTCCTAATCACCACATGTACGTGCTTAGGGGTGCAACTCGGGCAGGTTGGGTCAACCCTAGCCCAACCCGACCTCAAGAGGACTCAACTGGCAACCCAACACGATCCGAATTCCAACCCGAGGTGCCCAACCCAAAGTCATATATACTCGACCCAACCTGTTTGACCTCAACCTGACACAAATACATGTGATTATTCCAACCCAACCCAACTTGACCTGGGTTTGCTCAACCCAAGCCCAACCAAAATTCAAATCGGGTTGGGGTTTTTCCAACCCAAGGACCTTGACAACCCAACCAGAACTTGGGTTGAGTCAATCACGTTTGGTGGATCCAAATCCAAGTTGCAGCCCTATATGCCCTATGACAAGGGCAACATTGGAGCATTTCCATTTTGATCTGCCTGTGCAATATCCTTTCAGAATTTTCAAGCAATGCAAGCATATATTATATATCCTTCTTAGACCTGCCCACTAACATAGGTGAGCATGACCAAAACGCAAAAACATGCAGTGAATGGACTCAAAGTTCGTGAAGGTATTTGAAAATCAAACCATCACGATTAAATCGTTGGAAACCAACATTTCGGAAGATTTGTCTTCGAAAAGGTGCAATTATGAATCTTGCTACATGGGACCACATCAACCAAGAAAAAGTCTTCAAAATGGCGGTAATATCATTATGAGCTACCAATTGCCTTGATAACATGTTTGTCTTACCTTTTATGCAATCCCAGCTTTCTGCTCAAAAAATCCCAAACAAAGGGTTCATGTCATTGGAATTTGAGAGGAAGATTGTTTTCTTTTATTGGTAGCATAACCCCTGTTGAAACTGCCTCGACCGACTGGACGGCTGTCTCTTCCCAACTTCTGTGATACCAGGCATGAGAGGACCCAAACGACCTTTCCATGGAGAGGAACAGAAGCTGAGGGTATGTCTGACAGAGGAAAACAATTCACACTAGTGTCACACAAGTGCTGTTCATCAGGCAAGCCCAGGTTGAATATTCTCATCCTAGATAAAGCCACTTGGGGCATTACTTGTGTGAAAATCCCATTCACCCATGGGATAAATAGTCGGATCTGGATCCTCAGAGAACCGAAGCTGACCCATCTAGTGAAAGGGTTGGCTCACTTTGACTTGGACCCGATCCAAACCTGATTTTTCAGTTGGGCATGTGGGGCACTTGTATTTGGCACATGCATAAGCAAGGCTGCATATCACATTAACCCCATCTACCATATCGGGACAGGTAAACCTCAGAAAGTCTAAGAATGGAAAAGACTCGAGATTTTAATGAGCTGGGTATGTAACTAACGATGGAAGAATTTTTGTTTGTGAATAGGAAGACATCCACCCATGTGCACACAGTCACCCCTGACTTGAACCCGTTGCCACCCGACTCGAGACGGAACGAGTCTATCTGAGTCACCAACTCTAAAAACCATGGTAATGGGCCAATGCACCCTTTCTAAAGATCTTGAGAGCGAGCTCAAGCTGTTTGGTTGAACTAATCTCACTAAATTGTCCTCCAAATTGGCAAATGACTTCTAGAGATAATTGGCTGTTGCATGACCCTCCTTTGCCCTTTGTGGTATGCATGGATTATTTGGGTTGGGGGTTGGAACAGGGTGCGACAGCATGCAAGTCGTATCAACAGGAGCCATTTCCATGACTTAGTCCAGAGCCTACGAGGAAGGTTGATGTCCAGTGGACTGCTGATCGTGAAACTTCTTTGCCAGACCACTACTCAATGGCTAACTTCCACTTGTTGCTAGAAGGGCTAAGGTGCCGATGATTATGATGATTCGTGACCACACAAAGAAAAGAATAGTGCATCCATGCTTTATTTGAATCATGGAGGAAAGTCATATATTACAAGGAAAATGAACACGATAAAAAAGAAAGAGAAACGGTGAAATTAGAGCTTCGTGGTGTAAATTTCAAAGACATTGTATGTGCACATGAGCTTACTAGAATAACGACTTCTAAGTAGAATTTACTAAAGTTTATCTCAATAAAATAAGTGCATACAGTCTTATTTTGGAATTACCAGAACCTGAAAATGACAGAGAATGCAAAGGATACCCGAGTGACAAAGAAGATTGAGAACCCTCTTCAAGAAGAATCGAAGGAGTGGAACAAAAGAATATTCAATACCATTTTGGTATGTGACATGTCCTTTGAGGTTCTTTTCTCTAAGATCAAGGAGGTGCCGATGGGTCGGGTGCTTTGCTGCAAAGAAGTTTTTGGTTAGTTCATGGGATAGGCCCTTAGAAACTAGGAAGTGACCATTCATTGTAGGGAGCATTTGGTGGAGGTGCGATCCAGGTGGTGTCCTCCTCCATGTGGCTCACGGAAATTAAATACTGGGGCACATAGGTCCGGCCTGAAGGGAATGGTGGGTATAGGTGGTGGGATCATGATGGATTCATATGGTAGGCAGTTCATATCATTCCATGGATTCAAGTAGCAGTTTTGGAGTGCAACCCACATGGGGACCAAAACCAGTAAAAGAGCACAACTTGCCCTGGCTCAGTCTAACTCAATCATGTTTCAATCCTATATTGGTGTGGTGACTCATTTCATTTTTAGACAGAATCTGACGATTTTTCAAGCCATGTGTCATTCTTATCTCCTTGCAGGAATGAGTTTACAAAGGATACAGATGCTAATACAGTTGGGACTTGGGAGTATCCGGTTGATGGGGGAAGGAGCTTCTTGTTGGGATAGTCTTCAAACTATGCACGATTTGGGTGCTCCGACCGGCCGGATGGCATGACCCAGAACCCCCCCCCCCCCCATGGACAGTTTCCCTTTGCCCCAGACCGGTCGGCCAACCTGTCTGCAGGGGGCTCCGGCCGACCAGCCGGTGGTGAGGCAGCAACAAGTGTATTTTTCCCCTGGACTGTTTGTGCACTGGCCAGCCGGTCGGCTGTGCGCGCGGATTTCTTGCACAGTCCGCAGCATTGCGCAAGGTGTTTCTATTTTCGGATTTTTTCTTATTTAAGGAGTTGTAATCCGACCTAGATGGGGATCCTAAGGTGTCCAAGGTTTCCGATTCGTACTAGGAAGAGGGGAGAGGTGTGTGTGAGAGAGAACTTGGAGTTTTCTCTGTTTTTCTTTGCTAGTGGGCTGTCAATCTCTGTAATCTTCTGATATTCATAGTGGATCGCTTTGTGCCGTGGTTTTTTACTCATTGAGGGGTTTTTCCACGTAAATTCGGAGTCTCTTGTGGTGAGTGCTTGTGTTTGCTTGATTGTATCTTGTTTACTTGTTTGATTTCGCATTGCTTCACGCGTTCGGCGTTCCGCTTCCGCTGCCGGCTTTCCCAACACTTATCAATTGGTTAGTTTGTGGATTAGGAAGGAGACTGGAACCTTGGAGGTTATCATCTTCATATAATGAGATCAGAGCAGCAGTTGAGAGGACAAACATTTCATTTTCCATTGCATTCCACGAAGATTAATTCTGAGGACATTCTGCTAGCTACGGAAGGGATCTGCAGGCATCTCTTCTCATTGGTAACTTGTTCGGCATTGCTTCTTTAACAAAAAAATCCTCCACGCAGAACAAGTTCAAGGCCATGAAACGTCTGCAAGATTGGTCCCTTCCTCATGCAGCCCTCACCATGAACATGCCCCAGGCCAAACTCCAAGCCCCTCTATCATTAGGCCGGCCACCGGAGTATGTCGCAAGCAAACTGTTGGTCAATTTATTCTCAACGGTCCATTTCAATGTTACATGTGTGGCCCACCAGACTGGTACATGACTGATTTTTCAGGACATGCTCACGGTGGAGGCTGCCTGATAGACAGCCAAGATCTCATACACACACTCGTGTTCTGAGAAGAGGAAGTGGGGTTCAATGACAAAAGACGACGCAAATGAGAGAATAATCCAAAGGGAATGGACTCTGCACTGAGAAACTATGCCAAATATCTATTGCAACGTATCTTCTAGAGGAAATCCTTCTCACCTAAATGATGCACGCATCTGCAGCAATGAGAGTTAAATTCCCACTTTTTAAAAAGAAGGAGAAAACTAAAACAGATTCTGTCACTGAAAAGAAAAAAGAAACAAAGGCTCGCAGGGAATCACCGGCACCGTTGGAAATTCCGGGTGCTTTTCTTTATCCCAATTTTTTCCTTGATGCTTCTTTTTTTTTAATTGATAGAATCATTTTTTTTCTTTTGAAAGATAAATTGATAGAATCTGCTTTTACTTTTCCTTCTAAAGTAGAGATTTGTTTCTTAATAAAGCTTATTCTATTGAATGCTTTAGATAGAGTGAATTTCTTATCTTCTACTTTCACAAAGTAAGAGAAAAATCATCTACGAGTTACGAAGAACTTCAGAGATTGAATTGAAAATAAAAATAAAACCAACTCCAAGCTACAGACAAGCCTGGAATTTGGTGATTTACAACAAAAATGCATGCATTGTCCTTCTCCGCAGGAAGAAGAAAAAAAGATGGCGGAAGGGTATTACTAAAACAAGAACAAGAACATACATTCCAGTGATCTTGAACGATGAAATCCACACAATCTTCCTCAGCAGACATTGAAAAATCTAAACAGCAAAAGGGTATTTGCAAATTCACACTACTCGAATGATAAGCATAAAAAATGCAAACAAGATAGTAAATTTCAGTATCTTTAAATTTATTTTTTTTTAAAAACAAGCGTTTTCCTCTCCCATAAATAGGATTATGGCCAAAAAGCAAAAGGGTATTCATAAATTCACAGCTACTGACAGATAATAAGAGCAAAATGAGAAACAGCATATAATCATAATCGCATCTGGCAAACAGCGAAACTTCCGAAAATCAAATAACCAACAAAAGGGTATCTGCAGTTTCTCATGAAACTCCAAAATCCATCAAGAAGACTGAATTTTTACAACCCGAAACACATCCACAATCCAGCGAATTGAAAAGGCGACAAAATGGTATTATAGCTGTTTCTCTCAAAATGCCGGAATCAAATGCAAAGATAGAATTATTTTTTTCTACGACTCAGAACAGAAAATGCACAGATATTTTATTTCTACTTACTTGTTCCCTTTTATCTTAAACCACGCCTCGGCGCATTGCTTGTGCGCTGCCGCTAAGTCATCCTTGCACGAGCAGCCCAATTCAATCGGAACCCCCGACTCCTGACTCCCACTCTCGAGGCTCAGGTGGCAAATCCGACAATCCTTCTCCACCTTTGCCAAATGCACCTTAATCTCCGGGACCCCACTCTCCAAATCGACGTCCGAGCAGCAATCAGACACCGACGAGTCGCGGCGGTGGCCTGAGTCCCCACTGATCTCGTGGTCGGACGCACCCGAGAGCCCGTGCTCGTCGTCACACGACCCCCCACCATGCCGGTTGGAGCCGAAAGGCGAATGCCAGGACTCATCCTCACCGTCAGAGCAGCAGCGACTGTCTCCATCGCTGCCGACAGAGCGGCGGGGACCAACGCCGCCCCCAGCTTCTATATCCTCATGGGGTTTCTCTTCTTTTGCCATTTGGAAGAAAACCCAGATGCTGAAACTTCATGAAAGGTGTAGGAGAGCATCAAAATCCCAGAAAGATGGTAGCTTTGGGAAGGTTATTCCATGATTTCGAAGAAAAACAGAGGAGTCTGGAAAATTTCTCTATCTGTCAGTCTCCACAGAGATTCACACACACACAGAGAGAGAGAGGAGAGAGACAGCTGGAATAGATTGCAGTTTTCTGCAGATAAGAGTGGAGGACTTGAAAGGAAGAAAGAACTACAGTTTCGTTGCAGAGAGCTGCATTTTCCTCTGTCTGCTCCCGTGAAGAGGAATAAAAAGAAATGAAAAGGAAGGGATTTGTAAGAGGGAGTAACTACTCGGAAGATCAATGCATGTTCATATGCGAGGGAGGGCGAAGTTATTTGATACTCTGGCAGAATATGTCGCTTGATGCGCAGCTACTGGGAAATTGTAGGCATGGCACACATGGACTCGAGCTAATGAGTTTTGGAGTTTCAGTAAACCAAAGCTCTGTGGGGCCCACTGAGATGTCAGTGTGACATCCACTCCGTTCATCAATTCTGCCAGCTCGTGTTGGGATGTTACCTAAAATATTAGGCACATCCAAATCCTGAATGGGCCACACTATTACCTATAAAAACAGTGGAAAGTAAATGCCACCGTTGAGATGGTTTTAGGCCCACTGAATTATTGGCTGGAGCTAATACTTTTATTATCCCTTCATCTTAGTGGGAATCACCTTATAAACGGTCCGGATGTTGACCACGAAGGTTTCAATGGGACCCAATTTAGTAGTGAACCCTCTAATACCATGGTGGACAAAAAGCTCTATGAGCCGCAACCGATTGGCTAGTTACCCTGCCACTAACCATGACTAGCCAATGGCTACTGACCGGTGTTATTTGGGCCCAACACGGTGTATGTGTTTCATAAATTCTGTTCATTTATTTATTCAGATTATTTTATGCCATAAGTCCAAAAATTTTCTAGAGGCCACAAATCAAGCTGATATTTTTTTTCCTCCTTTATCTCCGTCTGTAAGGCTTAATCAACAGGTTGGATGTCAAATGAACATTAAAGTGAGCCCCAGGAGGTTTTTAATGGTGGGTATTCAACTACTATTGTCTTCCCCTGACATGGTCCGCATGAGATTGATATCTGCCTCATTTTTTTTGGATCAAACCCTAAAATAAAATGATATGTAAAGATGGATAAATAGGTTGGATAAAACACATATATCATCTTGGTGGGGCCGACAGACCACCTATTCACTGGCCAAACCGTGTGGCAATGAGCCTAACATGATGTATGCGTTTTATCCACAGGCTATCCATTTGTACATGTCATTTTAGGTGTCAGCTTACAAATATGGTAGATTCAAAGCTCATGTAGACAATATAAGTGGTGGTTGAATGCTCACGGTTATGAAACTTTTTGTGGGTCAGAAGTTTTTGGACGAAGGTGATATTTGTGTTTTACCTTCATCCAAGTTCATACGACGAGTCTAAACCGACCGGACGCGGATGGGCTGCTGACAGGTTGAGTAGCTCGCTACTGAGTGACGTCATCATCTTGTGTGGGCTCTACCATGATGTATGTGTTGTATCCACACCGTCCATTCATTTGGAGAGAACATTTTAGGGCATGATCTAATGAATTAGACCGATCTAAAGCTCAAGTGGACCCCACCAAAGAAAACAGTGGAGACAGTGACATGACCGTTGAAACCTTCCTAGGGCCATCATGATGTTTATTTGAGATCCAACCCATTCATGAGTTCACGAAGAAGGGAAAACATAAATATCAGCTTGAACGAAAACTTTTGTAGCCCCGAGAAGTTTTCAATGATAGGAGATCAATCTCCACTGTTTTCTTTGGTGGGGTCCATTTGAGCTTTGGATCTGACTAATTCTTTAAATCATTCCCTCAAACGTTCTCTTCAAATGGATGAACGGTGTAGATACAACACATGCATTACGGTGGAACTAACAGAAGTTGATAACGTCACTTTATCAGTAAGATAGCTACTCAACCTGCCAGTGGGCGTACAAGCTGCTCTACATGTGAGTAGGCTTCCAAGCCGATCACACGGGATCAATGAGGTAGATCCAACGCTGAGGTCGCCCACACCAAAATACTGATCTCGGCTGCATCAAAGCATTAAATGCACTAACCATTAAATGCAAGTATCATCTATGGTGTGTCTGACTCGAGCGTTGGATCTACCGAGACGGATTAGGTGATACCCCGGCTTCATCCAAGATTGTGCGTTCCTTACTGTGAGTTACCGTGGGGCCTACCTTGTAGTATTTATTATGTATCCTCACTGTCTATCCATTTTCAAAGATCATTTTAGGGTACTATACCAAAAACGAAGCAGATCCAATTGTCAGGTGGACCATAACATAGGAAACAATGTCGATTGACCATTAATGGGCCACAAAAGTTTTGGATGAAGTTGATATTTATTTTTTCCCTTCATCCAAGATCATGTGACCTCATCAACAGATTGGATGGTAAATAAACACTATGGAAACATGAAGGTGTGTCCTAAGAAGCTTTTAATGGTAGAATAGTCAATCACCACTGTTTCTTATAGTATGGTTCACCTGATAATTTTTTCTGCTTCATTTTTGACATAACGTCCTAAGATGATCCGGAAAAACGGATGAACGGAGTGGAAACATAGTACATACATCAAGGTGGGCCCCATGGTAAACCCATGGTAAGGGCCGCACCGTCTCAGGTGAGCCCGGGGTCTTACCTAATCCACTCTCTCATCTTGTTATTGGTCTTACGCCTTGAAATAATCTTAGAAAAGTAATTGGTGGAGCAGATAAGCAAATACATCATGGTGGTCCTTCCACAGCTCAGTTTGGACGCAATCCACATCCAAATTCATATGGCTTGACCATGTTGGACGGAAAATAAGCATTTATGAGTGCCCCTAAGAAGTTTTCAACGAATGGTGTTCAAATTTTAAAATTTAGTGTGGTGTGGTCCACTTATATTTAGATCTACCTCATTTTTTAGCTTATGTCCCTAAAATAAGTTGTCATGATAGATGGACAACATGGATAAAACACATATATCATGTTGTGGGCCACACTTGGGCAGTGGAGAGTCACTTCCCAATCCGAGTTAGGTGCACCGTGAGGAGCGCGCTCAACACCAAACTCGGCGGTGAAATGACATGATTAGATTTAATTGGTGGGACCGTATTCCATAAAAAAAAGTCGAGAGTGCCGAAATTATCTTTAAAATAAGCCCGGCGGATCCCACGTACAACCCACCAATAAAAGTGCCAACCTCATTTCACCACCTAAGAGTCTAAGACCTCATAGTGTGGCCCACTTAGTTATTGATTTAATTCATTTTTGGCCCACATCTTAACATGATCCGTTGAAAGTGATGAACGGACTGGATGTGTCACACACATTATGGTGGCCCCACGGAGATTTGGGTCACAGGAGCTCCATGTAACAGGGGCCACAGGAAATCCTCGTCCTCCCAGCTGTCCATCCGTTGTTCCAGCTCAATTTATGGGTCGAGCCCAAAATTGAGGCATATTCAAAGTTCAAGTGGACCACACATAATGATTTCCACCGTTGAAACCTTTCTAGGGTCTGATGTTTATTTGTCATCCAACACGTTCATAAGATAATACATACATGGATGAAAGAAAAACATAATTATAGCTTGATCCAAAACTTTTGTGGCCCAGGAAGTTTTCAATGGTAGACGTTCAATTCACACGGTTTCCTATGGTGTGGTCCACTTGAGCTTTGGATATGCTTCATTTTTGGGCCCAAGTGCTAAAAGTTCTTGATAAAATGGATGGACGGAGTGGATGAAATACATAAATCACTGCAGGAACCACGGACGTGAACAGGAAGGTCCTGTAGGCAAATGATATGTGGGTCCCACTGTGATATTCAGGTGGCATCCACTCCGTCCATCAGTTTCTCCAGATTCTGATAGGAGATAAATCTTAAAATGAGTCATAACCAAAACTCTAGTGGGGGACACTATAGCAAACAGTGGGGATTAAACGTCCACCGTTGAAACATCCGTGGAGCCACAGAAGTTTCGAATCAAGCTAATATTTGGATTTTTTTAGTTCATCACGGTGAGAATAATCTTATGAATGGTTAAGATGGGTCCCACAGAGCTTCCGCTGGTAGGGCTTCCTTTAATCACGGGAAAGTGGCGTACAGAAATCAATGCTTTAAAGTCACCATTGGATTTTTTTTTTTCATTTTTAACCGTCCAATAAATGGCCACCAATCGGACGGTCAGATTATCAAACATGATTAAATATTTAGGTTTATGTACATTTGATTTGAAACCCGGAATTTGGTCAGTTTATATTGACTTGTTGTTATGCCACGTTTGCAATTTTCTAAGTAATTTTAAATTGACTGCGTATGATCCATCATAGTCTGCCAGAGTATCAAAGCATTCTCTCATGTGAGGGTGGGAAAGCGATTATAATCCGTAGAAAATGTTGTGACCCTTCGATCGTATACGTGGCAGACTTGTACAGAAATCTAGGCCGTCCGAATTTCTGATCAACAGCAGGATAGAGCAAAACCCAAAAGGTACGCTTAGAGTTCAATATTAACCGTCTGATTCTTTCCTTTTGAATCTGAACCATTTAATATTAGTAATGGTACGGAAAATGCAAGCGTGCCTTGCTTATGTACCTACTGGGGTTACTTTTCTCAGACGTCGTAGAATCGACTTTACGTGCATCAGATCTATACCGTCCATCAGGTTTACCAACCCCTTGTTTGGTTTTGGTTCCAAAAAATCAGGCTGAATCAACACTCAAGTGGGCCATTCCATGTACCAGAACATGTAAATTCACCTGGTATGACCCATCTGAGTTTTGAAATACAGTGATTTTTGTGTAGTTATTTCATACTGATGAGGCGGATCAGATGAATGGATGGGATGGCCTTAAACACCATGGTAAGCCCTACATACAACTAATGGTGGGTGTCTCATTCCAACTGTTTCCTCTGGTGTGGTCCACCTGAGTGTTATATAATCCTGAATTTTGGATTAATGGTGAACATGAGTCAAAGCACCTGATGGACGGGGTGGATCTTATTAAAATTCCACCCACGTTGACAAAAGCAACCCAGCGAGTAACCTAATGCGGCTTCTTTTGGAAGTGGGGGAATGATCACAGACATTCAAGCCGCGTGGGGAACACTCTGATGTGCAATTTTCATCCAATCCGTCCATTACACTGAACTGAACTGTAGGCCCACCGTGTGCCTTACATCCACGCCGTCCATCCGTTTTGACAGAACATTTTATAGCACGATCGAAAAAATGAAGCATATCCAAAGATTAGGTGGACCACAACACAAGAAACAGTGGCGATTGAATACCCACCATTAAAAACTTCTTGGGACCTCCCGAATTTTCATTTGCCATCCAACCTGTTGATAACGCCATAAAAAACATGGATGATGGGACCACATAAGTATCAAGCTTGATCGAAAGCTTTTGTGGCCCACGAGAAGTTTTTAATGGTCAATCCCCATTGTCTCCTGTGGTGTGGTCCATCTGATATTTGGATCTACTTCAATTTTTGTGATCATGCCCTAAACTGAGCTGTTGAAACGGATGGACCGCCTAGATGTAACGCAAATACATCAAGGTGAGCCCCATAGGAATCCACCCACCTCGGTCTATCGAGGTGCAAATGTACGGTTAGAAAAAAAAATAGCCAACGTCTGAAATTTACTGTCCATTAATAAGAAGTTAGGAATTTTCAAGCTATCTAATTTTGTAATATGAGCTTTCTAGAGTGGGCCCTCCATTTATACCCTTCAACTGGAGTTGCATGCTACGTTTCCAGTATTTTTAGCGCAAGTGTATGAACCATCCAGCTCTACAAGAGTAACAAACATGCTTACGAGAGAGAAGTGAGGGATTATTTGATGCTCAGGCAGCCTACACGGAGACTAAAAAATTGAACACAAGTTAGACATTAACTCAAATTGAACCCACTAAATTGTATTGCAGCTAAGCACATTACCAAAATAAAATTGGCTGAATAATCCTAATATGTGATTCAAGGATACTTATTTGTTGAAAATAGACCACTGAATTCTTTCAATCTCAACCATCTAATAAATGTCCACCAATCTGATAATCAGATAATCAATCAAGGTTGGTCATGATTATCCTCCATTTACTCACAATTCCACCCATTTACCTCCATTTAATCCTATCCAAACTGCCTGTTTAATTGAGAGTAAATGACTTACTTTGTTGTCCACACATATATAGGAGTAAATGAAATGCATTTGAAATTCAAAATATTATGTTTGAATGAGAGTAAAAATCACAATATCACTTATATATATATATATATGTGTATATATATATATATATATATATATATATATATATATATATATATATATATATATATATATATATATATATTTATTTGATAAAATAGTCATATACTTGAGCAAAAAAATGAGGAAATTTTGAACCTCAGTTGGGCCACAAACAAAAAGATTACATACGCAACTTGCCAATATTTTTTAACCATTCATTTAGTTGGCCCACCTTTAAAAGGTGTGGATTATTCTATCGATATGGTTTTAGTGATATAACCTATATTTAGATTGTTTTGAAGTATCAGTTGATTTGGAACTCGGATCAAGTTGAGGGTAAGTCATCTAGGTGACTCACACTGCCAAATTGGATCTGGTCGAATTGAGTCCGACACCTAAAACCATGATTGAGTTACAAACTTAAAAAATAATATTTAACTAAATGAGCATGATCTCCAATTTGTGAAAGATTGTCTACTGAACGCGAGCCATTGTTTATTTTTCATATTAACTGTCCATTAAATATGTAACAACCCGAAATTTCGGCACCCGAGTATGGAGACTCTGATCCCGAGTTCCCGAGTGTTAACTAAATAAAATGCTATTTTAGGAATGCCACACGTGGAAAATGCACCCACGTATGTCCTCAGTCAGATTTATATTCATTCCATTCACAATTAATCAGAGTAACGCATTTCAATTAGCGGATCATAAGCAAAACGGAGGTAACTAAATCTAAAAATATAGGGCTAACACCCTAGATGAACAATTCAATCGCAGTGTAAGCCTATATGAGAATTATATGAATCACAATAAATGTAATAGGAAGGAAAAATACAACTACCAAGAGGGACGAAGCTAGAAGACTACTAAGGCGCCCGTGCGCGCCATCAACTGGTCCTATTCTTGAGACATCTGCATATGTCAAATAGAAGGCGTCAAAACGCCAACATAGTGAAGAAATAACCCCAAGGTTAGACTCGGGATATTTAAATTATAAACAGGTTTATATAATTATATTATTCTTAAGCATGTTGTCAAATCAATCAAGTTAAGGTAATGTCCACATACAAATCATACATCATCCTAGGCTAGTTGATTAAATGCATGGATGTCATAATTCCGCACACAATGCATGTCCCGGGCAAGCCCTGGCCCGACCAACTGGTATCAGAATCCACAGTCCACCTGTCTAGCAGGTTGTAAGTCGTGACTGAGTACACAGCCCGGATGACACAGAGAAATGACATGAGGTGCTCAGGCTGCACGAGTCCCCCTAAAATGCAATGTCATGTATGCATGATTGATTAAAGTATTTATTAGTCCAATTCATTCAGTAAATTGGTGAAGCCAGAATACCAACATCGTATCGTAAAGTCTAACCGGGACTATCTGGCTCCCTGTGATGCGTAACCAATCATCGCCAGTAACCCCTCGATCCAAAGTTGAGTTATCCTACCATGAAAGCCTGGTTCGACCGTGACTCGTCAGTCACGACCAAATCAAAGCAGAAGGTCTCATAGCCCAATTATCAAATATGATTAATTTATTTAGAGGTGCGGGCGTTTCACTCGGAATTATCCCAATGCACGCCCGGGTCGTTCGAATGGTGCACAGGCACGCAAACATCGGCCAAGATCACATTTGTCACAAGGACCACTCGAACAACAATCAGTCACCCCTGTCAATGCTCACTGGTCACTACGGGGAGGCACCACCCCAGCGTAGGCCGACAGCTCACACACGGTGTCCCATACCACCATGCCTGGCTCATGAGACTTGGTGGATCGAGTCGCAATATGGTTTTAAGTGGACTATTCACAGTGGGAACGATGGTATTCTAGATTTCATAGGATGTGATTCAATAATGAAATACAAGAATGATTAGCTCTGATTTGGGCTTATTCGATAGACCTAAGAGGACGACGACAAACCAACAATGGCCACTATCGGTCGACCGTGTCCCGCTTGGTCGATCGAATAAGTCCGTGACTGCCAACCTAGTGGCAGGCAGTACACTATATCCACGGTTTTCAGAGCTTAATCCAAAGCAACGGATACCTTATTATAATAGTAATTTAGGTTATTAAATAACTAATCATAAACATATCTAAGCACCTGGCCCGACCGACTAGCCCGACCGATCCAAAGGACCCGGATGACGTAGCCCGGATGACACAGGGCACCACATACATCCACAATCATAGATATATTACAATATTGTAAATTTATATCATTCAGACATTTCATCGAGCATGTTATCAATCAAACAACCATAGAGGCATTTCATCGAACATGTTATGCACACATCAAAATTAACATATAAACTCAAGCAATCATTAATTAGGATTTGTTGAGAGTAAGCTTGAGGGTAGATCTTCACCTTGGAATCGAAATTACTCGATTCGAATGAGGCCGGAGCGATCCAAATACGGTCCGAACGCTAGAAATTGGGGAATACCTCAATTACCTACAATGAATCGCAAATTTAGCGTTAATCAATTAGGGTTTAATCTAATTAAATGTTTAATTAGGGTTGAGGGTTTTGGTATCTCGGATTTAGGAAAATCCCAAATCAATTCGGTGAATCGGGCCGGAGTTGGAGCATGACGGCATCCACATGGGGCCTTGCCCGATCATGGCTTCCACAACGCACGGGCCGCACCAATACAACAGCCGGGACCCCAAGCCCTAACATGAGCAAACCCTAAGTTAAGGTTTGGACGAATCCAACGAGGGTTTCTAACCATAATGGTCCAAAGATGAAGAAAATGGAAGGAAGAGGAAAAGAAGAAGTAGAGAAACACCTTACCTAGCATAGGGAGGTGAATCCGACCCCAAAGCCACTGGATTTTGGCCGGAGAAGACGCGAGAACGGGCATGGAGGCCGGAGAGGGCTCGGAAATTCGAGATTTCCACGGTTGGAGGAGGATTTGAGGAAGAAATGAGGTTTGAGAAGGGAGGAAGAGAGCTAGGAGGGCTTAGGAGCAAAGGGGAGAAGAGAGTAGAGGAAAGAAATGAGAGAGAGAGAGAGATGGATCGAATGGGGTTTGGAACCCCCATTTTATAACCGACCAGCCATGACCGGTCGGCCGGTTCGCAGATCCGGTCGGCCAGATCCCGCTGTTCACCCATTTTTTCCTTAAAAAACGAGGCAGCACAACAGGTCAGCCGGTTGCCTAGCCGGTCGGCCCATCGTCCCTTGGCCATTTTCTTTGAAAATTCAGGATTTCTTCCCTGCACAGTGAGTTCCTACACAGTCCAGGCTACTTGTCAGCCTTATTTACAAAATAACATTTAAGTAAATGTCATGTTTAATATATGTTTCCATTTACTTTAAGTTATTTATGTAAATAAGGAAGTACCCCCCATTTGGATTTAATAAAAAATACTGGAAAATTGAAATCCCAATAATAAAGATTTTGATTTTCCCCTCTAAGTACAAATCGCAACTTTTTGGCATTTTCAAAACATACCGCATTTTAAATGAAAGGGTTTTTGCCAAATCTAAACTGTTCAAAAAATCTGAAATACCTCAAATAGGCTAAAACACCAAGGTCCGGTAAAATATCCATGATGGTCTCGTCGATCTACTTATGGATTGATAATTCAGGGTTCTTTACTTAGTCTCTACAGACAGCGACATACCCGAGTCAACCCAATCGTCGGAAAACTCTTCCGAACCATGTGATCTTCCAACTCCTAAACTAATTCTATCATTTCTTTGGTAAAAACATTCATTTTAGTCCCAATACATGTGAACACACGTGTGGGTACGCCTATAACCGACACACCGAAGGTAATGCCCAAAGACTTCCAATTTCCAAGTTAGTAAAAATCCGGGGCGTTACAAAATATGAACTAATCAACCAATTAAGGCATAATTTTTGTATTATATATATCTAAAGCAAGGCCCACTAGTCAATGGTTTAATTCGAGTTACATACATGTGTGTAATTTCTAGGCGCATGTATATCACCTAGCGTACTCTCCTGTGTAGTTTCTGAAAGCCTGAATATCATGGATGACCCTCTTCTATAGTATCAAAGATTTTCCGACCACGTAGAAATAAGTGCACCTAAAAAAAAAAATAATAATAATAGGTGGATGATAATGATGTCGTCCAATCAATGGATGATGTGAATGTGTTGAGTTGGTACAACATCCGGCCCTCACAACAAGTTTGCCCATCATAAAAAACACCTACCAAAAAATCTGACCGACCACTTATCAGGTGATCCACACGATGCCATTCGATCTTCCGAATAAGAAGATCCTAGCCACCAATCTTGGGACTTTCTTCACAGGATTATATACCACACTATTGGGTATGATAAATCCTATGCATTGCTACCGATTGCGACCCAACATCAGACTCTGTGGGGCTCAATGAATGTGTTTTTATCCATGCCATTTATTTTTGCCACCTGATTTTAGGATAGAGTCCAAAATTAAAGCATATCCAAAGCTCAGGTGGACCACACCACAGGAAACAGTACGGATAATGACTTCCCCCGTTGAAACCTTCCAAAGGCCTACTGTGATGTTTATTTGTCATTTAGCCTGTTTGTAAGAACACATGGATCTCAATGAAGGGAAAACACAAGTATCACCTTGATATAAAACTTTAATGGCTGAAGAATTTTTCAACAGTAGGAGTTCAATTCTTACCATTTTCCATTGTCTGCTCTATTTGAGATTCACGTATGCTTAAGTTTTGAGCTCATGCCCTAAAATGAGCTAGATAAAAAAAAAAAAAACCAAAGGAATGGCATAAATCATAGTAGGCCCACATAATCGTGACACCACCTATGTATATGGTGTTGGGTCACCCCATTGCATCCTGGGTCACCCCTAGTGAACCCTCCAGCATCAACATTGGGATTGGAAAAGCTCTATAAGCCCCACACTGATGTATATGTTTAATCCACACTGTCCATCCACTTTGCCTCATCACAGATCTAAATCCCAAGTGGACCACACCATAGGAAACAATGGTGATTGAATCACACTTCATTCAAAACTTCTTAGGGTCTACTGTTTCTTATGGTGTGGTTAACCTCATATTTGGATATGGCTCATTTTTAAGCTCACGGTCTAAAATTAGCTAGCAAAATAATCACAGCGATGGATAAAACAAATACATTATAGTGTGGTCCACAAGTCTTTTCCAGCACCGACAAGCACGTACTTCAGTACTGAAGGGTCTCTGTCAAATCTTACTCCGAATCTGGAGTCTTACTTAGCCATGCAAACCGTTGATTTGTACGAGAGACGGTAGATATTCAACGAACGGCGATTGAATGATCCAAGTGTTAAAATATTTTATATATGAGAGTTTCATTATTGGGTGTCCACCTATCCGCAGTGAGGCCCACCATATCAATGGCTTGGATCATGACCTTAGATCGAACTCCTGTGATACGGGCATGTCCTGTAGCAATATGTGGATGTGGATCCTATCATCGTTCAGAGCATCAGGGCCATCCATCAGGTGGACTCTGCTATAGATGGCTTATGGTTTAAAACCCTCACTGATAGTACAATCCAAGCCGTCCCTTCCTCCCACTTGTCCGGGTAGATGTCAACCACCAACTATTAATTTGCTTTTGACGGTCCATTTGTAGGCCATCCATTTGGATGCCCAAGATCATCCTTTTGGGTGACTATTAAACCGTGTTCCATACATAGTAGATTGCACTAATTTCACGGTCTAGATCACCATCTACCTAGCCATGTATACAATGGGGAGTGGGAGGATCTATGGATCTATCATATCCCCACATGACCAAGGGACTGATTTACAGCCATGGTCCATTGTAAAGGACGCGGATTGTATGGTGACTCGAGACTCTATGGGGCCCATTGCCTAATGGAGCATAGGTGAATCGTACCAACAGGTGCATTTTCAAGGCTTCCGTTGCGTACATGAGGCATGGGATGATACTATCCATTTATAGTTGTAAGTTATTCAAATTTTCATAGTTAGCTAAACTATTTAGAAATCTTTCGAGAAGGGATTTGTGGATTATTGTCTTAAAATGATTTATTGATTTATGACAAAAAATTTCGAGTAAAACACCACAGTTATAAAGAGGAAAGGTGTTAGGTAACCTTTTTGCTCGTACAATTATACGGTCTTTACTTAGCAAAACAAACTTTTGGGGATTGGGTTAGTTCTTGTACCCTGAATGATATCAATGCATATGCGATGCATCGTGGTAATGTGATGCCTGCAACAAGCAATGACCTGGGTAAGATAAATCTATCCTGACTCACCTACCTAAAGAAGTGGTTGAATAACTAATCAATCTGAATTTTTGATGGGCAGAAACTTATATTTCGATAAGTCTTAATGCATACACTCGAATTGATTGGGTGCTCATCAAATGCAATGCATGCAATATGTGATGCTGTTAGGTGAAGTAAGCAAGAGAGTTAAGAAAAAAAATATTGCATAGTAATGATGCGAGAATGAATGAAGATTATCAAAGTTGGACAAAAGAATGAATGATTTTATCACAAAGGTTAGATTGAGTGGCTTGGATTGATGTTTCCTATTGCTCGCGCGACTAGAGCTAAACTCCTCTCCTTCAACTCTCACTTTTCCTTGGTAAAAGGATGATATGGTCTTGGACTGGATAAGATTTTCTGATCTTGAAATGAAATGGGAAGGGATATCTATATATAGTTCCTGAGTTCGTATTTTAGTAATTCTTGAGAAGTCCAGGGGGTAAAAGATGGTTCAAAGGTTGGGATTGGTTGTTGCCACATGGTGCAATCTGAGTGGTTGGATCGAGGATGAAGATCATAATTTTGACCAAAGGTGAGGGTAGCGAAGTCTTTTCCATTTCCAATGCATTTACCAAGGAGTCCAGCTAATGTCACCACCTCACCTAATCTCTTTGTGAAAGTTAGAGAATTGCCATGTGATGGGTGACACACATGTAGATCGACCATATCTTTTACAGGGGTGACATCATGACCGCACCTAACCTCCATGTGAAATTTGTTGGGGTTTCACGTAACAGGTGACACATTGAGTGCAGTCCACCAAATAGATTAACCCCAAATTTTGCAGGGGTGCTCTTGGGGTGGTGTATTCCCCTTGGTTCACTGGGTTATGCTTTATTGTGGTCCGAAATGCTAATGGGCCTAAGTTTAGGTTTGAATTTGGCCTGAACTGGGCTTGGACTTGGGCCTGATTTTGGGCTAATTGAGTTGTCTAGGTTGGACTGAGTTGTCTGGGTATTAACAGGGTTTGATCGAGTTGATTGAGTTATTGGGTTTGACAGAGTGCTCTAATCAACTTATCAGCCCTATGTGAGGTGTCTACAAGCCCAAAATTAAAGAACGTGGATTGCGTCCTTCCTTAGAATGGAAGCAAAACGTCCATACTGAGCCGTGAAGGGACCCACAATGATGTATCTGTTTATCCGTGTTGTCCATCCATTTTCTATGACCATTTCAAGCCCTGAGACAGAGAATGAGGCAGATCGATCTCTCAGGTCGGCAACACCAAATAGTGAGCTTGGTTGTAATAAATGCTCCTCAACATTAAATGCAAGTTGTATTAAATGCACGAGTCATCTTTGGTGTGGTCGACCTAAGTGTTGGATCTTCCTCATTTTTAGTCTAATGGCTTAAAATGGTCATAGAAAGGGGAAGGATGGTGTAGATAAACAGATACATCATGGTGGGCCCCTCCACAACTTAATATGGACGTTTTGCCTCCATATTGTGGAAGGACACAATCCAGGGTCCAAAATTAAAACACATGCAAAGCTCAAGTAACCACACCAAGGGAGAGTGGATGTATTTGTCATCCAACCTATTCATAAGGCCATACAGACATGGATAAACAGAGAACAAAAATCAGTTGTTGAAACCTTCCTAGGGCCCACTGTAATGTTATTTCTCGGGTGACATCCACACCACCGCTGCGTTCACCGCAAAGAGCCTCATGTGTCAACATGAAACCCTTGCAAATGAAAAATTACATGATTGGTGAATGGAGCTTATTTTTACACATCACAGATTGCAAGCTAGGTGGGGTCCATGTGACTGTTGTGAGAAATCCACCCAGTTCATCCTTTTGCCAGCTCCTTTAAGAGTTGAGAAAAAGAAAAGAAAAGAAAAAAAAAAAGAGAGGCGGATTTAAAACATAAGTGAGCCACGTGACAGGAAACAATGAGAATTGAATAATCACTGTCGAAATTATACAGGGCCACATAAGTTTTATACCAGGCTAATTTTTTGTGTTTTCATTTCAACCTAGTGGAAATGACCTTATGAATAGTTTAGATGGCACATAAATATCAAAGTGGACCCAAGGAAGGTTTGAATGGTAGGTTTTTCCCTCCCCACTTGTGTTGGAAAGGACAATCACTAAAGCGAGAATCAAATGAGATAAACCACAACGGTAACAATCAAGCAAATCAGCAATCACAAAAGGGCAATATGAATTTTACATGGAAAAACCTTTATGAGAAAAAAAAAAAAAAAACCACGGCACAAAGCGATCACTATGAATCAAAAGTTACAAGAGAATGAATAAAGCTTACCTCGATTTAAGCCCGATACGAAAAAACCTAAGCTAAACAAACCTAATTCTCTCATCCTAAAACTCTCTTAATCCACTTGAGCACGTCTAGGACTCCCCATGTTATCCTTATCCCGCATTATACTCCTTTAAATAGCATAAAATTGTAATTAGAGAGAAATCCTGTGCAAAACCGCACAACCGACCTATACAGTTCGTTGGCTGTCGGGCGACCAATAATGGCCACATTTGTCCAAAGAGTTCACAGTTCCTGTTCGGAGAATTTCGGGTGCCCGACCTGATCCTGTCAGGAGACTGATAGCTCCACTTTACGATCAGCAGTGTCCAGATTTCAGAAGTTATATCCTGGATAATTTTGGACGCTCGACCCGATCCAATCAGTCGTCGAAAGCCCCTTGGTGTCAAGATTGAAGACAACCCCAACAACTTAAATTGGGCTATGACATAACGGATGGACGGAATAGATATCTCACAAAGATCATGGTGATCCCAACCTAGCTTCCGATGGGGGGAAGTTTCTTAAGCAACCCACTTCTCAAAATGATCCTAGTGGCGACACCCCGATGGAGGTTGGTGGACTGTAACATACCATCCAACCGGTTGGATGCGAGCATTTCTCTACGTGACTTCTTCAATTGAGATTGCGTAGGCATTGGGCAGGCTCTTGTGTTAGTTCATCATCATTTATGCTGATTCATCATCCTTTAACGTGGTGCTGAATTCAACCATCCAGATAATTATATTAGTGGATGGGGATGCACCTAAAATCACACTCATCAAACAATCCCAACCATTCAGCAATGGCTATCAAATGGATGGTTAGAAGTAAAATAAAAAATTGTTTCAAATTGGTAGGGAAAATCAGATAGTAAATATTATCTTATCGGTATAACTTTTAGGTAATGCTATATCCAAAAGCGGTTCACTGATTTGGACGGTTTAGATTTCTGTAAAACTATACCATACATTAGTCACTAGAGTGGATTAGGTAATGCTTTTGTCAAGTAATGACATGGGGCACCATTTTATTCGCCTTCCAAACATTTGGTAGAGAGGAGCCTACCAACTTTCAACGGATTAGGTACTACCCTCATCTTTGCAGGGCTGAGGATAGGCTAGATGTGGCATGTAGGTGTCATGTTTGTATTGGTGGAGAGCGGGTTGCAGGCCACATCTTATGTTTACTGATGTGATAGGTCTCTTCTGCCACATCTTATGTTACTGATGTGATAGGTCTCTTCTGACAATTGGGGTGAAGCTATTCATCCATTCCAAAGTGTATGTACTAGCCTGTCTTGAGCTCTGCACCAGAGGGGTAGTACCTAATCTGAACTCATTATCAGGTTGAGCACCTTCTTGACCATATCTAGTAGGCCCAATGGATAATGTCATCAAGCTCAATGCCCAGCGCGGATCTGCGAAAGGCTTTCACAAGCATCTCCTGCGCAAGGAATTTGGGTGGGGCCCACCATGAGGTTTGTGAGAAATCTATATTGTCCAACTGTTTTGTGAGATCATTTTACGCGTTGCAATAAAAAATGAAAGGAATCCAAAACTCAAGTGGCCCCCACTAAAGCAAAAGGTGTCTAAGGAAATTCTTATAGTTGAAACTTCTATGGGGTCCATAGTGATGTTTATATGCCATCTATACTGTTCATAATGTCATTCCTATTGAGATGAACTGTAAACACAAATATTATCTTGATTCCAAACTTTCGTGGCCCCACGAATATTTCAATTGTGGAAGTTCAATCGTCATGTTTTTGGCCCACTTAAGTCTTAGATCCTGTTTAATTTTGGTCTCAACACTTAAATGATCTCACAAAATGGTTAGATGGCATAGATTTCTCACAAACCTCAAGGTGAGCCCCACCCAGATTCCTTACGCAGAGATGTTTGTGAAAGGCTTTAGCAGAAATCCACATCCCTCGACGCCACCCCACCTGACCTAATCCACTGCCACTTTTTACTGGTGCTTTAACATGAATGAGCCTTTTTATTGGACCACGTCATCATATAAGTCTGCAGCCCTGTCACATCCTCACTACAACCTGGTCATGCCTAAGTGCAAACTAATGGTACTGATGTCATGCAATGTGATGTAGACCAATAAAAAAAAGCTACCAGCAGAGATTTCCTACTTGGAAGCCAACAGTGGATCCAGACTCCTTTAACCTATGAGTTTAGCCCTTAGTCATGGTCTGCAAGCACATTGGAAGGAGAGCAGATTGGATCAGCCATGACATGCATCATTTCACTGGCTTGCCAAATGCTTGTCAAGTGGGCCCACCAACTTTCAAAAGATTATTGGGCCACCAACTTTCAAAAGATGGTTAGATAAAGCATGTACTTGACTGTGTTTGATGAGCCAATTGAATGGTGCCACATCATCTCTGACTAGAACTCAGTGTTAGCCCAATCTAACTAGAGTGGAAACAGATTGGGTACTACCCTTGCATGTCCCGAACTTGATACAGGACAAGGCTACGAGCGAATGACAGTGACACATAGGTTTAATCCATACCGTCCATCCATTTTGCCATATCAAGTCAGACATAATCTACAATATAGGCAGATCCAAGGCTCAAATTGACCACATCACAGGAAGTAGCTGTGAAAATGGCAACCACTGTTGAAACCTTCCTAGGGTCCATGGTGATATTTATTTGACATCCAAAAGGTCACATAGACATGGATGAAGGGAAAACACATATCGGCTTCATCCAAAAATAAATGAACGGTGTGGATAAAACTCATACATCACGGTGGGGCCCTCAGACCCCTGTCTGTGCCGAGCTTGGGACAGGCGGAGGATTACCCAATCCGCATCCGACCGAATACGCTCTTCACTAGAAAATGTCCGAAGTTGGTCCTGATCTTTACAACAAAGAAGGGTAAGAAATGGCTTTTCTGACCAGAACATTGCCTTGGCAATTGGGCAAATGTCATAAAAGTAAGGGGAGTTATTTGATACTCTGGCTACGTATGATGCTTGATACACAGGCACTTGAAAATGGTACACTCATATATTAACTCATGTTGGATGGGCTAAATTGTAGATCCTAAAGTCACTAAGTTACAATCCAAAAATCAATCAGATTGGTTGAACAATCTTAACCCTTGATTCTTGGACACTTGTTTCTTAGAGTAAGACTATTGGATATATTTCATTTTTAATGGTCCGATAAGTGTTACTTAATCTTAAGGTCAAATTATCAAATAAGCACAATGTTTGGTTCCTAATCCGTCTAGATTGTACATATAATATGGACTTCTTAGTTTTAATTATGATGTGTCACCAATACAATCTTGAGGTGATTTCTAAGTGCCTGCGCATCATCTATCACACTCCGCCGGCGTAACAGAGAAAAGTTATTCAAATTGAATAATCTAAATTATGGGTCCCACTTTAGATGCATGACAAAGTATGCAGATTGCCTGGAGATCCGGTCACTCGGGATATCCTTACTTGCCCGGCTCTGTAGGGCCTTTGATGATTTATCTATTTTATCCGCACCGTCCATCCGTTTTGCAAGATCATTTTAGTATATTAGGCCAAAAAAACGTAATCCAACGTTCAATTAGTGGAGATAATGATATCCACCGTTGAATCCTTTTAGGGCCCACCATAATGTTTATTTTCCATTCAACCTAATAGAACGGTTGGGTGGTCCACTTAAGCTTTAGATCTACCTCATCTTTTTCGGCTTGTGCCCTAAAATGACCTGCAAAACTAATAAATTACCTGGATAAAACACATACATCACGGTGGGCCACACAGAGTTGGGTTGCCGGGTTTATTCCTGGTGACCCGGTCTCTGGCCCATCCGCATCACATGATAAACAGGCGAGACTCCTGTGTTATTTTGCTCAAGTGACTCCTCAACCGTACATCAATGGTAATAGGGGTCCCACTTTAGATGCATGATCAAAGGGAGAGAATTCTGTGTTAGTTCTGCACAATTTAAAAAATGGATGGTGACCCTTCAACCGTACATACCCAGCATCAGTTGTACGGTAATTTGGAGTGTCCAAATCACTGAACCAATATAGTATAATAAAAAAATTCATTGGGACGATGACAATGACCATCTGATTTTTTTTCCTTTTGAATTTGGACCGCTCACTTTTTACTTTTAACCATCTATTTTATAGTAATTAATTGGATGGCTAGGATGGCTTGATTAGTGTGATTTTAGAAACGGCATTGGGACCCACAATCAAGACGTGGCAGATGTAAGAATAATGAACCAAAAGATACTGTCCAAACACATGTTTGGTGGACATTTTTTGGACGGTTGAGATGATAGATATTCTGACCGTTCTCTTACAACAAACAAGCGTTCATTAACCAGGCGCGGTTTGGGGATCCACCGACGTCAGTGGGTCCCTAACTGTTGGGCCAACTGTGATGTATATGCCTTACATCCACACCGTCCATCCATTCTTGACAGATCATTTTAAGACATGATAAAAAAATGAAGCAGATACAAATCTTAGGTGGACCATACCACAGGAAACAGTCGTGATTGAATCCCCACCATTAAAAACTTCATGGAGTCCATCGGAATGTTTATTTGCCATCCAACTTGTTGATAAGGTCACAAACACCTGAATAAAAAAACCCCACAAATATCTTCTTGATGTAGAACTTTTGTAGCCTATTTAATGGTTGATTATCACCGTTTCCAGTATGTAGTCCACCAAAGGTTTGAATCTGCTTCATTTTTTGAATCGTACCCTAAAAAGAACATTCAAAACCGAAGAACAGAGTGGATATAAGGAGCATACAACAAGGTGGGTCCCACGGTTAGGGATCCCACCCCCTGTGATACTAACCAAGGCTCTCAATGGAGCAGGTCAGATCCAAGATCAGATTCGCTCTAAATTCATAAAATACAGATTTGATCTTAAACACAGGTTTGATTATTTAAATTGACCAAATTTGGATCTTAAAATAGGCCCAATTACTTAAATGGACTGTATTTGGATTCACAAACATACATCCAAGTTCTATCCGAATCCCGATCCAGATCTTGTCACCTTACTCTACATGTTATGTTCATGCTGGCCATCCATTTTCCATATTATTTTAGTCTATGTCTTAAAATTGAGACATGTCACTCCCAAGTCCACCATATCACAATAAATAGTGGGATTTGTATCATTTTTCTACTTAAATTAGACTATATTATATTATATATTTTTTTATATTTGCAATGGGGTGGATTCGTACATAGATCTAACCTATATCTGATAGTTATTTGGATTTTGGATCGAAAAAAGTAGATCTAACTATTTATAAATGGACTAGAAATGGATATCACCTTTTGGATCCGACTGATCCGAATCCATAAACCGATATTCAAACTTGGAGCTAGATCCAACTAGATTCGATCCAAATTCAACCTATTGAGAAACCTTATTTGGATACGTTATATCCATGCAGGCAGTTCTGCCGGATCATTTTTATGGCATGAGTCCAAAATCGAGGCAGATCCAAGGTCAAGTGGACCCCACATCCCGAAACAGTGGTGATAATGATGATAACCGTTGGAATCTTCCCAGGGCCCACCGTGATGTTATTTTGCCATCCAAACCTGCTCATGAAATCGACAACACCAGTTTCCCAAGTGTACTTCAGTAGTTATTTCTCAGAGAGGGTGTTATGATAGGGTGCCGTGCCACGGTTGCAGGTTTACACCCCCAAATGGCATCATTTAAGATCATCTGAACCGTTCATGCTCTGGATCTATGCTACCCGGGACATCCTAAGGAGATTTGAGTACGAAGATGAATATTTTTTGTCTCACATTTAAATCCAAAATTCAAAGGTCAGGATTATCAATAAAGATTTATAAGAAGATGATAGTTTCTAGATTGTAGTAGCGAGGCTATGAATGGTTTAGATCATCCCAAGGAAGCACTTTGGGAGTGGAGACCTGCCACGGACCGTACCACCAACCATTTGCTGCAGTGTGGTACGGTGGCACCATACCCTAGCAAAACCCTTCCCAGGCGAGTTCTTTCCCAGGCCGGAGGTCAGTTGATCCCTGACTGTGAGCCCACCTTGATGTAGGTACCTTACATCCACGCTGTCCATTCGTTTTGAAAGATAATTTTACAGAATTATGAAAAAAATGAAGTAGATTCAAATCTCAGGTGGACCACACCAGAGGAAAAAGTGGTTATTGACCATTAAAAACTGTTTTGTGGGACACAAAAGTTTTGTATCAAGCTTATCTTGTTATGGTACCTTAATACATGTCCTTGTAACCTTATCCACAGCTTGGATGGAAAATAAACATTCCAGTGGCCCCTAATAAATTTTTAACGGTGGTTATTCAATCACCACTGTTTCCTCTGGGGTAGTCCACCTGGGATCTGCTTCATTTTTGGCATTATTCCCAAAAATAAGCTATCAAAGCCGATGACCGGAATGGATGTAAGGCACATACATCAAGGTGGAGCCCACTGCCATGGATCCAACGTAGCTCTCGTCCTTCTCTTAAATCACGCATCAACCCTATGAGTACCGATCCGTCTGCTCGCTCTTAACAGGATTTTTCTGTTTGCCTATCACCTGTTTGGTCTAGTTCATCACTGACGCTATTAGAGCCAGTTGGACCAATCAAAGGCAGGCAAATTGGTAAATCCTATTGAATTTAAGTAGACAATCTGGATTCCAAGGCCTATTTGTTCATAAGGATTGGCCAATCAATCCGAGGTCACCTCCACATTCAGGCCAAAAAGACTCGTGGCATGGAAATCCCTTCTGTGATCGAACCGCCGTGAAAGACATTGAGACATAGTTGAAAACTCGACTCAACTTGAAACCGAGTTGAGTTCAACCGAGTCAGAAACTCACACGAGTTGCTTGAAAATTTGGACGAGTTTTAGTAAATTTTAATATTTTAAATAAAATTAGTAGGCATTTTTACCACAAAATTCCTTTCTAAAATTGAATTTTACAAGTAATATCTCTACGAATCATATGAAACCCATTATCTACTAAATAAACTCTGTTGGGCCCACCATGAATGTACGTGGTTTCTGTCCATCCATTTTCCCGTTCAGGAGTTGAGCCCAAAATTGAAGCATATCCAAAGCTCAAGTGGATCACACAAGAGAGAGTGGGAATAATGATTTCCACCTTCGAAGCCTTCTTAGGGCCCACAGTGATGCTTACTTCGTAAGATCACACAGACATGGATGAAAGGAAAAAAACCAAATGTAAGCTTGATCCAAAGCTTCGGTGCCCCCAAGAGTTTTTCAACAATAGACTTCAATTCACACTGTTTCCTATTGTGTGGATCACTTGAGCTATATATATGCTTCATTTTTTGGCTCAACCCATAAAATTATATGATAAAATTGATGGACGGAGTAGATAAAATAAATAAATCAGGGTGGGCCCCACAGAGTTTATACTGAGTTGGTAAGAAATCCGTTGATTTTTGGAGGCATTATTATATAAAATTCAAACTCCGAGGGAATTTTGAGGTAAAAAAGTAAAAATCACCAAAATTTATGCCCCCTCCCCCCCCATAACTTCAATCCTTCTATGTTCCCGTTAGATCCAACCCGTCCAATAGGTTCGCTCGACTGTAAGTAAAACATGATGAAAAATCAGCCCCATCCACTCATTAGGTGGGCCACATTATAGAAAATAATATTTATCCATTGATAAATAACAAATAAAATTGCGGTCCACTTAGTGAGTGAATGTGGCTGATAAATTATGTTGAGCTGAGTTTGACTGAGTTCTACCGATTTTTTCTTGAGTTTTTTTACTGAGTCATGACCAAATCAAGTTCTACTGAGTCAAGTTTTCTCGACTTTTTCAACTATACTCAACAGATACATTACCTTATTCCACAGTGTACGGTTTCCAATTCTTCTGTCCCAATGGCATCATCACCCAACGTACTGGTCCCAATCGTTGGGTTGGGTCTATCAACTAATCTAGCATGTGAGTTTGGTTACCAAAATAAGCAAATGGCCCACTGGGCTGATTGGGCAACTCGGACTCTATCCGACCGTCGATCTCTCTAGATGAGTTCATGTAGGTTTCATGTCTGACGAGACAGTGTGATCACCGTCCATTTGGGAGGGCCCACCAAACCCAGTTTGCCGCCTGTTATGCCAACATAGCAGCGCCACGTGGCACCAGTCCTCGTGAAATGTGGTAACTTACCCACGTGTAAGGGCAGAGCCGTTTCATTTCACCCACTGACAGCCATTCTTGGAAGTCTTTCCAAGCTGTGGACTTTTGAATTCAAACAATCACGGGTCATCCGAGGATTCTACATTGGAGAGCTAGTACACTGGCGTTATAACCAACGGTGGTGATTCATCCATCGAAACACATGACATGCAAGTGTGGGCAATCTTGACCTTCCAAACCGAAGGGCCCCTTTTGGACGGGTCGTATGCTGAAAATCACAAATTTGGATTATACTTAACGGGAAATGATGCTCAGAAAATGATAGAATCAACGGTTACAATTCAACGGAGAAATCGTGTGGCCTTGGCCTGTTTGGATACCACCAAATAAGTTACTTATAAAAATAACTTATTTTTAAGTCATTTAGGGGGGCCGTTTCAATCGTAAGTTACTCAAAATAAGCTACTTATGCCTGAAGTAACTTATCTTAATAAGTTGAAGTGATTAAATAACTTTTAGCACAAAAAAAATTACTTATAATTGATCTTAAACTAATTTTTTATTATTATTATTATTATTATTTTTTTTTTTTTTTTTGGGTTAGTACACACACC
Organism: Liriodendron chinense; assembly: GCA_003013855.2. Taxonomy (NCBI): domain Eukaryota; kingdom Viridiplantae; phylum Streptophyta; class Magnoliopsida; order Magnoliales; family Magnoliaceae; genus Liriodendron; species Liriodendron chinense. The sequence continues at coordinate 2,033,385 of PVNU02001090.1, read as the reverse complement.
AATGTCAGCCACTCCCACGTTCCAAATAGAAACCATGACCTCAATGTTGAAACGAGGCTATCTTCACTCAGCTCTGCCACTTACCAAACTTATTTCAAACAAGTTACTCAAAAGCAACTTATTCGATGATATTCAAACGGCCCTTACTTTTTACGGTAAATGATTTTATGGTTGTGTTTGGATGGAAGCAAATGAAATCCATTTGAAATTAAAATATTCCCTTTAGATGGAGTAAATGAGAAGAACTGAAATGCATATGAAATTTTCAAAGTATTCACAAGAATGCATGTGCTATCCAAAATTAGCATTAATGTCCCAACTTAGTGTATATATGCCATATTTAATAGAATGTTTGTAATAAGCCTATTGAAATATATACTTTAGAAAAAAAAATGAGGAAATTTTGAGCTTTAGGTAAGCCACGAACATAAGGATCACAAACAACCAACTTGCGAATATTTTTTAACCATCCATTAAGATGGCTAATCCTTTGGATGGTTTGGATCATTCTTTGGGGTGATTTTAGTGATGTGGCCGATATTTGAATTGTTAGGGAGTATCATTAGCGTGACATGTGTATGACGGATATGGGTATAGTTGCACCTTTATTTACATGTGTGATAGCTCGAAAAGGCATTTTACCCCCCTCATTTACTTCCAAATCCTCTTGGAGAGGATTTCATTTACATGCACATTACTCTCATTTCATCCCATTTACTTTCATTTACTTCCATCTAAGCACACCAAAAATCCCATTTACCCTCATTTACTTCAAATTTCACTCATTTACGTCCATTTACTCCCATCCAAACGGCAAAGAGTGCTAAAAGCTACTGAATTTGTATAATTTTTTTTTGTTCCCTTTTCTACTTCTCTCGGGTCCATGTTAAAGGAGGCTCTCTCTCATGGTCCTTATCAAAGGAGGCCCCACATGATGGATTGTCCCCATTGAATGTAAGTGGGGCCTACACGCTGGAAATTCACATCAAAGGTGGGCCTCACATGATGGGTGACGCCATATTAATATGGGCCCACATAATGGATGATCCATGTTAAAGGTTGGCCCTTGGCCCTTAATGATAAATAGCCCACATCCAAAGCCGCCCAATATGATATACGACCCATTTCAAAGGTGGGGCCTACATGATAGACAATTCACATCAAAGGTGGGGGGCCCACATGATGAACAGTTCACATCAAAGGTCCGTCCTTATGATGAATGACCTATATCCAAGGTGGGCCCCACATGATGGACAATCCACCTTCAAGGTGGGGCCCATATGATGGACGATCCACATCAAAGGTGGACTTCACAGGATGAATGATCCACCTTAAAGTGGGCCCTAAATGATGGACAATCCACAGTAGAGGTCAACCCTAACGATGAGTAGCCCACATCCAAGCCAAGCTCCACATGATGGATGGCCCACATCGGAGGTGGGGCTCACATAATGGATGGTCCACAGGATGGGAGGTGAATATTAAAGGTGAACCCCACATGATGGACAATAACATTAAGGTAGGCCCCACATGATAGAGGACCAATATCAAAGGTGGGCCCTACATAATGGACGGTGCACATCAAAGATGGGCCCTACATTAAAGGTTGGCCCCTACTGATAAATGACTCACATTCAGGGTGGGGCCCTACATGATGGACAACCCATGTCAAAGATGGAGCCCACATAAATGGACAATGCACATCAAAGGTTGGCCCTACATGATGGACAATAAATCTTTGGGTGTACCAAACAAACTTAAGGGATAATTACGTATGTGATGTTATAAGCAAAACATGCTTATCTACATTTTTGTTGACCTTGTTTACCAAAAAAGCTTATTTATCAAGTAAGTAGAAACTAAAATAAGCTACTTAAGGCATAATTATCTAAAGTAACTTACAATCCAAACGCCCCTAAAAGAAAAACCACCCCTTTTAAAATAGCAGTGAACCATTATTGTAGTTTATCTCACATCTTAGTAAGGGTTATTTGGTAGCAGCAGATGTTCATAACTTGACTAGCCTAAGACAAACAACCATAAAAATCATACTAGCTTCGCCTTGTTTTCTCATCGTTTTAGAGCTTGTTATTACATAAAATTAGAGACTACCTTTTCACTATTATGATACAAGGCGTAATGACATATCCAAGCAGGCTCAGGCTTCACTCTCATATGTGATTTGACAATCTCTCCTTTTGAGAGTAAGCAAAAGCCCCTCCTAATACTCTCTCATATGTGATTCGACATTCTCTCCTTTTGAGAGTAAGCAAAAACCCCTCCTAATACAGGCTTCTCTCTCATATGTGATTCGACAATCTCTCCTTTTGGGAGTAAGCAAAAGCCCCTCCTAATACATGCTTCTCTCTCATATGTGATTCGACAATCTCTCCTTTTGGGAGTAAGCAAAAGCCCCTCCTAACACAGGCTTCTCTCTCATATGTGATTCGACAATCTCTCCTTTTGGGAGTAAGCAAAAGCCCCTCCTAATACATAGGGGCAGCATTAGAAGTGCGAGGAGGATTTTCGAGCAGGTCACTGAACTCCTATCGCTATTGATTTGATAGGTCCAAACCTTTTTTGTTTTGACATACTTCTGCCACATGTGCAAGTATACTAAAAGTGTTATCATCCATCTTAAAACACTGGAGATGTGCCACATGTAATCTTTGGTGTCCTTCGTGCGCCGCATTTGTTACATGTGCCAAGTTATACATACAGCACATGCTGTGTACGCCACCATACATCTTCAATCATCCCTCATACACCACATATGCAGCTATACTTTTTTAAGCACCACACATAAATCATGTGCCAAGGTGTTAAATAATTTCTCCTCAATTCCAAGTTGTGATAAATGACATGAGAATAGCTAGTCCATGATAACTTGTATAGGACAGACAGGACCAAAACTAGCCCAAAGCAGCTTGACTGAACCAGCCAGACCTAAATAAGTTCTCCAGAGTTAAAATCTTGCTACTAGCAAACAGGCCTTAAGAGGAGGTGACACTACAGACCTCGGTGGACTGGAATACGGTAGGGCCTTTTCTTTTGCTGTGAAGAAAAATAGATGATCCTAACTTGGGTTCCAAAGAGACTGCTAAATATAAAGAATTGATGGTCAACATTTAGTACAGGATAGTGAAGCAAGCATATGGATGGGATTGTTTGATATGTGTGACCTTTTGAAATAGTCCATCCATGGCAGTATGTTGTAAAGATGAATGCAGACCTAAGGAACACATCAAGCCAGGCCCTAGAACCATTGGGGATCGCAACATACTACTATGCTCCACAACCGAATTCGACAATGGCCCACTCCGTGGCAAAACTCACTAGAGCCTATGTCCAGGTAGCCTTTTTCCACCTTGCGATGGCTTTAACTTTGGTGCAAGTTGCCCTTCCATAAGTTGCCCTAGGAGCTGAGGTACCTGATGGCCCATTCTGTGGCGTCTATGTCCTAGTAGCAATTTCCACCTTATGGAGACTCTCACGCTAGTCTAGGTTGCCCCTTCCATCAACTGCCTCTACCAGACTTGAATGCAGGATAGGGTGCTGGCTCTGATACCAAATGTTAATAACCCAACTACCAAGCAATAGATCTTAGGCTAATAGAACTCATCAAGCTAGACCCTTAAATAAATGGTGATCGCAAGGGTAAAATGGCATGTGTCGGCTTTGCAAAACAGACAAATCTTCATACTTTGACAAAGTGGGCCCAAGAGTCAGAAATCTGGCCGACTTATCTATTGCCTCCCATCATGAATGGATGATGCCCCAAAAATATCCTCAGTAGGATAATTGCAACCTTTCATTTAGTGGCCTACAAAATAGAGAGCTAAAGACAACATTTGTCTAAATTCAATTGAAAGAAGTCGCAAGGTTGGTCGCTAGCATCTTCCAATGGATGGACTCTTGGGGCATGGTCCAGCCATGGCGGGATGCAACAGTCCAGCCATTTAGATGATCTAACCATGGCCCCACTTTTTTATTTTTACTTTTAAGATGCTTTAGGTTTTCCTTAAACCATGCATGTGAATGGGTTTGTCTTTTAATGCCTGTGATGAAAATCAATCCAATCCATTCATTAAGTGGGCCACACCAGTGGATTCAGTCTAGCCATTAATGTCAACATGTACATAGTACACATATTTGTGTATGTGGATAAGTGCTTTTATCAATTACTTAGTGCTCAAATTTCCCTGTGGGGTGGAACTAACCATTTGAAGAATGAAACAAGTGGTATCTCTATAATAAAACTATGCTAATTACAACCACGTGTACCGTGGAGAGGGTGACTAGTTTGGAGTATCTGAACAGAGTGTCGGTGCGTTATGATTCATAACGTACAAAAACACACTTGATCGATGATCTTAACTAGTCAATGGGTGTGCATCAAATGGACGGCTGAAATGAGAAGTAATCAATGGTCTGAATTCAACAAACAAATGGATATTAGTCAGAGATGAGAATAGTATGATGTATACGGCAAGTATTTTGGATGGTTCGATTTAGGTACTCAGTATACCCAACAAAGCAAGCTTCATTCTTCATTCTGGTGTAGTCACAGTTACATTGCATGAATGCAAGTAGAATCTCATTTGAGGTAGGGCATGTTTGGATGCTTCATTAATTGAATTGAAGTAACCGAAATGTTATGGTAGTGCCCAAAGAACTACTCGCTATAGGACATGTGGGCCCTAATGTGGATGGAAAACAGTCCAAGTGGGCCCTAATGTAAATGGAAAACAGTCCAAGATAAACAGATTGGAATCTTAGCCATCTGACAAGTTGCCTTCAAAACAATGGTAGAAAAGAAAAAAAAAAACTGTTTAATGGCCAAAACTAAGTGGTTGAGGAAGAAAGTGTACAGTGGTCTCCTAAGTGTGATTTTTGAAACATTGGCTGTCCATAATGAGGGTCAATATATGGACAGTCCTGATTGACACAACACCCTGCCATGTGTACCATATCTAGATGATTCCACCATATTCTATGATGCATCCACCATATTCTATGGTGCAGGACAACTAACCACTTGCTCTAAAAGCTCAAACGGTTGTGGTGAATCAATCCCTTCATCCCATAGCCCAGGTCGAGAGGGCCCCGAATCCACGAGTCACCCTAGGCCCTCAGTTGAATCCTCCTACGTGGGCCCCGAATCCACGACCCACTTGAGCTCGGTGTGAAAATGCCCCTGCATTATTCACCCTCAGTGAGGAGTTTCGAACACGAGACCTCCTTTTTTTATACCAATTTGATGCAAGACAATTAACCACTTACTCTAAAAGCCCAAACTGCTAGAGTGTGGTGAATCAATCCTTTTATCTCATAGTCCAGGTCAAGAGGGCCCCGAATCCACGAGTCACTCTAGGCCCTCGGTCGAATCCTCCTACATGGGCCTCGAATCCATGGGTGAGTCCGAATCCACGGTCCCCCTGAATCCACAGGCGTTGAGTCCACAGCCGACCCCACCCTGAGTATGCTCCTGAGTCTAGAGGCCGCCCAACTCGAGCCCGGTGTGAAAATGCCCCTACAAGTTCTTCCAATTCTAGGATATCATCTCCCTTGGAGTAAATCAATTCCCTGAAGTGGTAATGACAAGGTTGGCTTGGCACCATTCTGATTTACGATGACAGCCAAATCCCAAATCGCAATTCCATGTATTTCAGGTCAAAACTAGAACCATCATAATGGTAACTAGGGTCTAGTCCCTTTTTACGGATGGAGTAGTGCTTCCCGCACATTTGTCATTTCCTCTCTATCGACTCGAGTTAATTGCAATCCATTTCAATTTAGCATCCAAACACTCTGTTAGCTGACCATGAGAAGAACAATTCCTTGAAATATATCTCAAGACTTGCACAATAGGTACCAAAGAGCAATAAAAAAGTTTTAGATCCACCGATTTCTTGAAACGAAAAATAAAATAGTAATTTAGAAAAATCCTGACCTTGGTCCTCGACCTACCGAAGAAATCGCTTAATTACTGAATTTAGTACAGGCGATGCCAATCCTCTCCATGCAAAGTCCTTCTCTGCCGATCCCACTGCAACTCAGGGATGTTTCGTCTTCAACACAAGTATTTATATGCAATGTTATTTCTGATTTCCATAAAAAAACAACAAGTCTCTATGATTTGAGTGCCTTTCCAGCTGCTCAACTCAACCCTTCGAGTTTAGATGGAAGCCTAGATGATTGGTGGACCATCTAGGTTGACATCACTTCTGTCATTATGCTAACTAACAGGTTTCTGCCATCTTCAAATTGTAACTGATCACTGCCAGTGTTGCCTTTATATGCCAGTTGTCGCTGAGGCCCTTGTCATCTGTGCCATGGTGCCATTATTTCCAAACCACTCTTGAGCCAAGCAATATTACCTAAATCTGTGACTATTGAAGCCAGCTCATGATTTGAGATGGGTGGAGGCCCCACAAACTCAACAAACTCTGGCCCCAACAAAGAGCTTCGAGAATGGCCCCCGCTTTTGGTCCCACCACAGCAACCATGCCCACATCGGGATGGCACCTGGTGCTCACTGTAAACACTGTCTGATTTGCAGATCCCAACATTAGGTTTGGAGGCTTGGATCAAAGGCCCATGGATTGGACCAGGTCTTGACGATATAGAGAAGTTTGCTCCATCCGTTCGACTGTATGGGCTAAATGCACTTACTCTTGCCATTGGCCGAACGAGGGTAGGTGGGTCTTTTGCCTCCATCCTGGGACGATCATCTTCCATCCAAACCTTGTCTTCAGAGTGGTCAGATGTGTTCTCCAGGGAGCTAACAACATCTTTTCCTTCCAAGGACTTGATGGAATTGCCATCCCCATTCGACAGAGTTTCTTCTGAAGATCCTTTGGTTTTCTCTATGCTGTGATCTTCCAACACATTACAAGATGTGGCCATTGACCTGTCAATCTCAATGCACCTCCGCCTCAGAGTGGAATTCCAGTGGTTCTTTATGGCATTGTCCGTCCTCCCTTCTAGTAGTCTTGCAATCACGGCCCATTTGTTTCCATGGACTGCATGGGCAGTAATTATAATCTGGTCCTCTTCGTCTGCAATGAACTTTGGCTCAGTCAGTTTTCCTCATTAAAAACCACCACATATCCATCATGTTTTATATAAATAAACAGAACAGAATTCTCACTGAAACTAGAAGCATTACGTATATCAAGCCATGCCATGCCTCAACTGACCACTACATGTGCAAATATAATATAAAAAAAGAATATAGTGCAGGGGCCATGGCTCTTTGTCGATTGCGATCCACCTGAATACTTGAGATGCATTACCTTCACCCACTGTCGTCCCAATGTTGTGGGACAGCAAGACTCGAAGGGCTTCTCTCAGACCAAAAGCCTCTGCTTTTGGCTGATTGCAATGGGGGATGGGACCACAAAACATAACTACCACCCTCCATATCGCATTCCCCCAATACCTGCCTTGGAGCCATCAGTGAATGGAAGACTGCTGAAGTTCATTCGAACATTATGGAGGGTGGTGGGCATCATGATGATGAGCTTTTAGCTTACCCATTAACTTTACTTCAAATGTCTTACGATGTCCTTAAAATAACTAAGGTTCTGTCCAGGAAAACTAATTGCGGAGGCAAGGATGTCCAATACCTACTGACATCATATATTGCAGAGATCAGATTTTATGTGAGTTTATCAAAATAATGTTGGTTCGAGTTCTCTCTGGACTCGGTGACATGTAAAGCTCAGACCCACCTGTTTGGCTATGATTAAGCAAAGTACAAACCCACTCACTAAATTTAAATGAACCCAACCAAAACACAATCAATCCAAGAGAACACTAGAAACTAATATATATGGAAGACATAATCCTGTTCAGAAGATATTGAAGATATCTTTATGTTTGCTTATGTGCATTCATATGCATTCATATCTTTATGTTTTACTTGTAGTGCTTGAATGTCAACATTTAGTGCCTCCTGAAATTAACTAGCTTTCAACCAGTACAAGTGTACACACTTCACTGGTATGCCTTCACATTGTACTAGAGATTATCATTAATTTACAAAGTTCCCAAGAATAGTGTCCATTTTCACCCAAATGCATGTGTCACCATGGAATGTACACCAAAATGTTACTCATGCGAAGACCTCCACAGCAAAAAAAAAAAAGGAATAGAATGTTAACCAAATGTAAAACTCAATGCTGCCGTACCTTTTGTAATGCAGTTAAAAAACCAGCATAAATGTAAGATTCAATAGGGGAGTACAATTCTTCCTTTCAAACATTAAGAAGGCACTGGCTTTCCTCCAAGTTCTTAGTTGGGTTTAGAACACAAAAAGGTGTAAGGTACAAACCCCAAGGAGCAGCCAATGCAAACAAGGATGCTTCTCCTTCAAATAAATCTATCTCGTTGTAAACAATAATCCTAGAAAAAATATAGAATAAAACAGCCAAAAGATACGTCAATAATCTCTTTTTTCCAACCACTCAGGCAACACATCATCACCATTTGGCATCCACATCTTTTCTGTTGTAGGCTTTTAGCGATCAACCCAGTTTGTTTAATCTAGAGTAGTGGGCCCCTCATGATTTTTGTTCCTCATGTTGTATGTGTTTTTTTTTAAAATAAAATTGCATTATCAGTTTAAGAAAAAAATGGTTTCAATGATAGGAAGTCTAAGCCAATCTTCACCCAAACCCTTAGTACGGGTAGGTTGTGATTTTAGATGACAAATTTCATGCTTACACACAGACTTGGCAAAAATGAAATAAGAAATGAGTGGTGTATTTTCAACAAAGGTGTGCATTAAAAGACTAAACTCCTCATATGATATGATAGAATATTAGTAAGAGATAGTGTTTAATGTATATACCTTAGGGCTTGTTTGATTACGAGGATTCCTTGGCAAAAGAAAAAAAAATCTCTTTATTTGATGTTTTCTCCTATTTGATTTGTAAGGAAAATCATGGATTCCACAAAGTCATCATTAGCGTTATCCACATTAGTTTTTCCCTAGCATAAGATACAAGGTGGCTGTTGTCTAATATAATGGGATTTCATAAGAGTTTTCGTTGCAAATCAAACACAACCCACTCTTTTATCACTGTGGCAGAAATCATTATTACACTGTTGGTTTCTTTTCCCCCCTTTCTTTTCCCCCTTATCAAATTGGCCCTTAGCGGCAACCGTAAAATGATAATGGCAGGTTTATTAGCATCTACAACACCACTCAAGCTATGAATCTAACATGCAAACCAAAATTGACTTTTTTCTTAGACTGCTTTTGCAGCTATAGTGGTGACTTTAACCACATTATGTGCAATTGAACTTTCTGTATAGAAATGGGAGCTGTTCTCATGTTCATGGTCCTAGGACCTAGATTCAAACACTAGGTTTGACAATAAAGGAATGAATTACTCAGATAATCATCATATTTAAGCCTAAACCATGCAAAAGATACTTTATCCACATCCACATTATATTCTGTCATTTCCTTGCTGCTTTCTCAATGCATGCATGATTAACTCCTTGGCTCAGAAATAATTTATGGCTCTCAAGGTCCCTCATGACTCTATTGCATTTCGAATTTGGGTAGCTAACTTCTGACCTCTTCTATACCCCTTTGTTATATGATGACATTAATACTTTGGAGTTCGGAGTATTTAATGAATGATACCATTCTGGGTGGTTGTGTTGAGGAATGAGTTTATGCAGAGAGCATTCAACTTCAAATGACATAAAGGGGTACAGGTGCTAGAAAAATAGAGCTCTTAAACGCTTGGGCGTGGTTGTTCTGACTTTATAGAGATGACATATTTTGTTTTCAATTCCCTGTGTAAATTATCCTTGGGGCGATATGTGAAATTCTCACAAAATTATCTTTCAGTGAATACAGAACTGTTGGCATTCGGCATTCTTTCTTCCTTCAAGTAGAAAGTTGGTTCTTCTTCCAGATCGAAGCCCCACGGGGAACACAGCCCACCAATGGAGGACAGCAAGAACTCAATCCTGAAAAGTAAATGAGAGCATACCAGAGCTGCGTACAGCTTTTCTAAAGATTCCATGGAGGAGGGTATTTTTATCATTTTCTTACTCCCATATCACCATTTTTATCACATCTTGGACTATGGATCCCTTGAATATGAAAAATGTATTCCTATTAATCAGTAGAACTCTCTTAGCTGCTTCTTTCTCTAGCCCACATCAATAAGGACCTTTCAATGAATTGATTCAATAGCAATTCCCCATACACTTGAGGGTCCAATCAGTAACTATATCATCACGAGTGTCCTTATCGTTCTTGTACATCCTCATACTCATGTTAGAAACCGTTTTCCCCTCTCTTCCCGTGTCATCAATCAGATACCTTGGATGCATGTAACTGCCTTCCTCTATTACCATGTATCTTTCCATGCCTCAACGTTTTTCACATCCCATTCTAGCATCATGTTTCCTGCAGTACTTTAGGCTGTGATCGGATGCATTACTTAATAAAATAAATGGGTCTTGAGGCAATCCACTGGTGATGAATTATGATGCAGCGGCAACTGACCATTCCAGAAGGAAGGCAGGGTGTTGTGGGATAATTTGCCATTTTCCATATGTTGGGAGATTTGAAAGGAAAGGAACAAACATATTTTCAATGACTCTTAGGCACCGATACAAGCTCTAATCAACAAAGTAAAGAGCTCCATTTTTGACTTGGCATCCATTTCTAAGGTGTTAAATAACTAGAGGACGTCGGTTATTCTAGAAGATTGGGTTTTGGAGGTGGATGAGACCTGCATCTGCAGACTTTCGGGCAGCTGGATGGCACCTCCTGTGGACTTGTGGAAGTTCAACATCTGCAGTGTGTCTAACGGTCTCCAGGTGGCTGCAATCATCTCTCTCTCTCTCTCTCTCTCTCTCTCTCTCATGCAAGGGCATTTTCACACCGGGCTCGAGTGGGGCGGCCCGTGCGAAGCGGGAGCACACTTGGGGTAGGGCAGACCGTGCGAAGCGGGACCCATGCGAAGTAGGGCAGCTCACGAGGGAGGGCTCGACCGGGGCCTGGCCTAGCCTGGGCTATGAGATAAAATGATATTCCATGCCTCCCCCATCAGCTCTGGAGCTTTTGGTGAGTTGGTCGGATGTCCTGCATCTCTCTCTCTCTCTCTCTCTCTCTCTCTCTCTCTCTCTCTCTCTCTTGTTTACTCAAGTAAGAAAAGAGTCAAATGTTGAAGCTCGGCAGTTAGCGGTTGAGGGCACTAATTGCCCTTCTCTCTATGTCGGGAATTCCATCCCTTCTTAATTAATATATCTTGTAGTTGCTTGCTCAAGAAAAAAAAAAAAAAAAAAAGTCTAATAGAGAGGAAATGACCTTGTTGTAATAATTATCTGTGGTGTTCATAATGAAGAAATAGCTCTCGAATTTCTAGTTACACTATTTGGAAAGCGAATTAGCCCTTGAATTTCTAGTTACGTCATCAATTTCAAGTCCACTAGAAAGTAACAAAATTGAAATCTGGAGCCTACTCCCTCAACATGAATATGAATGGCAATGATTGAAATTGGGCATTTCCACTTCAAACTTATAATTGCAATGCATCTAATGAGTGTACCAAAGGAGTGCACCCTTTAGAGTGTACCAAAGGAGGCGACGTCGCAAATCGAGTGTTGGAGCAAATGAGCTGATGTGGATGGACGTCGGGCCCATTAGACCTATTTTCTTATGCGTTATGAGTACGCGAGCTACAGGATTCCGCGGGAGCATTATAACCACAGGACCGTGGAGTGGATTTACTTTTAGGCGCTTTTCTGTTTATTTTCTTGTTTCTAAGCGTTTTAGTGTCATTGTTTAGTTCTCGGCATTTTTATGTTATTTTCTTTTGTTTTCAGGCACTTGAGTGCACTTTTTATTTTCGTAGCTTATATATAATATGAGAAACCCTATTTCGAAATTATTGAATGAATAGAAAATTCGGCTGCTTGTCTTTCTCTTATTTCAAGAGATTAGGGTTTCATGATTAGCCCTCGGGTGTTGAGGATTCCACCCTGGTTTTTATTTTTTTCTCGTCTCTAGTTCTTCAAGGTGTAGGAAATGTACAATTTTTTTTTTTTTTTTGTTCATAATCTGTGCTATCCTTCATCTTGAACCTGTTGCTTCCCCATCATATTTGTTCTTCTTTGAATTTACCCATTTTGGTACGATCGGAAAAGAGGAATACCTAGCCATGAGAACCGGATCCAAACTTCATTGTGGACGGGTCTATGCTAAATTTGGAATGTTCTCATATCCCTAGATCCTCCCTATTTTACGGTTTTACGTGATTCTTATGCTAAGGGGCATGATCCGGACGGACAGATCTCATCTTTATGCTGAGATTTGTTAGTTTCCTCTGATTAAAAATAGTTAGTTGTTAATTTTATTATCTGAATATCTTCCAACTGAATATACATGCATCTAGGGTTAGGTCATCGCATGCCCCTGCATCAGCATCCCTTCTTTCAAGACAATTTTCACCAAGTAAAAGCCTCGATCAAATAAATTGGGTTTGACTGTCTTAGACAAAATCATGTCCAAAAATTCTTGAATGAAGGACTTATCTTTGCTTTTACCTCTTTCTCTAAACAAATGAAACAACAGAAAACCTCTCTAACAGTAACCTCCCAAAGTGGCTAGCAGCTACAGAGAGAGAGAGAGAGAGAGAGAGAGAGAGAGAGAGAGAGAGAGAACTGGAGATATAGACACTATATTTTCAAAATGTCCTCATGCTTCAGAGCCTCATTTTTCACAAGATTTTGATATTGGTGGGTTGTTTGCTCTTGACAAAATCAATTGAAGGTTAGTTTGGATAGTGTTCTTGATTATGCATGAAAATTCTTTCTTCGCCTCTCATGAGCTCTGGGTTCAGATTGCTAGAGTTTTGAGAAATCCATACTCGGATTTGAGACTATTGCTTGCTCTTGAGCCCATTCTGCAAGTTACTATATGCGCATTGAGTGTAGAGGCCATTCACTGAAATTGCAATTCTTTCTATTTGGCTAATTTTCCATATCGTGCTTACTTGCCATTTCTAGCCAGTTTAACAGAATTTCTCCACTTCACTCAATAAGCAAGGGGTTTCCGCGCATTCCAAGCAAAACCCAAATTCAATTTCAAGCCAGTGGCATAAAAATTAGGTGCAACGGCAATTCAAACCCATTCCAAGTGGAACCTTAACATCTACAAGTCAATGAAATCTTCCAATTCCCGTATTCTTCAATCCCTCATAAAAGGAACAGTATCATCTTATTCCCAACAAAAATCATTCTCAGCAGCAGCAGCAATTAGGACAGTTAATCTGGTGGGCCACCACAAGGCCAGGCTGCAGGCTGCAAATCCAAGTGACTTTACAGAGTTCACCCATCCAATTTTGAGGTCAAATGTAGAACATCAATTGGATACCTACAACACTCCAATCCCCTCAAATCTTTCATATACGGCCCATTGACATGGTTTACCCCCTAAAATTCAACGGTCACGATCACCACCAAACTAGTGCCACGTGTACAGTACAATCATTCCTACAAGCTAAACAATCAACCCTAAGAATCTCTATTTCAAAACACATCATCGTCATCAGCAATAGAAAAAAAAAAAAATCAAGAAATCGAGAGAGATTGGTGGATGTTACCGGAGAACGGCTTGCGCTTGACGGACGGATCGAGCTGATTGCACCACCGGAGGCGGCACGACTTGCCGGAGCGGCCGGCTATTCCTCGGGCGATGAGGCTCCAATTCCTCGCCCCGAACTTGCCGACGAGTCGGCTCAGGATCGCGTCCTCTTCTGGAGACCATGGCCCCTTGACTCGGTCCTCCGACTCAGTCCCGACTCGCCTCGACTCAGCAGCTGCAGCGCCTGTAGTATCTGTTTCTTCTTCCTTCATTTCCTCTCTTTCCTTCATTTCTTTCCTCCAAAGAGAAAAATAGGCTACTTCCTCTTACCAGACTATAACCGCTCTCTGTCTCTCTCTCTCTTCCCACGACACCCCTTTTCTCTATTTGATACTCTGGCTGACTACGACACTTCATACACAGGCACTCAGAAACTCCACACCATTCATATGTAAACTTACACCAATAAACCAACGGGCGCACATGGGATACTTAACCCCGCGAGGGGAGTGGATTAAGTGTTACCCGGGTAACACCTCAGTGTGTGTTACCCCTACAGTGGGGCCCACCTTGATGATGTGTTGTATACCCATGCTGTCCATCCGTTTCTCCAGCCATTTTAGATTGGGGTTCCAAAAACTAAGAAGATCCAAATCTCCGGTGGACCACACCATAGGAAACAGTGGTGATTGAGTGACTTACCGTTAAAGATTCCAAAGGACCCATCGTAAGGTTTTCATAATTTTTATTTTCCATCCAACCTGTTGATAATATCAAGATGATATGGATAAAGGGAAAATAGAAATATCAGCTTGATCCAAAACTTGTGTGGCCCCCAAAAAGTTTTTAACGGTCATTCATCATTGTTTCTAGAGGTATGGTCCACCTGAGATTTGGATCTTCTCAAGGTTTGGGATCCAATTCTAAAATGAGATGGAAAAACAGATGGCTGGTGTGGATATAAAAAAAAAAAAAAAAAAAACCTTCAAGATGGCCCCACACGGTTAGGGTAAGGTGTTACCGAGTAACAACTAACTGGATGGTCCTGTCAGAGGTCTGTGGGGCCCACCATGATGTATATATTTTATCTATTCCGTCCATCCATTTTGACAAATCATTTTAGAGCATGAGCCCCAAAAGGAGGCAGATTGAAGGCTGACATGAACTACACCATAGGAAGCGGTGGGGATTGAAAGCTTACTGTTGAAAACTTCTCCAGAGCACAGAAGTTTTGGATCAAGCTGATATTTATGTTTTCCCTTCATACAGGTCTATGTGACCTTATGAATAGGTTGGATGGCAAATAAACATCACGGCTGGCCCTATGAAGTTTTCAACGGTAGGAATTTAATCCTCACTTCTTCCTGTGGTGTTGTCCACTTCAGCCTTCAAGCTGCCTACTTTTTTAGCTCATGCCCTAAAATGATATGTCAGATTGGATGGACTGCGTGGAACATATACATCACAGTGGGGCCCCTGACAGGACTGTTCGTCTCTACCTAGGTCGGGTAGTACCCATTCCGCGCCCTAAACCGACTCAAGTTTGGGACCCACTATCTAAGATTAACACCGCCAAAATCAGATTCGTGGACACTTGTTTGTTCAATCAGGACCTTTGGATCTTTTCATTCTTAACAGTCCGATAAATGTCCACCAATCCGACAGTGAGATAATATGATAAGCCTAATTTTAAATTTTTTGTTTTTGTTTTTGGTACGTCTGAAATGCGACCCACAATGAGCTGTTTGTATTTCATGTAAGTGATTTCTAAGTGACTGTGTATCATCCATCACACTCTGGCAGAGTAACAAAGTATTTCTCTTAGCTTTTATATACTTTGGCATAGTGTGATGATGATGCGCAGGCACTTAGAAATTGGCTACGAGTTGCATACTTGGCATTGAGTTGAGTAAGCTCGAAAAACTCGCTTGAAAATCTCGCTTGACTTGGTTAAGCTCGAAAAACGGCATTGAGTTGAGTAAGCTCGAAAAACTCGCTTGAAAATCTCGCTTGACTTGGTTAAGCTCGAAAAACTCGCTTGACTCGCTCGAAAAGCTTGCTTGACTAGCTTGAGCTCGAAAAAACTCGCTTGACTCGCTCGAAAAGCTTGCTTGACTAGCTTAAGCTCGAAAAAACTCGCTTGACTCGCTCGAAAAGCTTGCTTGACTAGCTTAAGCTCGAAAAACTCGCTTGACTTGGTTAAGCTTGAAAAACTCGCTTGACTCAGCTTGAAAAGCTCGCTTGACTTGCTTAAGTTCGAAAAACTTGCTTGATTTGCTCGAAAAATGCTCAACTCGGTTCAGATCGGAAGTGAGTTTGAGCCGAGCCGAGTCAAATTTTTTATACTCGAATGTGTTCGAGCGAGCTTCGAGCAGGGCCATGCTCGATTTTACTCGACTCGTTTATAGACTCGAACTCAGCTCTATTTGATTTGACTTGGCTTGGCTTGGAGCCATACTATATATAATTTTTTTTTTTACCATAATCATTTACATTTTTACTTTTTACTCGCCTGAGCACCCCCCTTTTCAAACCTTAACCCACCCTCCCCCTCTCTGAGCTCGACGACCGGTTGTCCACACCACGCCGGCAGCCCTCACTCTACCTGCTTGTCGCCAACCACCCTCACCCTGCTCACTTGTCACCGGTCACCCTCACTCTGCTTGCACGACGCCGGCCACACACTGTTAGAGAGAGAAAGAGAGAGAGAGAGAGAGAGACCTTGCTTGAAAACACAAAGTCAAACTCTGCTTGAAAAAATCAAACTCAGACTCAGCTTGGAAACTCGAACTCGATCTTGCTTGGTCTACTAATCGAGTAGGGGCCTGCTTGACTCGGCCGAGTCAAGTTGAGTAACGAGCAGGGATAGGTGGGTTCGAATTAAGCGCGAAGTAGGGTGATGCTTGATTCGACCCGACTCGACTCGACTCTTGTACAGCTGTACTTGGCATGCAAGTAATTCAAATTAAGCTGTGAAAATTTTTGGGACCCAAATTAGATGTATCATTAACAAGAATGACAGTAGGGTTGTTGGACATTTATTGGACGGTTGAAAATGAAAAATACCCAGTGGTCTTGCTTTAACAAAAAGTGCACTATACGATTCTGAGCGCCTGCGTATCAAGGGAGCTACTCCGCCAGAGTACCAAATTACCTCTCTTTCTATTATATCAGAAAGGCTACAATATGCGTTTGCCACTGTTGTTAAGGAGAAAATGCTGTGACACGTGCCACCGTGGCGCATGTGTACTGAATCTGGTAGGTTGGTCACTCTTCAGGTCCCCGTTACACAAACCAAGAAAGCCGGCTCATCAGGTGGGCCCCACAAATAATTTAGTAATGACCTGTGCTCAACGTGGACGTGGAACAGCGAGTGAGTTGACCGATACTCTCCACCGTTCATTTTTACGGACCTCCATCCTGGTCCTTGCGTATGGTCTACCTTGATGTCTGCGGTAAATCCACTCCGTCCATCCGTTTTTAAAGCTCACAATATAACAGATTTGAAAATATGAAGGATATCTAAATCTCAATCGCGCCACAAAATAAGAAACGGTGAGAATGAAAACGGCTACTGTTGAAACCTTCCCGGAGCCCACTATGATGTTTATACGACATCCAAACCGTTCATGAAGTTAGTATTACTGGGATAAAAATTAGTAAAAAAATATAATCTTGAAAAAAAATCTGTGGACCGCAAAAATCTTCCAATTTGGGGAGTTCAATTCCCAATATTTCGTGTAGCATAGTCCACTTGAGTGTCAGATCTACCTCATTTTTTGAATCATATCCTACTGTAGTATTTTAAAACTGATGGACGGTATGGATTTATCAAGGGCATTTCAGAAGGTCTCCACATAGCTTCCTGTTGGCAGGGGCACAGGCAATTCGCGTCCGCGACGACGAACGTACACCAAAGTTCGTCGGGCCAATCATTGGTTCTCAAGCCGGTTACCGCTTTTCAACTAACAATTAACAGGGTGATTCGCGCGAGTAAGATTAAATACGCGATTCTCGTTACACATGCTAAATTAGGACACGTGTATTCTATCCGATCCATTCATAATTTTGATAAAATTAAAATTAATCCATTTATTTAAATAATTTTTTCCATTTCACCAAGTAGATTCCACTTTAAAGTATTATTGACGTCTATATTCAAAATACAAGTACAGCTTACCTGATCAGTGGACCTTCTTGATTTTTTGTCCAGAGCATGCACCGGCCATTTTCTACCAGAAATAAACGGCCTAGATCTCTATAGATATTCCACGTCAGCACGTGTGACGAGTATCACCCGTTCAATCTCTCTTCTGCGAAAGCCTCAGCATTTATAGTACCGCTGATAATTTTCTTTTCCAGAATGACCGGCAAGTCCTCGGAAGCCCTCTCTCTAGGGCCGTTAGTGGACCCGGCAGGCCCGTTGGGCCCACCTAAATCAAGTTGTGAATTGGGCCTCGTTTTTTGGGCCCAAAAATATAAATGGACAGGCAGGGCTTGAATGTGGGCGCGGTTTGGGTGGATCCCCAACTGTGGGGCCACTGTGATGTATTTTCCTTACATCTACACCGCCCATGAATTTTGAAAGCTCATTTTAGGGCATGATTCCAAAAATAAAAAAGATCAAAATCTTAGGTGGACTATACCACGTGAGTGATTCAATCCCCACCATTAAAAACTTCATGGGGCCAACTGGAATGTTTATTCTCCATCCAACCTGTTGAAAAGGTCACAAAGCCGTGGATGAAGAGACATAAAAATATCATCTTGATCCAAAACTTTCATGGCCTACGATAATTTTTTAATGGTTGAGTACCACTGTTTACTGTATTATGATCCACTTGAGATTTCGATCTACTTCAGTTTTTAGATCATGCTCTAAAATGCGTTTTCAAAATGGATGGACGGCGTGGATTTAATTCATACCCATCACACAGTGGACTCCACGGTCAGGGATCCACCCACCTCGGTGGATCTCGGGATCCACGGAAGCCGCGCTCCTTGAATGTGACTAAGTGGCTATTTTTACTAAAAGTCCAATTTCTCATCCGTTTATCTTTTATGGCCTTTTGACGAGAAATTGAAAATTTATGGTCGAAAAAACCCCTACAACCAATTCCTCCTGGACACTATGGATCCCCCCTAGGGCAAGGTGGATTCCCCTGAGAACATGGTGGTCAGAGGGCATTCTTGACTGTAAAATTTTCAATTTCTTGACAATAAGTCAAAAAAGATGAGCCAAACAAGAAATTGGACTTCTCAGTAAAAATAGCCACAAGTCAGGGCTATTGCAGTAAAAATCCCTTGTAGAGCGGACCAGGTAGGACTCTCAATGGAGCAGGTTAGATCCGAGATCCCATTCGCTCCGAATCCGTATAATGCGGATTTGGATCTTAAAATAGGTCCGATTAGTTAAATGGACTGGTTCTGGATCTTAAAATAGGTCCTATTACTTAAATGGAGCAAATATGAATTCATAGGGGCATATTCGAGTTTGATCCGAATCCGATTAAGATCCAACTCATTGTCACCTTACTGTATATGTTATATTCATGTTAGCCACCCGTTTTACAAATTATTTTAGGCTATGTCGACCATAGCATAGTAAATAGTGGGATTTGCATCATTTTTCAATTAAATTAAATATATTATATCATATATTTTTTTAGATTTGTAATGAGGGGGATTCGGACCTAGATCCGACCCAAATCCGATGGTTATATGAATTTTGGATCGGAAATGGATCTAACAATTTATAAATGGATCGGATATGAATATCACCTTTTGGATCCGAGTTGGATCCGAATACTATCCGAATCCGTATACAGATATACGGACTTGGAGCCGGATCGGATCCAGTTGGATCCAATTCAGATCCGACCCATTGAGAGCCCTAGGACCGGGTGAGACCTCGGCCTCACCCTACACGGTGCAGCCCTTCCCATGGGGTCACCGTGGGGCCCACTTTGATATATGTATTATGTATCCACTCCGTCCATCCGTTTTCCAGATCATTTTAGGGCATTATCCCAAAAATGAAGCAGATCCAATTATCCGGTGGACCATACCATAAGAAACAGTAGTGATTGACCACCATACCATTAAAAACTTCTTAGGGCGAACTTCAACATTTCCTTAGTGTTTATTTACCATCCAATCTGTTGATAAGTTCACATAAGCTTGGAAGAGAGAGAAAAACAAATATCAGCTTGATCCAAAACCTTTGTGGCCGATTAATGGTCAATCAACACTGTTTCCTATAGTATGATCCACCTGATAATTGGATTTTTATATTTTTTTCGGATAATGTCATAAAATGATTTGGAAAAACGGATGGACGGCATGGATACATAATACATACATCAAGGTGAGCCCCATCTTGGGTGACGCCGGAGTCTTACCTAATCCGCTCTCCTAATTCCTATTCAAGGTTGGGACCGTACCCAGAGGCACGTGTACGTCTTCCATGGATCAGGCTCTAGAAATTTGACGGTTGAGATCTAAATGGGTTGGGATCGGTCTGAAATTAGCACGTACCATTGAATCCAATAGCCTGGCCTAGGCCCGCATTGGCCAGATTGTTTTGGGTGGGTGGGCCCAGCCCTGGGCCTAATTGTTTTTAAGCAGATCAGGCTTGGGAGTAGGAACTAGGAATCAAATGGCTAAGATTATCTGATCAGTATGGTTGGATATGATCTATCAGCAGTAGGCCCATGGTTTGGATGATCTTAGTGGGGCCCCACATGGAAGGATCACAGCCGTTTATTATGTAAATTGTATGACCATTGCTATTTTGTGGACCACTGTTTTTCCATTTGAATATGGACGGTTGATTCAGTTGGATCACGATAAAAATCTTACACAAATGGACTTGCTTTCCAACGGGCCTGGTCCAACCAGCTTCGGGCTGAGTCTATAGCAGCCTCGAGACTCTGGGTGAGGGTGGCAATGGACCGGGTCTGCGAGGCTCATGTTGGGTTCGATCTTGGGCCGGTCTGCGAGGCTCATGTTGGGCTTAGGCCTTGGATTTTAGGTTTTGCGATGGGCTCAGGTCTGGACTGGTTCAGCCAAACCTGGCCCATTGCCACCCGTACTCATGGGTTGGCTCATAAATATGCTGACACTACTAGGTCCGGTTGGGTGGGTCAAGTAGTCCGGATTAAATTGGCGGGCCAAAATTCTAGGACCGTTTAGTAAATGGGTTTGGCTTTAGGCTAACCTAGACCTGAAGTGAACTTGACCCATTGACACCCGTATTCATGACACCTCAACTGTGTTGAATCTGCCTTAACGTCTGACAAGCGGGCCTGACTCGAGGGCTGGACATGGACCTACTTCCGCCCAACCTGGCCCAACCCAGTTTTGGTCTCTTCTGTCCGATCAGGATTGCCAACCGCCACATTCAAATAAATTGACAATGGTCCACATTCAAATTCACATCTTGCTCCACTGATGAGACAGGCCTGATCTTTGTCAATGGTCATCATCAAAGTGGGGCCACCTCATGCACTGCTCAGATGTTACACACGCTTTCCTATTGGCACAAGTGGACCACATCACATGAAATAGTGGGAATTGAACACCTACTGTTAAAAACTTCTTGGGGATCTAAAAGTTTTGGATTAAGCTGGTTTTTGTTTTTCTGCACCTTAACTATATCTTTGTGACCTTATTAACGGTTAGATGACAAATAAACAATCTGATTGGCCTTAGGAAAGAAAGAAAGAAAAAACTTTCCAATGGTGAAAGTTTTATGACCAGTGTTTCTCATGGTGTGTGGGCCATTTAAGCTTTGGATCTATCTCATTTTTAGGCTCATGCCCTAAAATGTTTAGGTAAAATGGATGGACAACGTGGATATGTCACATATATCATAGTGGAGCCCACATATTTAAATTAACGTTTTCTATATTAGATTTTCAATGTGGAAATACCCACTAACTTTAAAACGGACATAAAGAACAATAATGAACTATTTATTGGTATTTACCATGAAAAGTCTAATATAATTGCAGTTGGTACTACAAAATTGGGATGTCATAGGGATCGTACAAAAAAGGGATGTAGATGGTGTGGAGAAAACACATACATCATGGTGAGCCCATAGAGCTTGGGTCAGGTTGTGACACAAGGATATCCCTGTGGTGGGTGCTGCAAGGAATCGATGGGCTTCCGAAATTTCCATGGTATGTTTAAAAACTAAATAAATTATGGGATGCATACCCGAGCTCACCTGTGATGCATACATGAAATTCACTCCAATGTTAAGCTAATATCCAAAAAATTAAGTTGATCCGTGATTTAGATAGGCCATATTAAAGGAAACAGTTGGGAGAGATGTCCACTGTTGACTTTATACCAGGCCTTCTGTGTTGATCACGTGAAATCCACTCGAATCATTTGACGCCACAAAAACATTTAAATGTAGGACTAAAAAATCGGGAGAATCTGTGGCTTAGGTGGGCTACAATGATGAAAATAATTTGGAGAGTAGGTGCCACCATATATACTATTTTAAATCATATGGTCTAGTTAAATCATAGATGGAAATGAGTTTTGAACCCTACTCCTACAAATAATCCACACACCCGAAGCTCAGAGTGAATTTCAAAAAAAGGGTCTTGCCCCATGTGGCCAACCCCTTCGCCATCAGGGAAGCTCTTTACTAGGGTGTTAATGGGCCAGGCTAGGGCCTGAAAACTAGAATTTTGAATAAGCTTGGCCTGAAACAGTTCAAAATCCAGGCCTCAGCTGCTAGGAGACCAATGCATAACTGGTGTTACGTGAGAGGATATAGATGAGAATGGACGCCGGGGGGGGGGGGATTAACTATAACGTAGGAAGCATGATTTCATAAATATAAAATTTAAGGCTCATTTGGATTATAAGTTAATTAAGATAAGCAATTTATCTTGGTTTCGACTTATTAAGCAGATAAATGTACTTGGTAAACAACATATTTATCAACCAAAAAGTATTCTAGACTTCAACTATTCTTGGGAAAGTTGAGAACTTCATGGACTAGTCCCTTTGTGGTGAAGGAAGTATCTCCTAATGGGGCCGTTATAATTGTAAAGCCACGCAACGGTAATGAATTTAAAGTGAAAGGGTATCGATTAAAGCTGTACATTGAGAACTTTCATTTGGAAGATGAGTCTTTCCCTCTTCAGATTTCAGCATGTTTGGTTTCCAATAACACAAGTATTTATCTCTCAAGCATGCTTGGTCCCCCATTACATCTACTGTCCATTATATTGGGCCAACCTTTGTGGACTGTTCATTGTGTGGGTCCACTTGAGACTAGAGTCCTTATAAGTTTGGGTCGTACCTTAAAGTGAGCTGAAAAGAAAACAAAAGGAAAGAAATAGGGATGGCCAACTTGGTCACACAACACATACAACAACATGGGCCTAGGAGGTTTCAACGATGTGGATTTAAATCCCCAACCCCATTGTTTTTCTGTTGCGGAGTCCACTCACTAGACCTCGGGAGTGTTTCAACAATAGAGATTCTATCCCCATTTTATTTGTTGGTGGGACCCACTAAATTAGTTAGGATGGCAAACACATTACAGTGGGTCCTAGCTGTAGGCACAATCAGAGCATGTGCAATGATGGGTGTCATTGCTTCCTGCTGCTTGTGGTGGGGTTAATTTGATAGATAATGTAGATTCCTCAAAATTATGGTGGGTCCACTGCCCCTCGTGGTGGGACCCACACTCAAAATGATCTGACGAAAGGGATGGATAGTGATGATCTAACACATAGCAGGGTGGTACTTCAGAGAGAGGTTTCAGCGGTACATATGTGTTTGGTTACCACCATTTGCAGATGGTGGGGCTCACATCGAAGATTGAAATTTGTCAAAGTGGGCCTGAAAATGGATGGACGGTGTGCACATCACATACGTTAGTGGAAGTCTACAAACTGGTGGCTCATTATTGGTGATACATTAAGTTGGTGTTAGTGTTCGTGTCAACTGAGTTTATATGCCCAACAAAAAGTTGGGTTGCAATCAACTTGCTGTGTTGCAAATTTTTTTTTATTTTTAAAATGAAGCAAATAAATTACTTTGAGAAGTTCGAAAGCAAAAGCTTTTGCCTGTAATTTTTAGCAAATAAGCAATTGATATTGATTTTAACCAAACTTACTTATCCTTATATAAGTAACTAAACTCCTGCCGTTAGTAGGAAAAGTTACTTATTTGACTGTATCCGAACAGGCCCTTAATGACATTTTATGGTAAAATTAATATTTAAGAGAAAATTTTCTCTTTATTAATTTAAAAAATATATTTTTTAATGTTTTATCTTCAGGCAAAATATCAAAACAAAACGTCAAAAGCCTGAAAAATCTACCAAGAATTTCCCACACAGAGAAATTGCTAAGAATGAGACTAATCCTTATTTTTCAGTTTACCAAACGGCACCTAAGTCCTTTTTAAAAAAACAAAAAAAATCATTTTGATGTGGAAAAACTATAGCCGTTGTTTTCATATGCTGTCATACTATGCATTGACCAAGACTTCTTAGTATAATAACACTATTTGAGGAGTGCTAAAGTTACTCGCGAGAGTAGTTATCAAAATCCTACTCTCCCCACTGACATCAACACTGCACGTTCATCAAATGGCCCACCTCTGTGGAGATTAGGGTGTTTCATCAGGTGGGTCCCACCATTATGTTCTGTGGTGTGATGATCAGGAACGTCGGATCATCAAGGAGGCCACATGTGTACGTTAAATGTGGACCGTTGGTGAAATTCACTTATAACCTTTCATTTCATTCCATTCATGAGTGGCCCATCTGATCTGACGTACAGGCAAATCAGCAGATCATGGCGGAAGGGCGCAGATTTCCTTGGAGACATGAACCAGTTCTGTGGGGCCCACCGTGATGTATGTGTTCTATCCATGCCGTCCGTCCGTTTTGACAGATTAATTTAGGGCATAAACCCAAAAAATAGGTATATCCAACACTCAAATGGACCACACTAAATGAAACAGTGGCGATATTGACACCCAATGATGAACCCTTCATAGGTCCCACCGTGATGTTTATTTTACATCCAACACGTTCATAAGGTCACACAGACTTGGATGAAGGAAAGAAAACAAATATCAGCTTGATCCAAAACTTCTGTGGCCCCCAAGAAAATTTCAACGGTGGGCATTTAATCCTCACTGTTTCCCATGGCGTGGTCCATTTCAGTTGTGTATCTACCCCATTTTTTTGGCAAGTAGCCTAAAACAATCTTTAAAAATGGATGGACGTCATGGATAAAACACATACACCACGGTGGGCCCACATACCTGGCAATCTGCCTCCTTGGGGGAGAAGGATTTGAATGGACAGCAACATTCGCAAGTAGCCGCTGCCTGTCTACCCTATTGATGATAGTTACTGAGATAGGGACTTTGTAACAATACGTCCTAACTTGTTACCATACATCAGGCCCTTAATCTTTGGATCTATGGTCATCTTTTAATGATCCAAACCATTTATATGATGGGCCTCACCTTGGATAGGATTCCTTATCCCTTGAATCATTTGACTCTTTTCCTTTGTAGATGAAGGGTCTTGTTGATGTTCGAATAATCAAAGGGACCAAATATTCCAATTGGAGAATTCTTTTGGGTATCCTCATCTGCACTGAGGCCCATCATATAAGCGGTTTGGATCATCAAAAAGGACTCAGATTCAATGGCTAAAGATCCAAAATATCCATTTGTAATAGGTAGAGATCATGACCTCTATCAAACCTCTAGACACTACGAACCGTCCAATATAGAGCTGACCCACATGGGTCAGTTAGGGACGGTTAACCTCTCACCTAAAAGCCCAAAAGTCTAAGATCCTCTCTTCCTTTCATGCCTCTCATTTTCATCAAACAACCAACACCAAAGCAAAGGAAAAAAAGAGAAGAGAAAGGGAACAAAATCATACCTATTTTCTCCATGGAACATTCTACTCTGTTGGGTCTTCTTAATACCGTTTGATCTGTGGTCCACACCGGTGCCACGTGGCATGCATGGCCATTGTCCACGTGGCGGAGTCACGAGTCATCTTGTCGTTATCGATTAGTTAGTGTACATATTTTAGATGATTACGCCCTAAAAGTGGTTTACCAAGGCCTAACTATTTTCCATATGTGTAGACTTGCATTTTAGTTTCACACGAGTGGAGCCTGCCCCACTCGCATGTAGCCACACGTGCAAATATGGAAGAAAAAAAAAACCTGAGTAAGATCAGAGCTTTTCATCAGGTGGGACTCAATGATTAGATCTTATGACCTAGAAAAAAAATCTATTACATTGATCAGGTGGGCCACAATGTACAAAACAAACTGATTGGGTATTGGTCGATGCGGATCGACCAATCATGATGTATGTGTTTTATCCATGCCGTCCATCTATTTTTCTAGATAATTTTAGGGCATAATCCCAAAAAATGAGGCAGATCCAAATCTCAAGTGGACCACACCACAACAAACAGTAGGAATTGAATGCCTATCGTTGAGAAATTCTTGTGGGCCACATAAGTTTTGGATCAAGCTGATTTTTATGTTTTCCCTTCATCCATGTCTGTGTGAACTTATTAACATGTTGGATGACAAATACACATCATGATGGGTCTAGGAATGTTTCAACAGTGGGCATTTAATCCCTACTGCTTCCTGTGGTGTGAGCTTTGGATCTTCCTAATTTTTGGGCTCATAACCTAAAATGACCATGCAACATGAATGAACGGTATGGATAAAACACATACATCATGGTGGGCCCCACAAAGCTTTTCCAGTACATATCCTGGCATATGTATACGTACGCCCGTATGGATGGGTATGTCTCCCACATCCCAAACCGTAAATAAAATGGAGTTATTTGATACTCCGGCTGAGCATGATGCTTGATACACAGGCACTCAGAAATTATATACATAGATAAATTATCTGAGTACCAAAATCAGTTTCATTTAATATTCTTAACCTCTTATTCATGGACACTTGTTAAAATAGGATCATAGGATATTTTTCATTTTTATCCATCTAATAATAATTGTCCACCAATCCAATGCTGATAATCAAGTAAGAGGAATTTTTGGATCCCAATACATTTAAATTGGGACCCATAATTTGAAGAGTCTAATTTGAATAACTTGATATTTGGATATGCTTCACTTTTGGGACCATGCATAAAATGATCTGGAAAAATTAATGGACGGTGTGGATATACAACACATACATCAAGGTTGACCCCACGACCAGATGCAGTTTGGCTATTGACAATGCTAGTAGCCACGCAGTGTGCGCCCTACCATGATGTATGTGTTTCATCCACACCATCCATCCATTTTTCCAGGTCCTTTTGTGGCATGAGCCCAAAAATTCAGTTGGATCCACATCTCAAGTGAACCACATCACAGGAAATAGTGTTGATTGAACATCGAGCACCATAAATTTTTTATCAAGCTGATATTTGTTTTTTCCCTTCATCCAAGTTTGGATGTCAAATAAACATTATAGTGGGCTCAGGAGATTTTGAATGTCAAACATTCAATCACCTCTATTTTCTTATGGTGTGGTCCACCTTAGATTTAAATATGCCTCTTTTTTTTTTTTTCAATCAAGTCCTAAAATAATCTAGAGAAATAGATGGATGGCGTGGATAAAACACATACATCATGGTGAGGCTCATAGAGCACTAACCACCTGGCTATTGGCAGCGTCACTAGCTAAACCGCGTCCCCACGACGAGGTAAACACCCACTATGGTGTAACGACCTGATCCATTCTCCTGCCTGGCTCGTTCAAACTGCAACTGCACCTCTTCGTCTCTTCCGGTGTCGTTTGGAAACCACGGTCTACCCTTACCGGGTCCAAGGCGGATATTCAATTTCTCAAGGAAATCCCATTTATTTCTACGCATGGATTCAGATTCTGATAATATAGAAAAAATAGTCAGATATAAGTCAGATACAGATATAAGATATTCAACTCAGGATTCAAAATTCAGATATATTGTAATATTCAACCCATTTACGGTCCAACTAATTAATATATAAATGAAAATGCAACTAATTATTATATAAATGAAAATGGGAAGATTGTTCTAAAAGTATTTATTGACTTTCTTACTTCGAGAAGAGTAAAGAGACATTGGTTTTCTAGCTAATCTCTATGTTAGTCATGACATTTAGCTAATCTTGCACGCTTTTGTGTTAGGCAAGCCCATCATCAACATGACAGCACAAGTCCACGTGGCATGGGGATGACAAATCCATGCCATTCGTTTGCTGGCTCACGTGGTTCACATGCTAGCTTGATCAAGTGGACCACAGTTTACAAAATAAATTGATGGTTGAGGCAATGTTTGGATGGTGAATTGGGTTTCCTTGAAACCCAAGTTGCTCAGGCCTTTCCATGACCAAGTTTTTCTTCTAGAAACTCTCATAATAGTCAGCTTTAAATTTTATATATATTTTATTTTTTGCCTTTTGAAATCTAATACTTACTTTACTATCTTATTAAAAATAATTTAAAAAGCTTATATAAAAAGAACTGTCTAATTAAAATGAAATTTGCAATTTGATACCTTTATCAAAAAATTAAAAGTAAAGAAAAAAAACTATCTCATTAATCGATATAATTATCATTTGACAGTTCAGTGGCCACATTAGTAAATGGGTTAGCTGTTTGAGTGGGCACATAGTGGCGTTTATGTAAAATCTACCCTGATCACCACATGCATCACCTAATAATAGACCAAACGCCCAAAAATAACCTCCACATGTGATTCAAGTGGAACACATAATTGGACGGGCTTGCCTTGCTCGTGCTTCAATTTTGTTGTAACATCTAATGGTTGGAGTGAATTTCATATGATCATCAATGTTAACCCTGTAAAGATAAGTGTTGACATCTCTCTCCCAACTATTTTCTTACACATGGTCCACAAAGATATGGATGTATTTCTCCCAACTATTTTCCTCCATGTAACCTGCCCAAATCACCGGTTAGCCTTTCTTGGATGTCAAACTAAATTGGAATTAGGCATCTAATAGTTGGAGTGAATTTTGCACACACATGGGCACAGCAAAAAATAAAGCAGTGATGCTCCTTTCCAACTGTACAAAGAATGCCAAATTGCATGAAACATCACTCTGCATTTTGAAAGGCCTACCATGATGTTTATGTAAGATCCACTTCAACCATTAGATACCTGGTCCCATATTACACCAAGATATAAATAAATAAATAAACAAAAAATATTCAAGCTGACTTGCCATTGTAATGGGCTTACCAAAGAAAATGGTTTGGAGAGAGACATCTGCCCATGAGTTTTACAGGGCCCATGTGATTGTTCTATAAAATCTACCACAACCATTACATTTTATAAAAAAAAATTTAGGCCTATGGACCAAAAATATACTCATCAATTATTTACATGGACCACACTAATGGAAACAGTTTAGAAGGGGAGTATTACCCATGCACAATTTCCAACTATGTGTTCCACCTAAATCACAAATGAAGCTAAATTTTTTATATAAACATTAGGGTGGGGTCCACTTGAGCCACCCACCCATTAGCTTGCTAGGTTGCAGTTAGGGGTATCCATGGGCTGTGCTCGGCCTGAAAAATCAGAATTTTGAATAGGACCAGCTTAAAATAGTTCAAAATTCAGGCCCAGACCTACCAAGGCCTGACTGTTGACAGCCCTAGTTGGAGTGACATAAAGCAGCAATAGTTATATAGATAAATGAGGTAGTTTAGTGATTTTTTTTTTTTTTAAAAGGCATTGAAACGTAAATTCCATATAAATTAGATATTTTTTTATATATATAAATTTTAAAAAGATATCTATTTTCTTCTTAAATGGCTCCATTTGGAGGTTTTTTTTTTTTTTTTTTTTTTTTTTTCTTTTCATTTTTTATTATACACACCCACACCCCACACCACATGGGCACTCGTTCGATGATCTCAGTATTGAAACTCCTATGAGTCTATCACTGAGCCATGATTTACTTTAAGTGGCTCCATTTGGAGGTTAGTGAGATTGGCAATTATGGGACATTTGCATTTGCTCAAAACCTTATTTTTCAAAACCTTCATTCTCGCATGTTGCCAAGTTTCATAAAATGTTTGAATTTTCAACCACACGTCACCTGTGAACACATGTGAAAGCCTGTCAATAACAATCTCACTAACCTCTTTTTTGAAAAAAAAAAATAATAATAAGAAATAAAAAAAAGTTTCTCACAAATGCCAAACCCACAAACCTCCAAATGGAGCCAGTTAAAATAAAATGATAGAAAAGAAAATAGACAACTAACCTCTTTTCCCACAAAAGCCAATTTCAGGTCCATTCCACATTTCTATAGGCCACTAAGCTAAAATCCAACGGTTAGAATACTTCGAGTGTCAGTGGGACGAAAAATGCATTAAAAATCATTCCCAATGACACCAAAACAAACCTTTGGGTGGGCCCAATAAAAACTCACTTCTTCTTCCTCATAATCAGGTTTTGCAAATCCAAATGAACCGTTGATAAACTTCGGCAAGCAAGGTCATGTGAAATGGTCTATTTTTTAGCCAGAAGATCTAACTAGTGTAGCCCACCTGATGAAAAGCCCATATCTTGCACGCATGGTCCTTATCTCCCCCACCCATGTGGAAATTGGACATGTAGTCCAACCATGCATGGATGAAGTGTGGTTTTAAGTCCTTTAACCATGGGGCCCACCTTGATGTATGCGTTGTATATCCACGCCGTCCATCCGTTTTGCCAGATCAGTTTAATGCATGGGCAAAAAGCGAAGCAGATCCAAATCTCAGGAGGACCACACCACATGAAACAGTAGTGATCGACCATTAAAAGCTTTTTGTGAGCCACAAAAGTTTTGGATCAAGCTGACATTTGTGTTTTCCCTTCATCTAGGTCTGTATGACCTTATCAACAGGTTGGATGGAAAATAAACATTACGATGGACTCAAGGAAGTTTTTAACGGTGGGAGTTTAATGACCCCTCTTTCCTATGGTGTGGTCCACCTGAAATTTGCATCTGCTTCATTTTTTAGCCCACACATTAAACGAAGTTGGAAAAACAGATGGACGGTGTGGATGTACAACGCATGCGTTGAGGTTGGCGCTACGCTCAGGATCCCACCCACATTGTTGAATCCGCGTTCCTATGCAAATGAATGGGCTGGTTGAACCGGGTCCGTTGATGAACCCGTCGCAACCAAAGTAATAGTTAAAAAATGTTATGCCTCGCCATGGCTGACGTGTCCGCATGCTAGCAAGAAGCTGACGTGTTCAAATAGATATTTCCCTCCCCACGGGTGGAAGGCTGACTTTTTAGACATTGATCGTTCACATCAAACAGTTATAGGGTTGTTCTGACTCATGGTCATCCAAGATCGGGTCCACAATGTATGGACGATCTAGATTCATCGACGGACAACATGGATGGTTGCGATGAATTAAGGACACAAATGCTATACTTTTTTTTTTTTATAAATCAAGGACACTCAACACATGGCAGTGTAGGATCTCTTGGTGCCTCTTCTAATTTTTCTCTTAACATTGATTGGTGGGCCTACAGTAATTCACGGTGGGAATTAGATCAATGGACTGGATCTCTGAAACATGGGCCGTTCATGTATTCCAAATCCAGCCCGTCTACTTATAAAGCAGGAAACAAATTGGATGGTCGAAAAAACTTTAATTTAGTCACCTATTTTTTCCGTACAATGTGGCCCACCTAATGAATGGACCGTCCTGATTTTTTGCCACAATGAGGCCAACCAAATGGACAGCTCAGATCTTTTACACATGGGCTTTTTTTTTTTTTTTTTCAGAAATCGTAAATATTAGCGGTCCGAATTTTGATTGTTAACTGTTTCTATTTTCATCCTTTGCTTTGAAGATCACTGATCAGATGGTTAGGATTATTAATGCGTTGCATCTTAAACCACTCGAAAACTAGATGGATGGTCCCGATCAATACATTACCCCAACGCCTGTTGTAGAGAGAGATGGCTCTACCATGCTCCGGTGTTCCACCATATCATCTCGGTAGTGTAGCACGCAGCACCTTTGTCTATGCCGTGTGGTGCTGGAAAAGCTCCGTGGGTCCACCATGATGTATACACTTTATCCACGCCGTCCATCCATTTTTATGGCTAATTTTAAGACATGATCCCAAAACTTAGGCAGATCCAAATCTTAGGTGGACCACACAATAGAAAACGAGGGTGATAGAATGCACACCATTAAAAACTTCCTAGGGCCCACTAAGTTTATTCACCATCCAACCTGTTGATTAGGTCGACCTGGATGAAGGGGAAAATATAAATATTAGTTTGTTCAAAACTTTTGTAACCTCAGGAAGTTTTTTTTTTTCTTTTTTGAAAAGCATTTGAAGAAACTCTCTTATTACTTACTCATGGCAAAGTCCGAAAAAAATAACAAACGAAGAAATCTTTAATTAAAAAGAAAAGAAGCAACCCACATCTCAAGCACAAAGGGAGGAGAGGAAAGCGAAACAGGGTGGAGAAAGGGGAAGAGATGAAGAATACACTAAGAAATGAGCGCCTACAACCTAGGCCAGGCATCAAAACACACTATTTATCTCAATCCCTATGATGAATATGGCTGGTGAATGCAAATGAATGTCGTTCAGAGTACCTCATGAAGTTCTTAATGGTGGGCATTCAATCACCACTCTTTCCTATGGTATGGTCCACTTGAGATTTAGATTTGACTATTTTTTAGATCATACCCTGAAATTGGCTTTTAAAATATACAGACGACATGAATAAAACACATACATCATGGTGAGGCCCATAGAACTTTTCCAGCACCACACTTCACCAACATTGGTGTGGTTGGCTGCACCTCGCAATCTCAGTTGGTAAGTTACCATGGCCAATTAAGTTGGATGCAGCTTGGGTGGATCCGAGAAACTCCCAAGGTCAATGGTTCTTGGGTTGTGGGGCCCATCATGATGTATGTGTTTTATATTCACATCGTCCATCCATTTTGTTGCATCATTTTTGGGCATGAGCAAAATATGAAGCGTGTCCAAACCGCAGATAGATCACAACACTAGAAGAAGTTGTGATTGAATTCCAGCTATTAAAAATTCATCAAGGTCCACCATTATGCTTATTTGCCATCCAACCTGCTGATAAGGCTATTTGCACCAATTTTAGATCACTTATGCGGATCAATAAGATACTGTCACGTGTTGGTATTATATGCAACATGATGAATGAGATTCTAATCGTGTATCAAAAATATTGTTTATACCTGATCTGACATGACTAAATCAAACGATTTGGAAAACACCATGTGGCAATTGTGCCATATATGAAGTAGATGACTTAAAAAAACAAAGGAGTTAAGGACATATATATGAAATAACATTAAATAATAGAGTTCTATTAAAAGTACTCTATGTAAAAAGCAAGACAATCATTAAACCAAGTTTCTTTCTCTATATTAAATGTCAAAATCCTAACGAAGCATATCTCTATGTAGCATTAAATGTTAGAGTCATGCTAAAAGCACAATTTATGAATGCTAAAGCTAAGTGATGTAAGACTCTTACTTTCTATACAAGATTTTAGTGACAGAGGACTTCATCTAACTTATTATCCAAAGAAGCGAGTCTCTCTTATATACCTGGCCATATGTGATAGGATACACTAACATGGAGAATTAAGAAAATTTACATAGCCGGTCATCCAAATCCTTCACAATGTTGAAGACTATGCAAGACCATTGCTTCTCATAAGCCTATATAAACAGCATGCGAAGAAGAGCTCTAGGCTCTACAACAAACACAAATTTTTCTTCTCTATGCTTATCTTAGTATAGCATGGCATAGCCTAATCTTAATAGAAATCGCTAAATCGCTATTGTCTAACGCCACCGCTACTGTATTGTATGATTAGATTAAATGTATAAAATAGTCTAGTCTTAAAATAGATTGCTATTGTCCAGCGCCACCACTACAGTATCGTAAGATTTGTTAGGAAAACCCGGCAGTGGAAGCGGAAGCCGAACGCGCAAAGTGATGCGAGATCAAACGAGAAACCATGATGCAATCAAACCACAGACAAGCATTCACCACAAGAGAATCTGAATTTACGTGGAAAAACCCCTTAACGGGTAAAAAATCATAGCACAAATCGATCAACTGTGATAAACAGAAGATTACAGAGATTGACAGCCCACAAGCAAGGAAAAGAGAAAACCCAATCTCTCTCTCTCTCTCTCTCTCTCTCTCTCTCTCTCTCTCACAAATCACTTTGCCCTCTTCCCAATACAATTAGGCAACCTTGGATTCCTTAGGATACCATCTAAGTCCGGATACATGCCATATATATAGCAAGAATCTCGAAAATAGAAGCATCTTACGCACTACCGTATAATGCGCAAAAAACTGCGTGCACAGTCGATCGGTCACCTAACCGGTCGCACCTTACACAGAAACAGTCCAATGAAGAATCATGCCTGACTCTGCCTCACCATCGACCGGTCGAAGTCCCTTGTCGACCGATCGACCGACCGGTATGGGGCAACACAGAAATTGTCCAGCCTTCCTCCTCGCATCTAGGTAGACCAGTCGTCCGACCGGTCTGAGCACCCAATCCGTGCGTCAATTTAAAGGCTCTCCAATAATCTCCACCGAGGTTTCAAATGTCGAAACAACACCATCCTCGTAACGTCATCTCATCTTCAATCATAGCTCCACTGCTTCTCGTGCCACCATCGACTTTAGCCTTGCACATTCACTCCCTTTTCCGCTCTTCTCATGTGGCCCTTGGGCACTTGCCACATATGAGCAACTGTGGATCTCGTTGCCGATTCCGCAGCTCCACCGTGAATTGTGCTCCCGATCAACTTGTAAAGATGGTCACACCTCCGTGCCTTCATACACACGAGTGCCCCTTTCATCACTTCACAACAACGATCACGGCCGATAAACATGCACCCTTTCGCCTCGAGTGCACCAAGAGAAATCACATTCATCTTCATCTTGGGGATGTGCTTCACATCTTCCAAGACTCGTTTAACCCCATCGAACATCCTGATGCGCACCGTACCAATATCCACAACCATATAAGTGTAACCATCGCCCACAAACACCAATTCACCACCATACTCTCTATATGTTGCGAATGAACTCCGGTCAGGACAAATGTGACATGAAGCCCCTGAATTTAGGATCCACTCATTACCGTGAGATCCATTACCAGATACAGTCAAAACTTCACATAGATCGCCACCGTCCTCTACGGTATTGACTCCCTCTCTAGAAGAATTCTCATACCTCTCTTGCTTCAACTTGGAATTCTGACAATCCCCTCTTATGTGACTCTCCTGACCAAAATTCCAGCACTTCACCTTAGGTTTCCCTTTACCTTTGGCCTTAGATCTGAATTTCGTTTATCCTTCATGCTCAGAACTTCTTCCCCTCATAACCAGTGCCTCCGAGGAATAATGGGAAGCCACGTCACCGCTTTTCTTTCTCATCACCTTCGACTGTAGGGCTGAGATAACGGTCTCGACGTTTATAGTTTCCCTCCTTGGGCACATAGAGTCTCTGAACGACTCATATGAATCTGGAAGAGAATTCAACAGAATGCATGCTTGATATTCATCCTTCATCGGTTCATCTATCTCTACCAACTTGCAAATCAACCTATCGAATGTGCTTAAGTGGTCCTCCACTTCCGTTCCCTCAGCCATCCTCAAGGTGAATAACTGCATCAACATGTACATGCGATTCTCTAGAGACTTCTTGGCATAAACCTTCTCTAGTTTCGCCATCGTTTCAGCCACAATCTTCTCCTTCATGATATGATAGAGAACATCAGCCATAAGGTTTAACAGGATTGAGGTTCTAGCCTTCTTATCGAGCCTCGTCCACTCATCATCTTTCATAGCCTCGGGTCACTTTCCAAGAGGTTCATCAAGCCCTTACTGATCTAGGAAGGATTCAACATTCACCTTCCATAACTCAAAGTTATTTTTCCCGGAGAACTTCTCTACCTCGAACCTTGTGTTGATCTCATCTTCTCGTTTCAGATCAGAATTCTACTCCACCCCAACTTTAGCTCTGATACCGCTTGTTGGGAAAACACGACAGCGGAAGCGGAAGCCGAACGCACAGAGTGATGCGAGATCAAACGAGAAACCACGATGCAATCAAACCACACACAAGAATTCACCACAAGAGAATCCGAATTTACGTGGAAAATCCCTCAACGGATAAAAAACCACGGTACAAAGCGATCCACTATGATAAACAGAAGATTACAGAGATTGACAGCCCACAAGCAACAAATACAAAGAAAACTCAAGCTCTCTCTCTCTCTCTCTCTCTCTCTCTCTCTCTCTCACACACACACACACACACACACACACACACACACAAATCACTCTCCCTTCTTCCCAATACCATTAGGAAACCTTGGACTCCTTAGGATACCATCTAAGTCCGAATACATGCCATATATATAGCAAGAATCCTGAAAATAGAAGCATCTTATGCACTACCGCATAATGCGCAAGAAACTACGTGCACAGTCGATCGGTCGCACCTTGCAAAGAAACAGTCCAGGGAAGAATCACACCTGACTCTGCCTCACCACCGACCGGTCGCCCAATCGGTCGGAGCCCCTTGTCGACCGGTCAGCTGACCAGTTTGGGGCAACACAGAAACTGTCCAGCCTTCCTCCTCGCATCTAGGCATACCGGTCGTCCGACCGGTCTGAGCACCCAATCCGTGCGTCAGTTTGAAGGCTCTTCAACAAGATTATATTAAATGTCCACAAAATTAAGTTGTTGGATCTCAATGAACTGAGTTCTTACTTAGGCAATCACATCTCTCCGGTCACATTCCAATGACCATTCGCCTCGTTCATCTATTCTTATAGATGAATATTTAAGTATTTATCTCTTGTTTATTTATTTTTCTAGTGTATTTTAATACTCTATTGATTGTAATAAGCCATATTTTCAAATACTAATAAAAATCGACATTATTTTGTTTTTTTATTTACTTGTCCATCTTTATTCTTTTAAAAAAAATTAAATCATAATTACTGGTAAAAGAAAAGTCTTGAAGTTGTAAGACAAAAATATCCATTAGAGAAGACTAACCCCTACCTTTTTGCAAATCGCCTGATCATTAATCACAAGTGTTGGCTGACTCGATAATTGGATTTTCGAATCCCATGCTATATATTTATTTTGGTACGAGGATCACCAGTGTTTGATCAAATATTGAATTGAGTACGACTTTAACACATGTGCATGTCATAATCGCACATGAAATCTAAATACAAGCCTTCGTTCACACTTATGGCCCCGCGTTTGATTGAATTGTGTGAACAAAGATCACACAAACTTGGATGAAGGGCAATCACAAATATCAGTTTGATCCAAAACTTTAGTGGCCCTCAAGAATTTTAATGGTGGGAGTTCAACCACCACAGTTTCCTATGGTGTAGTCCAACTGATATTTGGATTTGATTCAGTTTTTGGCTCATACCCTAAAATGAGCTAGGCAAACTAATGGATAGAATAAATATAAAACACACACATCACACTGGGCCCCACAGTCCCGGGACCACCAAGCTCGGTGGTTCCTTGGATCCACTAATGCCGTCCAGGTTTGGATAGAGGTGGGCAATGATCCGAGCCGAGCCGAGCCGAGTTAGCCCTAGTTTGGTTTGGTTTATTTTTGTGCCACCTCAGTTTGTGGATCGACTTGGTTTGGATTTCAGGTTAACCAATGCGGCCTGAGTTTGGTTTGCTCTAGAAAAATCTAATTCAAACCGACATCGGTTTGGTCAAAAATTCTGAACCAAGTTGGGCTGAGTGGAGTTCAAACAAGTGGTGGCTCTTTTTTT
Source organism: Liriodendron chinense (assembly GCA_003013855.2). Classification (NCBI taxonomy): domain Eukaryota; kingdom Viridiplantae; phylum Streptophyta; class Magnoliopsida; order Magnoliales; family Magnoliaceae; genus Liriodendron; species Liriodendron chinense. The sequence goes on along the minus strand of PVNU02001090.1, from coordinate 1,995,837 downwards.
ACTTGTTTATTTAAATAGAAAAGAATTTAAAAAATTAGAAAAAAAAAAGTACCAACATATCTTACTATATGATGTTTAAGCTCCTCCAAAGGAGTGCAACTTCAAAATAGAAGTAAGAGCATTTTCCAAACAAAAGTACATGAGCATTATTTTACGAATGCAAAGAAACAGTGTGCATTCATGTATATGTATTATGTATTATCGATGTCATCATGTGTATACATTATCCGCGCTGTCCATCTGTTTTACATATCATATCCAAAGCTCAAGTGGATCATACCATAGGAAATCCACAGGAAACAATGTGCTTACAATCTATGAGCCTCGGGCTTGGAATTGAGCTGAGCTTAGCTGATACTGGCTTAGTTTGAGCTTGGTTTGTTTTTTCAAACGAGCTTGACTCAAGTCTTGGTATGGTTTGAACTTCCATTCTAACCAATCCAAGCCATGCTTTTCCAAACCAATCCGAGCTGAGCTTTCGAGCTGGCATGGTTCGTGCCCAGCTCTAGGTTTCGATGCTAAATTTCATTGAATTGCAATCCACTCCCAGAAAAGAGCCGGCTAGACCCGGTCCAATCTTAATGGAGCAGTCTGCAATCGCCATCATTAAAAGTCCACATTGAAATCCAAACTGTCCATTAGAACGGTCACCTCGTCGATGGGCCCAACCACATATTAGTATCCCAACCACTAAACCTTCGCCTGCTATTCATTAACAAATCCCTTTTCTTAATATCGTAATTTCCATCTGATTGAGAGAATATTTTCTATACTTTTCATCCATCGCTGTTGTATGTTAGTATAGACGACTGGTATGATAGATCTTATTTTATTGTATTTTAGTACAGATGAACGGTCCAATAAAATAAAATAATTGCATTATAATATGTTGATGCATTTCCATCCTACCAACTGCAAAGTGCAAACTTGGGCGCCGCCTTCATAGATTGGGGACATCTAGATAGTTTCCCTGGCTTCAGATTTCTAACAGCCTGATCATCTTGTGGGCCACAAATGGCGGTCTAAAGAAATATAGCCAATGGCCAAGATTAAAGGAATTGATCGGAACTGTGGGAAATCCAGGGCTATGCTACCAAGCAGATGGTCCCGATCGATGATGGGACTTTCCCATCAGCAATTTCTTGAGAAATTCTCAATATTTGAGATTTTTCTCAAGATATTTGAAAAGATGTCGCAAAAATTAAAATATTTATCCTAAATAGATATAAGGATTTTAATGGGTGATTGATTTTTCAATTACATGTGTAAATATATGTAAATAGGTTATCATTGCTTAAAAGTGTAATTGCTCTTAGCGTGGAAACTGTTATGTATGTGTATGATCCATGCTGTCCATTTGTTTTATCTGCTCATCAATTAGGGCGCGAGCCCAAAAATATAGCAGATCCAAAGCATAAATGGACCACACCAGCAAGAGATAGAGGGAAGTGAATGCCTTCCATTGGAAGCCTCTTAAGGGCCACAAAAGTTTTGAATCAAATTGATATTTACCATAAAAAATGAGTTAGTAAAACAGATAGATATACAGATGGATCAAACACATGCATCATGGTGGGTCTCATGCTGTGTATACAATTTCAATGAATTTCTCATATGAAATCACATTTTTGGAAGTATATTTAAATTGGTGTATCACTTTCTACCAAACATGGATAATTAATCATAACTCACCGGAATTACAGGATTCCTTGGAAGCAATTTTACCAAATGCAATTATAGCAAATAGTGCCCCTATGGATTGGGTGTTGCTTTTTTAAAGTGAAATTTATGCTACTGTCCTTAGTTATATTTTCTTTACAAGGAAGGGATAAGGGATCATGTGGAGTGTGTCTAACATACAACCCGTTAGCACATGCAAATCAACATTATTATTAGATAAACTAAAATTACAAAGGTTCTAATCATAAAGTAAGCTAATTTATAAAATAAAAAAAAATATACACCACTCAAAATATTCAATTCAATTGCAACCCATTAAATATTTGATCGGCTTTTATTTTTTATTAGTCATGCAACGCACCCACCCTATTAGCTGTGTAATTCCCCTACATAGTTAGACACACGATTCACCCATCCATGGTGGTGTTAGTTTGTCTCTTTGGCATTTCGAACATGAGACCTACTATAGAAATGCTTAAGCGTCTTCCAACTGACCTAGCAGGTGAGACACTTGATTGGCTTGATTTGTGAACATCATCATGCATTGGGTCCATTTGTAGGAAGGGTTGGATGTTTCACCCATTCCATGTGGGCCCCACACGTTTGACTTTCACTACTTTTGAAAGAAAAAGATCACACGGGGGAATTTTTATAATTTCTTTCTAAGGAGGCATTATTTGGTAAAACGTCGATTCTAAGTGGCTTCTGCGATGATAAAAAATCCCATAAATATATAAATTTAAATTTTAAATACGATATTTGTCACGCTTGGAGCACACGTATTTTAAATTTTAAATACGACATAAATAGCATTATAATGCCTAGAAAATTCAATCACACGTATGCCTTTTTTTTTTCTCAAATATTTTATTTTTAAATTATAATTGGATTTTAATGCAGAGGGATGGCCTCATACAACGGACACGGATTAGCTAGTGACCCCAACACCATCCCCGGGTCTGGTGTCAAAGCTGTGTGGGCCCCACCATGATGTATGTGCTTTATCCAGGCTGTCCATCCATTTTTCCACCTCATTTTAGGGTATGGGCCCAAAAATGAGGCAGATCCAAATCTCAGGTGGACCACACCACAGGAAAACAGTGTTGACTGAACATCCACCCTTAAAAACTTCCCAGGGCCCACCGTGATGTTTATTTGCCATCCAACCTGTTGATTAGGTCACACAGACCTGGATGAAGTGAAAACACAAATATCAGCTTGGTCCAAAACTTCTGTGGCCTCCAAGAAGTTTTCAACGGTGAGAATTCAATTCCTACTGTTTCCTGTGGTGTGGTCCACCTGAGATTTGGATCTGTCTCATTTTTGGGCCCATGTTCTAAAATGAGGTGAAAAAATGGATGGACAGCGTGGATAAAGCACATACATCATGGTGGGGCCCACGCAGCTTTGACACCAGCCCCGGGGGCTGGTGCTGGGGTCACTAGCCAATCCGCGTCCTCATACAACATGCGTATTATGGACGTAGGGTGTTGTACAACGTTTGTAGAATTATCTTAATCTACAACATGGTCTGTAGTACCCACTGTGATGTTTACATTACATCCAATCCGTCCATCATGTGATCCCTCTGATGTTCTCCATGAATCCCAAAACTCATCAGATTCGAAATTACGGTGGGCCACACCATTTAAAACCATCCATGAAACTTCTGAAATATGTGTCATGATGTGGCCCACCTGAGTTTTTTAATGGCCTGAATTCTGGGGTGTCCATTTATCCTTGTTTCCTGCATCTTCGGAATGGATTGGATGGATAATAAAAAACAAGGTGGGACCCACACTCGGGCTTGAAGATTTTAGTGGTTAGAATTCCAATAGTAACTTTTCCATGTGGTGTGGCCCACCTGTGTTTTTGATAGTTAGGCCTGATTTATGCGATGAAGTAAGAAACAGAAGGGGCGTGCCTTATGTTCCTATTGTGTGTGGGCCCCACCTCCACGGTGGGCCCCAAATAGCGTGTGGTAGACTATTATAATATGATGATTCAACTCCACCATCCTCCCATTACGATTTTACGTAGGCCCTGCCTGGATAGGCCTTCACCACCTACAAGGTTGACCTGATCTTGAGCTACCAAAGGGCCGGGGAAGATTCTCTTTTGGAATGATCCTGGCCATCCAATCGAGAGTCTGAAAATGTTTCTTCGAAAGTAACGTAGGCAACGATCCTTATTCAATAGTTAATAGCCAAAAACTCAAATCAGATGGTTAGAAGTCTCACAACAGAGTTATTTCTAAAGCATAGACAATCCAAGGCAGGCCCACAAGGTTGAACGGTTCTGATACATGACTGATACATCCACATGTACGGTATGATGCGTAGTGCCACACATGTGGACATGCATGCTGCCGGACGATTCTCTCTTCGGGGAGTTAGTTGATACTCCGACTGTGTATGACGCTTGATACGCAGGCCCTTAAAAATTGTAGACGTTGCCTACACAAACTTAAGTTAAACCGACTAAATTGTGTAAATCTCTTCTACTGCATCAAATCTCAAAATCAAATTGATTGAAGAATCCTAACCTTTGATGTGGATACTCTCTTGTTGAATTGGAACCATTGGATATTTTTCATTTAAACCGTCCAAAACAATGTTCACCTATCCGGTAACTAGATAATCCAATAAGCATGAAATTTGGTTCTTTTTACATCTAAAGTGGGTCCCATAGTTTGAACAGTTTGATTTAAATTAAACACATTTCACGTATGCAGTATCTGAGTGATTTCTAAGTGCCTGCGTATCATCCATCAGTCCCTGCCAGAGTATCAAAGATTCTCTTTTTATTCTTTACAAACTGCGAAGCCGCCTCGAAGGTAGGTAGATGGGCATATGTTTCAACAACGAAGTCTCCCCCGCAGTGTGTGGGGCCCACCGGCCCGGATCCTGCACACGTTTATAGAATCGACTTATAATTCTACAATGCGGTGTGTGGGGCCCACATCAGGCCGGTTCCTCTATGTTGTTTAACTACAATAAGCTTACAACCTGCTGTGTGGGGCCCACCGTAATATGTGAAATGACAGATACCCCCTCATGATCTTCCTGGTGCCCAGAAAATCTGGCTCATCAAAAAATCATGTCGGCCACAACACACAGAATCGTGCTTGAAACTTCTAAAATACATGGTGTGGTCCACCTGAGTTCTGGAATGTCCTGATTTTCAGCTGTCCATTCATCCTGGTCGGGTGTCCACACAACAACCAGGAAGTTTTAATAGCGGGCGTCCCATCCCAGCCGTTCCTGTGGTGCGGGCCCACCAGTGATTTTCTGCCGGCCTGATTTTTAAGATACAGAACGGGCCCACCTTATGATTAGACGTCTCACTTACATCCCGGTGGGCCCCACACACTTTAACCTTATTTTAGAGACGTTATAGAGAGGATAATCCGGCCGCTCAAGAGATGCCATATGGAGTACGAAAGAAATGGACGGCTGAAAATAAAGTTGGTCAGTCCTACATTTGGGTCCCCTGATGAGTGGACCGAACAGATTCTCCAGAGAAGGCATAGCATCGGTGGGGCCACCAGATGGAAAGCTTGGATCTTTCAAATGCGACAGCGTTGGTACACGTGGCATAATGTGGAGGCTGGGCACTTGGGGCGTGTGGAAAGCCAACGCTCACAAATTATACATTCATAACACGTGATGTAACAGGCTCGGCTCACCCCGAGAGCCGGCCTAATCCGGCTTTCAGAAGCATGGGGAAGTAATTAGCGTGTGGCGCGCTGGACCAGAAGGATCCATTTATCGCACATTATCTTACATATAGATGATGTTTTGGTAGATCTATACCGTCCATCAACTTATTCATGTACATGGATGGCTCAAATTTGAAAAATCACATGAACCTGACAATACTATAGACACGAAACCCTGCGTTCGAAAGGACAGCTAGGATGAAAATAGAATCGACCAGAAGAAAATGATGTCTAGAACCGTCAATTTTACGTTGTTTTCAACGGGACCCACATATTGGAAGGCTCCGATCTGCTTCCCCGCATACAAAACGAAGGTCCCATCCTCATCCAATCGAATTCAACGATAAACAGTGGGATGCTGGGGAAGAATAAAAAAAATGGAAAATCTACCGTCAATCCCAAGGCAAGTAATATAAAACCTAATTTCTTCCAATCAAACCGTTGAAAAGACTGTCCATATCAAAATCTCAGTCTAAAGTCTCATTTGGCAAAATCGATTACCAACCCCATAACGACCAAAGACAGTAGGGCATAAGAAATGACGGAGTTGTTTGATACTCTGATAGATTGAGCTGGTTCATACGCATGCACCCAAAATTGTACACGTGATATGCATATAGCTCAAATTAAAATATCTAAATCTTGGTATCCACTTAGGTGGGTCATCACCCCAAATTTAGATTGACCGAATGATTCTAAACATGTAAACTATACTACTCTTTATGTTGACTGTCCATCATGTACCAGCCAATCTTCCAGCGAGGACATTATTTTAGTATATCGATTTGATAATTGAACCGAAGCAGGACCCTTAATTTGGACGGTTTATGTGAGTTACATGTGTGCTATGTATACAATTTTGGAACGCAGGTGCATGAAGCACCACACTCTACTAGAGTATAACAGTAAAGGCTTCTGGGAATAAAGAACCTTCCGATCATCCGATGTCACTACAGACGCAATTGACACAGGATTTTCGATAGTATCCTAAAAAATAAAAATAAAAAAATAAAAAAAATTGACACAGAATTTTCGATACTAGCCCATGATTTGTCGATCAAGATCAAGACCGTTGATTCAGTAGGAGCCAGCATGAATTGGCCATGACCGAGAAATCTCATGGACCCAAATATAATAGCCTCCCAATCGTTCTCCTTCATCAGTTAAACATGGACCATCACTTCACTTCCATTCTTAACCGTCTATTTTCAAGAAACAAACTGACGGGTGATGTTCTCCATCTGCACCGTCATCCATCCGATCATCGGTCTGGATCACAGCACATGGGCCCCACGAGTACAAACTCAAACCTGAAGGCACTGTACATATCTTAAGGTGGAGGATGATAGAATCCAAGTGGACCAAAACAAAGAACAAATGAGAGTTGGCAACGAGAAACTCATTAAATAATATAAGTAATCAATGTGAGTTGATATATATACAAGCTAACAAGATATTGAAATTGTTATGTATACATTACAAGGAAAAGATATGAAAGATTATTTCATTTTCAAAGGGTCAAACCCCAAGCCAGGTCAAGGGATTGGTAGAGTTGAGGGTTGGACAACTAAGATGATTATATCAGATCATCTCCAGCCAATCACTCTCCTTCAATGATTTGGACTTTGTGATAGGGGAGATGACCCATCATGCCAAATTACCAAACTGCCCTTAAATTTTACCGTTGATGATAAGTAGTTGTATTTATATCAATGTATATGATGGAGGTTTGCTAATTCCACATGTGGGCACATGTGTCATAATGTGTGGTACGTGTGAGAGATCTGAGCGTTTCATCAGGTGAGCTACATTGTTTAGATCTTCTTGCAGAGAAATCAAGCCAATTTTGCACCTCAGGTGGGTCGAAACATATCAGAACAAATGAATGGTTAGAAGAAAAAAAAATTAATTCGCAGGATTGTGGCCCACTTAGAGAGTGAATTTTTTTATTTTTTAGGTAGAAGATCTAAGAATTATTTCCAAGCTCATTCAAAGCCTAGATCTCTCACATGTGTTTCATATCTTCATGTTTGCACGTGTGTGAAGGTACACTACACCACATGGAATTAGCAAATCGGTGTATTATGAAATCAATAAGCATGAGAGAATCAATTATAATGTTGTTACCTTTGTTTGTTAAGGGTCACTTTGTTTCTTATTTTCCATAAATGTACATAAATGGGTAATGATTAATTATAATGTAATTTTCTACACTATTTCTTATGTGACAATGATCGCTTGAGAGTGCAAATTTTATGTGGGGCCTAATATAATATATGTAGCTTATCCACACCGTCTATCTATTTTGCTGGGTGATTTTAGGGCATGAGCCCATAATTAGGCAAATCCAAAGCTCGCTCAAGTGGACCACGCTACATGAAATGGTAGATATATAGAACACCTACCGTTAAAAACCTTTTACAACTATAATTTCCTATGGTGTGAGCCACTTTTGCTTTGAATTTGCTTCATTTTTGGGCTCATGTCCTAAAATGTTCAAATAAAACGAATAGATAGCGTGATATGTTACATACATCACGATGGACCCCACATATTTAAATCAACATTTTTTTAGATTGAATTTCAAGGTGGAATTACCTCTGCCTTTTATAACATACATAAATAGCAATAATAAGGTATTTACTGCTACTTACTAGTACTTACCTCCATTTACAGCAAAACAAACATGCCCTAATAGAGAAAAGAAAGAATGTTATTCTCATTTTGGTTTTGTGAAAAATGTGTATGAGATCTAAACTGACCATCAGGTAGGCCTTACCTTGGATGGGCAATGTCCCAAAAGTCACAATAGTTGGACAACCCTAAGCCTTTGATTAGAAAGTTTTCAAGGGAAGAATGGACAGTGAGAGGAACTTTAGTTCTCTCTCTCTCTCTCTCTCTGATCGATTGAATGGTCTACATCGATTCGTATGTTCATGGATTACAATGATAGAGATGGTTAATACCTTTCCTTCTTTATCATTTCTCACTAATTTTCACTCCAAATGTGAACCAAATCCAGAACATGGAAGTTGGGGTGGAACCCATGACTGTAATGTTGCGGCCTTGTTCCCCACCCCCACACCACTAGGCTCCACACAAGCACATGTGCCGACATGGGACGTATGTGGGAGATAACATCTTTCCATCATGTGGGCCATACAGTTTAGATCTTCTGGCCTAAAGGCCAGGCCCTTTAACTCCTCGGGTGGGCCACAATCTACCAAACAAACAGACAGCAAAAGCAAATTATCCCATCAACCCATTCATTTTTTACACTGTGGTCCACCTGATGAGTGAAACTACTTGATTTTTAGGCCACAAAATCCAAACAATGTGGCGACCACCCGTAATGTGTATGTGGGTTAACCATGCAACTAGTGCACTCCTCACGGTCAACAGGCTCAACACGAGTGGGACACACAACAGAGAGAGTAATGTACAGTCACTCCTAAAACCTATATATTCACTTGTTGTGGCCCACTTAAATTTCGAAACGGTTTAAGTACTCTAGGTGTGCAAACCCTCCATCCTTGTGGAGCCCACCCAATTCCATAGCTCGATGACATAGAACTAACACAGTGGACCCCACATTCCATTTGGGTGGGCCCTGCATCACCCCTTTTCCTAATTTCCACAATGCAAGGCCTAACTACATCTGACCAAACCCAAAATGTGATTTTTCAAAATTCCAATCTCCCGGGGGCATTTTGGTCATTTTCCCAAGCCCCACCTCCCAAAATGTCAAGTGGGGGTGGCGCGTTTGCTTGCAAAATTGGATATCCCACCACATCTTCTATCCATTTTTCTATAATTTAACTGCCAAACTTGTAATTTGTATATGATCAGATAACGAAGGCTTCTCTAACGCATTGAATGAGACAGCATTTCCTAATCACATCTCTTTATCAAGCTGTCACGCAAACGTGTATAAGCCATGCCTATATATATTCTCCTTTTCTGCTTGTTTGGCAATCTCAAATAAGATCATACACCGAGACATCGTGTATACACATTGCATGCACGTTGTGGGAAAGGCCCATATAAAAACAGAGCTTCTCCTCCCTTCATCTCCATTCCTTTCTTTGCATGAACATGGCACATCCCATGTCCTTGCTTGCATTCACATGCGCCCTCGTCTTCCTCGCCTCCGTCGCCGATGCGAAAATCGTCAAGCACACATTCCATGTAATTCAACATGCGTCGATTGATTTATTTATTTTTATTTTTATTGGGTTTTTGTGTTACGTAAAAATGGGTGCAATTCAAATGAGTTTTTTGAAATGTAGGGGTAAAATTGTCATGTGGCTTCCCATGCAGGACTTTGCAATTCAAACGTGTTTTTTTAAAATGTTGGGGTAAAATTGTCATTTTGCTTGCCATGCAGCCCTGCTGCATGCAATGCTAGGCATGGCTTTGTGGCAACCATGTCCTGGTTTGGGCTATTGGTGGAATTGCACCCGTCCTTACTTAGAATCACGGGGGTTAATTAGTCTTTTTATTGGATGGGAACGGATACATCAAGCTGGAGGGATGATCCCAACCATTGACTCGTGAACCCAACTGTAAGCTGTTGAAAATTCCTTTTCAACGGTGCACATTCGGGTAAACATATCAATGGTTAGAATCATTCGTTCATCAAAGTTTCTTGGTGAGGCCTGTCTATATGGTAGCGCCCAGAACTTGGGACGGTTCCAACCATTGGACCATCTCTGCATGTGGGCCTCACTATGACGATACATTCTTCTAACCCTTAGTCACGTACTTCTAAACTAGAAATGTCTACATACAACGTTGCATGTGAAGCTTTCACACACAACGCAAACTTGCCACTTGTGTAGAACATCTAAGCCATCCGAAAGGTGGGTCACACCATAAAGCTCACCCAGGCGAAAAAACCAGACTGATCTATTTCATGTGGGCCACAACATCCATGAATCGAGTCAGGTCATCGCCTGTCAATTGAATTGGACGATGTAGGCTGCCTAATGAGTAGACCATCCCAAATTTCACCCCAGATAACCTCTATGGTGAGGCCCACCTCTTGCACGGCTCAGATGTTTTACACAAGTAACACGTAGGAAGTGCTCTCATGCAGTTTGGTCCCATTGTCATTTGGACATTTGGGTAGTTGAAAAGAAAGTCACGAGTCTGGTCTAGGGTTTGAATCTTCTGCACCGAAAGAGTTCATAACACCTTTTTTTCTTTTTCTGTTTTGGTAGGTTGAGTTGTTTTTCTTGCTTGTACAGCTCAACAACATCAAAATTCAGATTAAGGGTGCGTTTGGTTGCACCACTTATCATGATTAATAAGTCTAATTTAGTGTGGAATTCCATGATATTTCATGAATTTCGTGCAACCAAACACGCCCAAAATTACAAAATGGTGTTCAAAAACTAGTTGTAAGATAGCCTTCAAAATTTTGGCGTTGACGAAATTACCCTTACCTCTATTTTATTTTTCAGGTTGGTAATCTGACGGTCCAGCGCCTGTGTAAACAGCAAGTCATCGTAGCAGTTAACGAACGACTTCCAGGCCCGCTGATACGTGTGCATGAGGGCGACACGCTCGTCGTTCATGTCCACAATGAATCTCCATACAACATTACAATCCACTGGTAAAATAATAATAATAATAATAATAATAATTAGGTTAATCCAATAAGCAAAATGCATCTTCATGGTGGGTCCCACCTGGTTTTGGATGGAGATTATGGTTGGGATGTACAATGAAGCTGAGCATCCTCAACAGATGCACGGTTTGGATTGCACATTAAATCATGGGTTGGCCCACACAGCTCGAATTTATGTCATCATTCTCGTGATAATTGATAAGCATACGTACGTTTAAGTTGTTGTTGTGTCTAAGCATGAGATTGTTTGGACGGTGGTGATGATGCAGGCATGGGATATTTCAGCTACTCAGCGGGTGGGCCGACGGGCCGAGTTACGTGACTCAGTGTCCGATTCTTCCAGGGAATCATTACACTTATAGGTTCAACATCACTGGGCAGGAAGGGACCCTTTGGTGGCACGCCCATGTGTCCTGGCTCCGCGCTACTGTCCATGGTGGTCTGCTCATTCGGCCCAGAGCCGGTCGATCCTACCCGTTCCCCAAACCCCACAGGGAGTTCCCCATCATACTAGGTCTCTCTCTCTCTCTCTCTCTCTCTCTCTCTCTCTCTCTCTCAAGACTCGGACGATTGAGTCTGATGCGACAAGTCCGAGTCAACTCGGACTCAGTCAGACCCGATCCCATTTGGCACCACGAGTCAACTGGCCAATTCAGCCATGACTCAGGGTCAACGAGTCAGGAATCGCCAAGTAATTGAACCATGCTTTTATCCTCCCCTCTACATCATCTCTACCCTATGGGTTGCATGCATTAATCTCGCCCAATACCGTCCTATGCATGGCCCATTGTAGATGGAGCATGACCCAAAAATCATACTGATAGAAAAATAACTCCTAGCCGTCCCAATTTGAGGTTATCAAATGGACAGTTTTTTTGGGGCTATGATCCATCCAAACCAGGGCCATGATTTTCATATCGTCCAGATCATGCTACTATAATTTTAACTGATGAAAACACCCTCGTGCAGGTGAATGGTGGGACGCCAACGTGGTGGATGTAGAGAATGCGGCCCTACTCGTCGGCGGCGCACCCAATAACTCGGATGCATTCACCATCAACGGAAGGCCCGGTGACCTCTACCCCTGTGCCAAGAAACGTAAGTGAAACAACACACATATGCCCCGGCGCATGTTGTGTAACTCATACCATAGTGTTAAAACTCAGTAACTCAACTCGGAACTCAGACTGAGTTAACTCAACTCGTCTAGGTTCCAGTTGACTCGAAATCTACAAAACTCGAGCATGGGCTCTGGTGACTCGTCCATGACTCAGTGTAACTCATGATCTCACACGGGTTCCTTTGTGCTGCCAGACACATACAAGCTTAAGGTGACCTACGGCAATACCTACATGTTGCGGATCATCAACGCTGCCCTCAATAACCAGCTCTTCTTCAAGGTGGCCGGCCACGATCTGACCGTCGTCGCCGTCGATGCCTCCTACACCGAGCCCTACATCACCGATGTCGTCGTCTTGGGCCCCGGTCAGACCACCGACGTCCTCCTCGTTGCCAATGGCCCACCGGGCCGATACTACATGGCGGCCCACCCATACGCCAGCGCTGCCGGATTGCCGTTCGATAACACGACCACGACCGCGATCCTCCAATACGTGAACGCCACGTCATCAGGCCCACCCCAAATGCCGGCCCTACCACCCTTCAATGACACCCCAACGGCCCACAAGTTCTACAGCAACTTAACGGGTCTCATGAGCCTGGCCCACAGGGTCCCTCTCTTTGTGGACCAACATATGTTCATAGCCTTTGGGCTGGGCCTCGTGCCCTGCGGTGGGAATAATGTCACGTGTGCTGGGCCTAATGGGATGCGGTTTGCCGCGAGCATGAACAACGTGTCATTCCAGCTGCCGTCCACGCTGTCAATGCTGCAGGCCCACTTTTTCGGAGTAGGGGGTATTTTCACCGAAGATTTTCCTCCGACCCCACCAGTGATCTTTGACTACACGAGCTCGAATCTCAGCCTTTCGTTGTGGACCACTGTCAAGGGGACACGTGCCATGAGGCTGGCGTACAACTCGACGGTGGAGATTGTGCTGCAGAACACGGCGATCTTGGCGATTGAGAATCATCCCATCCATCTGCACGGGTTCAATTTCTTCGTGCTCGCGCAGGGATTCGGGAATTTCCACCGTGCGCGGGACGAGCTGAAGTTCAATTTGGTGAACCCGCAGGAGCGGAACACCATAGCCGTTCCCGTCGGTGGATGGGCTGTCATCAGATTCCAGGCCAATAATCCAGGTAACGAACGGTGCATATGATAATACCACTGAAAAGACGAAAATGCCCTTCATGGGCCATAGTTCGGTAGTCCGCTGGACCACCAAGCAATTTGGTGCTCGCCCCATCGTGAAAGAGTGCCCTTGTTCGGTGGTCCGCTGGACCACCAAGCAATTCTGTGCCCAGTCGCTGTGGGGGGGGTGGGAATATTTTAAAGTGGGTCCCACCATTTCCGTACAAGGTGATCACCGGTCCACCTCTGGCACGGATCGTATATCCTACACATGTGAAACAGCTGTCTGTATTGTGAATGACTCGTTTGCCCTCGCGATTTCCGGGCTGCACGTGTGAAACAGCAGGGCAAAGTAGTCATTGTCCATAAGGTGAGCGTGTGGAAGTTAGCAAAAGCTGTTTCCGGGATGCCGTGCATTATCTCGGGAATTGGGCCATGAAAACGACACTCTAACGAATCTCTGACCGTGAAAATCTGTGCCTTGCAGGTGTATGGCTGATGCACTGCCACCTCGACGTTCACCTTCCGTGGGGCCTAGCTACAGCTTTTGTGGTGGAGAATGGGCCCACCCCTTCATCCACCCTCCCTCCACCACCCGAAGATTTACCTCGTTGTTGATAAAACAAAGAGAGGAAATTCCTTCTCTGACCTTCTATTCTATTGTTTCCACACGCAGGCACACGTGCGAATAACAAACACGTGTGAGAGATCTGATCTTTCCATAATATGGGTGTTTTATGTTTAGATCATCTGGTTCAAAAAATAGGTCATTTTCACTCCTCATTGGATACAAAACAAATAGATGATTGGAAAAAAAATTTAACCGTTGGTTGATTTTGTACTTTGTGGCCCACCTGAGAAGTAAAAATACTTGATTTTTTAGGTAATAAAGATTCAAGATTATTTCAAAATATATGGAAAGTTCAGATCTCGCAGATGTGTTAGATATTGGAACGTACGTGTGCATGTGGATGAGAAGGGCTCCCATACTCGTGTGGACTTTGCTATCCTTTGTATTTTTCTACTATTTTTGTATTTTATTTTTTATTTAAATTGGGTGGGAATTGAATTCTTGTTCTGATTGTCGATTGTATTAAATCTTGAAAGCTTAATGTATCCATTGAATTCTTTGACAGCTATAAATTCTCTCAAAATAGGGTCAGTGGATCCAGACCGTCCATCTAGTAGTTCTTATCATAGAATTCTTTCAAAGCTATAATTCTCTCTTTACCGTTCATTTGGATGCCAGCAATCGGATGGCTAGGCTTGTCCATCTGGTGTGATTTTAAACTATTGACTGTGCACAAATAGGACCAACTAGATGGACGGTCTCGATCCACTATAGAAATGGCAGGCAGGATACTCTCAGTCTCCAACGTTTGCCGAATAAATGTTATTCTACAACCTTCGTTCAGGGACCACCTTTATATTTTCATCACATCCTTTGCGTCCAAAAGGGTTGTCCCACCATGTGATTGGGACGCCTAAAAAATCAGGCCGATCCAACCATCACATGAGCCACCACATCATGTTGGTTGTCCACTATTTTCCATATTGTGGCCCACTCTATTTTTTTATATGATCCAACCAGAGCCAGAGAATCAAGTGAGCCACCGTGATGATGAGATTTTCAAAAGATCAGGCCCATACGATCATCAGGTGATCAGATGCTCCACACGGACCACACCACATAAAGCAATGGTCAACCACCCACCCGAAACCTGTGTGGCCCATCATGATGTAAGTATTTTATCCATGCCATCAATCCCTTTTGCCAGATCATTTTAGAAATGACCCAAAAATGAGGTAGATCCAAAGTTCAAGTGGACCACACCACCAGAAACACGGGGGATTGAACACCCACAGTTGAGAACTCACTAAAAGGCCACGGAAGTTTTGGATCAGGCTGAAATTTGTATTTTCCTTTAATCCCGGTCTGTGAGACCTTATGAACAAGTTGGATGGCTAATAAACATCATGGTGGGGCTTATTAAGTTTTCAACTATGGTAGTTAAGCCACCATTGTTTCCTATGGTGTGGCTCACTTGGGCTTTGGATGTGACTTATTATTTTAGTCATTCCTTAAATGAGTTGGCAAAACAGATAGATAGCATGGATATAAAACACATAAAGCACTGTGGGCTCCATAGAGCTGCTTGGTGTTGTCACATCCCAAATTACAGCAGCTAATTTACCTGATTTTTTTGGAGTGTCCTACTTTTAAAATACAAGGGCCTCTTATAGATTAATTCAAAACCATTTACATACTGCAAAAGCATCACACCGTAATACTTATAGAATTAACTTATTCTACAAGCATTGTAAAGAATCTGAGCCCACAGAAATGGTCCCAAGGGAGATGGAATATTAAAAAGTTCAACGGCAGAGCTTAAGCTAGTTGGGTTTTGATGATTAATGATAATGACAATGATAATGATATGAAAATGAAGTATTACTTGCCCAACCACTGTCTCAATGGCCACCCACGTGGCACGCTTTCATTGACAGAAATCCATTCAATAGAAATATGACACGTGTAGAGATATTCTAGAATCCTCTTCATAAATTAAGGTAGTTGTCATAAACCCATTTAAAAATGCTGACGAATAAAAAGAGCTAATATGAAAAAAAAAAAAAAAAAAAGGAACTTAGCGATCCACCATATCTAAGCACCTAACTTTTTATTTATTTATTTTTAATTAAAATAAAACTCAACACTAACTTACACATGATTGGCAACCCTGAAATAATGGGGTGGGGCCCACAGCTGAATCATTGGGAACCATAGTTCTAAATATTCTCGACGATAACTGAGCCGACTCGATCCGAGTCAACTCAACCCGCTCGCCGAACATATTGAAATTCATATTTGAAACATTATATCTAATCAATGTTGTGTAATTTAACTATCATTTGTGAAAATTGGCTGTTAATCCAACTTAATTACCTTTCCCAATTTCCTATTACAGTTGAGAGTTGTGAGCCTTGGATGCGGATTGCCTAATGAATGGTGCTCTGTGCGTCCCACCATGATGTGTGTGTGTTTTATCAATGCCACCTATCCATTTTTCCATACCATTTTAGGACATGAGCCTAAAAATGAATCAGATCCAAATCTCATGTGGACCACACCGTAGGAAACCGTGTTGATTGAACGCCTGCCATTAAAAACTTCTTAATTAGGGGCCACAAAAGTTTTGGATGAAGCTGCTATTTGTGTTTTCCTACATTCAGGCTTATGTAACCTAATCAACATGTTGGATGGCTAATAAACATTATACCGTTGTTTTCTTGTGGCGTGGACCACTTAGCATTTGGATATGCTTTAGTTTTGGGCTCATGCCCTAAAATAATCTAGAAAAATAGAAGGATGGCATGGATAAAACACTTACATCATGGTGGGGCCCACAAAGCCCCATCCAATTGCCCCCAGTAAGCAATCTGCACCCATGAGCCTTGTGATTCGATATGATCCATGCCCAATTATCTTTCCTCATTTATACTAAAACTCATGTTGATTTAATAATTTTCAACTTTAATTAATAAGCATTTATTTGTTGAATTTTAAAAAAATATTAGCTATTTACATTTTAACTATCCACTAATTAGCTGGTTGAAAAAGTGAACCAATGTAATTTTCAATTTAAAAGCCATTTAAATTACAACCCATGATTTAGATGGTCTAATTGAGTTTACAATGCACCAGTTGTATAACCTTTTGATTAATGCTAGCACATCAACCACCATACTTTGGAGGAGTGTTAGAGTCTTCCTCGTTATAAAAGGACATGTTCCCCTCATAGAGAGTGGTCCAACATATGGCTTCACCTTGTTAAATTGCCTAAATACACTTTATTTTAATTTTAAACCATTCTCATGTCCTTTAATAATGGATGTTCTCACTCGAAAAATTAATTATACACATGCGTAAAAAAGAGTAGATCTTTTTATGTGGATGGGCACCCGGCCGTCGTTATCTACAAAGTACGCCCCCATGTGCTTACATGCCGAAAGAATCGAATGATAGGAACCTCGATCGCATGGATGCTTCTGCAAACAAGCCAGAATAAAAAGACATCGGTTAAGCCAACGGTTTCCACAATCACATTGTGGAGTTGAATGTGGACAATTGAATTTATTTTTTTCCTTTTTTTAACCATTCATACATCACCATTCGATGAACATGGCCTTCTATTCTACAAGCATCGAACCTGGCCCCATCCACAACATAATCCAACAAACGTATGGTTCATATCATCCAACCATCTCTTTCAAGCTTTGTGGTGCGCCTTTAAATGGAAGGATTCCTATTCTCTTTTAGGAATTCGAATTGGATTGTGTACAGAACTTCAAAGCATAATATAAAACAAGATGCTCCATTTCAACGGCTATCCCATGTGCTAGGTAAAATTTCATAAGGTCATGCAACAAATTCCCAATGGGAGAAAAGCACATCTTCACATGTGGAATGTTGGATGTGTGTGGCCCATTTGTACAACCCCTCATGGTTGGTCCCCACAAGATAATCCCAACAAGGCTCTAAGACCATTCTTTTGGTAAATTGCTAATACTCTCACACAGTTTTAAATGTGGTCCAATACGATCTGAAATGTTACTGTTGATAGAGTTGTAAGGTGCAAGCCTCAGGCGCACTTCTTTTATTAGGTCAGGCTCAGGCCTAATTATTATTTTGTCTATAAATAAAAGAGATGGTGAAGATATTTCTCTTAACCTTAGTAAAACCCTAGTGTCAGTTTGATCATGATACAAGTCACCACATTGATACAGGATTGAAACGGGACCAACGAGTCAGATTGAGTCAGTCTGAATTGTATGGTTTCGGTTGCGGTTCGGGTTTCGGTCCACCCTATCACAGGAAGTTCCCATAGTCAGAAGCTAGATGGGGCTTAGATATGTTTGTGAGAAATTCATCCCAATCCACTTGAGTTTTAGATTTACCTCATTTTTGGGCTATGTCCTAACATGATTCGGCAAAACATAAGGACGGGGTGAATTTCTTACAAACATCATGGCGGGCTCCACCTAGCTTTTGACCACAGGAGCTTCCTGGAACTGTGAGTGTGGATACCACTTATCAACATGGTCTTAGAGAGAAAAAGACGGGAAAACAAATCTGGTTCATTGATCAAAATGATATCTTATGTTATTTCTCAAGTCATTGGATCTAAGTGGTGAAGATCATCTTTCCTTCCATGATTTATAGTTGAATCGTGGGGTTAAAGGACCATACACTCTATTTTATAGCCCGATTCACAGCACATTCGTCATGACACACACAGACAAGTTCCAACAGGAACAGAACTCACTTGGGCCTTTTAGAGGGCGTTTGGATCGTAAGTTACTTAATATAAGATACTTATGCCTTAAATAAATTATCTTGATTTCTACTTATTAAACTGAAGTGATTAAGTAACTTTAAATATATAAAAAACCTACTTATAATTGATCATAAGCCAAACTTATCTCAAATAAGTTACTTATATATCTACTGCTGTAAGTAGAAAAAGTAACTTATTTGGCGGTATCCAAATGGGCCCTTAACATGAATGTAGGGGGCTTAACATGAATGTAGGGGGGAGTGTATCCTCAATTTGAAATAATTGAGCATGCATGTTTTTCTAATCACATGAAGTGACCAAGAAAATAAATGGACCACACATTAATTCAAGAACATGAATCAATCTCTTTCCATTTGTCAGAATCAATCACCATACAACTACAAAATCTGTCACCTCAAAACACACGAACAATATAATTTGATTAGCTGGAAATATGAAACCATTTACCTATAGATACATGATGTGTCTTATAAAAGCATAAAACACCAACATATGAACCAAAGAAGCTAACGTCAAACGTACGAAGATGTTGTGACATGATCTACAATATCTGATAAAAACTATTCAAATCCTCTGCCAATATTTAAATAACGTACAACTCCCAAATTAATCAAAATGCAAATCATAAAACCATAAAAACAATGCATTTCTATTATATGAATTAACTTCACCTCAAATATCAGATTAATTCAAACTCAAAAACTACACCTAGGATTCTAATCCTCAAATTTATGAGAGACGTAGAAAACCCTAATGCCAAAACCAAGATCATCGATCCATGCCCACTTAATTTCTTCACATGAAGTGACCAAGAAAATGAATGGATCACACATCAGCTCAAGAACGCAAATCAATCTCTTTCCATGACAATGGGAAATTTTTCTATGGTCTGATGCCATTTGTCAGAATCAATCAGGACACAATTACAAAATCCATCCCCACAAAACACATGAATGATAATAATTTGATTAGTTGGATACATGAAATATCCTATAAAAGCATAAAACACCAACATATAAACCAAAGAAGCTAACGCCAAACGTACGAAGATGTTGAGGCGTGATCTACCATATCAAATAAAAACTATTCAAATCCTCTACCAATATCTAAATAACAATTCCCATATTCATCAAAATGAAAATCACAAAACCATGAAAATAATGCATTTCTATTTTATAAGTTAATGTTACCTCAAATATCAGATTAAATGAAACTCAAACACTACGTCTTGAACTATATTCCTACTAAATTGACTCAAATTCTCAAATTTATGAGCAACATAGAAAACCCTAATGACAAAACCCAAATGCATCTATACCTATTTTCTTTACATGAAAAGCCCTAATTCTAGTTGCTACCTCTACTCCTCAAATTATGAGAACCCAAAATAACCCTAATGCATCCCTGCCCACTTTCTTTACACAAAATCCTGAACCTGCTAACGTATCTCTAATCTTCAAATTTATGAGAGACCCAAGAAAACCCTAATTCATCCATTTTCACTTTCATTATGCCACAAGCCCTAATCCTACTAACTTATCTCCAATCCTCAAATTTATGAGACCCAAGAAAACCCTAATTCATCCATTCCCATTTTTATTACACCACAAGCCCTAATCCAATTGACTTATCTCGAAAACTCAAATTTATGAGAGACCCAAGAAAACCCTAATTCATCCATTCGCACTTTCATTACACCACAAGCCCTAATCATACTAACTTTTCTCTAATCCTCAAATTTATGAGAGACCCAAGAAAACCTTAATTCATCCGTTCTGAATTTCATTACAGCACTAGCCCTAATCCTACTGATTTATCTCTAATACTCAAATTTATTAGGGACCCAATAAAACCCTAATGCCACAACCCAAATACATTCATGCCCCTTTTCTTTATACAAAAAGCCCCTAATCTTACAAATTATCTCTAGTCCTCATATTTACGAAGGAACCAAAAGGGGGGGGGGGGGCAAAAAATCCCAATTCATCCCCCACTTTCTTTACACCAATCAAACACACTGAGGACTTTCCCTTTCTTTTTCTTTCTTTTGTACCAAAGATCTTATGAGTGGGGGGTCCGTAGTCTCCATTGAAGAGTCCCATCCATTGACCCCACCTTGTAGTGAAACAAGACAATAAAGATTGGAGTGGAGTTTGGCACTTCTCTTGTGGGAAAATGACCTGAGGAGGCAGCATATGGTAGGTTCTATCAGAGTGCTTGTGTTCCTACTAGTTGGGTGACAAACATGAGTGGAAAACTACATTCATGTCCATAAAGGACCCGACCCGGGTCCTGACTGATGCGCCTTTGTGATGGACATGACAGAGGTACCACGAAACCTCACTTCAGATCACCCTAGACAAATCAGCCACCCCAAATTAGCTTTCGTCACTAATTCGATAGTGGAGAAAGATGGAATACGTAGGAAGTGAGATAGCTTAAGGGCTTGTTTGTGTGGCAATTAAAAATCAGTTCATCCCATTTTAGTTAATCATGATTATGTATTAGAGCCTAAGCGGAACATTGATCAAAAGGATCCCGAGCCGCCATCATGGTGGTTAGTCACATGGTTTAAAAACACAAAAATTCAACTGGACTACAAACTCAGTCGAGTCGAATCAACTCGAAAACACAGGCGAGTCGATCTCAGAAAAGCTGGCACTAGTTTTCTGAGTGTTTTTAGTATGATTTAATGAGAAGGTCTCAAGTCCAACCAGTTGGACCACAAGTTACAGTCTACCCAGCAGATAACTTCTAACTTATTAAGTGCATGTTACCTTAAGCTTCGACCCCACCATCAAGATTACCTTGTGTGAAAATCATCCATGTCCCCTCATTTAGTGGACCATGCTTGTATTTTGCTATTTGTCAATGGCTAGCAATTTTTCACTGTAGTGTGGCCCACTATACTGGGTTGTTTTTTCAACAAGTGAACCTCATGGTAGAGCCAACGAATTGAAAGGTTTAGATATCACATGCACGAGCATAACTTGTGGTCCAGTCAGTTGGAATTGAGATGATTTTTCTCGTGTTTTGGTGAAAGTTGGTATGAGTCAAGTGCTTCTTTTTTTTTTCTTTCAAGTTTTTAAACTATAGTTGAAGGCCTATTAGATTGTGTTTGTGGGTTTTCAATGGTTCATATTCAACTTAAAAAAATCAAAGAATGTGATAATCCTTGAAGCATGATTATTGGGCCACAAATCATGCATGATACCTCCAAGAAGATGGACGGTTACAGTCATTATAGAATCTCTGCATGTGGGCCTCATGGAGCGAAATATTATGGCAATCCTGAGTCGCGACATAGGCAAAAATAACTATTTTTTAATCTCTTGGAGTTGATATTGACACCCATTTTTATTGATAAACACACCATCTCTTTTCTTTTAAAGTAAGATAATAGTACATTTTTGTGCCTTTTTAATACGAAAAGTAGAAAGGATGGGTGATTGAGAAATGCTGAACTGATTCGCACACAAGAGGTTGAAGAGGGGAATCTCTGTACACAAGCGAACGTAGCTCATAGATATCAGATCCGTTCCATTCATCAGGAGTGGATCTATCCGTAAATCCTAATTTCTAAAATCCATTTTGGGCCATGGATCAGGTGGGCCACTCTAATATCTTCAACTCAGACTGTTGGTTGCATTCTATCTAATCACATATTTTTCACACGATTGTAGCCCACAGGATGAGTGGATTTGCATAATTCTTTAAGAAAGCAATAACCATGTCCATTCCAACCTAATGGTTTGACCGGATCCTAGACACGTGTGTCACATTAGCACGTGCCGCGCTTCACCTCTTTGATTTTCTCCATTGCCAATCATCTGAGAGAAATAAGGGAATTTTTAATGCTCTGGCAGAGTAGGAAGCTTGATACACAGGTGCTCACGAATTGTAAGCATGAAATACATTAAACCATCTAAATTTGCATTTAACTCATGATTCAAAAATCATAGTGATTGGGCAATCCTAGCCTCTGATTTGTGGACACATGTTTGTTGAAATAGAATCATTGAAAACTTATCATTTTTAATGAAAGGAGATGTCCATTAATCTGAACGCTAATTAAGTAATCCAAATAAGTGTATTTTTTGGTTTATAATACATCTAAAGTGGGACCCATATAATTTAGACAATTTAATTCTAATTAATTATAATAATTTTTGCATATTCCCAAGTCAATAGCAGAATATTTGCAATGGAAAAAGATTTTGGATGGTTCCAGACCTTATGAGAACTTCCCATGAGGTTGAGCTCTGTGGGCCCCACCTTGACGTGTGTTGGACATCATACTGTTAATTTGGTAGGTACCTTCTAAGTTATGGGCTGTCCTAAAATCAGCCCTATCCAAAACTTAGGTAGGCCACACAATCAGAAATCATGTAAAGTCATACCTAAAACATCTAAAAGCACCTAGTGGGGCCCACTTGAGTTTTGAAATGGTTTGGCCCTGGTCCAAGTGGTACACATATAATGGATGGGTTGGACGTTTGAACCACATCTCACGGGCCTTATAAACAATCAGAAAGGTTTCAATGAGTGAAAGCATCCACTCCCAACTTCATGAATTGGACTATTTTTTCGGTCGATGGCCCACCATGGAAGGATGCATCTAATTAATGGTGTGGATGTCGAACAAACATTATAATGAGGCCCACAAAGCTTGACCCCATGGAAAGCTTTCATGAAGTCATCCTCAAGCAAAGTCTTTCTTATATGCAAATACCCACATAAAAATATAGAGACAATGCCATACAAGCGTCGTATATTTTGCTTCAATTCCAAAAAAAAAACTTTCTTTAAAACTGTCTCCAAAAACCCACGTAAGATTTCAGCTGTTAGCAAAAAACCTTAAACTGTCGCGTACCGTTATGTATTTCCTACCGTATTTTTAAAAAGACACATTTAACCTTAAGAAAACCCTTGGACAATATACTAAAAAAACACATCTCTCTCTCTCTCTCCGAACGCACAGCTCTCTCCCAAACGCCACAACCTCTCTCTCTCTCTCTCTCTCTCTCTCTCTCTCTTCCTCCCACAATCTCGCCCAAAGGCTCCCTCTTGTCAAGATCTTTCTATCATCACAAATTGTGATAAGCCAAAAGTTGTTGCTTGCAGTCCCACTCGCCGCAAAACAAATTTGCTTGCAACATCTTTAATTGTGTTGTTGTTGTTGTTGTTGTTGTTAGGTTTTTTAATTGTGTTTTCTTGTATCGATAAAAAAAAAAAAAAAAAAAAAAAAAAAAACCCTTTCTATGGTAAGCACCAATGAGTCAACGGTTCAAAACTTCGAATGACTGAAGCATGGGGCTTAACTTGTATAGGCCCAAAAGGGGCTATGGTGACAACTAGCCTGACACCTCCGCCACCCATATAATCTCAAAAGACTGATAGGAGTCATCTAACTCCTAGGTTAGTGGGGTCTACTATGCCGTATATATAAATCTACTTCATGGCCTGATACCTCCATCACTCGTGCAATCTTTAAAGTGAGTCTGGAATCGCCTAAGTTCAAAAAAGTTTTCAAAAAGTTTTATCATTAATCAACATGATTATTATTCCACTACCTTTCGTCAAACCGGTGGTGGCTCAGGTGGGCCCCACCGTGATATTCACATAAAATCCATAAAATCCATCATGACCACTACATGCATCACTCCTTGTTAGGCCAAGGGCTCAAAATTTATCTCTATTCGTGACTTAGTTGGACCATATATATGATTCAAAATAGTGAATAGGGAAATGTTTGCCCTTCAAATTGTTTCTATTAGTGTGGTCCATGTGAATTATAAGCGAGTATGATTTTTGTGCCATGGCTTAAATTTTGTGTGGAATTTCATGGTTGCAGTAGATTTTATATAATTATCATGCATGATGACCCCTCTAAAAATAAAGGGTGGATGTCTCCCCAACTATTTCCTTTGGTGTGGCCCACTAAAATCACAAGTAAGCCCGAAAAAGTAGGGCCCACCATGAAATTCATATAGCACAAAAAGTCAAGCCATCTTACTAATCACATGAGCCACACATTTAAATTAGTTGACAATTGACAGTCTGGCTTAACATACTGGTTTGGCTCACTAAAAATTACAAAATATTTTCTCATTGTGCAATAACCCTAATTACGCAAGACGGTTGTGATCATTCAAAACCTAGACTGTTCTTTTCAATAAAGGTTTAAAAATGGTGAATGTGTATCATATCATTAAGCACTAATACAACCACATATCTGCTGTTTCAAGTTGACATGAGTTCAATAGTACTTCTTTAACCAACTTTTATTTCTTTGCCTAACTTTAATCCAAGCGCTATATTATTTTGCAATCTAGGATGTTTATGTTTGGTTAGGCTATTAATGTTGCATTTTGATTGCTAGTGATATTAAAGAAAATGTTGGTGGACTTGTACAGACTAACGAGTAGGTTGGAAGCTGTGGATGAAGACAATATTGGTTACTAATCATATTGAAGAAAATGAGGAGAATGACGTGGAAATGGAAGTTATGGATGAAGAAAATGTTGGTGGATTGGTACAATTTGACGTAGCGCCTATAATGGACGATGAAGTAGATATCGAGTCAATACATGATTCAGTAGAAGAAGACATTGGTGATGTTGATGATCCTGAGGCTAAAGATGAAGACTATGAAATGCATGATTTTACAAGAGATGACCCAAACTTTTTTGTAAAGCAAGAGTTTGATGATGTGGGGGCATTTCGCTAGGCATTAAGGCATTATTGTGTTGCTCGAGGATGCGAGTTGTCTTTTCTAAATAACGATCCAAAACATGTCGCTGCAAATTGCAAGGGAGAAAAATGTAAATGGACGATCCACGCAAGTGTCCACCAAAATGGGAAGAACTTTATCGTGAAGAAATACGAGGAACAAGCCTGCAACTCAGTTAACGAAAGAGGTAATCATATGGCATCGGTTAAATGGATTTGTTCAGCGATTGAGGGTATGGTTCATGAAAATCCAGATGTCATGGTATATACTTTAATGGAACATATATTTACAAAATACGGATTGAAAGCCCGATATAAAAATGTTTGGCGTGCAAGAGACGTTGCTCTTACAAAAATCATTGGTTCATACGAGGAGTCGTATGCCCTCGTTCCAAGATATTGTCATGCACTACTGTTGTACAATCCAAGAAGCATTATCAGGTATCAAGTAGAAAGCTGCGATAATCACTGATTTAGAAAAATGTTTATGAGTTTTGGAGGTGGTATTTTTGGTTTCCTAACGGCTGCTAGGCCGTTCCTCGGTGTTGATGGGTGTCACGTTAGAAGTAAATACAAAGGTGTTATACTATCCGCTGTGGCCATTGATGGGAATAAGGGTATATTCCCTCTAGCTATTGCTATGGTTGAGGGAGACAATACTGATAGTTGGAGATGGTTTCTCTGTTGCCTACATGATGGTATAGGTATACCAAGACAACTAGTGATCATGTCAGATAGGCAGAAGGGGCTAATTGAAGCAGTGGATTCTATTTTTCCAGAAGCATATCATAGATTTTGTGTCCACCACTGGTACCAAAATTTTCAGAAACAATTTAAGGGTAAGTTTTTTAAGGATCAATTTTGGAGAGCTTCACAATCTTGTATGAAGTACGACTACAAACCAGTGTTTTAAATAGCGAATAGCGTGTAGCGTAGCATTCACCCCTCTGAAGCGTGAGGCGTAAGCTACATGGCGTGAGGCGTAAGCTACATGTTACTTCTAGATTTTTAATTAAGGTTGTTCTTGGTTGCACTAATTCCATGATATTCACCAAATTAGACTGATTAATAATAAAATTCAACAAATTTTCATGATATTTTGGTGCAACCAAACATGACTTAAAGTAATAGAAAAGGGTAATCACTAAGTATAAAGGAAAAAGAAAGAGCAACAAAACTAATTTAATACTATTACTTATATCATTTTACTAAAAGCATTAAATATTGAAAATAAAAAAAATGTAACTAATCATCAAAAATATTATTTGATTTTAATGTTGTAATAAAAAAATAACTTGCAATGTAAGGCATGTAGCGTGTAGCCTAATTTATGTAGCGGGTCGCGTATGCAAATTATCATGTAGCGTAGGCTACATGAGACTTAAGCTATTTTCTTGAGCTACGTAGCGTTAAGGCTAAGCTACGCTACGTAGCGTAAGCTACACGCTACATAGCGTAGCTATTTAAAACACTGCTACAAACTTACTATAGATGAAATAAAGAAGCAGTCTAAACCGGCTTATGAATGGATTTCGAAGGTTGAACCCAAGTTTTGGTCTCGAGCATTTTTCGAGGACACATGTAATGTGGAGCATGTTATAAACAATATTTCGGAGTGTTTCAACAACTACATAGCTGAGGCTCGATTTAAGCCTATTGTTGATGCAATGAATTTTATTAGATCAAAACTGATGGGTACTATGTCGGTCAGGAAGGCTAATGCAGAAAGCTGGACATCTGCACTCGTTCCTAATGCTATGAAGACCTTAAAAAAGCAGTGAATTGAGGCTCGAAAGTGTAGGTTGAGGCATGCGACAATGGAAGAATCAGAAGTAGTTGCCCCAAATGGACAAGTGGTAGTAAACCTAAGGAATAGGTCTTGCACTTGTCGTCGATTTGATATTACAGGTTTACCATGTAAACATGCCATTGCCGCAATTTGGATGATGAGGGACAATGTGGAGGATTATTGTGCACCATACTATATGGTTACAATGTATAAAAAAAAACTTTATGAAGAACCTATCCAAGCAATGCCGGACCATAGGAGTTGGCCAGAGGTTGACGACATTATTCTTCGGCCTACTTCTCATCGGCCTCCTGGCCTCCCAAGGAAGCTAAGGATCCGAAGTGAAGGTGAATCACGGTCATCCTCGTCAAAGACCGTAAAATGTAGTGGATGCAAAAGCTTTGGTCACAACAAGCGAACATGCAAAGAATCAATCAATCAGTGACATGTAGGTTTGCTTTTTTATAGTACTTATTTTTTCTTCATTATTTCATTTTTAATTTATATCTCGAACCGTATCCACAAGTATACTGTTAATTGGTTAGGTATTTTGTGAATGGGTCGGAAAATTTTTTGGCTAGATTAGATAACTTTTTTACTTGTGAAAATGTTGAATTGCTATACAAATCTTTCTTATAAAATTTTTTGTCTAAATCTCATTTCTCACATCTCTCTTTGTCATAGAAAGAGCAGTAGATTCCCCAGAGGCGCTTCAATGTATCGTGGTGTCACAGGGCCTTTCAAATTTTCGTTGATTTCAGACACTTATTTCTCAAAGCAAGAAGAGATTACATGCTGGAACCTCTGTTTTGTCCAGTTTTCCAAGCATCATCAGCATGGAAGATAGCATCATAGATCAGTCGGGCGTGTCCTTGTTTAGCTTTCGTATGTCTCTTATTTTGACTTATATACACTTTATTATATCTAATGGGTGAGGGCTGGTTTAATGTGGTACCCCACCCTAATGGTTGTATGGCTATTTTTTAGATCAATAATGTTGGTCCAACTGCTTAAATTCATATTTAAAGCTCTAATTTCATGTGGTGTAGAAATGATTTACCAAGTATATCCAAGTTGGCATTATTGGGCCCCCTTTATGTATATCCAAGTAGTCCATCCGTTTTACCAAATCATTTTACCATATACAGCAAAAAAACGTAGTAGATCTAAAGCTTAAGTGTACCACACCACAACAAAGTTGGGATCGAATGCCAGGCAGTGACAGAAGTTTTATAGTAGGATGATATTTGCTCCAATAGTTTATTTGACTGATAATAATTCCACGAACGGTTTGCATGGCATCTAAACATTATGGTCAGAAGCTTTTCAACAGTGGACGTTGTTCTTTACACTGTTTTTTGGTTTGGCCCACTTGATTTTCGGATCGGACTATTTTTAGAAGCCTGACCTATTATGGTCTTTCAAAACAGATGGATGGAGCAAATTTTTGCAAATTGGGTACTACCCAGCTAGAGATGGACGGTCATGTCTGGGGCTCTGTGGCCCCCCACTGTAATGTATGTATTTTATCCAGCCATCCATTTATTTTGAAATATCATTTTAGAGCATTAGTAAAAAAGGGAGTCAAATTGAATATTCAAGTGGACCACACCACATAAAGCAGTATGGATTGAACTCCTACCGTTGAAAACTTCTTAAGGTCCACCACAATGTTTATTTTCCATCCAACCTCTTCATAAAATTATATAGGCTTTTACCAAGGAAAAACATAAATATTAGCTTGATAAGCTTTTGTTGACCCAAGAAGTTTTCAACGGTTGGCTTTCAATCCCCACTGCTTCCTGTGGTGTGGTCTAAGTGAGCCTTAAATGTGTCTCCTTTTTTATCTTATGCACTAAAATGATCGGTAAAAGTAGATGGACGGCATGGATAAAACATAAACATCACGGTGTGGGCCCCACAGCTCCCAACGTGACCGTCCGTCTCTAGCTATGCCGGCTGGGGTTAGTATACAATCCCCGCTGGTTTCCGTTTTAGGATGCGTATTTCCTGCAAAAAAAAATCATTTTGCACAAGTTAATGCTGAGAATATAGGTGGGGCTCATAGTAATGTCTGTGAATAATCCACCCTGTCCATTCATTTTACAAGCTTATTTTATGACATTCGACCAAAGCTCATCCACATCCAAGATTCCAGTGAGCCACACCTGAGAAAAAACTAAGAAATGAAATACCTACCATTGAAACCTTCTTGGGCTCCACTTTGATGTTTATATGCCATCCAAACCGTTTATAAGGTGTTTCCTTCTAGGATGAACCGAAAACACAACTTTTCTTGACACAACTTTTAAGGCGATACAAATGTTTTAATGGTGGACGTTCAATCTCCAGTACTTTTTTCTCTTGTGTGGCCCACTTAAGTCGTAGATTTGACTTTTTTTTTTCTTGTCACATATCCTAAAGTAAACTCGAAAAATGGATGAATGGAATGGATTTTCCACAAACATCATGGTAGGCCCCACTTACCTTGTCAATAAACTTCATGCGAAAGGCTTGGGATCAAATTCTGGGATGTGAGATTTGAGTAGCGCTACTCTACACACGGTGGTTGGAGTTTGAAAACTTGTGGGCCTTATCATACTGAATATGTTACATCACACTATTTATTCATTTTTTGAGGTCATTTTAGGGCATGGGCCCAAATATGAGGCGTATACAAATCTCAAGTGGACCATACCATAAGAAACAAAAATAATTAAATGCCTGCCGTTAATGAATTTTTTAAAGCAAAAAAATGTTTGATGGAAAAGAAGAATTATGATGGGTCTTAATTTAGGTCCACGCTACCTAATCAACAGGTTGGATGGGAAAAAAAAGAAATACTGTGGGCCCTAACAATTTTTTAATTGTAAGATTTAATTAGTACCGTTAACTATTATGTATCCACATGAGATGTGGATCTTTTTAATTTTTTTGGGCTCATGCCTTAAATCATAATCAACAAAGAATGGA
Organism: Liriodendron chinense; assembly: GCA_003013855.2. Taxonomy (NCBI): domain Eukaryota; kingdom Viridiplantae; phylum Streptophyta; class Magnoliopsida; order Magnoliales; family Magnoliaceae; genus Liriodendron; species Liriodendron chinense. The sequence goes on along the minus strand of PVNU02001090.1, from coordinate 1,965,699 downwards.
CAGCGTGGATCAAACAAATGCATCATTGTGAGGTCCACAGTATAGTCACCGCTGAGTGGATTCGGCAAGCCTTGTGCAAAAATTAAAAACTCACTTGCGCAAGAGGAAAAAGTTTTAAAAGGGATATTGTGGTCTTTGTCTAATGCAATAAACGGAGTTCTCTCACTGCCGTGAGTCTAGGTGGCTTTTTTACCGTATTTCAAAATTATAAGTGGGTTTTAGAAAACAGTTTAAAAACAAGCTTGTTTTTGAAATTCTATTAAAACTTAAGCTTCTAGACGGCATTGTCTCAAAAATATATGATTTACAAATAATTACAATGTTATTATTTCACTGCTATTATAGATTCCCACGTTTCAGTAGTTTTTCATTTTTTTAATATGTTAAAAAAATTACTAAAAATGGGTATTTCTAGTAGAGGTGGGCAACAATCCAAGCTAGGCGAGGTGGCCCTGGTTTGGTTTGGCTCATTTTTGTGTCACCCCAGTTTGGGTTTCGGACTAACCTATGCGGGGATTTAGTTGCTCTAGAAAAATTTAGTTCGAGCCGAGACCAATTTAGTCAAAAATTTTGACCAAGTCGGACTGAGTTCAAACAGGTGGCGGCTCTTTTGTTCGTTCGTTTGTTTAAATATGAAAAGAATTAAAAAAAAAAAAAAAAAAAAAAAACCTCCAAATAATATGAAAAATAAAAATACAAAAATATCTTTTTACATAAAGGAGGAATGCAATTTCAAAATAGACATGTAAGAGCTTTCTCCAAGCAAAAGTACACAAGCATAACTTTGTAAGTGCAAGGAAACAATGTACATTAATGCATATGTATTATGAATTATTGGTATCCTCATGTATATGTATTATCTATGCCATCCATCCTTTTTTACATATCATTTAAGATATGATCCCAAAATTGAATCATATCCAAAGTTCAAGTGGATCACATCACAGGGAACAGTGTGCTTATAAACTGCAAGTTGAATCAAGCCGAATCAAACCAAGCTTCAAGCTGAGCTGGTATTGCCCTAGTTTATACTTGGTTTGCTTTTTTAGACGAACTTGACTCTAAGGCTTGGTATGACTTGCACTTTTCATTCGATCCAATCCAAGCCAAGCATTTTCAAACTAATTCTTCAAGCCGAGCTTTTGAGCTGGCTTGGTTTGTGCCCTACTCTAATTTCTAGCATCTAATAATGGCCTGAGCATATAATTGAAACCTTGCGGGGGGGCTCTGTATATGCCATCCAAACCGTTGATGAGGTTAAATCCACAAGGACGAAAGTAAAAAAAATATACTGGCCAGATTGAAAACTTCAGTGGGGCCAAATAAGAATCTGATAGTCGCGTCCCCATCCCCACCATTTACTGTGGTGTGCCCCTTTTAAGTCTTCAATCTGCCTAATATTTGGTGTCACTTCTTAATATGATCTCACTCAACTGATGGACGGACCGGATGTCACACAGACATTATGGTGGGCCCCACCAAGTTATCTGTTGCTTGGCATCTCCACAGCATATGTTGTAGGAAATTGGCGTCCAAAAAAAGCTAGAATCAAATGGATAGCACAATGATTGAATTAAAAAAGAGGTAAAATTCAAGAGCCGGAGTATTGGGACGGGGAGTTAAAGGATACTCAGGAAAAGTATGAGACTTGATACGCCAGTACCCACAAAATTGTACACGTGGCATACATCACCTCAAGATAGCCTGAAATCATATTGGTCGAACAACTATAAATTATAATTCGTTGACACATTTTGGTTGAAACAGGACCAATGGCTGATAATCATTTTGAACCGTCCAATATATCTCCACCAATCAAGTATTTGGATAAGCAAATGGACCTATTTTTAGGTCCATGATACATCTAGAATGGGGAAAGTAATTTGGAGATCTTTGTTTGACCTACTTATATTCCACGTATGCAATTTCTAAGTGCCTGTGTATCATCCATCGCGCCCTGCCGGAGTATCATTGTTTTTCTCTGGGGGGATATATTCGTTTAAACTGTCAGAATAATGAAAAAGAAATTTACGAAAATACCCTCGTTTGTGAAATGACGAAATCGCCCTTCTTTTTTTCAAGCGAACATGTTGCTTTCAGTGGGCCAGGGTGGCCCATTAGTCAGTTGGGCCCACCCTGCCAACGGTCCGGCATGCCCGTCAGCATTTACGTGGTGGGCATGGCCCACCCTCTGACCTTATTATCAACCCAACTAGTGAATGAGCCAGACATGGGCCAGGTCTGTCCAGAACCCAGATTCAAAGCCAGCCATGGGCCTGGCCTGTCCTAGGCTAGCCCATTGTCAGTGTACGGTCACTGTTTTTTGTAAATTATTCTTACAAAACTACCCTCAACCTCAATACTCAAGATTGTTTAAAATTGGGAGATGATAATATACAACCCACAGCATGATAAGTTAGCATGTTATCTATACCTTTCCTTTTCCTGCTGATATGTCACTTTTTTAGGACATCTGAACCGTTCAAAAGGTAGGCCCCGCCATGATGATTGCCTGATTTGAAAATCGGGCCAAATTCACTCAAGGTGGAGCCACACTTGTACAATGAGTCGAATTGTTGGCTGTCCATTTATTTTGGATGGTGTCCACCACCTGAGGTGGCGACAGGCTTGATATTAGCACCAATTGGGGCTGATGGTTAATTTGGTGATTGAAGTCATTGATTTGGTGGGATTTGAAAACGCTTTCCCTTTGATACGATGTCCTAAAAATGTAAGGCTAAGATGTGGAATACATCAACTGTCCACATTCAACTTCACATCAAAGAAAGGAACCCAAAAAAAAAAAAAAAAATCTGGTCTTCCACCGTGAGATGAGTTGATTGGGATTGTTTGAGCAACTCACTGAGTCAACTCAGCTCACTAAAGACTAAAATCAAGTTTTTTTTAAAAACTCATCCCGAACCAAGTACCAAGCCGACTCATTAAATCCAAATGGAATTTTGAGACCTTTACCCTTGATAGTTCATATGGGCATAAGACATCTTGATCATTTCGTAGAGCATTAAAACTTAAGTTGATAGGGATTTATTTTTATGAACTTCAAAAATTGTTAAAAATCAATGGTCAAATAATAAGAGTTGTGTCTTTTCAAAATTTATATTCTTTTATGTAATTATATACCTTTATGAACAGACACATCACAAAAAGGACCCATGACACAGCGAATCAAGAGGTCAAGATATTTTATCAGATGGGACGCATCACGAATAGCTTGTGTCCTAGAAATACCCAAATGGAAGAAATAGAATTATGTAATTGGGCTACAATAGAAAATAGATGGTTAAGTCAAACATTGAATAGTTAGGAGCTCCTACAATGGAAAGGTATTGGGGAATGGTCAATCCAATGATGGGCCATAAGATCAATAGTGTGGATCACTAAAGATGGGGGCCCCACTTCTCAAAATGCTATATAAAGATATGAGAGAGAAGTTTGTTTTGGCTAAGATAAAGAAAGATGGAAGTAATCGGAGTTAGGGCACTTGTTCTCTTTTATATTGAGGAGTGACTTGAGCACCTTTCCTTTGTCGTTGGTAGGTGAGAGAGAGAGAGAGAGAGAGAGAGAGAGATATTGTTGCAGCGACGAGAGGAAGCATCCAAAGGGATCGCATTGATCCGCTTACCATTGGATGTGGTATTTGGATCATGCTATCCTTTTGGAATCCTCCTCTTGCCTCTTCCCCCCCTCTATCTTCTTCCATGGTCTTATTCTCTTATCCTGCGCCCTCAACAAACATACGTTGCTGGAGGAGAAGCATGCAAGCTTCCTTTTTTTATCAAGTAAGCCCTTCACAAATCCGTGCGCCCTACTGGCTCACATTAGACTCCCTCCTTCTTTCATTTATAGGCTTATCAATTTCAATTTTTAATTTCTCTTCTTTTTTTTTTAAACTCTCTCTCTCTCTCTCTCTCTCTCTCTCTCTCTGTGTGTGTGTGTGTGTGTGTGTGTGTGTGTGCGCGCGCTCGCGCGTGTGCAGGTAAGAGAGAGAGAGAGAGAGATAGAGAGAGAGAGAGTACATACATGCCAATACCACTGATATGATTCTGGAGAGAGAGAGAGAGAGAGAGAGAGAGAGAGTACATACATGCATACCAATACCACTGATATGATTCTGGAGAGAAAGAGAGAGAGAGAGAGAGAGAGTACATACATGCATACCAATACCACTGATATGATTCTGGAGAGAGAGAGAGAGGGGGGGGAGGTATTACACACAAAAACTCACATTAAAGAGACACTTCATACCATTTATTTGAATGATTGCACCTTATAATCCTCCTTTTTGTTAACAGATGAGCCCACCCAAGTCTTCTTCTCTTCACTGTCTCTAAACTACTTGACTCGGTCCATGACTCACCTGAGTCCTAACAAACACTCAAAAAAAGATAAGGTTATGGTATAAGTGAACATCTGGTACCCTTTAGTAAATAGTATTGTTCCCTCAACTCTTCTGAATTGTGCACATGTTTATTGATCCTAGCCATCAAATATGTGGCCAAAGATCATATCTATCAGAAATCCATGGCAATCCAATCGATCAGCAATTTTGGATGGTCAAGATTGTTTGGATCAGTGTTCTAAGAAAGATCAAATGGTTAGAAATGTTCAATCAGCCTGAAACTAACGCATTGGCCCATCCGCATCATGGTCAATCAATCGGTCGGTCCCGATCTTACTGCGATGAACAAAAACATCGATAACTTCACCGTGGACCGTCAATCAATTCGTAATCTTTGATCTTTGATCAGAGGGTGAAAAGGGGGTGGGCCCCAATTGGATCAGCTTATTAAGAGAGGATGGTAAGGATCAAGTGGGCCCCACTTCCCCTCCCCCGGCCTATCTAGTATAATAATTGGCAATCAAATTCACACACAGTTAACTTTTTGCTGTGGGAGTTTCTCACCTTGAGAAAACGTTACTCAGCTGAGTCCCAATGACTCGAACCGGGTTCGGGCAGCTGGCTCATCGGGTCCAGAGTCCATGTTATGAAATCATATTTTAATACCTTTAGTTAGAATCCAAGGCATATGGGGTGATTTTTTAAGGCACTTTTTCAACTTTCTAGTCCACATTTGTAGCCCAAAAGGCCTGTGGCTACACAAAAAAGTTGCAGTTTTTGGGAATCAGACACATGGCTGTTTTGACATTTTTAATCCTTCAAATGTTGCCCTAATTTGAATTAAAGGGGCTTTATGATCCTTGCATCACATGGTGCAGCTTGTGATCTTCTTTATGGTGGGCCCCACCCCTCAACCTACCACATGTCAACCCCACATTACAATTCATCAACAGAAATGCTCCAGTGTTCTCATGGTCACTATAAGGTATCATGCTCCTAATTGCATTGCTTCACTTGGACTGTCCAATGGATCAATCTGAACTGTCCGTTACGTTCGAAACACATTTTAAGGCCTACCATGAAAAAATCACACTCATCGGATGATCCAATCCATCTTTGATTTGGCCTTATTTTCTATAACCATCCTTTTTCTCGATCGATGATTGATGGCTATGATTTCCTAACAAAGGTGATTATTTAGAATCATAGGCAATCGATGATGGTCCCTAACAAATAGATCGATTAGATTCTTGATTAGACATATTTTATGTAAATCATTTTGACCAGCCATATCTATGTTCATTGATCAAATGGTTAATATATGTTAAATAGCGTGATGTTTTCATGATAGCCCATGAAATACATGTTGGACCTAATGAACGGTCTAGATCAATGGATTGGGCTTTCCAAGTGTCCCAATGCAACTTGTAGCATTATAACTTAAGAGTGTTCTACAGCACTAGAGCGTTTCTCTCCTCGTACATCAAATGTTTTATAACGTCACATGGTATGCAACAGCTCCCGATAGATATTTTGAGGGTGGAGTTCTGTTTTGGTGGCGTGGATGGATGGACGGCGTTAGTCACATAATCGCAACATGTGGCAGATGAGGAAGTAAATCTAGACCGTTCATCTGTTGGGTCCTCTCAATTAATACACCGTCGTTAATATCGCATTGAGCGGACTATTGTAGCCATATAAACATTGATATTGATGATCAATGGTCATTTTTCAATAGTAAAGTACATTATCTAGAATAGCTAGTTAGCTGTCGTAATTTAACCATTGGCCATATTTAGAGACGACTCACCATATGAACAGTCTAGATCAACTGATCACAATGCCACGTGTCAGAATTTGTGCGATGAACGTCCCTTCTGCTCCAGGGTGCTGGACCAGATTGGACCTCTATTTTTGTCACCCAAGGAGTCCTGCTCGGGAAACGATATGATATAAAACCAATGCACCTAAATTTGGTAGGACCCCTTGCATCGTATGTATGGCAGGAGAAGCGTGAATCGTGACCGTTCATCTAGTGGCCTCGTAATGTAGTTGGAATATATTTCAAAATCCACACCAATTGGACAGTCTTAACCGTCCGATCGGTGGCCAACAAAGTGATGGGGGACAAAGAAACAGGGAGAGCAGGTACAGAAAGTGATGGCTATGATTGTCCAACGTGTATTGTTTTTTTATGGGTGAACCGTTGATCTTTTCAATTGTCTAGCTTTAGACAGTTCTCATGTTGGTTTTCCACACTATACTTGGACCTGTTGGTGATGGATGGACCATGCCCCAAAATTTTCTAGATGGGAAAATCTTAACCCTTCAACTCCTGGCCTACAAATAAAAGCTTATGAAGAAAAATTAGTGGCTGGGATGTCCTAATATGGGAGAGACTTTTGGGTAATCACCATCCGTGGTAGGATGGAAATAACCAATGGTCTAGATTAGTGACCATAACCCCCACCAGTAACATTCGGTCTGCTACAGGGATGTGGATTAGATGGTGGCTTAAACACCACTTAATAGGGGGTGTTGAGAGATTGACATATTTAATTGGACCATGTGCCACTGTTGGAGATGGACCCACCCAAATTATGTTTGAGAGTTGTTAGGTAAAATATATGTTTCATGAGACCTATCTTGACAACTGGACATGGCCCAATCAAATTCCACCATCTCCCAACACCACTAAACTGCATGGTGGGGTCATCATGCAATCCACATCTCTAGTGTATGATGTAGGAGTTGCCACACAACCATTCTTAGCAAGGCTAGAGTTAAAGGTAGTTCGTTAGATCTGGATGTAATTGGCCCAAATGGAGATAAAGGTAGTTCGTTAGATGATGTAATTGGCCAGTAGATGCGTTCATTCCAAAAATATTCATTGGCCTTAGATGCGTTCGGATGTAATTGGCCATAGATCCAGACGCAATCCTACTTAAGGCATGATATAACTAGCCCTAGATGCATTCGGTCAAGAAAAAAAAAAAAAAAATCATTTTAGATATGATGAAATTGTTATTTCAAGCGTGAACCATAAATCAATCGGTAACTTTTTAAGAGGATATTGTTACACTATCAATCTTTATGCACCGATTCTTTTAGGAAAACTAGTCTATTGTGATGGCCGAATTCATTCGTTTCATTAGAAAACACACATCTTCAGTTCAACACTCTGATATTAAGAAAAAAAATACTATTTTTAAAAATTATTGTTTTCATTATATTACCTCATTCTTATAGTTTTAGAATTTTCTTCTTTTAATTTAAATTACTTGTAATAATTCTAAAAATAATGTGGTAATATTTATTGGGATATTTTTATTTTTTGCAAATTAAACTTTAAAAGAATTTAATTATTTAAAAGAATCTAAACTCTCGTAAGAAATGAATTTCCAGAATTTTCCCTTTTAATGATGTCCATCTTTAAAATAGGTTGTAAATGTTGGGACATGGATTCCCATCGAACCCTTGTATATATTTTTTTAAATGATAACAAAATCCTAACAACTCTTTCCAACATCCAAACACAAAAACTGAATTCTTTAGATTAGTTTTCTAAATACCCAAACACCATAGGCAAAATCCCTCTTACCGTGAATTTGTTTCTTTCAGATTCACAGCCCATTTTAAGATCTCTTAGAGCCAAACAACCACTTGGTTATTTGAAAAGTTCATTAACATTTGAGATTTCAATATGTAAGAATAGCTCGTAGAGCTCGTAGTTCAATGATCTGAACCGTTGGTCTGAACATCAAGGGGGGGGCATGTACGGCTCATTCGAACCTTAGTATAATACATTGTCATTTTTTAAAATATAAAGTTTGAATATAATGCATTATTATACATTGAACCCTTGATTAAGAACTTAGGACTTTCAATCCTGGGGACTTTTTGGTTTATGGACCATGTACAGTGGGGCCCATAATATCAATTGTTTGGATCATTGAAAAAGGGGCCCACTTGCCCCACTCGCACAAACTGAAACTATGTGTGTGGGGCCCACATGATGTAGGTCCATATCCACTCATCCACAGGGTGTGTCCCTTCAACTTCATGTACGGTGTGTGTGTGTGTGTAAAGACCCATCTAAAACACAGGTGTGACACATAACAAAGAATAGTTGGGATGGGAATGTGCACCATTAAAACCTTCTAAATTGTATTTAAGGCCCATCACGTCTTGTATCTGCCATCTCACCCATTCATAAGATGGGCCCTAGAAGTATAAATGGACACCAAAAAAGAACAGTCCATTCTAAAACTCAGGTGGACCACGCCACGTGGTTTTATTTGTTTTATGAATGGTTTTACATGGTGTGCCCCACCTGATTTTTGGATTGTCCCGATCTTTAGCCTCCATGGGCAAAATGACGGGGACCCACATGATCAAAGGAGTAGATGCAATGAAAACATCACGGTGGACCCCACACACGTGGGCATCAACTAAAAAGCCCAATAATACTGCACAACATGATCTCCACCCCACATTGTATGTCACCTCATCCATACCACAGATTTTCTTGCAACACACACGTGCCAACCTATCACATGCACGGATTATCTGAGCACCACTAAGGTGGGCCTCACCATGAAGATGACCTAGCAAATAAATCAAGCTGATCCGATCCATTCAACAGGTGATCAACTAACCAATGGTCCTCGGCTCACGTCCAACATGCATGTGTGGACATCTTGATAGGTAGGTTGCCTTCATTGGCCGAGACATCTCCATGGTGGGGCCCACCTTGTAGTTGGCTGAAATACAACATGCATGTGCAGTGAAAAGTGTATGTGGGGCTAGTATACCAAATGTACTAGCCTGAAATAACAAAACCTAACCCTAAAAGCATACCAAATCTACACCTTACAAAAAAAGCCTACGGTAGATAAGAGGCCAGATGCTCTACAAACGTACGGTGGAAAAAGCTTATTCTGCAGGCCTTGTTCACCTGCGTGCAATGGTTATTAAAATGCCTGGAAATCATTCACCTATGTGTAAATGTTATTCAACTGTCTGTGTGGATTCCAACGCATCCTACCCGTTCATTGAGTGAGTACCACCATGATCATGGGATGCTAGAAAAACCAGGTTTATACAATTATGAGGTGGGACACACCAAATAAAAAAGTGCATCCACCAAAAACTTCCAAATGCACACGTGTTGCCCCGCGATTGATGATTGGATCAGCCTCATTTTCTGGTGTCCAACTTTCCTGCTGGGAGAACCTTCTAGACGGTTTGGATTACGTAGAAAAACCACAGTGGGCCCCACAGTCGGAGACGTAGAATAAGCTTTTTCTAGATGAGTTGTAGGAATCCGGCTTCACGGTACGGCAACGAGCGCGGCTTTCGGTGGATCCGACGCTCTAGGGACCCCTAACTGTGGGGCCGACCTTGATGTATTTGACTACATCCACGCCGTCCATCTGTATTGAAAACTCATTTTAGGGCATGATCCAAAAAACGAAGCAGATCCAAATCTCAGATGGACCATAGTACAGGAAACAAACAGTAGTAATCGACCATTTTTAAAGGGTACCTGTGGATTACTGTAGAAATAGTAAAAAGAAGTTTTTCAACGGTAGGCGTTCCATCAGTATTGTTTCCTTTGGTGTGGTCCACTTGAGCTTTGGATATGCTTCAATTTGACTTTAGCTCCTAAAATGAGCTGGCAAAACAGATGGACGGCATGGATAAAACAAAAATCACAGTGGGCCCACAAAATCCTTCACCACGAAATTTGCTTCTTACAATTTGGAGATGAACGCATGCCTAATGACCATACGTTGGATCTGTATGGGGCCTACTTGTGATGTGTGTGTGGAATCCAAACCGTTCATCGGGTGCATCACTTCATGGCCACCGTACATAACAAGATTCAACTCAGATGGGACTGTGTTCGAAGTTTCAGTATTGCTAGCTACAAGTTTCACTCGCCAGAGATATAAAAACAACATCGATATCACCGATAATATGGTTGATAAGTGATTACCAGAAATATAGAGAAACATTAGGAAAATAGTGAAATTTTCAAGTGAAACCTTGTGAGATGTTAAAATGCACATATTTACATATTTGGGAATAAAAATTAAAAAAAAGAATGCATGTATAACAGGTTTTTATTTAATTGGAGCTTAAAAACATATGTTGTTGTAAGAAATTAGTCCAACCATCTCATTCATCCCATCTATCTATCCAACCTCTAACCTTTTACACAAACATCTGTTGATATTTCATAATATCGGCAACATATGATATTTCTTAACAAATCGTTGACAACTGAAAAATAAATGAAAGATTGTGGTCTCAACATTGCCATGTAACGATAATAATAATATTGCGATATTATCAATATTATATATCATCGACAAATTAAACATTATATATAAGCATGCACCTATAAAAAAAATATAAAATGAAATTTTTTTAATATGCATACTTTTTGTGATATCGATACATTGGTTATATTGTCGAAATATTGCATATATATTAGCGATACAAGCGATACCTTAGAATATACACAATAAAAAATATTGGCGATACAAGCGATACCTAGAATATACACAATAAAAAATATTGACAATGCACCAGCAATATTAACGCATTAGGCAATACAAGCGACACTAGGAAATTTATATTATTGGAAAATATTGACAACATCGGTATATTAGTGATATTCAGTGAACCTAGATTTTTTTTATCCTAGCTATCAATTATCGATATCGCTATCAATATTATCGGTACTGCTTAGCTAGAGATAAAGATAATATCAAGGATATTTCAATAATGCTGAAGATAATTCAAATGGTGGATGGAACACACCTACAAATAGAATCGTATAATCAGGCCTAAAAGCTATATATTTACTTTTTGTGGCCCACCTAAATTATGGTGCTGTGTATATAAATCCTGATTGGGCGCAAAATAATGATGGCTCAGCTGGATGACATATAAACAGCACTGTGGTCTGTGGACCCACACGTTCCATCTGAAGTTTCTATGGTGGGTGTCCCCCTCGTTGTCGCCCATTGTTCCACACATCACCTTGGGCCCCGCATGGTTCCAATGGATGGTAATTCGCCTTGCTATTCATAGTCTGCTAGTGGGCCAATGGATGATCGAAACAGTTCAAAGGTGGGTCATTAATGATTTGTGTTGGAAAACATTTTCTGAATGGTTAGGATCGTCTTTACATAAAAGAGGACCGTCCATGGCTCTATCTATGGTGGGGCCCACCTCATGAAGTGGGTCTTGCACTGAACCAGGGACTTCCTCCTTTTTAACCCTTGAATTGTAGAGCAGTACACTGCAAATAAAAGTAGCTGTAGCATACAACCGTTTGCATGTGTTCTGCTAACTCACAAGCAGAAGTTGAAAAAGAGTCATCACTGGCCATTGATTAGTCATGCAGTCTGTTGATGGGTGGGTCCCACTAGTCAATAGGAACGAGAAAATGTGCTTTGAAGGGTGTGTTGGCGTTTTCCTCCTCATTAAACACAGGAGAGAGAGAGTTCACTTCCATGTCCGACCGGTCGGTGCCCCTGGCCTTGTGTTGGCGTTTTCCTCCTCATTAAACAGAGGAGAGAGAGAGTTCACTTCCATGTCCGACCGGTCGGTGCCCCTGGCCGACCGGCCAGACAAAGTGTCTAGAAATGCAAAATTTGTTAGGACGTTTTTATGTGAAGGCCGACTGGTCGTCCGACTGGCCCACCGGCCGGCCGGCCGACCGACCGGTCAGCAGACAGGTCGAGCTGTGTGTTTCAACACAGAGATTTCTCTCTGGACTATTTCTAGTGGGTCCGACCGGCCGACGGTTTTGGCTGACCGGTCGGAGGTGTGCGCGGACTGCTACTGCAGTTTCCAAATCAGGCTAGGACTCTTGCAAAACTATATATATGGAGATCTAATTCAGGATTTGGTATTCCCACAAGTTGTTCTACACGTCCTAGGTGAGAGAGAGAGAGAGAAAAAAAAAAAGGAGGAAGAGAGGAAGAGAAAGAGGGAGAGGAAACTTGTTGGTAGAGGAGGTATTGCTCGAGAAGGTGATTCCCGGTGCAACGACGTCTCGGCTCTTCAACGTCCTCGTGCTCGGGTGAAATCTCTCAGTTTTCTTGTCCTTTCATTGTTATCCATCCTTGTGTGGGTGAAGAAGGGTTGATCCAAGCGGTGTGTGCTTGTGATCGGTTGTAACAGTTCTTTGAGATAGTGGATTGTTGATCTGGACTGGGTCCCGTGGTTTTTACCTCTTTCGAGGGTTTTCCACGTAAAAACTCATTGTGTCGTGTGGTTGTTTGTTTACTCTTGATTATTGCATTATCTTAGTCCATAATTCTAGTGCATTGGGGGGCGAAATCCTCAGGCTTGTGTGAAACGCACCCAACAAAGTGGTATCAAAGCGTTCAGGTTGATTGAACAGGAAGTGGGGTTGATTCTGAATTATGAAAGGTGGCTCATCAAGGATAATTAGTCTCAATGGATCCAACTGGACCATATGGAAGGCTAAGATGGAGGACTTGCTTTATTACAATGACTTCTATGCTCCAATTATAGGCTTATCAGCGAAAACGAAGGATATGTCAGATGATGATTGGAAGAAGCTGGACCGAAAGGCGGTGGGGTTTATTAGACAATGGTTGGATGATTCGGTTTTCCACCATGTGTCTACAGAGACCTCAGCCGCTAGTCTATAGCAGAAATTACAAGGGCTGTATGAGAGGAAGACAGCCGGCAATAAGATATTTCTGATTAGAAGACTTGTAAATCTCAAGTTCAAGGATAATGGTTCTGTGGCTGAGCACATGAATGAAGTCAGCAATATTGTGAATCAACTCTCCCCTATGAAGATGGTCCTGGACGATGAACTACAGGCTTTGCTATTGCTTAGCTCATTGCCTGATAGTTGGGAGACATTGGTGGTGTCTCTAAGTAACTCCGCGCCAGGTGGAAAGATATCCATGGAACAGGTAACGAATTGTCTCTTTAATGAGGAGATAAGGAGGAAGTCTCAAGAGTCTACTCAGCAAGAGGCCCTTGTGACACAGGATCGAGGGAGAGGAAAGAACAGAAAGGGCGGGAAAGCCCGAGAGAAATCCAAAGACAAGTCTAATGTCAGGAAAGATGTTGAATGTTAAAACTGCGGCAAGAAGGGCCATTACAAAAGTGAATGTCGCAAGAAAAAGGATCAGAAAGAAAAAGGGAAGGAAAAAGATGATGAATCAAATTCTATTGCGGTCGCCTCAGATGGCGACATTGTAGCCATTCTCTCAGCGGATCATAATGTTTGTCTCACGGCTGCGAATCTGAACACCGATTGGGTGGTCGATTCAGGAGCGTCGTTTCATGCAACTCCACGAAGAGATTTTTTCACAAGTTACAAGCAAGGCAGCTATGATACAGTGAAGATGGGGAACTCTGGAGTGTCCCAGATTGTGGGAGTTGGTGATATTTGTGTGAGGACCGATATAGGTTGTACATTGATTCTAAAAGATATGAGACATATTTCAGACCTTCGCCTAAACTTGACGTCGACGGGAAGGTTGGATGTAGCCGACTATGAGAGTCGGTTTGTTGGTGGGCACTGAAAGCTCATCAAGGGTTCGATGATTGCAGCAAGAGGGAAGATGTGTTGCACCCTATACAAGACATGTGTCAGTATATGCAAGGGTGAGTTGAACGCAGCAGAAGATTCAGCGACAGACATGTGGCACAGACGGCTCGGTCACATGAGTGAAAAAGGGCTTCAACTACTAGCGAAGAAGCACCTCCTTCCAGAGTTGACAGGTACACCTCTTAAATCCTGTATTGATTATTTATCAGGGAAACAAAATAGGGTTTCATTTGTAAAAACTGTTTCTCATATTAAGAAAGTGCATCCATTAGATTTGGTTTATTCTGATGTATGTGGTCCTATGAGGACAAAAACCTTGGGTGGGGCATTGTATTTTGTCACGTTTATAGATGATGCATTTAGGAGGGTTTGGGTTTATGCTTTGAAATCCAAGGACGAGGTCTTGGTGTGTTTAAAATATTTCATGTCATAGTCGAGAGGGAGACAGGTAGATCATTGAAGTGCATTCGCACTGACAATGGTGGTGAATATATTGGTGACTTTCATGAGTATTGTAAGTCCCTATGTATACGGCATGAACAGACGGTACCCAAGACCCCCGAGCACAATGGTGTCTCTGAGCGTATGAATCGCACCATTGTAGAGAGAATCAGGTGCATGTTATCCCATGCGAAGTTGCCCAAGATGTTTTGGGGAGAAGCAATGCACATAGCAGTATATCTGATAAACAGGTCTCCATCAGCCCCTTTGAATGGAGAAGTACCTGAGAAGGTGTGGACTTGACGTAATCATTCGTACAGTCATCTCAGGGTATTTGGATGCAGGGCATCCGTTCACGTACCAAAGGATGAGAGGTCCAAGCTCGATACGAAGATCAGGCAGTGTGTGTTCTTGGGGTAAGGTGATAAGAAATTTGGCTTCAGGTTGTGGGATCCGACCGAGAAGAAGCTCGTCAGGAGCAGAGATGTGGTTTTCATTGAAGATCAGTGAATAGAAGATATTGGAAAGCCAGAGAAGACCCAGCCCAGTTCAGATGAGCTGAAAGATTTGGATCCTACTACTCCTCCAGTGGTGCCTGATGACGGGGGAGTACAGCAAGGTGCAGAGGACGAGGGAGTTCCTACAGGAGATGGACAAGGGGAGCAGCCCCCCACTTGATCCACCTGTTAAGCCATAGGTGAGGAGGACATCTAGGGACAAGCACCCGTCCAAGAAGTACTTGCCGCATGAGTACATTATGCTTACTGATGGGGGAGAGCCAGAAGATTATTCTGAGGCTCTAGCCGACGAGCATAAAGGGGAGTGGTTGAAAGCTATGCAAGAGGAGATGAAATCCTTGCATAAGAACCACACATATGACATGGTAAAATTGCCTAAGGGCAAGAAAGCTCTGAGCAACAAGTGGGTGTTCAGAAAGAAGATTGAGCAGAAGAATTCACAGACAAGGTACAAGGCCAGACTCATGGTAAAAGGTTTTGGTCAGAGGAAAGGAATAGACTTCGATGAGATATTCTCACCGGTGGTGAAGATGACATCCATACAGATGTTGCTTGGGTTCGGCTAGCATGGATCTGGAGATAGAGCAGTTAGATGTTAAAATTGCTTTCCTCCATGGTGACCTGAAAGAAGATATCTATATGCGACAACTAGAGGGGTTCGAAGTCAAGGGCAAAGAGTATATGGTGTGTAGGCTTAGGAAGAGCTTGTATGGGCTGAAACAAGCTCCTAGGCAATGGTACAAGAAGTTCGACTCATTCATGTTGACACATGGGTATAATAGAACGGAGTCGGACCACTGCATGTGTGTTCACTCGCAGGTTCTCAAATGGTGATTTCTTAATTCTGCTCTTATATGTTGATGACGTGCTCATCATGGGAAAGGACATCAAGAAGATTGACAGGCTGAAACAGGAGTTGGGCAAGTCGTTTGCGATGAAAGACCTGGGCCCAACCAGACAGATCTTAAGAATGGAGATAACCCGTGACAAAAGCAGCAGAAGGCTTTGGTTTTCATAGGAAATGTATATTGAGAAAGTCCTAGAGCGGTTCAATATGAATGCAGAGAAGCCGGTCAGTACTCCACTAGATGGTCACTTCAAATTGAGCGACAAGCAGTGTCCCAAGACGAAGGTAGAGGTGGAAGAGTTGCAGAAGATACCCTACGCCTCGGCAGTAGAAAGTTTGATGTATGCTATGGTGTGTACGCGCCCAGACATAGCATATGCGGTTGGTGTTGTCAGCCGGTATCTTGTCAATCCTAGTAAAGAACATTGGGCAACGGTGAAGTGGATACTACGGTATCTGAGAGGCTCATCCAGGTTGAGCCTATGCTATGGTGACGGGAAGCCTGTGTTAGAGAGTTACACAGATGCAAATATGACAGGTGACAAAGATTTCAGAAAGTCCACATCGGGTTTCATGTTCACGTTTGTTGGGGGAGCGGTTTCTTGGCAGAGTAAGTTACAGAAGGTCATAGCATTGTCGACGACAGAGGCCGAATACATTGCAGTCACAGAAGCATGCAAAGAGATGCTTTGGATGAAGAGGTTCCTACAGGAACTTGGCCTGAAGCAGGAGAAGCACGTGGTCTATTGTGATAGCCAAAGTGCGATACACTTGAGCAAGAATCCAAATCAGCATTCCAAGTCGAAGCACATAGAGATACGGTATCACTGGATCAACGATACTTTGGAACAAAAGGTGTTACAGCTTGAGAAGGTCCACACGGACGATAACGGGTTAGACCTGATGACCAAGGCTCTGCTCAAGAGAAAATTTGAGGCTTGTAGAAGCCAGGCTGGTTTAAAGATGGTGAACTCCTCTTGAGTCGGAAAAGGGTGGAGATTTATTGGCGTTTTCCTCCTCATTAAACAGAGGAGGGAGAGAGTTCACTTCCCTGTCCTACCGGTCAGTGCCCCTGGTCGACCAGGCCGGACAAAGTGCCTGGAAAATGCAAAATTCGCTGGACATTTTTTGTGAAGGCCGACCGGTCGTCCGACCGGCCGGTGGTCTTGTCCGACTGGTCGGCAGACAGGTCGGGCTGTGTGTTTCAACACAGAGATTTCTCTCTGGACTATTTCTAGTGGGTCCGACCGGCCGTCGGTTTCGGCCAACCGGTCGAAGGTGTGCACGACTGCTACTGCAGTTTCCAAATCAGGCTAGGACTCTTGCAAAACTATATATATGGAGCTCTAATTCGGGATTTGGTATTCCCACAAGTTGTTCTACACGTCCTAGGTGAGAGAGAGAGAGAGAGAGAGAGAGAGAGAGAGAGAGGAAGAGAAAGAGGGAGAGGAAGCTTGTTGATAGGGAAGATATTGCTCGAGAAGGTGATTCCCGGTGCAGCGACGTCTCGGCTCTTCAACGGCCTCGTGCTCGGGTGAGATCTCTCAGTTTTCTTGTCCTTTCATTGTTATCCATCCTTGTGTGGGTGAAGAAGAGTTGATCCAAGCGGTGTGTGCTTGTGATCGGTTGTAACAATTCTCTGAGATAGTGGATTGTTGATCTAGACTAGGTCCCGTGGTTTTTACCTCTTTCGAGGGTTTTTCACGTAAAAACTCATTGTGTCGTGTGGTTGTTTGTTTACTCTTAATTATTGCATTATCTTAATCCATAATTCTAGTTTATTGGGGGGCGAGATCCTCAGGCTTGTGTGAAACGCACCCAATAAGGTGTTCTGAGTTGGGGAGTTATATGATACTCCGGCAGCGTATGGCGCTTGATACATAGGCACTCAGAAACTGTAGTTAAATCTACTAAATTGTTGAACAATCCTAACCTTTGATTAACTGGACACTTTTTTGTTGAAAGAGGACCATTGGGTATTTTTCATTTTAAACCGTCCAATAAATGTCCACAAGTTCTGCACTGGACTAATCAAATAATCCTTTTTTTTTTAGTTCATGTTAGGAACCATAATAATTGTATGTATATACAATTCCTAAGTAATATCTGACTGTGTATCATCCATCACAATCAGCATGAGTACCGTAGTTTTTCGATTTTAGTTATGTTTACACGTGAGCTCCACTACTTAACTTTTGATATCGGCCTCCCTCTTTTTTAGCCATAAACCAAAAAAAACACCTGTTTGTTTTCATTATTGTAAATTAAACCTTTTTTCTTTTTCATGCGCTCATAAAATACTCGTGATTAATTTTTGTCACAAGAGAAATTCTCATTTTGGACTCCAATTACTCGTCATGAGGGCTTAACATGGCTGCATGATCTAGACTGATAGACCATTCATAGCATTTGATTTAAACCATCTAAATGGTGGATCCAATTGTTTTTTTTTTCTTTACATATATATAGAGGTGTTATGAATTGGGAATTTCTCATATTACAGAGTCAAACGCAAAAGCATCATTTCATCTATAACTTTCAATTTTAATGGTAGTAGAGCATGCAAAAACCTCTGCAATGAAGTTACTGTGCCCAGAGGAGGCATTTTATTTTCTGTGTTTCAACAATGAGTGTATCGCAGTTCTTTTATCTGGAAAGGTATCAACAAAGCCGTAGAACCAATGTTTGATAGGATCCAGTTTTCCATAGGAAAAAGGATGAGGACCAGATTTTGGCTGGACAAATGGTATGGTGACAGGTCCTTGGCTGACCGTTTCCCTAATCTCTTTGACATTGCTTCAAACTACGAAGATATAGTGCTTAACTGTTATAGCATTGTCAATACCTCAGGCTTGTGGTCTCCCAACTTTTATAGAAATTTAGAAGGTAATGAGCTCTCTCTAGCCTCATTTCGTTGATTTCCTTTTTGCAGGAGGCTCCCTAGGGATTGGACAGCTTCAGCCTACTATGCTCCTGAACCTACCACCAATTCTTACCGGATAAGAGTCAAACTAGCAAAATATTATGAAATCTCCGAGGATGATAAACAAGCGGGAGAGTATGACCCGGCCACAGCAGGATACCTCGAGGGGGGTTCTATAGTCGCAAACCTAGGGAATAAAGAATATTACAAGTCAAACATAGTAGAAATAAGAAGAAAACATAAACATAAAACTTTACATGGGTTATTAAACATAGGTGGATATATTTAAAGGTTCTTAATCAACTGTAAGTATACTTGAAAAGTAAAAGAATAAGATTTAGAAACATTCTACCATAGCTTCAGTGGGCATCGAGTAGAGACAAGGATGAAGTGTAAACACCCCAAAAAAAAAACATTAGGTTGATAGTACGTCGACACAGAGTGGACGATCGGGTCGACCTTCTGGGGATACGCAAAGTTGTCGTCCAGTATCCAAGTTCACGATTCCTCTGTGTGATTGGGCACTAGTGGGTGGGTGCATCGTTTGACTAACCAAGTGGATGTATTGCCCAAGTAACAGGGTCAGTGCGTTGCATGACTAACTTTAAAAATTAAAAATAAATAAATAACTATCATGCAGCTGGTACACCTCTGCACCTCTTAGTAAAATAAAAATAATTCATTGATGGTAATGAAAATAGAAACTTAAGGGTTGATAGATGATTACCTCTATTTGTAGTTGTTTATGAAAATCCTGGAATACAAATGACTCCCTTCAAATTTAATGGGAGTAATTTTCTTCCATAGTCTCAATCTGCCAAGTTTTTTTCTCAGTGGGAAAGGGAAATTGGGATATGTCAATGGCAAAATCTAATTCTTAAAGATGGTAATCCAAAATTTTCGGAGTGGGAGTCTAGTAACCATTTGGATATGGTGGGGCTGCTTAACTCCAAGGAATAACATACAGCTGAAGGGTTGTCTTTTCTTCCAACTGCTCAAGAAATTTGGACCTCATTGGCATAATATTTAAGCATTACGAGTCCATTAAGGAGATTGTGCGTGTATCACAGTTCAAGCATACCACTCCATGAATTTGAGGCTCATCACAACTCTAGTGGGGTCCACCAGTGCCCGATCTAGACTGTTGATCAATTAGGCACACCAGTGCCCGATCACAATATCAAAACCTTGGGTAGATCTAGACCGTTGATCAATTAGGCACACCCTATAAAACTCTTACACAATATTGCTGCTAAATGTGATAACTCGGCTCAACAAAAGGAAGCCAGCACATGTATTGAAAAGTTGTCTACACTTCTTAATTAGTTTAATAAGAAAGATGAGTCCAGTGCTCATACCACCCATTTCTCTCCTAGATCCAGGTACTTCTCAATCTTTTTGTTAAATGGCTCAAAAAAATTCAACTTCTTGGATAATTAATTCAAGTGCGCCGATTGATCATTTAAGCAATCTCACAAAGTAAATTGCTCTATCACATTCTTTCGAAAATTTTATGTTTTTCATGAGTTGATCATGAGAAAGGAGATTGGTTGAGCACGAGAAGCACAAGTGTTCTACTTATTTGATCAAGACAAACTTTTTTAAGCAGTGACAGAAGGTTGATATGTATAAGACTCAGCATATAGCTGCGAATCGGTGCAAATTTTTCAGACCTTGTTCCTGTGCCAATTTGGTTATTGAGCGCAGGCCATGGTGGACCCCTACATAGAAGTCGTCCACATTAGTTGCACACATGAACCTAAAATCACTCTCGTCAACCATCAGAACCATTTGATTAACTGCATTTTCCAGAAACTTATGATAATCACTGATCATGGTCATCTTCGGGTTATAAGTACTAATCCACGTTGTTCCCCCTCCCATCAAATGGATTGTTAGTGATCATGGGTGGGCCAAACTTGCTTCCATAGAAAGATTCATTCTATAATAAGTTGAGAAGAATTCACAAAATAAGTCATAACTCAATGATCTGATTCAACGATTGAAGTCCCATGCATCCAATGGACCTTAATGGCTAGGGCTGCATCCATCACAAACAACGAAATCGGCCCCTACGGGATGATACTTTCTATATATCTAGTGTTAGGTGGGGCCCATATGCATATTTAATTCAAAAACTTGATCTTTTGCTAACCATCTAATTTTCTCAAACATGTGTATCCACCTTGATGAGTGGACCAGCCCAAGGGCCAGGGCATGCTCACAATTAGGGGTGGCAATGAGCCAGGCTAAGGCCAGGACATGGTCAGCCCTAGCCCCAGCCAGTAGCCAGGACCTAGACTTTTGGTGTCAGAAAAGCTTTCAGCCTAGGCCATGGCCTTGGCCATACCCATGGTTAAAAGTTTCAGAAACTTGGACCGACTCATCTGGTCTTGAGTCAGTCATGACTCAAACCAGTTGGGGGTGACTCATGGTATCAAGCCAACTAGGATCTGAATTTGAGTTGACAAATCACACGGAGCTCATCCTAAGTCTTAAAACCCCTCTATACGGGCCGGCCCACCTATTCACAGTGGACCCCACTTAGTGAGTGGCCAGGATCTCTATTGAAAATGACCGTACATTTCTCACGTGTATGGATAAAAGAGGCGAGTCATTCATCTCAAAAAGGATTGCACGTTTTTGTCTTCAAACATGAGAGAAATAGTGAAGTGTCTCCTCCTTACAATACAAAGCTTTATGAGACTACATAAAGTGCCAAAATACTAAAATGGAGCTGATTTTCATCATAAATGGGGTTGGGATGCCCCTTGCATGGGAACCAAGAAAGGAATCCCACTTCAATTCAAACTCTTGTGTTGTTTTGACATGATGTTGAAAGATGGGGTATAAGAAATTTGAATGTTGTGAGGTGACTCAAATAGCCTTTTTATCCTTCAATGTTCACATGCCCCCATGACTCTCCCAAGTTTACCATGCTGCAATTTTTTTTTCTTTTTTACACGTGTAGGACATCATAGCTGTACAAAAGGTGGGCCCCACCATGAAGGTCATGGACGTGAATTTCCTATAACCCCCACCCTATAGGCAAAAGCTCTACAAGGCCCTGTTGCAATGTCCGTGTGACATCTGTTGAACGAGTGCCTTTAATCTAGTGCAGTTGGGTCGACCGCAGTATACTGTGATGTTTTCGGTCAACTGATGTATGTTTTGGTTGATCAACAAGCTAATCTGTTGATATCTTGGTTGACCGATGGTACAATTGAGTTAACCGAACGGAATGCATAAGTTTTAGAAAATGCGGGTTTTATTTTCTAATCTTGTTGGAGTATTTAAGTGGCTCTCTCATTGCTATTAGAGTATTGTAAGAAGCTTACACAATTTATAGAGTTTTGAAAGAAGAAGCTAGGGTTTCTACATAGTGTTAGTTGTTCCATCTCTCATAACATCCTGATACAATGGATTCATCGTCACTTTATGGTGTGGTTTTTCCTGCAAGGGTTTTTCACTTAAAAATCTATGCGTTCTCTATGTATACTTGAATTTTTCGTTCTCTATCGCTTGTTTGATTCGTTTTGAAGTTACTTCTATGCCCAACAACATCCGCTATATCCATCAATTTTGCCCATTCATATTAGGAAATGAGCTGAAAAAATGGTGCAGACCCAAAACTAAAGTATGCCACACCACTGGAAAATTTTAGGATTGAAAGCACACCATTGAAACCTTCTTGATAGCCACGAAAGTTTTTTACCAGGTTGATATCTTTGTTTTTCCATCATCTTTGTCCCAATAACATTATGAAGCTGTTGGGATGGCATATAAACATCACAGTGGGCCCTAGGAAAGTTTCAGCAGTAGTCATTTTCATCCTGATTGTTTGTGTAGGTAAGGCTCACTTTAACTTTTGGATCTACTTTAAGCTTAATGTACTAAGGTGAGCTGGCAAAACTGATAAAGAGAGTTGGTGTCATACTGTCATAGCCCTGCGCCTGAGCTTCACCCTACGAAGGCTCCCCGTAGGTGGGGCTTACAAGAAAGTTGCATAGGAAGATCACCTTCCAAGGAAGTCAGACAACACGCCCATCAGGTGGGCCACACCACAAAAATCCCGTCAAGCAGCCAGATCAACCAGATGGCTTCTTTCTCTTTCTTTTTTTTCTTTTTTTTTTTCTTCTTTCACAGAAAACAGCTTAGCTGGTCATTCAGTGAATGGATTAACAGACCTAATGAGCATATGATTAGCATCCTTGTGTCCCTTGTTTCTACAAGTGAAGCCTACGGTTTGGATCTGAACCATTGATCAGATGGGTCCCGCTATGAATAAGCCATGCCCAAAATCTCTTGATGGGCGGATCCTGATTGGCCCATCAACTAGTGACCTTTACATAGAAGGTTAAGAAAAAAATATACTATATTGGAAAAGCAGAGATAATTGCACCGTCCATCCATATGACACCCATCAGATTAATGGTTTGGATGGTCAAACCATCGCACCCAAGTGTCCAAACTCCCTGAGAATATATAGTGCCTCTCCTGACAAAAGAACCAATCACCTACAACCGGTTGTATGGTGCGTGCAGCACATCTTTTTCCATGCATTTTGAATTTTTCCATATTTTACCCCTGAAGCAAAATGATTGTGAAAACGAGTCGTAGGTTATCCAGCAGCCACTGGTAGGGTTATCCGAATCTCCTTTTTTAAGACCCAAGCCCGGATCCAATCGGGTTCGGGGTACCTGTAGGTACCCAACTGGTATTTAGACCTAGGTTTGAAATTGGGACCAGTTTGGATCAAGATCAAATGAGAGCATTTAGGTGGTGGGTCCCACCCAATGATGGTTAGATTGCACACGTGTCAGTACTTTAACATGTGTGGTCTGTAAACGGGCTATGTTACACCGTGTGGCTTAGCAAACCTTATACTATTGCTAGCATAATCAATGTATATTTAATACCTATGATATTACTATTAAAACACACCCAGGTCCATAGCTCAAGTGGTAGACTGAGTGAAGATAGCATCGTTTCAACACTGAGGTCATGGCAATGTTTAATTTAAAACCCAGACCAAACAACAACCCTGTGAAGGCTGCGGGATCGGGACTAAACCCATTAGTCCATCACAAACATTGTTGCAGAATTCTAGTGATGCCCACTGCATCAAAGACCCATTGATTGACGAAGAATGATAGTATCTTGAATGTCTACAACTTGGGTCCGGGTCAACCCAAATCCGACTAACCCAACATGAATTTAAGTCAGGTTAATTATTAGGGTCCTTGGGCCAAGATAGGTGTTTGGATCTGTGAAGCCGGGTTATTAGAAGCAACACCTTCAGGGGTCAAAAAGACAATTTCATTATTTCATATAGAGTTACATATGTATAACTTCTCAAGGTGGGCCTTCTTGATCATTGGCTTGAATCTACCTCACGATGGATATATGATCGACTATACTGGTTTACCTCACTAAAGTTATGCCCACTTAGGGGTGGGATGCTTCGTTACACTGTATTAATGGGCTACAATATTAAGTGTGAAGTCGTAAATGAAAAGAAATTTCGATAAAAAAAAAATTAACAAGTATATAAATATCAATAAAAAAAAACTCCCGCACCCGACTTATTATAAATAGTGAATGGGTCCCCTACACATACATACAATCATAAAGGTGTAAGGTGCAAAAGATCCTATCCATCCAACTTATTCTATGGCTTCTCAAATAGGCATGCAAATTCAAATCTGATTATTTCAAATCCTACAATTGATGCATAGATCGATTTCTTATTCTGCATTTTAGATCACAACATAAACCCTTCTTAGTTTTTTTTTAGACTTAGCCGCAGCGTAGGGATTCGAGTTAGATTCAGGTCAGCCACCTTAAGTTGGACTTCAGGTTGGGTTCGGTCAGGTTTGGATTGGAAATGGACACAAATTCAAGCTGGGTTAGGTCAGGTTAGAAATAATAACGTATATCATTGTGTTTGAAGCAAAAGCAACTTAATATGGCGATCCACCTATCAAGTGACCGACCTAACCACCTAACCGATCGATACTGCCAGGTGAATGTGGGTCCATACCACAGGACCTGTTTGGATTATGCCCAAAAACCATTTACTTTCATGGACGACAGACGTGCCGTAGTAGACTGTTTGGAAAGCCACCCCATGGTTTAAATTTACACTACCTTTGTACCCCACCTAAATGGATGGCCCTGATTTTTGAGTCATGATATTGTCACATGACAATGCATCAAGTGGACAGTTCAGATTCCTTGTCTGTTTGAGGCATTTGCCCATTTACGGGTTCTTGGGAGAACAGGCCTTCCCGTTTCCAACTATTCTAGAAAAGACCTTGACTATGTTTTTTTTTTTTTAATTGGACTCTAAATATAGAGTTTGCCATAAAAGACTAATTTGCCCCTGGCCCATTTAATTTCTAAATGCTTTAAAAATGTCGGACAAGGAGTAAATGGGTCTTTTTATGCTGGACTTGAGAAAATTATATATCATCTTTTAATTTCCCGGGATTTCTCATTCTACCAAACGATCACCCATCTTCGTAAATAAAATGATTAAAATGTCGTCGTTTATTATTTTTTTCTTAAAAAGTTTTTAGAATCGATGCATTGTGGGCCCACGTTGGTGTGTGACATCTTACTGGACGTGGATTGCATCCGACCAGATCTGTATGGGAGGCCCACCATGATGTATCTATTTATTCATGCCATTCATTCCTTTTCTAAGATCATGTTAAGATATTGGCAAAAAAATGAGGCCAATTCAACTTTCTTGTAGACAACACCAGAGATGACTCTTGCATTTAATGTTTTGTGCGTTTATTGCGCATTTAATGCAATCCAAGCTTACTATTTGGTGTGGTCCACTACAAGCTTTGGATCTGCCTTAATTTTGGACTCATACATTAAGATGATCTTAAAAAAGGGAGGGACGACGTAGGTAAACAGATACATCATGGTGAGGCCCATACAGATCTGGTCAGATGCTTACCTATCCGGGTCCCATCTTACCTGTACAATTGATCCATCCAATAAATCTTATCATAGGAACCAAAAATAGGCCAATCCAGGCCATAGCATACGGGTGGCCCGCCTGATGATTAGACCGGCCTGATTATTGATTCATGCAAACAACATGGTTGGATGAACCTGTTGGATGGGTTGGATTTTAAAGACACGTCATGTTGGAAAAATAATTAATGAAGGCATGTCACTCATTTCACTCACCCAAAAAAAAACACTCGGTAGACCTATGGTTTAGTAATTAACTTGCAAGATACTTTTGTAAAATGACTAAAATGCCCTCAAATTTTTTTTTCCTTAAAACTCAGTGATTAAAATGACTAAAATGCCCTCATTTATTATTTTTTCTAAAAATGTTGTTAGAGTCGATGCATTGTGGGCCCATGGGGGGGGGGGGGGGGGGATTCGATGGCCCACCTGATCTGATGATTTGGGGGGGGGGGGGGGGGGGATTCGATGGCCCACCTGATCTGATGATTAGACCGGCCGGCCTGATTATTGGTTCATGGGTACAACATGGTTGGACAGACCTGTTAGATGGGTTGGATTTTATAGACACATCATGTTGGCCCCACAATGCTCAATCATTCCACTTTTAGGAAAAATAATTGACGAGGGCATGTCAGTCATTTCACTCACCCAGGAAAAAAACTCCCAGTCGTTTTACCAAACACATCATGTTTTTGGTAAAATAAAAAGTTGCGAACAACTTTTGTAAAATGGCGAAAATATCCCAATTATTCGTTTTTTCCTTAAAATTTCAATATTAGAATGACTAAAATACCCTCATTTTTTTTTTTCTTAAATAATTGTTAGTAGAGGTATTGTTTGGAAAAAAAAAAAATTGTGAGGAACTCTGTAATTAATTGAATTTTTCAATAAACGCCGTTTGGATGCAAATTAGATTATTTTCGCATGTGAAGAATCAAAAAGTTATGAAAAATCGAACATACACACCTACCAAGAAAAAGTATTTTGTTTGTACCATCGTAATTGAGTCATGTCTCCTCTGACGAGTCACATTGATTAAAGAAATCCTGCCATACTCTGGCAAAGTGTGATGGATGATATACAGGCATTATGATTATATATTGCATACATGGTATGCAATGAATCAAAATTGAGCTATCCAAACTGTGTCCATGATTTAGATGTATTGTGAACCAAATATTCACATTATTTGATTATCTAACTATTAGATTGTCCACATTTATTGGACAGTTAAACTCGACAAATAATTGTCCATAAATCAAAGGTTAGGATTGTTCAACCAATTTTGGGACTGCAAACAACAGCAAATTTGACAATTCAGTTAGTTTAATTTTAAGTTAAATGTACTTGTAATGTTTTAGTGCCTATGTATTAAGTGTCAGTCGATGCTTCAAAGGAAACAATCTTTAGGAACATTGTTTGAAATTTAAAAAGTAGGATTTTATTTCTTTTTGGACCATGTAGGACCTTCCTACGGCTTATTGCATTGCCCAGCCTTGTACTCGTCCAACTAATCGCTGGCAAAGAATCACCTTGTGTTCAATCCTAGCTTGTGCTGAAATCTCGAACGCTAAAATTGGTTTACTTTGCTATTCTCCTTATGCACGTTTAATTTGAGGGTTTGTCTCTAATGTTAGCATGCAAGGAGCTTGGATAAATACTTCCAAACTTTATTTCTAGGCATATCTAAATTTAACTCTTGCTAATGTTATAAGTGCTAGCATTCTGATGCACGATTGTCAAGGCCTTGTACCCATTATGTATCTCGACTCATCTTCTTAGGAGATGTGCCTTTTCGCCCATGCTGTGCACTCATTTATTATTGCATCTACTAGTCGTGTTGGTATTGCTTCAGGCCACATTCATGTGACTCTCCATAAGTTTGCCACAATCTCTGCACACCCCTCCTCATCGCCTTATCACTGAGGTTGAGATTACTAGAGTTCTTTAATGCCTAGCCCAAACTATGGGTTCTCTTTCCCCTGTACTTCCCTCCGTCTTTTTTCTTTTTTCCTTTTCTTTTCTATCCCCTTGCCCCTAAGGTTTTCTCTTCTTTTCAAGCTTTGTCTTGGTTATGTAACAAGAGAGTATCCCTCACCGGCTTTCCACCTTAAAAATAAAAAAAAAAAAGTGTCAGGCCAATGTCAGAGTAACAATTATGTGCTGGTTAGGATTGCTTAACCAATCTTGGGACTGTGACTTAAACATTAGCAGGTTCTACCATTTAGTTGGTTTATTTTGAGTTAATGCATGGCACACTTGCAATATTTGAGTGCTTGCATATCAAGTATGGCTCACTGCCGGAGTATCAATTACAAGTCCCCTTCCAAGAGTTAATTGCCTTACCCCACCCTAATTATATGATAATCTGTTTTGGATTGATTTTGCTATTATCTACCCTCAATCAGAGACAATGTAGGAATCTCAACCGAAAGACAAATATGCTTGTTTGAGGAGTTCGTTTTGCCTATTTGTGAGGCCCACCATTATGTTATATAGCATCCAACCCGTTCAACAAGGTTACTCTATTGAAAAATTAGACCTCCAAAAATATACCAATCCAATGATCAAGTGGGCCACAACTTAGAAGACAATAGATAACCACTCAAAAACCCATCAAATTCACATGGTGTCCCACCTTATATGGGCCTGTTTGGTAGAGGCTAAAAATGAGTTCATCTCATTTTAGTTAATCATAATTATGTATTAGAGATCTTTTTTCTTTTCCTAAATAATCTTGATAATCAACAATCAAAATTCTAATACATAATTATGATTAACTAGAAGGAGATCATGAACTTGTTTTACGTGTCCCAAGGCTTGGGAGTGTTTGTTTTTTGGCGCGAGATGTCAATGGGCTTCATTGGCCCATTAGTATTATAGGCCCACCCAAAATGGGCTTCACATGAACATTGATTTCTACAAGGATGTTGGGCCTTAGGATTTATCCAGGCCCAGAAAATTATGTTCTGGGCCCACGCAACTTTACTACCAATGTCTGTGCAGCACGAACTTAAATCCAAGCGTATTCTGGGATCATTTTCAGGCTAAAATACTTGGCCAGACTTCAATTTCATGCCCAATGGATACATGGACCCACATTCGGCTCGCAAAGCCCATGAACACCACAAAACCGATCCACCCAGTAAATGGGCCGGATTAGTTCATTGGGCCTGTTTTTCTACGAGGTCATGTGATTGAGCTAAAAGAAGATGTGCCTCAACCCCAACAAAGGTCAACGGTGTGTTTGGTTGGATCAAATTTCATGAAATTAGATTTGATAAATCACGAAATTTTCATGATATATGGCGCAACCAAACGCGCCACCAACCTTCCATTAAAAATTGGAAGGAAAAAAAAAAAGGAACCAAATATTCAATATTGGTAATTAACATAGATAAATTCATAAAATGAGCAATACAATGACTATAATAAGAATTAAAAAAAGTCTAAAAATCTCTCATCAGCACCCAATAAAATGACCCAAATCCCTCTTTAATTTCAAATGGAAAATGAAAAGAAAAACTGTGAAATGGCCGATTTGATTAGAAGGAAGCAGGAGCAGCAGCGAAGAAGGCCGACGATTCGCTAGCAACCGGGCCCGGCGCAGCCCCAGAACTCAAAAGCTCCACCATCGCACGGTGAGGATTCGTTCGCTGAACTTCACACAAATCTGGCAAAAACACCCCTGTCCATGGCAAAACACATCATCAGCTCCACTTGTTTTTCGTAACACATGCAAGTGCACGTACTATCATCATTCAAATCATGAACCCGATAGGTAGCATATGGATTGTGTGAGAGAGAATGTGTGATTGAATTTTGTGGGGTCTACAGTGATGTCTATGTCCATCCGAACCGTCCATCAGATTCGGCACCCCATTTTAGGCCCAGAATTCAAAACTCAGATGGGCCACACTGCAGGAAACAGTGGGGAGCAGTGGGGACTCCAACCATAGAAAATTCTAGATTGTGGGTGGAGCCCACCGTGCTCTGTATATGCCATCCATCCCATTCGTTAGGCCTGACATACCAGGATGGAAGAACATCCCAAATATCAGGCCATTCCATTAATCTGGGCCACACCACTTGAATTTAGAGCTTTTAGACATGATTTTACAAGTTGCATGTGTTGTGGTGGACCTGACTTTTGGGTCAGCCTAGTTTTGGGAGTGTACGGTGAACATGAAGCAACTCACATTTTGAACGGTTTTGATTCTACATAACGGTGTGCTCCAAAGAAGTTTAAACGTATGGTAACTAGCATACGCTTATGAGGTATGTGATCATAACTCTTAAGTGTATGGGCGAAGATGTTCATGATCTTGCCGTCCCTATGCAGTTCACCACCACCTGCCATGGTGCATGCACCAGTGTAGGCGATGAATTTGGATCATCCATCTAGTGGGCCCCACATGGATGGTCCAGCCCAGAAAATGTTGGCCCTTCAAGCCATCCTAGCAGTGCGAATTTGTGGCCTTCAAACCGATGGTAAAAATGGGAAAAGGATCAACGGTCCACATTCAAAAGAGAAAAAGTCAATTAATTGGACGGCTAGAAATCGTCAATATTTTAGAAACGTAGCTTTGATTGCGGCAATTGAAAGAAATAAAAAAAAGAAAAGAAATTGCTTCCAACCAAAGGTAAGAAAAATTCCAATTGGCTTGAGATGTATTTTCTTAAATTTTAAGAAACCCAAGATGATTTTCAATTATAAACTGAAATTTTGTGTATCAACCATCTCTACCATCCAATAGTAGGACATGGTCCAAAAAATATTTCCCTAACCAAATGATCCTAACCATTCAATCATAAGGCTTATTCATTGAATAACTTATATTCACTATCAAAGAAAAGCCATTGATCGAATAGTTCTAACCGTTGGATCAATCAACCTTTTAATGTATATTCAATCCAAGAGATGACCCATTAGTTGAAAGGCCAGGATGATGAGAATACACACCATTCCAACGGTAAATATGGCTTATAAACCAATCCAATGCCAGAATTAACAAAAAAGCAATCAATTCAATCCACATTTCTCACCTTCTCCGGCGGCGAGATTGTAATACAAGTCGATAATGTTTGGGCAATTCTGGTAGCACGCCGGCGAGCACAGCTTAGCGGTGAATTGTGGCTCCATGAGGGAGTCCGACGAGATTCCGACGGAGTTTCTCTCGACCCCACATGCACGAACACACTCATCGGTCTCAATCCAATTGGTGATCCTCTCCACGACCACCTCCGACGTCCGGCATTGATATTCAATGCTACCATCCTTGCGCGCTGAGTTCTCTAGCAAGCACCGTTTGCCGGACGAAGATACAGCAAACGCACAAACATCTTGCTGTAGATTTTCACAAATGATCTCACCTGAAAAAACCCAAATAAATTAATTAAATTTTAATTAAAATTATTGAAAGAACAATGAGAAATTACAAGAAGAAAATGAAATATGAGTTAGGCCATGCAATGGTACGTACCTAGAGCTGCATGGAAGGAGAGAGAGAGTGCAATGAAAAGGGCCAACGGCAATTTGGGAAATGAGGAGGAGGCCATATCTATCTCGTGGATTGTTTTTTGTTGGGATTGTGATTTGAGTTTTTGGGGAATTGGGGAAATGGAGATTTTTGGGTGTATGTGTTTTGATTTGAAGGGGGTTTATATAGCTGATGTTTGAGGAAACGGTTCTGCGGCTTTTGATGCCCGTTTGAAGGGCTTTCTGTCGGAATCCGACTCGTTTTTGCTATTTTTCCAAGTAATGCTGTAATGTTAGTTCACACGTCCTCTTCTAAATGGTGGTGACTTATTCACCGTACACTTGGCGCATGAAATTTTAGATCTCACACACATGGGTTGAATTACACATCAAATTGATACCTGTGGAATCGCTTCATGAGATCACAACCGATCATTTGTGGGTCTATTAGTGAATTGGACATGGATGGTTAAAAAGAGATGCCGATCATCCCATTTAGTGATTGAAATCGAATGGTCAGTGTCATCACGGTGAGTATTCGATCATCGCTTTTTCTTGTGGTGTGGTCCACCTGAGATTTGCATCTGTTTCATTTTTGGAATCATGCTCTAAAATGATCTGTCAAAACTGATGGACAGCGTGGATGTAAGGAAAATACAAAGTAGTGGGTCCTACAGTCAAGGATCCACCGAAGCCGCGCCCCTCGTATACACTTCGTGTATGGCGGCCATCTCAATAAATGGTGGTAAACTATCATATTGATTTTGTATGCAAAACGCGGTTCTAGATTTTGGCGTGTTCGGCCGGTATCGGTATCATGTCTTTTTCCAGCTTTCGATTGGAAAACGTGTTAGAGACTTCCTTCCAAGCTTCAGCTTTGAAGAATTCCCACGTTCTCGAACTTTCGTGGGTCTCCCTCAATTGGGTTCGGTTTCTTCGCGTTTGGGCTGCGTTTGGCTGCATTATTGAATTGAATTGCAATAATTTTTAATAAAACTTGTGATGGTGCGTTTGGCATCCGAATTGCAATCAGGAATCGACCATTTGAGTGCTAATTTGTCTTTATTGCAATTTGAATATGTTTGATTTATCTCCACTAAACTGATTGGCCGATGGAGCCTTGATTGAGAAGGCCCACCATCAACGGTCGAGATCATGCATACTTGGAATGAAAGAAAATCATTCATATGGTGGACCCCAACATGGATGGGTGATGAACCCAATATCTGGCTCGGTTGAGCCGTATCGATGATAACTATTGGTGTGGATTGGTTTGATTTTCCTGTTTGGATGCCATGTTTGGATGTCCTGCTTTTGTCAAATTATAAAGTGACAGCCAAACATGTTGGAGAGTCTTCAAACTAGTGCACGGATTGGGTGCTTAGACCGGTCAAGTGACCGGTCCAATGTTTGCAGCCCAGATGCACAGCGAGGAAGGCTTTCTGTGTGTGCCTCAGATTGATCAGCCGAACGGTTGTCAGGGGGCTCCAACCGGTCGCCTGTGAGGCAGAGTTGGATGTAAAACTCCCTGGACTGTTTTTGTGTGCTGGCCGACTGGTCGGCTGCGCGCGCGGATTTCTTTTCGGATTTCTACTTATTTAAGGAGTTGTAACTCGTCTTAGATTAGTATCCTAATGTGTCCAAGGTTTCTAATTCGTACTAAGAAGAGAGGAGAGAGTTGTAAGAGAGAGAGAGCTTGGGTTTTCTCTGTTTTCCTTTCTTATGGGCTGTCATCTTTGTAATCTTCTCTTTAAATTCATAGTGGATCGTTTTGTGTCGTGGTATTTTATCCGTTGAGGGGTTTTCCCACGTAAATTCGGAGTCTCTTGTGATGAATGCTTGTGTATGATTAATTACATCTTGTTTACTTATTTGATTTCGCATTGCTTCACGTGTTCAGCGTTCCGCTTCCGCGGTCGGCTTTCCCAACAAAACAGGTCATGCAACTCCAATATAATCGATGAAACAGTCCCATTCACACAATTTGAATTACAACTCCAATCAGCATTTTCATATGGACATCCAAACATGCCTATCGAGCTCATGTTGCATGTAGCATCTGCTGTGCACGTGAGTCTCTGGTGAAAGCAAAGGTACGATCCTATCCATTGAAAGTTTCCTTATAATCCACACGGACCATGAAACAAGCCATCATATTCACCATGTCCAAGTGGGGCCCGAGATAAGTCATCCAACCGTTGATGTGATGGGCCATCGTGGTTGGATGGCTCAAAAATCTCCCAATTGGAGGATATGAGCCACCCAATCTTTGGCCTTTTTCTTCCTAAACAAATGCTACATCTTTTTATCTTGACCGTTTATTTATAACCTATTGATCCTGTACAACCATTAGGTGGGCCCCACCATAGAAAAATAATGCACAACCGTCCATAACCTCCGAATTCACACGGTAGCCCATATGATGGTTGGTGATCAAGTAATCCTAGGCTATCTAGACGTCATAAAAATAAAACCATGGTCATCCAAACTCAGAGATCGATATCAAATGGATAGTCACTTTGATGAGCATGAATTTCGAGCTACGCTCCATCCATAATATGGCCCACTATTTGGATGGTCTGGATTGTGCCATTTGGACGATGGAGACCCCACGACTTATAACATGGTGATGATCGACTATCACAACAACCCCGCCCGAGTAAAAATTAAAAACGAGAGTCAAATCCGCGTCTTGGGAAGTTTGATATTTTACAAGTCAAAACTGAGGTCGTTGTACGTGGCCGTTCCTGTTCCCGTTACAAAGCAACGATGCAGAAGCCGCCACGTGTCGTGAAAGTTGTAAGCTTTAAGAGTCTGCGAATCAACGTGGAAGGCACAAAGGGTAGAGTCAAAATAAAATAGAATTTCTCGAAATTTCTATATTCACGGAAACATCTGACGTGCCGCCTTCAAATCTCGGACGTTGAATTTTTCAATTGGTTCTGGAAGAGTGGAAGCGGCTTATACTGTGGGGCCCACCGTTATGCATGTGACTTACATCCACACCGTCCATCCATTATGATAGCTATTTTCGTGCATGAATATCATAAAAATAAGTAGATCCAAATCCAAGGTCGACTATACCACAGGAAACAGTTGTGATTGGATGTTAAAAAAATTTTGTGGACCACAAAATTTTTGTATCAAGCTGATATTTGTGTGGTCCCTTCATCCAGGTAATTTTTTACCTTATCAACAGGTTGGATAGCAAATAAACGTTACTGTTGTCCCAAAGATGCTTTTAATGGTGTATATTCAGCCACCACTGCTTCCTGTGGTGTGGTCCATATAAGATTTGGATCTGCTTCGATTTTTGGATCATGTCCTAAAATAATCTTTCAAAACATATGGACGGCTTGGATTTAAGGAACATACATCAATATGGGCCCGATAGTCAGGGATCCACCGACTTGGGTAGATCCGGGGATCCAACGAAGGTGCGCCTGCCCAGGAAGAATCGCCACCCTATAAGACAGCCCACCTACACACGTACGCGGCTTCGGTGGATCCCCGGATCCACTGAGGTCGGTGGATCCCTTACTGTGGGGTCCACCGAAATGTATGTGTCTTATATCCACTCCATTCATCCGTTTCTACAGTTTATTTTAAGGATATGAAAACAAAAATAAGGCAGATCCAAATCTCAAGTGGACAACAATACAGGAAAAAATGGTAATTGAACAGTCGCCATTAAAACTTCTTGGGAGTCACTCGAATGTTTATTTTCCATCCAGCCTGTTATAAGGTCACACAAACCTAGATGAAGAGTACACACAAATATCAGTTTGATACAATACTTTTGTGGGCCCCAAGAAATTTTTAATGGTCAGTCACCACTTTTTCCTGTAGTGTGGTCCACTTGAGATTCGGATCTTCTGCATTTTTAGGTTCATGCCCTTAAAATGAGGTGGAAAAACGGATGGACGGAGTGGATACAAGACAAATGTATCACGTCGGGCCCCACAGTGAAGCCGAGTCCCCTACACACTGCCCCATGACGATGTGGCACACCAATACAAGATCCAAGCCGTCCATCAGTTCATCCCCGCTGCTTAGCTGGATTACTCATTAAGTGGACCACTATGTCAGAAACAAATGGACGGATTAGAAAAACTATACCAAGTTCTGTTATCTTTTTGGCCCACCTGGTCAGTGAGCCAGCCTGATTGATGTGTATGGGCACGTACGCGATGGGATCGACAGTCTCTCCTGATTCTAGATCAAGTACTGCACACGTGGCACATTTTTGTGATGATCCTAACCGTTGATTGGCCATCCAATCAATGATCTCTTTGATTGGACCATCCTAACCATTTAACAAATAGACCTTTTTTCTCAATGCATGTGATCAATTTGCGACATTTATCTTTTCAAAGGGTAAGCATTGTCCAACTAATACTGTTTTTGGACTATGGCCCATCCAATACTTAACCAACAAAATGAACGGTTTAGATCTAATCCATGCATGCCACGTTTGCAATACTTAATGGTACCTCCCTTGCATCCAGAGGCACAAGATCCGGCCTGTTGCTTTGAACGGAAGCGAATGATGCCTTCCACCAAAACTCAAGAGATGAATATTGCGAAAACGACCCTTTTTTTATACAAACTTGGAATAAAAAGAATCAACTTTTCCGCTTTTTATGAAATTCTTCGTTTACCGTCTTTTGGAACGGCAGGAAACGCATCGCATAAAACACCTACGCTCTGTGGGGCCTGTCATATTGTATATGTAAATCCACTCCGTCCATCAGATGAGAATCCTTATTTTAACCGTACATACAAAATATCATCCATATATAAAACTCCCTTGTACCATACGAAGTGTAACAGTGAAAAATTGCTCATAAAACCGTTAAGTCAAACGGTGTGGCCCACCTGAGTTTGGATCAGGATTATTTTTGTATATTCACTTCATCATGGTGAGTTATACGTGATTAACGGGTTTGATGAAATATATACAATATTTTGGCCCCACATATAAACCTATGGTTGGCATCACATCTCCAACTTTTCCCTATGCTCTGGCCCACCCGAGTTGTGAACGTGGCTGATTTTTTTCCCTACAGCCTTATATCGAAGATAGAACCTGGTGGACGGAGTGGATGTTACACGTACAACATGATGGGCCCCACAGTATGGTTGTTTTCCGCGCTTGGGAAAACGAGGATCGCAGTCCTTTTTGAACGTTTAATTTCTGATTAAAGGCTGAAGCAAAAGAGAAATAACTTTGATACTCCGCAAAGCGGAATGCTTGATACGCGGGCACTGGGGAATGTGTACACGTGGAATTAAATATAATTAAACCGTCCAAATCTAGATTGATCTTGTAACAGAAGTTGCAGTGATTTTATGTTCCAACTGGACAGTTGGTAGAAATTTAAGGGACGGTCGAAATGAAAACTATCCAAGGGTCCATATTCTACAAGAAAATGTCCATTAATCAGAGTCTTTGATCACTCAATCGACCTGGTTTTGAGGTGGTGACCCATCTATGTTATGCCCTAAAATTTTAACGGTTTATTTTGAGATGTTATCTGCCACGTGTACAATATCAAGCTCCCGCGTACACCCATCCCGCTTGTGCTCGACCTGTGCTAGACCATAGACCAAGGCCAGGCCCATGTCTTTAATGGCAGCAAAAATCCAGGCCTAGGTCCAACCCATCTGCCTAATCTCAGGACCAAGTAGAGCCAACAGCAGGTTCAGCTCTGGAAGCCCAAATCACTTTGATTGGATGGCCCTAACCATCTGATCAATGGCCGGGAAAATCGATGGTCCCTATTGATTGATGAGAAAAGGTATGACATCAATCTAGACCATCCATCATGTGCAACCCAAATCGAGTATATTCTTAAAAATTCTTTCACCAATTTAGACTATCCATGATGCGGGCCCCACCTTTGAATCTCTCTGACCATCAAGAATCACTTTGATTGAACGTTCTTATCTATTAGATTAACGGCCAAGAAAATGGACAGCCATTCTAGTTTCTCCTCTTGTACCCATGCACCCACTATGTAAATTATCATATGACATTTGGGTTAAATGGTATTTGGTTAAACCATGTCTGAAATTGCAATTCAAGGCACATCCAAACAGACATTGCAACACAATTCAAATAGTCCATCCAAACACACTTTATAACAAAAAGAACAGAGACACATTAGAACATTGAACAGACTCATAATCTAGGTGACTGTCTTCTGTAAATTTGAGAATACAGGTTGTATTTCAGTGCACCATCGAGTCGAATTGCAGTGTAAATGAGGGCTAAGGGCACATTTGGACGACCGAATTCAATCTAATGAAGTGAAAATGACCGAATTGTAATCATCTTCTGCAGCATCAATAATGATGAATTGAAGGAAATACAACGTCGAATTAGAACTTCCTCATTGTAGACACTAGGGAACATCTGTCATTGCAATTTGGTGATTTGCACTTTGCTTAAACTGAAAAGTCTCTACCCAATTCACTTATGCATCCAAACGCATCTATTGGAAGTGATGAGAATGTGGTTGCAATTCAAGTTAGAACTAAAATCATCAACATTCCAAAAAACCCTTCAATTACAATGGGTAAGTGTTAAGGAGAATGACAGAGTCATGAGAAAATAATGAAAGTAGTCATGTACTAGGACTAGACTAGCGTCGCTACAATAAAGCAATTCGGTTAGAACTTCGAGCATGTTGGTAGCACCTACGGTCAGTTGCTATTGATACCATGTCAAGCTTTCTCATTTTGATGAAGAGCTCCTTCGACTTTTAGCTGCAAATCCATGAACCCATTTCAGCAATTGTAGGAAATCCACACAAGCATTTCCTTGATACAGAAGAGAGAATGAGATAGTAGACATACCAGGGCTAACAATTTTGATGCATTTCGTTATAGATTTCACCGATATCATAGAATCCATTCCTGTTTACAGACACCCAAATGATGAATTTTTAATTTGAAGTATATCCAGTTTTAAGATCATATCAAAAAGCATCCTTATGAATGTAAGAAACTCAGTGAAAAGATGGCTAAGATCACCTTGTCTGTTCATATCCTTTTCAGAAAGGATTGCTGTTATACTTGAGAGAGGCGGCTCCGATGAAGATTGATCTGTCGGTGAACCTCCATTTCCAGATTCTTGGTCAGGCCTGTGTTTCAATTCATAAGAGATGAATTATTATAGAGATGGAATGTAAAGCGGAATTTGAGAGAAAACACTATGACAAAATGATTTTGCTGAACCTTCACACACCTCATTGCTGGATGGATATCCTAGCAATGTACCATTAGGGCACCATGCAAATGATCTTGCCCAAAAATCAGATGGTCATTTTATCAGGTTGGCCATGTGTAAGATGACAATGGGCTGATAAAGGGTCCACATTCAAATGAACCAGCCTAATCTTTGGGTCAAGTCATTGACGGTGGAGACCACCTGATGGAGAAGTTAGATGTCCCACCCAATTGCCAAGCTGGCACAACAGAATGCATGTGGAGGACGGTTTGAGAGGTGCATCTAGGCTTAGCAAACCTTGTAACAGATTTGGCAGCATGGAGCTGAAGAGATTAGTACCCTCCAATAAGATCAATACACGGATCCATGGCCTGATGCGAGGGGAGTCCCATTCCTTCATTATCGAGATCAAAATCAACTAACAGTTCCGAGAGGGAGAAATCCGAACCAAAAACATCAAAATTAGGAATATCCATATCAAACATTTCAGCAATATCATCGACAGTTGATGAAGTAGAGATGTCCTCAGCAACTGGTTTTTCCGCACATGTCAATACATTTGAATCATCAAAATCTAGCCTGCCCTTTATATGATCTCTCCTAACCGACCTCTTTGGAGTTGATTTCAGTGGCGAGGAAGAAACTCGCAGACTCCTATCCATGGTATAACAGCCAGTATATTTGAATGGGCTCACAACAATTCTCTCAGAAGTGATTATGTGACAGTCAGCCGAAGCAATCCTCTGAGGGGTGTGGCTCTTTTTCTGAGGGGTTTTGCTATTAGCAGACGAACTCTCCAACGGAGAGACAGATTTATCAGCTTGAGATGGGAACTCTTGTGGAGGGGTCTTGGGCCAAGATGAGTCAGCTTGTGATTGAGTCTGCTTGAATAAGCTCTTTGCAACAGATGATCCTTGAACTGAAGAAACTCTTGGAGGATGATTGTTAGAAGTTGAATGAACTACAGAGATGGGCCGAGCAGCTCCTTGGTCAACATTTGTGTTAGTTGCTTGTGGAGATATTTCAGTACCTGCAAAAATGGCGAGTGAGAAATCATCGCCACAAAGAAGGTGAAATTAGTAAGGAATACAGTAAAGGACTGTATGATCTTCAGGTTTTCAGTTTGCACAGGTGGCGCCCATGGTCCTGTTATCCAGACCATTGATCCATTGTATCCAAACCATTGACATATTGAGCACCATTCTAATGGACCACGCTCCAAAAGTCACCTCTTTTGGTTCCCAACCTTTCAGTTTGTGACCACAATAGAAGGTCAAGACAAGAACTTTCAATTTGGGAGATTTCAGATCATGGTCCACCCACAATGGAGTCCACCAGACCAATGGTCTGGATCATTGAACTGAAAAAGAAAAAAAAAGAAAAAAAAACAAGTATATTGTGCATATCCTCAGATCAAGGGTCTTATAGTTCCTCTACATTGTACAAGCAGCAGAATATTTAAAGAAGGTTTACCAGCACTTCCCGACGCTTTGGTGGGTAATTCGGTGCAAGATTTCTTTGAAGTTGGCATCGCACCAGATACAAGCCGTGAACCTTTTCTCTTGTTTGCAGATGGAAGATTAGTGACTGGAGTCGAGAAATTCGTGCAATCCGGAGCAGTCGAAGGAAGCATTGGAATGGGATTCACTTTGGGGGTGTTGTAGATGGGATAGCCTGTTGACAGAACATGAAAAGTGAGATTCATTTCAGTTTTAGAAAATTGCAGGACTTGATCCATTTTTGGACCATCACCAGTGCTGGAAAGAGCAATGTGATCTTTATTCTCAAAGGCCTGTTTGGTTGGCATTTTTAAAAATAATTTCATCTCATTTTATTCAATCATAATTATGTGTTAGAGATGGCTATGACTGCCTAACAAAGGTGATTCTTTAGAATCATAGGCAATCAATGATGGTGCCTATCAAACAGATGGATCATATTCTTGCCTATCAAACAGATGGATCATATTCTTGCTTAAACCTATTTTTATGTAAATGATCCTGAAAGTCCATACTTAGGGCCATTGATCAAATGGTTAATATTTGTTAGATTAGAGTGATGTTCTCATGATGGCCCATGAATTGTGCATTGGACCTAATGAACAGTTTACATCAATGGATTGGACTAAGTGTCCCAATGCAACTACTAGCACTATAACTTAAAGTGCTCAGAGAACACTGGAGCATTTCTCATTTAGTGTTGACTAAAATGAGATAAAATCATTATGTGGCAACCAAACAGGGCCTAAAAATGCAACTAACCAATACCATTTAAACTAGGATCTCTAATAGATAATTGACTAAAATCAGTTGAACTCATTTTTAACCCAAGTTCAGATATTTTCATCATTGGAATATGCATAAAGAAGTTTAGATACTTCCAATCAGTAGAAATGTAGTGTTTGTGAATCCTGAGAATTCAGCCATTGTATGATTTCGATTCCTACTATTGCAACACATGCCATCATGGCACATAGGTTATAAATCAAGTCCTTTCTGTCAGTGGACCCCATCATGTATTACCCTGGCCTGAAAGTAAGCTGATTCAGCCACCAGGTGGGCCGCACATGTAAGATGAATGTGAACTGTTGGTTGAACCATCCATCTCCTTATACATGTAGCCCCACCTCATAGGCTATAGTACAGGCACATTGCATTGCATCAGACCAATGGCTGAGATATCCCGCTCACTCTCCGCATTAGCACACATCTCACATTCCACCACATGTGACAGCATGAGAGATGTTTGAAGCATACAAGTCATCCATCAGGTGGCCCCACAGCTGTAGATACCTGACCCAAGAATTATGCCACTCCACTAATCAGGTGGGTCAGTGTACAAAACAAAAGAACAGCTAAAGAAGCCATCAATTTGGCTCATATGTTGTTTCCCAGCCCACCTGGTGAGTGGACTTCATGATTCCTCAGCCAGGCAGATGCATGGATGGGCCTATCTTATCAATGACCAGGAACTTGCACATCCTTTGGCACATTTCACAACATGGAGAGGCGGTTGAACAGAATAACTACCAATAACACAATCATATGCCAACACTCGCAAACACAAAAATATAACAATGGCTACTCAAACTTTACCTCCATGAGACCCATTTCTGGGGCAAATTTGAGGAATCGGGGTCATCGCAGCCATTGATATCGGAGCAACACTCCCAGCTGAATTGTACGCATGCATCACATCCTGCATGCCCTGCAGCAGCTTCTCAACCCTGCACTTCTCCTGATCCAAAATCACCTTTTGCTCCTTCAAGCATATGTACTCATCCAAGATAGCCCCCAAACTCAGCAAACTCTTCGGTGCCTGCCAATTCACATTGGACCAATTACAAAAAGTAAATAAATGAGAAATTGCAAGAAAAAAAAAGAAGAAAGAAAACCCATTTCAAGAGTAGGAACCATACAATGATTAGGCTGAGAGACTGTACACTACATTCATGTTTTGAACCTCTGTGTGTGTGGGTCCTATGATTCAGTGGTCCAGAACACTGAGATGAGGGAACTGGCCATGGATGGCCCATGCACCCAAAATTCTATGATCAGGAGACCCTGGCTGTAGAATATATGACTTTTTATTGATTGAATGGTGACCAATGAAGTATGTACTTTCCC
The DNA here is from genome assembly GCA_003013855.2 of Liriodendron chinense. NCBI lineage: Eukaryota > Viridiplantae > Streptophyta > Magnoliopsida > Magnoliales > Magnoliaceae > Liriodendron > Liriodendron chinense. The sequence goes on along the minus strand of PVNU02001090.1, from coordinate 1,923,659 downwards.
CACCATTCCTTCATTGGCCGCCTATTAGATGTTTGGAAATTTGCACCCGGAGGATCCTCGGTGCACAGATCATTCACAGCTGCGACCATGATTTCACCAACTCGGATCTGTAAAAAGTGGGCCCCATTTGTAGAAACTGGAAGCCATGTATGGCCCATGAGCCTGATCATAGATCACCCATTCACCGAATATTTGCAGGTTGAAAATTCAGCAGCCATTTTCAGTTCAACATTGACCATCTGCATCTTCCTTCCTAACCGCCCGTTTGCCCGCAACCAATTGAAGGGACAACAATTTCCCACCGCAGTGGTTTCCAGCATGAGAACCATCTAGAAGGGTTAGGATTTTCCCTCTTCATCAGTTCAACATTGACCAATTAGCCGTCTGTCTTCCGGCAGACAATTGAAGGGTTTGGACTTCTACACATTGGCAGCTCTTGGCGCAAGATCCATCCAGAATGGGTCGCGTCATGTCAATGGTTTGGATCAGCGATACATGGCCACCCATGAGTACAAAATGGGGGGGGGGGGGGGGGGGGGGGGGGGGGGGGGGAATGCAGAGATTTTATGAAATGCCTACCTATTTCAAGAAAATAAAAGTTGGATGGGGATGTTTCTCATACCTCTCTTACCTTTGTAGCTGAGATGAGATTGGAAGCTTCAGTTCGGAAAATGGAGAGAGTTTTGGTGTAGTTGTTGTCGGAGAGATATCGATCAACGATGAAGGCTACTTGGATTGGGGTGATCTTCCCTGATCCTACGTTCTCTGGTTTCTTAGCTTTTGATGGTCTCCCCATCTTTGTGAAACACGCACGCACGCACCGCACGCATACAGAGGAGGGAGGGAGGGAGAGAGAAATCCAACGAAAGAAATAGGAGAGAGAGAGAGAGAGAGAGAGAGAGAGAGAGAGAGAGAGAGGAGAGAGGGAGGGAGGGAGGGAGGGAGGGGGGGAGGGAGGAACGGAGAAATCCAACGAAAGAAATAGGGGAGAGAGAGAGAGAGAGGTAAAAGAGAAAAGAGAGAGAGAGCGGGAGTTTTTGAAAATTTCAGGGGAGAAAGCAGAGGCGGGGTTAGAAGATAGAAAAATGTTTTAGTTTTAGCGGTTATTTCCTTTGGCGGGGGAAACTTTGATACTCTGGCGGAGCGTGATAGATCATACGCAGGCACTTAGAAATTCATTAAGCATCAAGTAATCAGTTACATTAAAACGTAAAATTCATTTTAAATAATCTGGATGTATTTTTCTTTAAACATTTAGGCTTATTTTCTTATTTTAATATCGGATTGAAGGATGTTTATTGAACGGATAAAAATGAAAATATCCAACAATCAAGTTTCCACAAATCAGAAGTTAGGATTATTTAAAAAATTATAATATTTAAAATATAACTTTGAGACACTTATATCCATAACCTAATTGGTTTTATTTGAGTTACTGCATGCCACGTGAACAGTTTCTGAGTGCCTCTGTATCAAGCGTCATGCACAGCCTGAGTATCATATCTCCACTTTTGGCGGGTTTGTTTAACACTAATCTGAATAAAGGGGTGCGGTTTAGGGCATGGGGGAGGACCCACCAATGTCTGTCGTTGCCTCGTTGCCTTACACGTGGCATCAAAGGCCAATGATCCGAACCATCATTGAGTGTCCATTCGTGGATGATCGTTTATTAGTCTTTTTTTTTTTTTTTCAATGGGTCGTCAGTCTAACCGGTTGGATTAAAATGGCCCGTTTGGCACCATGGATTTGAGGAGAAGTGAGGAGAAATGGATTCCATGATATGAATTCTCATCAATTCCAATTCCTATGAATTCAAGATTTTCTGTTTGGCAGCCAAGATTTAGAGAGAAATCAAACATGAAGGAATGGACGGTGTAAATTTTAATCCCACCAGTATGCCCACCGTATTAGCCTTGATTTTTAAATCCATGTCATTCATCCATTTTTACATATCATTTTATGCCAAGATCCAAAAAATAAAGCAAATCCACATCTAAAGTGGACCATCAAACAAGAAAAAATGGAGAGTGAAGTGAGACCTTTATGACGCACAAAAGTTTTGGATTAAACTGAAATTTGTGTGGTCCCTTCATACAGGTCTTTGTGACCTTATCAACAAGTTGGATGGAAAACATAAATCATGTTGGGTCCCATAGTTAGGAACACATTATGGTGGGTCCCATGTTGGGAAGGATTTCTCCTCAAATCCCACTTTTTTCTTTCTGGATTTGAAAAAGGGTTAAAAGTGACTTTATGAGTTCTACTGGAGTCTTCTCAAATCCATTTCTCATCAAATCCATAGTGCCAGACAGAATAAAGCAACCAGTTTCTCCTCCTTTCTCCTCAAATCCATGGTGCCTACCGGCCTGTTTGGATGCAGTTATACAGTTATATAAGTAGCTTTTTTGATTGATGGTGGTCATTAAGTTACTCATTTAACATAAATAAATTTAGTTAAATATTATTAATAAGCTACATTTTTTTACTTAAAAAGCACATCAACATTTTAATATTTTTTTGTTGCGTTTTTACTTTTCTTAGCTGTATGAAATAGAGAAAAATGAGAGAGGGCACTGCCTTACTCCAGCTCTACTGGCTCTACCATATCTCCCCAATGAGTATTTATAGGATCCTCCATCTAAGGGTTTTCACTATATACTTAGCATTTTGGTCTAATAAGTAGGGCCTCTGAAATAAAGTATAACATTGGGTAGAGGATCATGACATTTCTGGCTAAGAGCAATGACCAGGTCCCACGGACCATCAAACCAGACGCATAAAGATATTTAGCTATATGGTGCAAGGGCTGTGGGCCCAAACATGATGTGTGTGTTTATCCAGGCTGTCCATCCATTTTTCCTAGATCATTTTCAAGCATGAGCTCAAAATTGAAGCACATCCAAATCCCAAGTGGACCACACCATAAGAAACAGTGGGGATTAAATGTCTACCATTGAAAACTTCTTTGGCCACATAACTTTTAGATCAAATTGATATTTACTTCTTACCTACATCTAGGTCTAGGTGACCTTATGAGCAAGTTGGATGACAAATAAACATCACTTTAGGCCCCACGAAGGTTTCAACAATGGACATTATCATCCCGTTAATCCTACGGTGTGGGCTCTGAAATGAGCTCGCAAAACCAATGGAGACACATATATTGTGGTAGGCCTTACTGTCCATACACATGCTATTGGGTTCAACATGCAATCTGCCTCCTACCAAACAGGACAAATTAGCAAACACATCTATTTCTCATACGTATGTTGTTTGCCAAACATATTTACCTATTTAATAAGTTAAAACCAAGATAAGTTACTCATCCAATAAAAAGCTTATCTTTAGTAACTTACAATCCAAACGCAGCCTAAGTTATATAGTACACCCAGCAGATCACTTTCAAACTTTGATGTGTGTGGACATCAAATCATCCAATAAGCTTGCTCCATCATAAAGATCACCTTGTGCAAAAATCAGCCACATTCACATATAGAGTGGACCACACTTGTATTTTGTTATTTATCAATGGTTAGAGGTTGTGTTCTACGATGTGGCCCACCGAATTTTCACTAGTAAATCCTCGTTGTGGGGCCAAATTACTGGAAGGGTTGAATATCACGTGCCCTTAATAAGAAGTTATCAACCGGCTAGATTATAACTTGTGGTACAACCGGTTGGACTAGGGACCTCTTTTTTCACAGTGGCATGTCCACGGTTTGGATGCAGATTGCCTGGAGACCGGGGAGACCAGACTCTGTGGGCCACTATAACGTATGTGTTTTATCCACGCCTGTCCATCCGTTTTTCCAGATCAATTTAGGGCATGAGCCCAAAACTGAGGCAGTATCCAAAAATCAAGTGGACCACACCATAAGAAACAATGGGGATTGAAAGCCTGCCATTGAAAACCTCTTGGGGAACACAGAAGTTTTGAATCAAGCTGATATTTAGATCAAGCTGATATTCGAAAACTTCCCCTGGTGTAACTTTCGATGACTCATGGATTTCACCTACACATCACTAGGACTGATATGGATTGCTTTTTACCTTGAACCTCTTGAAGTTGACATTTGCCTATTTGTGGGCCCACTTTTGTGGCTCACTTGAGGCTTGAAAATTTTATCAGTTTTAACTGGAGTGTACATTTTAACTGACTTATTACAAGACTATTTACAATGCTACACATGTATATCATTTTGGGATATTATAATGAGTATTTACATTGTTTATCAAATTGGATTACAATGTTACAAAAATTTATGTTTTGCTTGGCTCATTACAATGACTATCTACAATGTCATGCATATGGATGATTTTGTTAATCAAATTAAAGCAGATGCAAATATAATATATGATTCCAATACTTTTAATGCCACCAAACAAAGACTTTGGATTACAGTGCATTTTAAGGATGCCAAACACAATTGAATATTCCAAATATATTGAATTCTAATATATCTGGGATTTGAAATCTAATACATTCCAAATACAAGAAATCAAGCAAGCCTTGAGTCTTGAATTATAACATTGTACTGCAATTTTAAATCATCGATTTTTGGGAGATTTAGAATGCATTTGAATCCAAATCCTTTGCTCTCATTTTGGTGCCAAATGCAAGAAGGTACAGTTTGGATTTTCAATACACTCAAATCTAGACTGCCAAATGAGCTATTAATTTTTTTCACAAAATTGGACAGGACACCTTGAATGATTGGAGGCTTTACACGGTATAGTTGAGTTTGGCCCACAGTTCAACGATCCATTCTAGACCATTGGTCTGTTCTGGCCCACCTTGGATGGGTGCCAAATCTCCCCACAAAGCTTAGGCTTATTTTCATTTGAATGTGAACCAATTCTGTATTGACCAATCCTTTGCAAGTCATCTAGTTTCTATTAAAGGTAGCTGAATAGATGGCCGAACCGCTCGGTACTTAGTCTATCTCAGCACTTGGGTTAAAGGTGTTCAGTTCGAATCGAGCCACATCGAGCTCTAACACACCCAGCACTCCACACATGCACCATACAACCACATTTTGAAGCCAAACAATGTCATGTGTACCATTTTGAAGTGCCGGTGTCATATGCAGCTCGGGAGTATCAAATAACCCCCTTAGGGACTATGGACATCTTTTGTACCATACATAGGACGTGCCTCAAATCCAAACTCCCTAAACAATGGGATCCACTATAGATTATCGAATTAGATGAGCCTGGATTACTAATACGAATTCACTAGTCACTGTTCATTTGACACTCTGGCAGAGCATGTAGGCCCATATGCATGCATCCGGAGTACTGTACATGTGTCACCATACTTATAGTTTAAAAATAAAAACCCAACAAGATTGACAACAATCACCTACAATGCCCACTTGAAATTCAAGCAGTGGAAATATGTAGACCTTACTGCATTTGGAAGCAGTAGGTAAACATTGGTTTACATAGGATAAATTCTTCATTAAAATGTGGTTGACTGGAAAGAGATGATTGGGATTTACCACACGAGATGGTTTAGATTTAAGACCAATTCCTTCACTTCTTTTAATGTGTTGCCCATATAAAGAAGAAATTGTGGGGCGTTGTATGAATCTACTATTTTAAAATCATTATTTAACCGGTATAAAAGATAAGTTAGTTTAGAAACTCATGTGGGCCACATAAGTGAGAATAATGTAAATTGCTCTCAAAATTACTAAGTTCACACAGTATAGTCTACCTAAATTTTTTTTATCAGGCCATTATATCTTCTTTTCATTCTATGGACCTAATTGACAAGTAGGGCGTGGATCATGCACCTTCCTGCGGGAGATGGACAGGAAGAAAAACAAGAGAAAACTAAGGAATTTCATATTTTGGAGTTTCAACCTAAACAAGAAATTGTTATTCCCATTTTTTACTTTCGGCCCAACTCTTGGGGCCCATCTTGATCATTTATGATGATCCGTTCCGTCTATTTTGTAGAGCTGCTCGACGCCGAGAAAACCCAACAAGTTTCACGTCGATCCGAGTTACGGATTGATCGTGGCGTCCAAAATGATACGAACTGTTCAAAAAGTTCCGAATTCTGCACACTGAAACTGGAGATGGTCCAGGTGGCCCACTACTACTGATATGGAGAATCTAAGCCGACCATCTTGAAGAGTACGTCGATATAAAAAAAAAAACCACAAAGTTTCGTGGCAATCAGATATGTGGATTGTTCGTATCAACGGAAGGAAGACGACGATGGCGTTATACAGTTTGCGCAGATTTTTCAATTTCTTTTCTAATTGTATTAGGATTCTTTTCTTCCTTTGCAAGTTAGTACTAAGTACGAATTTAGGGTTTAGTTTATTATTTAAAGTAAAGTAATTATGTTTATTTGATTATTCATTCAATTATAAAAAAAACAATTATTTGGAATTAATTTCCTCTTTTTATTTTTATTTCTTCTCGTGGATTCGAGAAACACTCGGTTAGGGAGACGGTGATCGACCTACCACGTACCCCCCTTGCGTCATTGGTATCAAAGCGAGGTTTCCCCTCGAGTGATGGCTTTTAATGGTGGCTACGGCAAAAATCCTATCGACGGTGCTCCAGGGATCCATCCTCTCAAAGTGGCGGCTTTCGGGGCGACGCTTGAGACACTCCAGCGGAAGAATCATCAAGCTATGCAAGGTCTGCAAGCTGGGTTCGACTGCAAATCAAAATATCAAAAGAGTATGATCGTGTATGGCGAAAAATTTGTAGATCGGACAGGCCAGATCTACACAGAGGTTGATCTTCCTCACTTCAATGGCTTGGGTCGCATCGATGATTGGCTATGTGACGTTGAGCGCCTCTTCGAAATCACGCAGATGCCCGAGGAGAAGAAGGTTTCGTACGTTAACCTCAAGTTGAAGAGTACTGCGTCAGTTTGGTGGGAATATCTCCAGCGCGATCGAAAGCGTGCGATAAAGGCCCCAATACGCTCGTGGCCGCGGATGAAGCGCAGGCTGCTAGAACGATTTACGTACAAGGGTTTTGAAATTCAGGCCTCTATCCCCATCAGAAGTGTGCATGATGTACCTGCAGAAATGAAGGACCATCACCCACGAGAGGGTCCTCTCGAAGCTTTTGAGGTGGAGGTCATTCATCCAGATACGGGAATCCTTCTCCAAGATTTTGAAGAGGATGTCATTCATCCAGATATGAGAATCCTTCTCCAAGATTTTGAAGAGGATGTCATTCATGCAGAAACCGAAACCCCTCTCGAAGGACCTACTGAATCAGTAGAGGTAAGAGCTATGGAGGAAGAGAAAGTGGTAGCACCCACCATCGACTCAAAAAATATTCAAGGTTTTGAGAAGATAGAGGAAGATGATATCCTAGAGGTAGTGAACAAGGAAAAGGATCATGTTGTCATTCCAAAAGTTGTAGATCTCGTTACGCTGGAATCCATAAACATCTTAGAAGAAGCCGTGCCAACAATACAAGAGATTGAGACGATTGTGGACGCTGAATTCTTTGATGATCTGTGTTCAATGCAAGAGGTTAGCCTCCATCAGATTGAGCCCATCTTTGGCAGCACGAATGGTATGGCAACGCCGTTTGCAATTTTTCCTATTAACATTGAGACGAAGTATGATGCGGATGATGCGCCATATCTCCTATACGAAGTAGGACAAAAGCCGAGAAAGAATCGAAGGTGCCGACCTCTAAGGTTGAAATTGAATCGTGTCTCTAGCTTGAAGCAAAACTCGAGGTCGAGTTTTCTCCAGGTAGAGGAGAATGATGTAGGAGAAGAACCCCATGATCAAGGGCGTGGATCATGCACCTTCCTGCGGGAGATGGACAGGAAGAAAAACAAGAGAAACTAAGGAATTTCATATTTTGGAGTTTCAACCCAAACAGGAAATTGTTATTCCCGTTTTTGACTTTCGGCCCAACTCTTGGGGCCCATCTTGATCATTTATGATGATCCGTTCCGTCTATTTTGTAGAGCTGCTCGACGCCGAGAAAACCCAATAAGTTTCACATCGATCCGAGTTACGGATTGATCGTGGCGTCCAAAATGATACGAACTGTTCAAAAAGTTCCGAATTCCGCCCATTGAAACTGGAGATGGTCCAGGTGGCCCACTACTACTGATATGAAGAATCTAAGCCGACCATCTTGAAGAGTACGTCGATATAAAAAAAAACCACAAAGTTTCGTGGCAATCAGATATGTGGATTGTTCGTATCAGCGGAAGGAAGACGGCGATGGCGTTATACAGTTTGCGCAGATTTTTCAATTTCTTTTCTAATTGTATTAGGATTCTTTTCTTCCTTTGCATGATGAAAGGTACACCAGATGATGGTCCACGCACAAACTTATATTCGATATCTAGATGATTTTTAACCTCATGGCCTAACATTGAGTGTAAAAACTGATGGGCAAAGTGGATTTTACATTTCAAATATGGTGGGCCCCACAAACCCTTTGTAAAATAGTTGTTGCCGATAACTGCAGCTCCTTTCCTCTATCTTGGGGTTGTTAATAGGTTAGCTTTGGCTTAGTGGGTGTTACCCTTACCATGGGGCTCAGCTTGATAATATGTTATATATCAATGTTGTCCCCAACGATTTATTTTATTATTATTATTTTTTTTTCAGCCCATTTTAAGATGTGGTCTCAAAATTTTAACAGTTACGAATCTTAGGTGGATATGGGTGTTAATGGGCCCAGCTCTGGCTGATATAAAATTGAAATTTTTGAATAGGTCGGCACAATACACTTAAAAATCTGGGCCGACAACAGCCCCAGGCCTAGACCATTGACAGTCCTACAAGTGAACCACACCACAGGAAACATTGGTGATTGAATACTCACCATTAAAAACTTCCCAGGGCCCACTATAATATATTATGTAATGTTTATTTATCATCCAACCTGTTGATAAGGTCAAACAGACCTGGATGAAGGGAAAATACAAATATCAGCTTAATCCAAAACTTCTGAGGCCTACAAAAAGCTTTTAATGTTATTCACCACTTTTTACAGTGGTGTGGTCCATCGGGAGATTTGAATATTCTTAAATTTTGTGGCCCCGCACGGTAGTTTACAGCTAATCCGCTCTCCCAAATTTCGAGTCGGGTAGAGTCTACGAGTCAACCCGACCCAGCTGAACAGATCGAGTCGAGTCGAGTCGTGTTTTCAGTTGTTGAATTCTCCCTATAACTACCATTTAAAATAAATAATTATTTTCTTCCAAACCTGTTGGGAGTGACCGAAAGAAGAGATGAAGCAATGCCTTCTACTCCAGAGTCTACTCCCTCTCTCACCTCCTTCTCTCTCCTTCCCTCTCTCTCCTCCCACTCTCATTTCAATACCCAAACCTCTTCGAATCTCTGCATCTCTGGATCACCGCATCGATGGCGGCAGCCAGCAGCTAACAGCAAAGGAGAGGCGGCAGCTGAGGAATGAGAGGAGAGAAAGCAATGCCGGTTATAGCTGGCGAGAAGAAGTCGAGCAGCGACTCCTCAAAAAGCCCAAGAAGAAGTACACTTCTTGGACCGAAGAGCTCAACCTCGACAACCTCTCTCTGCTGGGACCGCAATGGTGGGTCGTCCGTGTCTCGCGGGTGTCCGCTCAGTCGACCACAGAGCTGATGGCCCGGTCGCTCGTCAGGAGCTTTCCTGACATGGAGTTCAAGGTATTTGAATTTATGCCTAGGAGGAGGTTGTGGTTTTTTGTTTTATTTTGGGTTGGTACGGTTTTTATTTTTTTGGGTTGGATTCAATTTGGTGGTGATTTGGTTTGTTGGGAATATGATTTATTTTGTGGGTTCTCTGTTGGGGAATTTGAATGTCTGGAAATCAGGTTGTAGACTTGCATGTGGCAAATATACTGATTTTGAATCCAAGGTGTTTGGTTTTATGTCTAGAATAAGAAGGTTGTGGGATTTTGGGCTGGTTGTTGTTTGATTGGTAGTTTCCTTTGAAGGGTTGGAATCTAGATTCTTCGTTTGTGGGTTTGAATGAAAATGCGAATGACCCATTTAGAATTGAGCTTGTGGTATGTTAACTTTTGATTTTTTTATTTATTTTTAACAGTCTATGTCTGATTGCATTATGGAACTTTTAGCTAGACGAGTGCAGATGTTGAGTTTCCACTTTTGGGCTGTTGGGTTCGATGCGGGTTCTGTTGCAATTGGTTACATTGACGTCGAACAAAAGCTTGGAGCTGTGTAAGTTTGGTTTTATAGGTTAAACATTTCATTTTCTCTAGCCAGTAAGGCCTTCAGGCTGTCCGCCTTCATTCTTTCTAAAGAGGGGGTGCAGTGATCTGTGCGTAGTATTGGAAATTCATGTCCACCATCCTTGTTATAGTATAAGATTTTTGTCAATCATCAAAGAGAACATTTTGTCGACATCAAGAATGCAAAACTCAACATTTTCCATGTCTTCATTAGGTGTTATCTTGTCACTGTCTTGTGGGTTTAGTCGAACATTGTTTATGTGTAGAACATGGCTTATCACTCGGATCTATATATTTAAGGGGCTTAAATCCTCTATTTTAGCATCATAGCAAGTCAAGATGTTGGATCTTGTGCGCGGAGGAGTGATAGGTGTATAGATTGCCTCTTCTCTACTTTGAAATACATTCGTGTTCTGCATTTTGATTTCAGGACACAATGGTAGATAGGCATGTTTGAGCTTTTTCTTCTTCTTCTTCTTCTTCTTTTTAGTATCACTGGAAATATCTGAACTACTTAACTGAAATTAGAGCACATGGTGGGTTACATGCCACACTAGATGTATGTCCATTATCTAGGAAACGCCTTTGAATCACTCAGTTAAATAATATTTAACCTTTTGTTACTAATTTTCTAATCTTGGTTGCCCAGATTTTCTTCTTGTACATGACGAGCTGCTATTTCCATGGCACGTAATAATTGGAGCCCTGCAGTTTATGTTTTTCCCATGATATATTTTTGCAGGAAGAACTAAACAGGCCTTTAATGAGATTCGATCGAAATCAATGGACAGTCAATGATTTGGCTCATTGCATGGGTGTGGCCGACCTAATGAGTGGGTTTTCGTGATTTACATCCCTGGGATCTTCATGATGTGGCTAACCTTTTGCACAGGTGTGATATCCAAGACCGTGACATGCTGTTGGAAATACGAGGCTGCATGTGAGACTGTACATTCACGCATGTGACCATTACTCACACATAGCATAACTACAGACACATGTATAAGTTTATGTTAATATACTGTCTGTTTTGATTGAAAATCCTGCCCATGCCAGTTAAAATCTCTTACTAGAGAGGTTTGCTCGAATACATCTCGACATATTGCATTACAATATGGGACTTAGCCTTCAAATCTGGGTCATCTGCAATGATCCAAACTTTATATGTGACAAAAGCTCTCTGGTAGTCGGGTGGACTATTTCAACCCTCTGATAATTTGGTTCTTTGGCTTTGAACATGAATAGTCACCATAACCTTCATAAAATCAGAGGGTTGAAATATTCAATTGAGAGTTTTCCCGGACATGCTGCATCCAAGGGGAGCCCTATCAAATAAACAGTCTGGGTCATTGAGAAACACCCAAATCCAATGGCTAGAGTCCCAACATATTTTATTGCAATATTTCGGGATGTATTTGGGAAAGCCTCTTTGCTAGAACCCTGTATTCTGTTGGTGCACTGATTCTTAGTCTGTTGCAGGCTTCATTTCTATGGTGTGAAAATTTAAGTGGTTTGTTGTGCGGAAGTGTTTGTAGTTCCTTCTCCCACCTAAAATATTATTCAGGCAGGTGAATTCTTGCACTGAAAATCCATTTCAGGTTTATCTTCCATCCGTCCATGAGAAGAGGAAACTAAAGAGCGGTTCATTCTCAGTTAAATCCAAGCCTCTATTTCCTGGCTGCGTCTTTCTACGGTGTGTATTAAACAAGGAGATCCACGACTTCATTAGAGAATGCAATGGAGTGGGTGGCTTTCTTGGATCAAAAGTCGGAAACACGTAAGAAGAAATCTTTCTTTATAAACATTGGAAGTTTTCACGCAGACAACTGATGATTCTAAGTTTCTAAAGTATAACTGGTTTTGTTCTTTTTTAGTAAACGACAGATCAACAGGCCCAAGCCTGTCTCAGTTGATGACATGGAAGCAATCTTCCAACAAGCTAAAGAAGAACAAGAACGAACCTGACCGTGCATTTGAGGAAGAGCATAGGGCGGAAGGAATCCTCGGTGGTGGCAAGCTGAGCATTGATGCTGTTTCAGATACTAAATCCGCGAAGGATGCTAAGCCGAAAAGGCGATCCAAGAAAGGTTTGGAGCCTTCTGAAAGTAGCTCAATGATGGGGGAAGATCAGAAGTCCCTTGTCCCAGGCTGCAGTGTTCGAGTCATGTCCGGTCCTTTTGCAGACTTCACAGGTTGTCTCAAGGAATGTGATCGCAAGACCGGAAAGGTATGTTTCCAGCTACACCTACTGATATCTTATATTGAAAAATGCTGCCTGCAAACACCCTCTGTCCCACACATCTGCAAGATCTAAGCCATTCACAGGCCATGCCCATGGTGTATGTGCTTTAGCTTACAAATATGGCCAGGTAGCTCGTCAGGTGATTAGAAAAGGATGACCAATGGTCCACGTTCAACATGCATCAATGTCCCACCAAATGATTAGATTGGCCTTTTTTGGGGTTAGAGAACATTCGATGTCGAGCCCACCTGATGAAGAGCCAGGATCTTGCACATGTTTTTTGTGTTGGCCACCGCTTCTCACACATGATGATTGCACATTGGAGGAAGTGTCGGAATCTGATGCTTCTCTAGATAATGAAAAAATGCCCAATTCCCTGAAGTTTCTAAATGTGAATGTTTTCTGATTTATCCTACTGTTTTTATGAGAAGGTAGAACTGATATGTAAAAGTTTACTTTCCTGCAGGCGACCGTCGGATTCATGTTGTTTGGGAAAGAGAGCTTAGTAGAGTTAGATGTTAACCAGATTGTTCCAAAGACAACATGATGATCAATTGGTGTTTTCACTGTTAATTGTTTGTAAATTATTAGGGTGTGTTTGGATGCCACCCATTTTACATTTTTCATTGAATCCACAGCAGGCGTGCATTTGTCCGGAAAGCTGCTCCCTCCCATTTTTCTTTAAAAAAATATGGCGAGGGAGGTGTTGATTGACCACCTCCAATACATGTGCTCATATCTGCCATGTGATTGAAATTTGAACCTCTCGTCAAGCTCGCCATAAAAAGTAAAATAAAAAAATAGAAAAGCACTAGAATGAAATTTCAGGTGCAATATTAGGTTCTTCCCAGCCATTGTCCATCGCCATACAACCCAATTCATCACTTGATAAAACCCCAAAGTTTTCTGTTTGGCCCCTGATCAATTCACACACACACACACACACACACACACACACACACACACCCATTTGGTGGAAGTGGGGCCCATGCTCCACCCACTTGCACATCCATCTGCCAATTAACTAATTATAATTTATCAATTCCCGCTTTTCCTAATTCGACTTGGGGCCTGTTTGGGTAGGTATCCTGCCTAATTGGGATTTAAGTCTAATCCCAATTTTGGCGGGCCCCATGTAGGATTTCACTGCACGGTTGATCTAATGTACCCAAACGTATGTGGGTGTCACAAAATATGCCAGATTCAAAGATCTTAACCACCTTGTTTTATGGAATTGGCTACAATTTTTCTTAAAGGCTTCTATATTTTTGCCACTGGTTGAAGGGCTTGGAACCTCCAAATCCATCCCAGCATCCACTGCTGTGGGCCCCACTTGTACCGGCAGGCAGATTAGGACATTATTCTTTCTTATCTGCACATCTCAAGGGTGTTGCTGTGGGCTGCTCAAACGATGTGCTTGCTCTAACTAGATGAACCACTGTGTTTGTGTTAGATTCGGGCATTCACGAGGTGTGACCTACTTAGTACGTTCAAGGCCCGTCCATCAGGTGGTCCACACCAGTTAGGTTAACCAATGTGGATTGTTCAGCATTTTCTTAGTGTTCACTCACTACCCACTTGATTAGACTGGGAAGTTGTACTCTCCCAGTCTCCCACTTGCAAGATCCAGGTTGTTCATCAGGTGGGCCCCACTTAGAATTTGTCATAGTCCCAAAATCAGGCTGGTACCATCATCTGGTGGGCCACATGCATACCGAATGTAGATTCTTGGTAAAAAAAATTTAGCCATCCATTTCTTTGATAAATGCAGCCACCCAAAACATGTGCTCTGCCAAGCACTCACACCTTCATGGTGGCCACACGTGCAGGATATCCAAGCTGTACATCAAGTGAACATCATTGCCTAGATGCTGCTGCTTAAGAAATTAGACCAATACACTCATCAGGTGGGCCACAGCTCATCAAAATGGACCCAAACCAGGAAGATTTACTACTACTTCATAGAAAAGTTGGAATTAAGAAACTGTCTATAATTACTTAAGGGTCTGTTTGGGTAGCGCATCCCGCATAATTGGGATTTAGTCAAATTGCGATTTGAGCTGGGCCAATGCCTTCCACGTAGGATTCACGGCAGTAAATCTACGGTTACCTCCGCATAAATGCAAAACCAAAAATGCTGCTAATTAGGTTTATGTAGAGGAAAGTGCCGCTTTAGTGCAGTGAAATCCTACATGGAGAGCATGGGCCCACCAAAATTGGGATTAGACTTAAAATCCCAATTATGCAGGATGCCTACCCAAACGGGCCCCAAGTCAAATTAGGAAAAGTGGGAATTGATCAATTATAAATTTATAATTAACTAATTGGCAGATGGATGTGAAAGTGGGTGGGATTGGATGTTCTTGCATATGACGTGTAGACTGGAAAGAAATGGATGGATGTGAAAGTTCACCTACAATCAATGTACAATTTTCATCAATTTACCAACCGGGCAAACCACCAGTGCACACTTGCACGAGATTTGGGCCATCTACCCCGTAGCAATGCACAAACTGGTATGAGATTTTGGGCCATCCATCATGTAGGGATCGCTGTGGGATGTGGCCCAACTCATGAATCTCATTCTTTGGTCTGCATCCTCCCATGCCTTGGCCTGACCCATCAAATTGATGGGTCGGCTTATTTTGACTTGAACCTTACCAGATTTTAGCAGATTGGGTCCACGGTGGAAACCCAGACCATGGGATTCCATGCACCAGTCCTGACCGATTTGAACCCCTACTCCTATGTGAACAGAAGCGGTTCGAGATACAAAGGGACCTGATGTAACTGCTCTTGCAGTAAAGTTTCAGCACGTGCAGAAACTGCTTCATATAGCTAGCCCAACAATCAAATAATGGCTAGTTGTTGTCTCTTACAGCTAGCATGCAGTTGGTTTTCAACAGCCAGAAACGGTCAGAAACTGCCATATAACGGCTAGTTTCTCCAACATTCAGAAACGGTCCAATGTCTTAATAGCCCTGTACTGTAACTCCGAAGCCACCCTTGCCTACATAAACATGGTTCATTTCAACACAACTAACAGACAGTCCGAATTCAATCATTCAGCAACTAAACCAACCAGCTCTAGTTTCCATCTCAAAGAAAAGAAACGGTTCACGGACATTCATTGCTGGAAAAAGAAGAAAAGTAATAGCCAGGATTGTCCTATAGGTGTGATTTTTGAAATGGCCCTTCCATGATCAGGCCCACAAGATGGTTGGTCCCAACTCCCAACCATCACCCTGCCATGTGTCACGTGAAAGGACGTCTCTATCAAATTCAATTATTACCTGCTCTGAAAAACACAAAATGCTTCTCTTTCACAGATGAATATTATTGCATAGGTGAGAATTTTCATTTTAAGTTGTTGTGGCCCACCTGGATGAAGTGGTCTATCACAACCTTGAGATGAAAGAAAATTACCTATTTCCTCTGGGGGCAATGTGCACTTTTGCCCAGTTTCCCAGCTGGGGCCTCAACAAACTTCCTGTGTTTAATCTTAAGTAATGCATCCACTAGAACATGGGATGCATGTCAAGTCTGCTCACAAAACAGACCAGGCAAATGATATAAGGCCAGTAGAACCCAATATGGTAGAATCATCTCTCCATAGTGACACATCAATCTGGACCTTTCATCTACTTCCCCCCCACGATTACTTGGATCACAGGTCACTGCCGTTTGTGGTGCATGAACAGTTATGCGATACACTACTCCCTCCAATACGTGTTATGCTAGGAGAAGAAGGATCATGTGGGTCACTCCAGTTTGTATACTAAGTATATCCAATATAGTTTTGGGGAGCATTTGGTGGCACCAAATATCACGATATTTGGTTCCACCAAACGCGCCCTAATGAATTCATATTGCACTTTATATATGAAATGATGAATGTTATTACTATAGATCTCGTATGCATAGTATTTGCATGTTATTGCACAAATCAAAGTATAAATATCCCCTTCTATATATAAATTAACATTGTTACTGAACAACTGGTAATAGTGTAGAACCATAATTTCGGGTTGGTAAAAATATCAATTCAAGTTGCGAGATGGTTTAGGATGGAAAATCTATGGGTTTTGCAATTTTAGTAACATTGGCTTCTCCTATTACGGATGACAAACAGTTCAAAAAACACATTGATTGGATGATACTAACCATCCGATCAAGAGAGAGCTCTACCATATTCCAGTTACACCCCTCCACCATGTATACTTCCTGAACAGAACAATTCCCTACACCTGAATCGGATAAACATCCACTGACTCAACACTACCACATAAAAAGATAATGGCCCAAATGCATCAATTATATCATTTTCAAGCACAAAATTGAAAGAGAAAAAAAAAAAAAAAAAAAAGGACTGAAAAAACAGCATCTTCCAAGATGGCTAAAAGAGTCGGAGCTCAAGCTTGCAACTCTGGTTTCGGAATGGATTCAGGTGTTTTCATTGCGTCTGGAATGTACCTCCACCCACGTTTATGAACCCCACTGATCTTCTTAGGAGCGTCTGCAGCCGGTAGTCCTGCATGATACGTTCGAAAGTATCAAGTCAACATTCTTGATAAGTGATTCATGGCGCAAATATCTACTATAGTAAATCAGATGATGTCATAGAAGCGAGCCTATCATGGCACAATAAACACACTAAAGTTTGGGTGTCACCCTGAATGCTGCTTTGGGGAAAGCAAAGCTCACATTACAGGGTTTAAACCCAAATGGAATTTTGGGAGCATTTCAGGCCTGCTAGCAAAATGTCCAGGGTTGATAGCAGCATATAATTTCATATCTCCCAATATAGATTTGATTGGAGCAACATCCACTTTGTCAAAAGTCGCGAGTACACCAAAACCCTCCATGAAGTTTGTAAAATGAGCTATATACCATGTAACTATGGTATATTATACTAACAGGCAGCAACATTGTGATTGTTCTCTCAGCAATCTATGCAAACTGCTGTAGTATGGAAAGCAGGGTATTATGGGAGGAACTAAGCCAAACTCATAGATTGGTAAAGGGGCTGTACGAAGTGATTTCAATGCTATAAGTAATTCAACTGAGAAACTGTGCGGACATGACATGTATAACTTTCAAGTTGCTATGGAAATTGGAAAATGCAGGTCTACTCGATGCCGTATATGTGGGCAACTCATTCACTTGTTGTAAAGATAGGAAGATTCACTTCTTCTTCTTCTTCTTTTTTTTAGCAAGATTTATTTTATTTGATGAAAATTATGATAAAGGGAACGAATTACCAATACGGAGCTGGGGGCGCAAAGCACCATCTTGACTAGAATAACAGCACGAAGGATTAGGAACAGTGGCTGAAAGGGTAAATAAAGAGTTTAGCCTGGGCAACAAGCATCCTAATCTCCTGAAGAATAAAAAACAAAGGACAAGAGGGGGACTCCCCTGAGGGCCAGCATAGGACTTCCACTGATGACCTGGAAACCGAGATCAGGCTGTCATGGTAACGATTAGAAACCAGAGATAACATTTCCCTTGAGGGCCAGAGCAGCAGTGTGGGAGGTGCTTCCAATGCGAATGGGGCTGGAGAAAGCCAGGATGGTCGACCTATGCTCATCACAGAGAATACCTTCAAGACCAGAAATATTACTGTCCTCGTGATGGAAGCCCTAGAAAGAAGAAAGTCCAACACTTAATGTGCTGGCTTGATTTTGCAAACAACGGCTGAGGAAGGCTTTGGATCGCCCCATAGAAATTCCTTCCCGCCTCCTGACATATAAGTGGCAGACAAACACGAGAATACAAACCCAGCTTCCTAAGAAGTCAGATAGTTGGATTAACAAGTTAGAGGAGGTGAAGGGTAATTTAGCAAAAGCTCAACTGCAGAAGGGAATTTTTTGGAAGCAGAAATCCGTAACTAAGTGGCTTACACAGGGTGACAGGAATAGGAAGTTTTTTCATGTTTCAATTGTAGAGACGAGAAGGCATTCTTCCATCACTTGCATTAAACATGATATGGTGATTAATTTGAAAAGTCAAGATGAAATAGCAGAGGAAGTGAGCAAGCGGTTATATATTATGAGAAGATGTTTTCTACTGAGGGAAGCTCGATGTCCGGCAATTTGCTGAATGCATTCCTCTAGTGGTCTCCCAGGAGGAATAATGATATGTGGATATAGATACCTTAGATAGAAGAAGTTCAGCAATCGGTTTTCAGCATACCGGCAGTAGTGGACCCATTCCAGATGGGTATCTGGAAAGTTTTCACATAGTTGTGTGCAATTTTTTGTGGGAGGAGAAATCCCGAGAGCATTTATGAGCTCCCTGCTTCGCCTTGTCCAGAATTTAGATCTCTATGCAGATTTTCAGATTTTAGACCAAACAGCTTATGTAATTGGATATATAATATCATTTTCAAAAATCATCACAACAGGCGTGCATTGTCTCCCTCCAAGCATAATTTCATAGGAGCATGGTGCATTTGTGAAAGGGAGAAATATTGCAGAAAGCATTGCTCTAGCTATGGAGATGTTAAATGAGAAAGACTGAAAGGCGAGGGGAGGTAACACAATTTTGAAGCTAGATATGAAAAAAGCATATGATAGGATGGAATGAGATTTCACATGAAAGTGTTCCTGAAATTTGGGTTTTCCAAGCAATCGGTGGTGCTTCTGAAATTCAGGTTTTGAATTCTGAGCAATGGGTGGTGCTTCTGAAATTCAGGTTTTCTGAGTAATGGGTGGTCATGGTTTTCAATTCTAGTGAATGGACAGATATCAAGCTCCTTCAAGTTGTCCAGTGGACTAAGACAGGGAGATCTGTTATGTTTGAGTATCTTCATCCTAGCAGCAAAAGTTCCAAGTGGGGAATGCAAAACTAAATAGCCAAAGGCTTATGCCAACCTACTCACCTTCCCATATGTTGTCCTATTGTACCGCACTTGCTGTTTGCGGCTGAAACTATCATACTATGCTCTCTCTTTTTTCTTTTTTCTTTTTAAATATTGGCAAGAAATCTTTGCCAAGAACTATAATGGGCTTCCTGCCAGAAAATGGGCTAAAATTGTGGAAACACATTAATGCATCAAAGAGAAGCTTTATTATGTTGCCCAAGCTCCTCCAGGCAGGATTCAAATGAATGAAAAAGAATCAGGGTTCAAGAAGGCTTCTTTTCTGGTGACATGTTTGGGGATCCAGCCAGTAAAGGGAAGAATGGGCACATCTCAATATCAGCTATAATTCAGAAATAACAGTAGAATTACAGGCCAGAAAGCTCAGATTCCTTCTCCAGCATGGGAGGTTAATTTTGATAAAGCATGTGCTATTGGTATCCTGATTCATATGATGGCAGCAGTAGATATACCGGCATCAATCATAAAAAGGATGGAAAAGATTATGGCAAACTTCTTCAGGAAGAGTATGAATCCAAAACAAAAGGGCATTGCGTGAATGGAATCATCTTTGTTTGCCAGGGTAGTGGAGGGTGGATTGTGAGTAAGGAAGCCAGCCAATATGATGCGAGCCTTCAAATGAAAATATACTAGAAAATTTTGGAATGGAAGTTGATGCAGGCTAAATTCATGGTCGGAAAATATTTTCTATGAAACATTGTGTTTAATCCTAGACTGTTATCAAATGTTCTGGGTTGTGGAGTGCTGGCAGATGCTATTCTATTGTGTTGCAGAGTTCCAGATGGATCTTGGGAAGGGGGCAATAAATTTCCAGACCCAAAATTGGATGGGACATGGAACATTAATGGCAGCATGCAATGTCCATCCCAGATGATAGGAGAAAAACAGATGTTGTTAAATTCATCAATCTGGACCCATCCTGGTGAACAGAAGTGATTGAGCAATATGTCCCAGATACAGTGACACAGCAAATCACTTACAGTGGCGTCCACCTTGCATGAAGTGAGGATAAATTCGCGTAGAAATCTTCATCATTAGGGTAGTGTTCGGTTAAAATATATTGGGCACTGATTTGAAGCAGGAGAAATCGTTGAAACTGGGTGCAGTGGTATGGCATAGGACTACTACAAAAATTGCAGTGTTTAACTGGAAATGGATTCACGAAGCAATTCCAGTTGATGCAGCGGTGAAAAGGATGGGAATTCATTTAGCATCTAAGTGTCGTTGATTCCAGGAAGATGATACAGGGTGTGAAGATACTCTCCTATCTTCTGTCCAAGTTAATTTCGCTTGCACAGTCTCGATTTGTTTCAGCAAGGTTTTCATGCTGCTACAACTGAAAACCAGTCCCCACTGCAACACCTCCAACAGTGGACCGAAATGGTTTTAAATCTTTGCAGTTTAAGGTTGCGGGGCTAGGTGTTATTGTTCATCTTCCGGGAACATGATGCAGGGGCATCTTGGTGAGACTCCAAAGATGCACCATATCTCCACACTGGGGGTGGGGTGACCCACGAAGCAGGGCCTGTGAGATGTAAGATGGCCACGAGGTAGGACCCATTGTGGGACCTGTGTGACGCAGGGGTTGCCCAAAGGGAGGACTCACCTAGGTTTGCCTAGTAGAGCCAGGAAATAGGGATAAATCGGTACTCCTCCAATAGCTTTGGAGCTTTTGGTGTGCTAGCCGGTTGTCCGCTATCAAAGTAGTATCGGAGCGGGAGCCCAGGGATCGAGTCTCGTCACCGGTGTGGGTGGATGATGCGGGGGCATCTTGATGCGACTCCAAGGATGCACCGTATCTCTACATTGGGGGTGGGGTGGCCCATGAGGTGGGGCTTGTGATATGTAGAATGGCCACAAGGTAGGACCCATTGTGAGACCGTGGGAACACTTGCGACGCAGGGGTTGCCCATGGGGAGGACTTGCCTGGGAGAGCTAGAATATAGGGATAATCAGTACTCCCCCAACAACTCTAGAGCTTTTGGTGTGTTGGTCGTTTGTTTACTATCAGAACGGTAGAGAGAAACAAATTTCATTTGAACGAATGAAACAAAATTTGGCAAAGTCATCCATATGGTAGCAAATTAGCTTAGGGAAATTGGTGTGTTGATCACGGTGAAGAAAAAACTGCTCTTTCATTGAGGAAATATGAAAATGTGGCCAATTGCAATCTATCAGATACCTAAGAAACCTGTGATTGTCACCAAATGAGAAAAATCTAAGGCCAGATGGGTAAAGCTCAATGGTGACAGTTTGGTTTGAGGTAATCCTGGTGACAGGAGAGGAGGAGGTGTTTGAAGAGACCACAAAGGTAATTTATATTTTGCATTTAGCAATTATATGGAATTGTTGCCAGTGCAAAGGTGGAGGTGAGAGTGTTACTTGACAGCATCAAGATCTGTGACAGCCCAAATTTTGGCTATGTGAAAATTGAAAGCAACTCGGAAATTGTTATAGAGGAGCTGCTAAAAAATGCAACTCCACCATGGGAATTTTGGTATTGATGGGCTGCGATTTATAAAGAAAACTCCCCTTGACTCAGTTCAAAATGTGTCAAGTATTTCAGGATGCAACATGGTTGCGGATGGGCTAGCTAGAAAATGTGGTGCAAGTGGGGAAAAACAAGATTATGGAGGAATGGAAGACATGCCTCTAGGAATTCGAGGGAGCACTTTTGTTGATAAATTGGGTATAGGTGAGATTTGAATTAGATGAATACCATATGTCGTTGGTTGCACTTTGAGAGGATATAATGTTGTTCATATTGAGATCTTTTTTAGATACATGTGTAGTTTCTGTCATGGGTAGGGCATGTATCCACCCTTTTCTATAGGAGTGAATCTTCTGTTTTGCCAATTAAATTTCAAGTGGAAGTCCCCACCTTTTAAAGGTGTGTGTATGCGCATGGAGTTGGTTTATATGATCACACTTAATGGGTGTTAAAATGTCCAAAATACCCCCCTTATTCAATGAACCAGCAAGTGGCACTTTCTGTCTTTTCTCACACCCAGTTGCATGTCTGGAAGATTTTTGCCTAGGTGCTGGGCTTAAACCTGGGTAAACACCAAGGGTTCTCCGGTGGCCTAGGACCAAGCAAGGCACATGTGACCTCAATGCCTAAGGTATGCACCTAGTTCACCTTTAACAACATTGACACACACATTAAAACACAGAGACATAGAGATAGTCAGAACCATTAATGGGTAACAGAGGCTTCTTAGCTATCATTTCTGAAACTTTTTCCAAGAAAATCACATTACACTTTTTTCCTTATGAGCAAGCATCATATGGCTCACAATCATATAAAAGAAAAATCGACAAGACATGGAATAGAAGCAATCCCCTTACATTCAATCCGCATAAGGGAGACATAATCAAGAACTGCGCTTCTCTCAGGTGCATTAGGATGCACCATCGGTTGAATTATGATTATCAATATAGCAAAGTGGAAATAACCGAATTGCAGTTCCATTCCTTAACATTCATATAGAGGCACAATGACTTTGGCCTCCAAATTGCAATTATGTTGCCTTCAAGTTGGACTTGAAAGAAATGTAACAACAATTTGAGGGCTGCATCCTCCGTATGAATACCTGGAAAAATCATAAATTAAGGGGAGTTATTTGATACTCTGGCTGAATGTGAAGCATGGTATGCTGGCACTCAAAAATTGCACACGTGGCATATGTAAAATCAAATTAAATCAACTAAATCGCGGAGCGCATGCTTGCTAAGTTAAACCAAATTGGTTGAGCAATCCTAACCTCTTAACTCGTGGACACTTGTTTGTTGAAGTAGGACCATTGGATATTTGTCATTTTTTCAAGGGTGATAGTTATCATTTTTAAATATCCAATAACATGAAATCAAATAATCTTAATGTTTTGGTTCATGAGAAATAATCTGGGATTGGACAGTTTAATTTGAATCACTAGCATGTACGAAATTTCCAACTGAATTCTATCATCTATGTGCCTGCATATCATCCATCACACTCTACTAGAGTATCAAAGTTTTTCTCATAAATTAATTTTTACCATGTCCTCTTGATAAAACTGAGTGTCCATGATTCAATCCGCTTGCACATCCAAACGCAGCCCTAGGTTTTATAGGATTGATAAACTCAATAAACCGTGTTATTTCCCCATACAAAATGACGACCAGGACACACATTTTCATGGTTGATTGACCACACCCGTGAACCATGATTCACATATTGGATGCTTTAAGGACCACCCAAGTTGCAGATTGACCAAAACCCAAAAAGGGTGTGAGCCAAGTAAGGTCTAAGAAGGAATCCATCCAGTAAATGATCAGCATCACAAGAGATTTCTAAAGTACTTGTACCGGAAGATAAAAGGAGGAAAGGGGTTTGTACCATCTTTTTGGAAAATCCCCCATGCCTTGCCGTGCCGACCATCCTACAACAAAACCCAAATCACAGAAATTTGAAAAAATGAAAGGAACAAGAAATCCAATGGAAATGCAGAAAGAATCAAAGGGATGTGAGAGAGGGAGAAGAAAATAACCTTGTAAAGATTGATTTTGGTAATCTGATAGGAGATGCCGTTCCAGTGATTCTTGGCCATCTTATACCCGATTCCCCAGTTGGGCAAGAACTGCGCGACCTCAAATAGGTTCTTCTTCTTCTTCCGCTTCGCTTTCTTTGGAGCTGTTGCTGTTGCTGCTGCTGCAGCAGCTGTAGGGTTTGAAGAAGAAGAAGAAGAAGAAGAGAAGGGTCTGTTGATGAAGGGATTGAAAGAGCTTCTTAAGAGAGAGATCGCTCTATACATTCCTGCTGCTGGTCTGTGAGCTACGCTCGCCATTGCAGAGAGAAGCTGCTGCTGCTGCTGCAGAAGCCAAAACCCATAGGGCGGAAGTGATTGAGATGTAGGAATCATGATCGAACCCGAATCAGGCCCGGGTTTGGTCCAAGCCAAGCCCGCTCTAAGCTAGGCCCACTTGCTCAGAAATAGCTCGAGTCCGGCCCAGACCAGTGCCGTCATCCGAGGCAAATAGTCCAGCCGGAGGCCGAGCCCAGTCCGTGGGTTTCTCTAACTGGAGTGGGACCCACTAACAGCTTAGTGGGTGATGGATGCGGATTGGCTAGTGACCTTGCCACTAGCCAATGACTAGTGGTCCATTCTCTGTGAGCCCCACGATGATATATGCATTTCATCCCTCCATCCATTTTTCCACATCATTTTATGGCATGAGTCCAAAAATGAGATATATCTAAATCTCAAGTGGACCACATCACACACAAAAGTTTCAATCAAGTTTGTATGACCTAATCAACAGGTTCGATGTAAAATAAAACATTACAGTGGGCCCTAGGAGGTTTTTAATGATGGATATTCACTACCGTTTTCCTGTGATGTAGTCCTAGATAGCCCTAAAATGATCTGATCCGGAAAATGTATGAACAGCATGGATAAAATACATACATCATGGTGGGGCCCACAAAGCACTGACCACTAGCCAGTTGACTAGTGGCGTGGGTGACATGCAACCATGGGCCCCACATTGATGTATTTATTGTATAACCACGTCATCCATCAGTTGTTTCCACTCATTTAGAGCATGGACCTAAAATAGACCACACCACAAGAAACAGCTGTTATTAAACGCTCACCATTAAAAAAATTCTAGGGCCCACCATAATGTTTTATTTGCCATCCCACCTATTGATAATGTCACACGGACCTGGATGAAGGGAAAACAAAAATAGCAGCTTGATCCAAAACTGCTGTGGCCCACAATAAGCTTGATCCACCTTGATAATGTCACATAAACATTGGAGTAGCACCCACCTTTGCCACAGGCTACAGGCTGCCATGGGCTCTTGTTCACGGTCCAAGCCTGGCCCGATTGAGAAGTAGCTTGAATTTTAAGCCCGAGCCCCTCTTCTGGCCTAATACTACTGCCCAAGCTCAGCCCAAAGCAGGCCAGGCTTGAAAGCTGGACAGGCCAGCCAGCCCATTAACAATCCTATTTGCAACCAAACTGCCCGACCCAAACCCGAAAACAAACTGAGATATGAGCGAGAGCACAGCGCATGCTGTGGTCGTTGGGGTAGTTAATGGGTCGAATTTGGGCTCATATCGGCCCAACTCTATGACACCCCAGCCTAAGCCTGCATGGACCTGGTGTAGCAAGCCTGGGTCCAACCCCGGCCCAACCGATCAATGTCACCTTCGTTTCAGCCATTGGTCGGTTGGATCTTTGTAATTTTAGGATATTTACCTGATCTGCACAGGGCCTTATTGCATCTAATGATCTACAATGGGCCTTGCTGCATCAACGGTCTGGATCAATGGATTATGGGTCTCAATCCTGGGAAATTTGTAAGAATGAGAAAACTATAAGGGGGCAATGACAGCTTCCAACCTTTCGTGTGCTTGAGACATCCAAGCCGTCCAATAGGTTGGCTCCACCATGGGGATTGGCTTATTTAAAAATCACTCACATCCACTATTGAGTGGACCAAACTTGAATTTTTCTATTTATCAATGGCTAGACATTGTTTTCTATGGTGTGGCCCACA
The DNA here is from genome assembly GCA_003013855.2 of Liriodendron chinense. Classification (NCBI taxonomy): domain Eukaryota; kingdom Viridiplantae; phylum Streptophyta; class Magnoliopsida; order Magnoliales; family Magnoliaceae; genus Liriodendron; species Liriodendron chinense. The sequence goes on along the minus strand of PVNU02001090.1, from coordinate 1,897,784 downwards.
TGATTGACTACATGTGAGATTGAATTTTACACTAGGTGATCCTTATTGTGGGGCCAAACTATTGAAAGGGATGGATGTCTTATTCACTTAATGGATTGGAAGTTATTCACTGGGTGGACCATAACGTGTTGTTCAACTGGTGGACATAGGCCTTCTCTCTCTGTATGGATCTGCTGTGGTCGCTGTTGTGGGTAAAAATTTGGTCGAAACTGAGCTGAAACACGAGACCTCGGTTCACTTTTGCCGAAGGTCACAATGAGTCAAGTAAGCCGATCCAACTAACTTACCCTCTAAGATCAGCCCGGATCTTCCATCAGCTTAGATACATCGGATCATTTCGGAAGGTGGACGAAGCAGGTAAAAGCCGATCATAGCTCTTCTCTCATTACAGAAAGCGGAGATCACGGTCCTTAAAGATCGGAGATATCTGCTCGGTTTCGAGATATCCTGCCAAGATATCCCGACACGATATTAGCCACCGTTCCAGCCTAGGAAATCTCCTCCAACTGCTATAAAGAAAGGAGTACACCTCGATTATAGGTAAATCAATTCTTACTATCAAATCGACTTATCTTCTTGAAGATCTACTAACTTAGGCATCGGAGGACTAATAGCTGGGACCCGGCCACCTCTTAGTCCTTCAATTCTATTTTGTAGGGATTATCACCAAAACCCAAGCCATCTATTTTGATCGGAATGGAATCCAATTCCGATCAACCTGTAGGTGTTTACACCTCCGTTTCAGTTGTTACAAGAAATCGACAACAAGCAGTCCCCACCTACTAGGGCTCTCAATGGGTCAGATCTGGATCGGATCCAGTCGGATTTGGATCGGATCCAGTTGGATCCGGCTCCAAGTCCATATATCTATAGACGGATTCGGATCCAACTCAGATCCAAAAGGTGATATCATATTGGATCCATTTATAAATTGTTAGATCCATTTCCGATCCAAAATCCATATAACCATCAGATTCGGGTCGGATATGATCTAGGTCCAAATCCACCCCCATTACAAATCTAAAAAAATATGTCATATAAAATATATAATATAATATATTTAATTTAGTAGAAAAATGATGCAAATCCCACTATTTACTATGGTATGGTCGACATGGCCTAAAATAATTTGTAAAATGGATGACCAACATAAATATAACATATACAGTAAGGTGACAATGATTCGAATCTTAATCGGATTCGGATCGAACTCGGATATGTTCCTGTGAATCCATATCTGGTCCATTTAAGTAATCGGAACTATTTTAAGATCCAAATCCGATCCATTTAATTATCCAAATCCGCATTATATGGATTCGGAGCGAATCGGATCTCGGATCTAACCCACTCCATTGAGAGCCCTACCACCTACCGGGAGAATGTGAGTGAAGCCACGTGTGACGATCAATCATTAATTTGAACCATTGATTCATGCATGGTACAAAAACCACACCAATCAGATGATCTTAAACATCCATCAATAGCATGAAAAATCATCAACACCATGCATTTGGTGGATCCCCTACAGGTTATGGGATGCCCCAAAAATCAGTTGTATTCGGAATTTAGATGGGCCACACCATTTGAAAGAATGTGAAATCATGTCTAAAACATCTAAATACACTTGGTGGGACCCACCTTAGCTTTGGAATGGCTTAGATTTTGGTGTGACCTCTCATCCAAGTGGGATGAACACAATGAAAGGGCTGGATGACTGAACCACATCTCAATGGGCCCTCCAAACAATCAAGAAGGTTTCAATGAACGGGCATCCACTCTTAACTGTTATCTGTGGTGTAGCCCACCTAAGTCATGTATTAACCTATTTTTAGGCCCATGGCCCACCATGGAAAGGTGCATCTACCCCAGATCCACCAAGGTGGGTGGGACCCCTGATTGTGGGGCCTACTGTGATGATGTGTCTTATATCCACACCGTTCAACCGTTTTGAAGGCTCATTTTAGGGTATGATCCCAAGAAACAGAAGCTGACTCAAATCTTAGATGGACCACACTATAGAAACAGTCGTGATTGAATCTCTACCATTGAAACTTCATGGATTCCACCGGAATGTTTATTTGCCATCCAACCTGTTGATAAGATCACAAACACCTAGATGAAGAGATCACATAAATATCATCTTGATCCAAATCTTTTGTGGCCCACATGAAGTTTTTAATAGGTCAATCACCATTGTTTCCTGTCCTATGGCCCATATAAGATTTGGAACTGCTTCATTTTTTTTTTTTATCATGCACTCAAATGAACTTTTAATATAGATGGATGGCGTAGATTTAGTCATATACATCACAGTGGCCCCACAGTCAGGGGTCCACCCACCTCGGTGGATCTGGGTCTCACTTAATCCGCTCCCAACAACGAATGTGTTTGACGTCTAAATTAAATCTCAGTTGACCATATAAACAATCAAGAAGGTTTCAATGGCTGAGCATCCACTCTTTCAAGTTTGTGCCACATCGAATCCGTCCAATAGGTTGGCCTCATCACAAGCATCGTATGTGAAAAAATCAAACATGTCCATTCATCAAGTGGACCATAATTATATTATGCCATTTATCAATGGCTAGACATTGCTTTCTATGCTGTGGCCCACCTAATCCGTAGATAAGGCTGTTTTGTTTTTTTTTTTTTTTTTAATGAAGGGCCTATTTGGATCGTAAGTTGTTTAAGATAAGTTACTTATGCCACAAGTAGCTTATCCTAGTTTCTACTTCTTAAGAAAATAAGCACGTTTGATAAACACCATACTTATTAGCTTTTCCTCCCTTTCATCTCTCCAAAAAAAAAAAGTTAAAAAGCTAAAAAGATTACCTAAAGTGTTTATGTACTTTTTTTTTTTTAAGTAAAAAAGTTACTTATTACTAATCATAAACCAAACTTATCTGAAATAAATTACTTATCTACTGTTGTAAGTAGAAAAAGTAACTGATTTGGATACAACCAAATAAGTTACTTTTTTTACTTACAGTAGTAGATAAGTAACTTATTTTAGATAAGTTAGTTTGGTTTATGATTAGTAATAAGTAAATTTGTACTTAAAAGTATATAATCACTTCAGCTAATTTTTTTAGCTTTACAACTTTTTTAGAAAGATGAAAGAGAGGAAAAGCTGATAAGTATGTCTTATTTTTTAATAAGTAGAAACTAAGATAAGCTACTTGTGGCATAAGTAACTTATCTTAAGCAACTTATGATCCAAACAGGCCCTAAGTGATTCTCATGGCGGGGCCAACATATTGGAAAGGTCAGATGTCGCATGCACCAAACGGGTCAAAGTTATCCACCAAGTAAGTCATACCTTGTAATAGAGCTAGTAAGACTTGAGCAATATTCAACCCGTTTTACTCTTAAAGTAGTTTCCCTTTGTCCAAATTTCCAATAATCTTTAGAACAAAGATATCTCTATGCTAGAGCTGTGTAGGGTCCACAGAGATAGCATGACAAATCCCAGAATTCTAAATATCAGTAAGCTCCAAAAACTCAAGTGGACCACACCAACAAAACAATGGGAATTAAACGCTTCGCGGTGACAGAAGTTTTGCTTTAGGATGATATTTGTTCCTACAACTTATATGAATGATAATAATTATATGAACAGTTTAGATGGCATATAAACAACGAATTTGGATCCTTTGTTGGCCGCCAAACAGGAAATTCCTTTTTTCTTTTTTTTTTGGGGTTAGTTCACACACGTCATTCTTGTTTGGAGCCTTTTTACTGGTCCACGTCATCATATGGGTCTGCAACCTAATCATACCTTAGTGCAACCTGATCACACTGACGTCATGCAGTATGATGTGGACTAATGAAAAGGCTCCAAAGCCAACAAAGGATCCGGACTCATAAACATCATGGTCAACTCTAAGAACGTTTCAACTATAGACATTGTTGTTCCCACTGTTTTGCTGGTGTGGTTCGCCAGAGTTTCCAATCTTCTCGATTTTTAGAAACCCGTACTATTTGTTAAAAAAAAAGTTTGTTGTAAAAACAATTTAAAAACTTGAAAAAAGAGTTTTTGATTTTTGTCCCATATCGGATGGGAGAAAGGATTTTTACCTCTTTATAAGTAGGGTGTTGTGCACCTTACATATTTATGGTAGAAAAGAGGGAGTATGGTGGCTTGCGTTCAGCATTGGAACACCGCGCACGAGCACGGGCTCGGGCTAGGTGCGAGGGCACGTGAGGCAGTGTGGCTGTAGAGGCGCTAGTGGCGCACTTGGCAATTAGAGGGACCTGTGTAACTGCTCATGCAGTAACGGTCCAGACCATGCAGTAACAGCTGCATGTGGCTAGCCCAAAACGGCTAGCCATTGAGTCTAAACAGTCAGCATGCAGGTGTGTAACTCCCACATACACAATAGTCAGAAACTGCAAAAAATGGCTAGTTTCTAACAACAGCCAGAAAACGGCTAGTGCCATTATGGCTTTGGACCAAAACTGCCAGCCATCCTTGCCTATATAAATCGGACAGGCCTGGTTCATTCCAACATAACAACAGCAATCACAACCGTCTCTACTGAATCAGCACCCATCTGAGTCTATTAGCCTCTCTGATTTAGTTGATACAAACTAAGCCACTTAGACCAACGTAGTGGTCTGCTACTGTAAGAAGAAGACTGTCATTCTTTTTCTCTCTTTCTTTTCTTTATCTGTCAGACTGTGTTACTGAGTTCCATAGTGGTTCCTTCGTTTCTTGCTGAACGCAAAACCACATAAGGTTCGTCGTATCTTGGAAGCAATCCGCCCAGCAACCTATCAGCAGACTCAAAATTATATTGAGTAGGGGCGAATTATGCTTTAAGGACAGCATGTTTTTCACGTGCTTCAGCTTGTCCTTATTTTTCGGTTTTTCAAATTAATTTATTTTCAAAGATCAGAAATTCTCAACACTATTATGGTCTTTTAAAACAGATGGAGTGGATTTATTACGGACATCTCTTTGGACCCCATTTGAGAACTGAAAAATGTATCATTCACATCATCTATTAAGCTACCCATGCATCTTAGAATCCAACTAACTAATTATTTATGTATCCAAACAGCCCTTAACACATTAGAATTCAGCTATTTCCTGCAATAACTTCTCTCTAACTGTAGTAAGTTATGGTACACAACCTCTCACACCCATCATCGCTACGATACACGTGCCTCATTTAATGGCCAGCTTGGAATGCCATCCAGAGAAATTATTTTGATGTGACGGCCCATGATTCAGTGATCTGGTAAGTCGCACTATGGGTGGGCCACACTCACGAAATCTCAGGTTAGAAGATTTCCGCTATTGTTATTCTCTTTCTAGCTGTCTAAATGTATTTTTCAAGTTTAAGGCCATGTTTGGGAACACGGATTCCAATAAATAATTATTAAATTTTTATATAATTTATATTTTTAGCACAATAAATTAGATAACTATCCAAAAATAATAATTTTAAAATTAAATTTATATTTTAGTAATTTTTATAAAAATCATCAATGGATAATTATTTTCTCTTCTTTCACCCAAAATCTACTTATTCTAGGAGAAATCAGATTCCTAATTGAGGTACTCCTTTATCATTCTGAGTAAACCTTGTTGGGCCCATTGTAAATGTACGTGGTTTATCCATGCTGTCAGGTCCATTTTTCCAACTCACTTTAGGGAACGAGCCCAAACTTGAAGCATATCTAAAGCACAAGTGGACCGCCCTGCAGCAAATAGTGGGAATCATTACTATCGATTGAAACCTTGCTAGGGACTACAGTCATGTTTATTTGTCATCTAACCTATTCATAATAATATCAGACAAAGCATAGATGAAGAGAAAAATATAAATATCAGCCTGATCCAAAACTTATGTGGCCCCAATGAAGTTTTCTAAGTTAGACCATCCATTCACATTATTTATTAGGTTCACTTGAACTTTGGATATCCTTCATTTTTGGCTCACGCCCTAAAATGATTTTGGTAAAATGGATGAACAGAGTGGATAAAATACATAAATCAAGGTGGACCCACAGAGTTTACTGTACGATAGGTAAGCAAGGGCCACCTGCGGACGTGTGTCAGGTTGAAAGAGTAACAGTTCATACGAGTACCACAGGGCCCACTTTTTCAAGTGAAAAGCCGTGCATCCCATGCAAAGATGAGGTCCACTAGTGAACGTGGGTCATTAATTCCTCTGCCAGCGAAGATGGTGTACGTATAAAAGGGGAGCCACATGATACTCAGGCGATGTATGATGCTTCATACGAAAGCGGTCAGAAATTGTACACGTGGCTTATATTAACTCAAATAAAATTTATTATATTGTGCGGCCCACTTTCTCCACGTCACAAGCCTAAGATGAGAGTATTTGAAGAATCCTAACCTCCTGGACACTTGTTTGTGGAAGCAGGACCGTTGGATATTTTTATTTTTAACTTTCCAATAAATGTCCATCAATCTGATAGTTAGACAATCGAATGAGCTTAATATTTTATTAATAATACATCTATAATGGCTATGTTAGTTTCAACGGTTGAATTTGACTACTCATATGCCACGTGTGCAATTTTTCTAAGTGCATGTGTATCATCCACCACCAGAGTATCAAAGTCTTTCTCCACCACAATTTACAAAAGCATGCAGCGAGTTGCAATTCGTCCCTATTCACAGCAGTCTCCGTCAGCGGAATGAATGTATACAGACGCGAAGTGCCTGTGGCCCGGCCACAGGTCGGAAGCCATGTGGGGCCCAAAGTGATGCATGTGGAAAATCCACTCCGTCCATCATTTTCTAAAGACCACAATTGGAAACTGATACCAATAATCAGGAAGATTAAAGAATCAGGTGGGCTACACCACACGAAACAGTGAGAACGTAAGCGTCCACTGTTGAAACCTTCCTGGAGCAGACCATGATGTTTACATGCCATCCAAACCGTTCATAGGTTTATTACCGCTCAGATAAACTTTATGTACAAATATCTTCCAGAGAAAAAAAAAACTTCTGTGGCCCCCACAAAGTTTTCCATGGTGAGCGTTCAATCCCTGCTTTTTTCTATGGTGTAGCCCACCTTAGTTTTGGATATGCCTGATTTTTGGGATACTTACGTAATGCCGTCTTGAGAAGCTGATGGACGGAGTGGATTTTTCACGGGAATTTCTGTGGGCCCCACATAACCTCCAACCACAGGACCTTGGGGGCACATGCAATTCGCGTCCAATGTATATGCATAGCAAATCCAGACCCTCCAAATCGAAGGGCCTATCTTCTGCTTGACCATCAGCTTCTCAACGGTTAAAAAAGATCTCAACGGCCCAAATCCAACTAGAGAAATCAGACGGTTGAGATGATTCGATCTGAATGAACACCAGTCTGCGATCAATCCGAAGCGAGATCCATAGTTTAGAGGGTCTAGATTGACGTACGTGCATGCCACGTGTAACATCAAAGAGGTGCAGCATTGCTCATTATCACGGGCGCTGCTGGCCCACCATGTAGTGGAATGACACGTCTATTGTGATTGCAAGCCGTAATGCCCGACAAAAAGCAATAAAAAGATATTGAGTTGTGAGCTAGTGAAATGCGTGACATCTCATTAAATGTGCACATGCATGTACGGTATGGAAGAGGGGGACCGCCAGAGACAGGACGCCAATTTCCCGGTGCCCCCGGCCGCGGATTTCCTGCGAAAGCCTTGTGCAGGGAGTTCCAGCGCTGGGAACCAAGGCGGAGCCCACAGTGATATGTTTTGATGAATCCACCCCGTCCATCCGTTTTGGGAGCTCATTTTATGACATGAGAACAAAAATGAACCGGATCCAAGACTCAAGTGTGCCGAAAACGTGAGTATTAAACGTCCACAGTTGAAATATTTGTGGAGCCACAGAAGTTTTGAATCAGGATAATATTTGTGTTTCCAGTTCATCCCAGTAGTAGTGACGTTATGAACGGTATGGATGTCATATAAATATCACTGTGGACCCCAGGGAGGTTTCAACGGTAGTAATTTACCTACCCATCTTTTACTTTAGTGAGGCCCACTTGAGTCTTTGATCCGGTTCATTTTTGTTCTCACGTCTTAATATGAGCTCCCAAAACGGATGAACGGGGTGGATTCATCAAAAAACATAACCGTGGCCCCACCTTGGTTCCCAGCGCAGGAACTTCCTGCACAAGGCTTTTGCAGGAAATCCGCGCCCGGTGCCCCCTTCCCGAAGAGCTTACGTGGAGCCCACTGAGATTTTCACGAGAAATCTACCCCCATCCATCAATCTAAAAATTCCACTGGAACACACTGTGAAAAAAGTGGGGATAGAACGCTCACCGTTGAATGATCTTATGATTGGTTTGGATGGCCTACAAACATCATGGTAGAACGCGGATTGCGTCCTACCCCTGCCCGTCTCTAGCTGGGAACGGGCAAGGGCTCTGAGTGGGCACCGTGATGTATGGGTTTTATCCACACCGTCCATCCATTTAGATGTATCATTTCAGTAATTAATCCAAAAAAATAGGCATATCCAAGACACAGGTGGACCACACAATGGGGATTAAATTCTCACTGTTGAAAACTTCTTGGCCGCCACAGAAGGTTTGGAACGAGCTGATATTTTTGTTTTCCCTCCATCCATGTCTATGTAACTTTGTGAATAGGTTGGATGGAGACTAAACATCACGGTGGGCCCAGGAAAGTTTCAACGGTGAGAATCATTACAACCACTGCTTCTTGTGGTGTGGTCCACTTTATCCTTGTATTTACCTAAATTTTGGTCCTTTTCTATAAAATGGCACGGAGAAATAGATGGACGGTGTGGATAAAACCCATACATCCCAGTGGCCACACAAAGATCCTGCCCGTTCCCAGCTGGAGATGGGCGGGGGAGGACGCAATCCGGGTCCATCATGGTGGCCCCGGGCCGATTACAACGGTCGGCATTTCCTTCTCCACTGTTTTTCTCCAATTGAAGTACTCGATCATCCTAATTTGTAGGGACGTGGATTGCCTGTGACCCCGGGCACATAGATATTAATGTGCCCAGGGCTGTGTGGGGCCAAGAGAAATGTCCATGGAAAATCCACTCCGTCCATCTGTTTTGCAACACCACAATAGGGTACGAGTCTAAAAATGAGTTATACCCAAAACTCATGTGGGCCATACTACATGAAAAGGTGTGGATTGAACGCATGGGTGACAGAAGTTTTGTAAATGGATGATATTTGTGCCTACGGTTTATTTTAGTGGTAATAACCTTGTGAACGGTATAGATGGTATATAAACATTATAGTCAGCTCCAGGTAGGTTTCAACGGTGGACGTTTCTGCTCCCACTGTTTTGTTTGGTCGGTACTAGAGGTGGGCAACGATCCGGGCGTAGCCGAGTTAGCCCTAATTTGCTTGTTTTTGTGCCACCTCAGTTTGTAGATTGGCTTGGTTTGGGTTTTGGCCCGACCTATATGGCTTGAGTTCGGTTTGCTCCAGAAAAATCTGGTTCGAGCTGCGATGCGTCGCCAATCATCGTATCATAAAGTCTAACCAGAACTATCTGGCTCCCTGCGATGCGTCGCCAATCATCGCCAGTAGCCCCTCGATCCAAGGTTGAGTTATCCTACCATGAAAGCCTGGTTCGACCGTGACTCGTCAGCTACGACCAAATTAAGTGGAAGGTCTCATCTTCCAAATATCAAATACGTTTAATTCAATTCAGAAGTGCGGGCGTTTCACTTGGAATTAACCCAATGCACGCCCGGGTAGTTCGAATGGTGCACAGGCACGCAAACATCGGTCAGGGTCACATTTGTCACAAGGGTCATTCGAACAACAATCAGTCACTTCTGTCAATACTCACTGGTCACTACGGGGAGGCACCACCCCAGCGTAGGCCGACAACTCAGACACAGTGTCCCATACCACCATACGTGGCTCATGAGACTTGGTGGATCGAGTCGCAGTATGGTTTTAAATGGACTATTCACAGTGGAACGATGGATATTCTAGATTCCATATAGTGTGATTCAAGAATGATTAACTCTGAATGGGGTTTATTCGATGAACCCAAGTGGACAATGACAACCCAACAATGGCTATTGTCGATTGACCGTATCCCGCCTAGTCGATCGAATAAGTCCGTGACTGCCAACCTAGTGGTAAGCAGTACACTATATCAACGGTTTTCAGAGCTTAATCCAAAGCAACACATAACGTATTATAATGACAATTTAGGTTATTAAATACCTAATCATAAACATATCTAAGCACCTGGCCCGACCGACTAGCCCGACCGATCCAAAGGACCCGGATGACATAGCCCGGATGACACAGGGCGCCACATACATACACAAGCATAGATATATTACAATATTGTAAATTTATATTATTCAGGCATTTCATCGAGCATGTTATCTATCAAACAACCATAGAGGCATTTCATCGAACATGTTATGCACACATCAACAATTAACATATAAATTCAACTAATCATCAATTAAGATTTGTCGAGAATAAGCTTAAGGGTAGATCTTCACCTTGGAATTGAAATTGCTCGATTTGGATGAGGCAGTGAGCGATCCAAATATGGTCCGAACGCCGAAAATTGGGAAATACCTCAATTACCTACAATGAATCGTAAATCTAGTGTTAATTAATTAGGGTTTAATCTAATTAAATGTTTACTTAAGGTTTAGGGTTTTGGTATCTCGAATTTGAGAAAATCCCAAATCGATTCAACGAATCGGGGCCTAAATTCGATGCACCGTCGGAATCCCAATGGAGTCGAGCTTGGTTATGGCTCTCGCAATAGTGTGCGTCACTCCCAACGACCAATAAAGGTCTAAGTCCTAGTATGACAAACCCTAGGGTTAGGGTTTCGACAAAGACAAATGGGTTTCTAACCCTAATGGCATAAAAAGAAAGAACTAGAGAGAAGAGATTGAAGAAGAGGTAAATGAACACCTTACCTAGCATGGGGAGGTGACTACTCCAAACCACAATCGATGGATCTCGGCCGGGAGATGCGGGAACGGGTATGGGGGCTGGAGAGATCTTGAAAATTCGAGATTTCCATGGGCATGGTGAAGGATTTGAGGAAGAAAGGAGGTTTGAGAAGAGAGGAAAAGAGCTAGGAGGGCTTAGGAGTTTAGGGGAGAAGAGAGTGGAGGAGAGAAATGAGAGAGAGATTGATCGAATGGGGTTTGCAAACCCCCCTTTTATAACCGACCAGCCACGACCGGTCGGCCGGTCCCAGATCCTGTCGGCCGGATCACGCTGACCATCCGTTTTTCCCCCATATGGGGCAGCAGCAACCGGTCGGCCGGCTACCTATCTGGTCGGCCGATCGTCCCTTGTCCCTGTTCTTTGAAAATTCAGGGTTTCTCCCCTGCACAATGAGTTCCCACATAGTCCAAGCTACTTGTCAGCCTTATTTGTTTCCATTTACTTTAAGTTATTTATGTAAATAAGGAAGTACCCCCCATTTGGATTCAATAAAAAATACTAAAAAATCGAAATCCCAACAATGAAGATTTTAATTTTTCACTCCAAGTACAAATCGCAACTTTTTGGCATTTCCAAAACGTAGCGCCTTTTAAAAGAGAGGGTTTTTGTCAAATCTAAACCGTTCAAAAAATCTGAAATATCGAAAATAGGCTAAAACATCAAGGTCCGGTAAAATATTCATGATGGTTTTGTCGATTTACGAGTGGATTGATGATTCAGGGTTCTTTACTTAGTCTCTACAGACAGCGACATACCCGAGTCAACCCGACGTCGAAAAACTCTTCCGGACCATGTGATCTTCAAATTCCTAAACTAATTCCATCATTTCTTTGGTATAACATTCATTTTAGTCCCCATGCATGTGAACACACGTACGGGCACGCACCATAACCGACAAACCAAAGGTAATGCCCAAGGACTTCCAATTCCCAAGTTAGCGAAAATCCTGACGCGTTACAGTTGGATCCTTCCTAAGGCCCACTGCGATGTTTATTTTCTATTAAACCTATTCATAAAGTAGGTGAACCCTGATGAAGAGAAAGCACAAAAATAAGCTTGATCCAAAACTTCCGTGCCCCCAAGAAGTTTTCCACAATAGTAATTCAATCTCCACTTTTTTATTGTGGTGTGGTCCACTTGAGCTTTGAATCTACTTCGGTTTTGACATCATGCCCTAAAATGATATGAAAAAATGGATGGACGACATGGAGAAAACACATATATCATGGAGGGCCCCATATAACTTTGACCATTGCCAACCAATAATGAGCTCGGTACGTGAGGGATCTCTGCCCAATCGGAGTAGTCCAATCCTCTGATGGGTTTTTTTTTTTTTTTTTTTAAATTACCCAATGGTTTAGGATCTGATGGTTTTCTCACAAACATTTGGGTGGGGGGCTCGGATTAGGTACTACTCCCACCAGGACGCATGAGGAGACGGACAGGTACGTGGTGCGTCTCCATTGGCCGACGTAGCAGGCCCTGCACCTTGGGTCTGACGCAAAGCTGTCAGACTCGTCACATCTCACTAATATTGAGGTGCGGGGGCTGCTGCGTCGGCCAATGGCCACGTACTCCTCATGCGTCCTGGTAGGGGTAGTACCTAATTCGAGCTCCTCAGTGGACACAGAACTTCTAAGTGGGCCCGAGGACAGGGATCCCAACCCCCATGAGACATAGTGACCCTTCCAGTACTGGTGTCGATGCAGGAAAAGCTTCATGAGTCCACGTCGTCCATCCATTTTGCCAGCTCACTCCAATAATGAGGTACATGTAAATCTCAGGTGGACCATGCCACAAGCAACGGTAGCAATCTAACACTCATTGTTAAAAACTTTTTTTCTAAAGCCCATTATAATATTTATTTGCCATCCAAGCCATTGATTAGGTCCCACGTCCAGGGACGGGGAGATTGATCCAAAACTTTTGTGACCCTAACAAGTTTTTAGGGTCCTTCAATCATCACTTTTGAGGGAAAAATGCAAATATTAGCTTGATCTAAAACTTGTGCCCCACAAGTTTTTAACAGTGGTTGTTCAATCTTCTTTGTTTCTTTAGGTGTAGTCTATTTACACCCGGCCACGATCTAAATCAAAAGCCAGATGATACCATATTTCGGGACACTCGTGTGGAAGCTAAGGAACAAATATACTTATAGCAGGAGAATCCTTAGAAATGTACACATGACCAAAACTCTTAATGCAGTCGTCCACGTTACAACAAGCGCAAGGCACACTCCACCGCATAGAGGGAGTGCTAAAAAATGTATACATGACCAGAACTCTAAATGCAAGCGCAAGGCACACTCACTAGCAATGTAAATAGGAAAATCTTATTGGAGAATTGTCATTATTGGACTCTTGCTTAACCAAATCCTATATGGAAGGACTTGTTGAGGTTTTATGTTAATCTCAAATTTTTAAAAAAATCAGAAATGAAAAAAATTTGGAAACCAAAATCAGAATAAGGACAGGCTGAAGCACGCTGTTGAACATGCTGTCCTTAATGCGTTATTTGCCCCTTACTCGAAAGTCGAGTTGACTGGCAGGTTACAGGTAAATTGCTTCCAGGATACGACAAGCCTTATGTGGTTTTAAGTTTAGCAAAACTAAAAGCTATTATGGAACTCTTCTAACACTCATCGAGCAGACGAAATAACAATCTCAAATTCACTAAAGAAGAAAAAGAAAAATCTGTGTAGGGGTTAAACCACTGCACTGGTCAAGACCACTTGAACCGTTTGGTTTTGAACCACTAATTTGAAGAGAGGAGTTGAGCTTCTTATTTTGATTGAGGAAGATGATTGTGTTTGTTGTGTTGTTAAAATGAACTGTCTCAGCTCTCATTCTATAGGCAATGATGGCTCAGGAGTTATGGTCTAGGTCCATTAATATTTTGGATCGTTTATAGTTATTGGAGAAACTAGCCATTATATGGCAGTTTTGAACCGTTTTATAGCTATTGGAGATATGCTGCATGCTAGCTGTTAGACTACAACTAGTTGTTATATAGCTATTTTCTGACCGTTTATAGCTGTTGGGCTAGCTGCTGCAACAGTTTCTGCATGTGCTGGACCGTTTCTGCATAAGCAATTACAAAGTGTCCTTTTAATAACTCTACAGTCCCTTACAAAAGGCACAGAGATCTTTCTATCAAATTTCTTTCTCACAACACACTACAATTTTGAACTTAGTCACCTAGCCCATCACTTAGCCTGTAGTTGCATTGCGGCTTGTTCCGGCTCGCGATGGATGATGCGCACTCGTGAAGTATGCCGCTAGTGCCTTTACAGCCATACTGCCTCACATGCCCATGCTCTTGCACCGATTTGTACCCCGCGCACGTGCATGATTCGCACCGGAACACATAGTGTAGTGGTCTGCTGCTGCAAGAAGAAGACTGTCATTCTTTTCTTTCTTTCTTTTTCTTTATCTGTCAGACTGTGTTACTGAGTTCCATAGTGGTTTCTTCGTTTTTTGCTGAACGCAGAACCACATAAGGCTCGTCGTATCCTAGAAGCAATCCGCCTGCAACCTATCAGCAGACTCAAAATTATATTGAATAGGGGCGAATTACACTTTAAGGACAGCGTGTTTTTCACGTGTTTTAGCCTGTCCTTTTTTCTCGATTTTTTTCAATTATTTATTTTTAAAGATCAGAAAATTTTCAACACCTATTATATCCACTCATCTATCCTTCACGTGCAGGTAGAGTGTGTGATGATCCTGTCATTGCCAACGTCCATCACTGGCGAATGGAGCTTACCATGATGTATGTGTTTTATCCATGCCTGCCTATCAGTTTTACAATATCATTCTATGCCACTAACCCACTGAGCATATCCAAACAAGTGGACCACACCACAAGAAACTGTGGATACCTTTGAAAACATTTTGGGGTTGCACCAGTTTTGAATCTAGCTGATATTCGTGTCTTCTCTACATCTAGGTCTACGTGACCCTGTGAACATGATGACTGACAAATAAACATTACTGTGGACCCTAAAAAGGTTTCATGGGTGGACGTCATTATCCCCGCTCTTTTCATATGTGTCGTCCACTTTCCAAAGCTCAAGTAGACCCCACCAAAGAAAATAACGGGGATTGATCTCCTACCATTAAAAACTTATTGGAGACACAGAGGTTTTTCTATCAAGCTGATATTTGGGTTTTCCCTTCTTCCATATCTGTGTGAACTTATGAACGGGTTGGATTTCAAATAATCAACATGGTGGGCCCTAGGAAGGTTTCAACGGTCGTGTCACTGTCCCCACCGTTTTCTTTGGTGGGGTCCACTTGAGCTTTGGATCTGCCTCGATCTTTGTCTCATGCCCTAAAATGATCTCTCCAAATGGATGGACAGTGTAGATACAACACATACATCACGGTGGGGCCCACATAAGTTGGTGACGTCACTTCAGTAGCGAGATGGCTACTCAACCTGTCAGTGGCTAATCCGCGCCCCATCCCCATGATGGCAATTTCCTAATCACCATCCAACCAGAGCCTCACACGTGGGTGTGGGGCCCACTTCGTTTTCCGGCATCGGAGGCAGTTGAATCACCTGCTGCTACGCTACCTGATCTACGGTCCAGCTTGGATTGGAGAAAAGGAACGGTGACATCCAGTGTCTGAGAAAGTGGGGTGTAAAGAAAGAGACGTCCTTTCATCTTTTTCCTTTTTTCTCTCAGTTAGGAAATTTATTTTCTTACCTCTTGACTCTTTTGAGGAAATGCAGAAGAGTTGACTCACACATACCACATGTGCCAATATCCAACATCTACGTGTAAGGCCACAAGAGCCACCGTTCATCTTGGCTTGGCCCATGTGGTACTTAGCCACGTGTCATGTGCAACATGGACCCAGTTTGGGTACTACCCTGGCGTCTCCCGAGCTCATGACAGGCTGGACCTGTGAGGGCCCACCGTGGTGTATATGTTTTATACACAGTTCATCCGTTTTGCCATGTCATTTTAAGTTAAAAGGGCTGAAAATTAGGCATATCCAATGCCCAAGTGGACCACACAATGGGGTATTAAATTCCCACTGTTGAAAACTTCTTGAGGGCCACATAAGTTTTGGATCAAGTTTATATTTGTGTTTATCCTTCATCCATGTCTATATGACCTTATAATAGGTTGAATGACAAATATATATTATGGTGGGCTCTAGGAAGGTTTCAATGGTGGGCATCATCAACACCGCTGCTTCCTGTAGTGTGGTCCACTTGAGACTTGGATATAATATGGAAAAATGGATGGATGGTGTGGATAATAGCTATAGACCACAGTAGCACCTTAGAGCCCAGCATGTCCTGAGCTTGGGATTGGATGGGTAGTACTAAATACACAACTTTGTGGCATGTGCTACTATCCATCACTGCTTTTATGACTTGGATGTTTTACTATGAAAATGCCCACTTGTGTCACATATGTTACCATTAATCTTCAATCACTCCACAATAAAGGTTAGTAGTATGCCAACATATACGCACTATGTCCACTCCTCCTATGCCAATGTCGATGTGCGCATGCCCACTGGCTTGAATCACTAGGAACACTTGAATCACTAGGACGTATGTGTAGCAAGTGTCGCCATCAATCTTCTCTTGTGCCCCAAATGTGCTAAATGTGTTGTCACTTATGCGCGCATGTATTATTTGTGCCATGTGTTACCATTTGAGTGCTCAAAATGTGCCACATGCACCAGCATCCATTTCAAATCACTCATGCCATACTGCAATCTAACATGCATGTTCTACTCAAAAGATCTTATTTTTGTCAAAAAATAATTTCAAAAATGCACACCCAACTTTTCTTCATGAGTTGAAAAACAGATTGAGCACACAACATTTCATTTGGATGCGGATTGGCTAGTGACCTTACAACTAACCATTCGGTGCTATGCGGGCCCCATGTTGATACATGTGTTTTATCCATGGTGCCCATCCACATGCACCCTCTACACATGACATTCAAGTTACAGGTGTATAAGTGACTAACATCAATTGTGAAATCTGACCTGTTGTTATGGCCCCTCCAACCTTTCAAAGGATGAATTTGATCCAAAATATAGAATTGGACAATCAAAATCCCATAGTATTTCCAAATATGCATCATTGTGCAATAATGATGTTAATTCAATTAAATGCAATTCCATACCATTTAATCCAGTGCACAAAACATGCACTTGTGTATGTCATTGTGAAATTCATAAAAGCCGAGAAATATCATTGAATATACTCTAACCAGTATCTCTCTATTTTTTTAAAATAAAAATTCATATATCTACTGGTAATAAGTTCAATATAATTTAAGGACCGTTTGGTTGTACCAAATATCAACGTAATTTATGCCTTTTCTATTTCAAACCATGGTGAGGGGCATTTTGGGAATTTAGAAGCAGCACTGATACACGACCTTTCGCGCACCCACCAAAGCCAGGGAGAATAGAGACCGCACTTGCACGCTGCGGCTGTCTTCCCGAAGCCAAAAGCATGCGCACCCTTCGTTCTTTTTTAAAGGCTCGCCTCTAAAATGCGCACGAAGCTTCGTTACCTTCCTACAGCTGCAGAAAACGCCAAAAGACACGAAGGTGCGTATCTACGCACAGTGCTTGTGTTAGAGACCCTCATCACTTTCTCCTCTTTAAAAAAGAAGTGATATTTGCACCCCCTAAAATTGTTACCTCCACTCACATAATTACGATTTGAGGGTAAAATAAGTACTCTGGAATGTACTATATTCCAAAAGAGAAATACCTTTATTCTCTGGCAGATGGGGGTGGATGATACGCAGGCACTTAGAAATTACCTAGAAATTGCATACGTGGCATCTAATTAACCGTCTAAATTATGGGCATCGGATTGGATGTATCAATGAAAAAATGTCACTGTTATCTGTTTAATCTAACTTTAGATTGCTGGATATTCATTAGACGGTTAAAAATAAAATGTTTTATTTCGAATAACAAGTTTCCCTTGAATCAACGGTTAGGATTGCTCAACCAATCTTATTTTTAGACTGTAATTTAGGATGGTGGGCTCTACAATTTATCCAGTTTATTTTGAGTTATTATACAGCACGTGTACCATTTTATATGCATGCGTACCACGCGTTGGACGCGGATTGCGGGTCGGACCTTTAAGCGTCCGACCAGATCTGTGTGGGGGCCTACCTTGATGTATCTGTTCATCCACGCCGTCCATTCCTTTTCTAATATCATGCTAGGGTATAGTACCATAATTGAAGTAGATCCAACGCTCTAGTGGACCACACTAGAGATTACTCTTGCATTTAATGCTTTTTGCTTATATCATGCATTTAATGCAACCAAGCTTGATAGTTGGTGTCGTCCACTGGAGAGTTGGATCTGACTCATTTTTGGGGCCATACTCTATCATGATCTTCTAAAAGGAATGGACGGCTTCGATAAACAGATACATCAAGGTGGGACCCACACAGATCTGGTCGATCGCTTAAATATCCGACCAGGGGTCGGACGCAATCCGCTCCCCAAGCGTTGTGCAGCAAGAGCATCAGATAACATTAACATCCCATTCTTTTGGAGGCATACCTTGGTACTCTGGCAGAGTGTGATGGATGATACACAGGCAGCTGGAAATTACTTTGAAATTGCATACGTAGCATATATGTAATTCAAACTAAACCGTCCAAATTATTTGTATCATCTTAGAAATATCTTGATACAAAAATATATTACTGTTCACATAATGCCATTTATTGGACGGACGGTTACAAGTGTCCATGAATAGGAGGTTAGGATTGTTAAAAACAAAAATAAAACAGACTTTTATATTGTGACTCAGATACATTGGATTCTACGGTTTAGTCAGTTTAGATTGATTTAATATTTGCAATGTGTATAATGACAAAGCGCCTCATTTTTGGGGTCATGCCCGATAAAGGAGCTGGAAAATGGATGAATGGCATGGATAAAACATATACATCACGGTGGGGCCCACAGCGTTGATTCGGTATTGGAGGGGTCACTACCGAATCCGAGTCCTAATGAACCGCCCTGGCATGGAGAACGCGGAATCGTGGATGGATGGTAGACTTTGACCGGATGATCACAGCCGTCCAAACTAGTGTCTCCACAAGCAAGAAATGCGCATGTATAGCGTTTGAATGCGAACTGTCGCATACAGCTATTTATTTCCCGCCAATATGTCACATGTGTGGAACGTACAATATGAGTGGGCTGCACCAGTACGGTGACTCAGTGAGTCACATCCTTGTCTGTCCAATGATTTGATGTTGTGTCCCATTTAATGTCGGGAGCGGATTGGGTGTTACCCACCTTAGTGGGTGTTACCCTCATGCGGGGCCCTTCTGGATGATATGTTGTATATCCATGCCGTCCGTCCGTTTACCCATCTCTTTCTAGATATGATCCCAAAATTTAAGCTTATCCAGATCTTAGGTAGACCACACCACAAGAAACAGTGTTTTTTGAGTGCCACACCATTAAAATTTGAAAGGGCCCATCACAAAGTTTTCGTAATGTTTATTTTCCATCCAACCTGTTGATAATGTCAAGAGGATCTAGATGAAGGGAAAATATGAAGATTAGATTGATCCAAAACTTTTGTGTCCCACAAAAAGTTTTTAACGGTCATTTGACACTATTTCAAGCAGTGTGGTCCACCTGAGATGTGGGTTTTCTTTAGTTTTAGGATTGCATCATTAAATGAAATGTGGAAAAAATATGGACGGCATGTATATACAAGCAAACACATGAAGGTGGCCCACACGGTTGGGGTAACACCCGCTAAGCTGTTACCTGGGTAACAGCTAATCCGCTCCCCTGGTTATCATATCAGGTGGCCGTGGTGGGGAACAGCTCTGTGGGTGTTACTCTAACTACATGGGGATCGTATTGTTGTGTGTGTGTGTATATATATATATATATATATATATAAAAGCTATCTGTTTTTCCATATCATTTTAAGATGTAATACAAAAGAGAGCGGATTGCCTGTGACCACGGGCACATGGATATCTCTGTGCCAGGAGCTGTGTGGGGCCCATAGAGATGTCCATTACAAATCCACTCTGTCCATCTGTTTTGAAAGACCACGATAGTATAGGATTATAAAAATCACCCAGATCCAATACTTAAGTGGGCCATACCACACAAATGCGTGGGTATTGAACACGTAGTGGTGACAGAAGTTTTGCATTATGATGATATTTTTTCCTACAATTTATCTTAGTGTTAATAATTCTTTGAACCGTTTGGATGGCATATAAACATCATGGTCAGTTCCAAGAAGGTTTCAATGGTGGACGTTGGTGTTCCTACTGTTTTGTTGGTGTGGCCCACCTGAGTTTTGGATCTGTGTGATTTTTTGAATCCCGTTTTATCGTGCTCTTTCAAAACAGATGGACGGAGTGGATTTGCAATGGACATCTCTATGAACCCACACAGCTCCGGGCACTGAGATATCTTTGTGCCCGGGGTCACAGGCAATCCGCTCCCATACAAAACCTCAAGGAGTTCCAATCTCAGGTGGACCATACCATTAGAAACAGTGATAAATAACCATTGAAAACGTTTTGTGGGCCACAACAGTTTTGGATCAATCTGATCTTTATATTTTCCCTTCATCAAGACCTTATAGACGTTATAAAGAGCTTGGATATAAACACTTCCAAAACATTATGATGGACTCTTAGGAAATTTTAATGATGGAGCACTTAATCGAACTTTTTCTAATGGTATGGTCCACTTTAGATTTGGATCTGCATAATTTTTGGAACCTCAACCTATAATGAGCCGTAGACACGGATGGACGGAATGGATATACAAAATATCATACATATGGGCCATACGTTAGGGGTAACACCCACTAAGCTGTTCCCGGGTTAACACCTAATTCGTGCCTATTTTGAACGGACAGAATATTATACATGTGTGACACGGGGCGGGAAAGAAATGGCAGCGGATTAGGTTTTATCCGGGTAACACCTTAGTCGGTGTTACACTAACCATGGGGCCCACCTTGATAATGTGTTTTAGATCAACGCAGTCCATCCGTTTTTCCAGCCCATTTCAGGACGTGGCCCAGAATTTAAGCAGATCCAAATCTCAGGTGGACTACACCACAGGAAACAATGGTGATTGAGCGCCCGTCATTAAAAACTTCCCAAGGCCTGCCGTAAGAAAATCTGTAATGTTTATTAGCCATCCAACCCGTTGATAAATTCAAACAGACATGGATGAACGGAAAATACAAATATTAGCGTGATTCAAAACTTTTATATCTTACAAAAGGTTTTTAATGATCATTCACGACTTTTTATAGTGGCGTGGTCCGCTGTAGATTTAGATCTGCTTAATTTTTTGGAACAACTACATGAAATTGGATAAAAGAGCCAATGGACGGAATGGATGTAAAGTACATTGATGTAAAGTACATTCATCAAGTTGTGCCCCCACACTGTAACAGCTAATCCGCTCCTGATGTGATCATTTCCCTCTATCATTAAACACGATGCAGATTACCTGGAGACCTCTGTGGGGCCCACCGTGATGTATACACTTTATCCTACCCTGTACATCTGTTTTGAGAGATCAATACAGGGCAAGAGCCCAAATATGAGGCAGATCCACAGCTCAAGCGGACCACACCACAGGAACCAGAGGGAATTCAACGTCTACAATTGAAAACTTACTGCGGGCCGCTGAAGTTTTGGATCGTGCTGTTATTTGTGTTTTCCCTTCATCCACGTCTGCGTGGGCTTGTGAACGGGTTGCATGTATAACAAATATTATGAGAGCCTAGGAAGGTTTCAACTGTGGTGTCATTGTCCCACGTCTTCCTGCATTGTGGTCCACTTTGAACTCTGGATTTGGCAATTTTTGGATTCATGTCCTAAAATAAAGGTGCATAACTGACGGATGACGTTGATAAAACATACGCATCGGTTCACCAGAAATCTGCCAGCTGTTAAACAACGGCGAAGATTGCAAGCACTTGGATGTACAGGAGTTGCCTGCTAATGCTGACAGTAGCCAGATGGCTGATAGCTACTGGTAGGTGCTCTGTGGGCCCATCATGATCTATATACTTTATCCATGTTCTCCATTCATTTTTTTTTCCAATTTATTTTAGCACATTGGTATTAAAAATGAGGCAGATTCAAATCTCACGTGTCTCAGCCTGCTAGCCCAGCTAGAAGATGCCTCGGGTTAAAGCTTACTAAGTAAGGCCAAGCGGTTTCAAAAGCAGGTCTCAGGTGAAGCTTACTAAGTCCTAGCTGAAGCTTACTAACGCCCAGGTGTAATGTTTATTTGCCATTCAACCTATTAATAAGCTAGCTTGAGCCAAACTTAGAAAGCTTTTAATGGTGAATGTTCAATCACCACTATTTTCTATGGTGTGGCCCACCTAAGATTTGTATCATGTCATAAAATAGTCTACAAAATTGATGCGTAGTAGAACACATATATCTTGATGGACCACATAGCAAACAGTTGAGACCCACCACTGATTTGATTTGATAGAGAGACCAGTATCGATATTACTAGCCGGCTCTGCAAACCCCACCATGATATATGTGTTCTATCTATGTAGGCCATTCATGTTTGCAGATCATTTCAGGCATGAGTCCAAAAATAAGGCATATCCCAATCTTAAGTGGACCACACACTAAAAAATAGTGGTGATTGGAGGCCCACCATTGAAAACTTCACAAGCCCACTATAATGATTATTTGCCATCCTTGGTTATGTCACATAAGTCAAATCATCCACTTTCTCTAAAAGCCCGAGCAGTTAGAGAATGGTGTATCAATCTATATCAAAGGACTTCAACTAGAAAATGATGTATGAATGTATGTCAAGGGACTTCGAAGTCCCTTGTTACGGCCCTCTCTAGCAGCTAGAGCTTTTGAAGAAAGTGGTAATTTCACAACATAGACACAAATATCAGCTTAATCAAAAACTTCTATGACTCATGAGGATTCCAATGGTGTATGTCCAAACACTACTATTTCTCATGGTGTGGTCTACCTGAAGCCTCTGGAACTCTCTCTCTCTTTCTCTCTCTCTTTTTTTTCTTTTTTATTATTATTATTTTTATTTCGTGACCTAGAATGATCTAGAAAAATGGGTGGATAGTGTTAATAAAACACATGCATCATGGTGGGGCCCACATATCTCCAACCGGTCTGGAGGGATGACTGCCAAATCCCAGTCCGACGCGCTACTCGCAGCTGTAGTGCTGTACGCAGGCTGGAATTCTGGTTTAGCGAACAGTAACAACCGAGGCGTTGGAGTTATTCGCGCCGAGAGAGGCTGAAGAAAATGAAACGTGCTACTTTGTTGTGCGTATAGAAGATCTGCGATAAACACCAGTTGGGTGTCTGCATGAAAAGGTAGGTCCCAAAATCCGGCTTCTCATCAGCTGGAATGTGGAGCACCGATCTTGTGATTGTCTTTATAACCGTCCAAACTATTGATCTCACTATTATAGCCAAGTTGACAAATTTATTTGAATTATTTATTGAAAATAAAAAAATTCACATTTTATCCCTAATAATTAATGGTTCAGATCTCTCATAAGTTTTCCAAGCTGGCAAAATTCCCTCAATTCACCTCCTCAAAATCACTCGCGCGAATAAACATGAACCTCTCTGCGGCTCGCCGCTTCAAAATGGGGTTTCAAGGACTAATGCCCAACATTACACGGATCGCACGTACCAAATTCGGTAGCGTGTTAGAAATCTGAGACGTTCGTAACAGATTCCCAACGTGAGGATGGCCGTAAGAAAAGCTTAGACCTGCATAGTGGGCCACACCTACACAAAAACTGGAACTTTTAGAAAAGCATTCCAACAGTCCAAATTCAACATAACATTTTGACCTTTTTAATGAGTGAACTAGCTTGATTCTTGCAGAAGATCATCTCAGAGTGGGGCCCACCTCATGTACCGGCTCAGATTTTTAAAACACATGCCACGTTGGCACGTGAACGCTCCATGTAAAGCTGTGTACATAGTACGTGCTTCTTTTACCACTCAGTATGCATATTTACAAATTCGTCGTCGGGAATTTTTGGAGGCCTATTGCCTGTGCCCCCATGCCGTAGGAGGTTCCTGTGGTTGGAAGCTATGTGGGGCCCACAGAGATTTTACTGAAAATCCACTCCGTTAATTAGTTACTAAATCTCATAATACAACGGGACGTCGAAAATCAAGAAGATATAAAGCTCATGTGGGTCACGCGACAGTAAACATTGTGGATTGAATGCCTACCATTGGAAAATTTATGGGGGTCACAAGTTTTGAATTAGGATGATAATTTTTTCCTACAGTTTTATCCCGGTTTCAAATAACGTTATGAACGGTTCGGATGGTATATAAGAATCATGGTGGGCTCTAGAATGTTTTGGACGGTTGAAAATTTCATTCTCACTGTTTCCTATCGTGTGGCCCACAAGAATTTTTTATCTTCTTAATTTTCAGATTTGCATCATATTGTGAGGTGATAAAGTAATGAACCGATTGGATTTCTCACGAGAAAAATATGTGGGTCCCGCATAGTTTCGTCCCGGAAGTTTCTCGGGAGTGTTTCAAATTTTGACATTTTTCTCGGGATGTTATCGGGAAAATCTCGCCAAAAAATATTTAAAAAATAATTATTATAAAATAAAATAAATATAAAATTTAAGTATGAAAGCATACGTATCTAAATTATACTGCATTATTATGGCGAAAATTTTGATATTTAGCATCTTCTGATATTTTGAATAGATAGCGATAATATCGGTTACTTTATTTATCGCAGTATTATCGCGATATTTTAAATATCTTAGTGATTTTTTCCCACTATTTAGATGAACGAAACGGGAGCGGATTAGGTGTTACCCTTACCGCGCGGCTCACCTTGATGATTTGCTCTATATCCAGGCCGTCCATCTGATTTTTCAGCTCATTTTAGTACGTGTCAGTAAAAATTAAGAAAATCCAAAACTTAGATGGACCCCACCACAAGAAATAGTTGTGATTGAACGCTAACCATTAAAAACTTCCTAGGGCCCACCGTAATGAATATTTGTCATCCAACCTATTTATAAGGTCAAGAAGACATGGATTAATTGAAAATACAAATATCAGTTTTGATCCAAAAATTTGGTGGCGCATAAAATGTTTTTAATGGTTATTCACCATTTTTTGTTCCAGTGATGTGGTCGACTTGAGATTTGGATCTTCTTAATTTTTAGAATCAATGCCTAGAATGATCTTGAAAAACGTATGGAAGGTGTTGATATAGAAAAAAGTTATGAAGTTGGGCCCCTCACGGTGAAGGTAAACACCCACTAAAGTGTTACCCGGGTAACACTAATCGGCTACCGAACGAATCACCTTTGCGAGGGTGTAAATATCATAATTAGGGGGTTGAAATATCAATTCCCTTTTCTTTATTCCGCTGTCAGCATTTTCACAGAGACAGAGACCACCACTGAGAAAGAAGAGATTTGCAGAAGAAATAAAGAAGAATCTCCCATCTCTATGCATTTACTGTGTCCCGCGATCTACTGTTTTTCATATCCTCCTTTTCACCTCGCAAACCCTAAAACACTAGAATCGCCCAAACCCTACAACCAGAAGAAACGGCTAATTCTTCCACTTCCGGTGTACCTCGAGCTACTCTATTTCAGTACTCCCCTCTCTTGCTATCTCTCACAACCCTAATTTGGAGCTCTAGCAGCTGCAGGAAATGGCGGTCTTTTCTCTCGCTTTTCTCGCTTTCTCTCTCCTAACCTTCTCTGCAAAGCCCATCTCTTCCTTCTCGTTCCCACGATTCCAGAAAACCTCCAATTTCAGTTCCGAAATTGCCCTTTTCGGCGACGCCGAGATAGACGGTTCCGATTCTTCGATCAGAATCGCCCGGCCTTTGTTCTCCAGCTTCGGCAGTGTCTTCTATAAGAAACCCATCAATTTCTTTGATCCGAGATGGAGAAAAGTCTCTTCTTTCTCGACCGAGTTCTCGTTCTCGTTCTCGCCTGGTAGCAATGGCGTTGCTTTCGTCGTTCTTCCGATCGAGTTCCCTTTAGACGGCCGGTTTTCCGAGCATTCGCCCGGGTCGGATCAAATCCTTGCCGTAGAATTCAACACATCGACGGATGCCAGGTTCGATGATGGCCCAACTAATGGGACCCACGCGAGGATCTTTAAAATCCACGACGTATCTGCGGTGGGTTTGGTGCTGAATAGTGGGGAGAAATTGCATTCTTGGATTGATTACAATTCGGTTCTGAAGATTTTGGAAGTAAGGTTGAGCAGATCAGGTGCGGCCCGGCCACTCAATCCGTTGATTTCTCGCCCGTTCGACCTGTCGGAGATTCGGAAGGATGAGATGTTTGTGGGTTTAAGCTCTTCTAGTCGGAATTCCACTCGGGCGAGTAGTATCTATTCCTGGAGCTTCAGGTTGAACTATGTACCAGTTTACTTGCATTCTGAACCGTTAGATCCTCGGGCATTTTTAGACCATAGCAAACACCGGTCAATGCATTGGAGAAGTGATTATCTTTCGAGAATTCTCACTGCCCTTATATTTGGTGTGGGATGTGGGGCTGCCGTTGCCGTTATCGTGCTCTTCCTTTGGTCGATATTCATCGACAGGCGATCACTGGTGCAGCCGGAGTGTCCTGTGCACCCTGTAGATTTTGAGTACGAAAAGATCACGACCTGTTGGAATCAAAGACGCCAACGGAATCAAAGACGCCAATGTCCCTGTTGCTGGGAAATAGAAGATTCAACTGGGGTGAGAATGATCTCTGCACTGTAAATCTGTGTTTGTTGTACTTACATTTTCTGTTTTCCATAGCATGGTTGTAATTTGATGAGCAATGTAGTTAACAATGCATATCCTCTCACATGGAGACAATTGAAATGCAGAATGATCATGTTTGCTTTCTCCCTTCTTATATTTTCGTTGAAACTCAAAATAGATTCAGTGTAAATTGCATGGTTGTAGATTTTTTCCTGCATTTTTTAGTTATGTTGTGTAGCATCTTTGTAGTTCAGGCTGCATTTGAATTTCCATTCAAAGTGGCTTGTAATTGGTTTAGGTTCCATTTGGGTAGGGGATCCTGTGCCACATGCCCTCCACAGAGGTTTCACCACACTAGCGGCACTTTCTTCCACACAAACACAATTATCAGCATGTTTTTTTTTTTTTTTTCTTCCTAAAACCTACCTTAATTTCATTTATGTGGAGGAAAGGGCCATGGCGAATATCCTACCTGGAGAGCATGTGGCTGGCCAAAATTTCAATTTTGTTGGATCCCTGCCCAAACAGATCATTAATAAAAAGTTAATGATGAAAGTGGGGCTAGCCAGACTCCATTCACAATGAGACCCAAATGGCAATTACTATCATTTTCAAGTCGAACTTGAAATGCATGCGATTGCAATTCGGGTTTGGTTGTCACTAGGAATTGAAATGGTGCCAGCGCCATTTTGATCATTTCATCTATAATAAGCTAAATGAATTGCAATTCAATTTGAGTGAGTATCAATGTAGTTTTGATGCATTTTCTCTTGATAGTTGGTACTGAAGTGCATGTTATTGTTTTGTTTTCATTCTCTTCCTTATTTTCTTAAATTAGTGTCAAAGGAATATGGATTATTTTAGCGTAGTTTGAAGATTTGTAAACACCTTTTACACTGCGTTGGGCTCAGGCTGTGAGAAAAACAATTAACGACCTTTTGGTTTTATACTCTTAGCAGATTCCAAAATCATGAAACAGTACTCTGGGTGCAAGACAGTTCTTTCTAATACAACACAAACAAGCCCCATTTTGTGATTTTTGGAAACTCTACCGATAGTAGCAATTTCAAAATCACAAACTAATTTTTCCTGTCTTGAAATGCCCATGAGTCCAATACAACCTTAATAACTTCCCATAAGACACTGCTAGCCATTCAAACCGAAAGAAACAAGTTCCAGAAGAGCTTGACTACCGCTTATTTCTATTCCCTTCCATTTGGACAAATCGAAATCATTGTGCTCACATGCAAGTAAATGCTGGTGAATTGTGATGGTAAATGCGATGAAACAAGCTTAGGGTATTTGTAGTTTTAAAATGCCACGTTATGGGGGATGGGTTAGGGTGTGAACATGATGAGATTGTTGGAGCAACATTTTCATTTGGATCTTTTGTGGTTATAGATCTCATGAAAAAAGAAGCATAATCTTAGCATTATCCTTGAGTTGGGTCACATGTCTCTTATGTCAAGGCAATAGTTTGAATAGTTTGGATCATGCAGATGAGCACTTGGTGGGGCCCACGATAGTGTAGTCCTCTTTAAGAAGTATGGAGATGTAAGGATCATGGAACCATTGATGAATGACTAGAATGGGATCTTCATGATGCTCATTGGTTCCATGGATGCAAAAACCAATGGATGCGGGTGGATCTATAGTTTTTCAGGTAGGTCTTGATAATGGTTTTTCATAAGTAGATGGAATTCGATATGGTCAAACCATGCAATCATTCATTGGTTGTTGATTGATCCCCGATCGACATTCAAGAAGTAGGGGTCTATTTAGTTTGGTTAACTTGTTACTTTAGGGTATGGATCCACTAATAAAGTGGGTCACTCGGGGCCCAATTATTTATCGTAGTCTAGGGCATTGGATGGAACTCAGACATCGTGTTCGTCCAAATTTAAGAGTAAATAGATCCACAAAGTGGTTAGATAATTTAAAGATTAGTGACTTAGATGACCCAATTACTTGTTTCTTTTTCTAGGACATTGAGTCTATATCCATGATGGGCAATGGATTTGGGTGGGATCATAATTTTCAAGGATTGAAGGGTAGAATTGGTTGCATTCTACTAAAGTGACAATAGTTGAATAAACTCATATATCCTTAGATTCAAAGAGCACGGCATCTTACAATGTCATTTTGCATAAGGATCAGTTAAGGTGTTGTTTGTTTTCATACATATGGTGTTTGACCTAAAGGAGTTTACCACATGGTGGGAGCCAAACGAGGTAGGGTGGATGGTGTTAATCATATGAGATTAAGTGGTCTATCTTGCCATAAAGATGTCAAGTCCTTTGGGCCTTTTGTCATTGATATTAAGTCAGCCCTATGTTATGAGAATTGCTTGTGTGTTGCAGTCTCGGTCCAATCGTGATGATGTACTAGGTTTCACGTCAAGTTTAACATTTAGTCTCATTATGTTGAGCAATCCAATTAACTACGCCAGTCAATTAAATGTAGGTTAGCATGCATGATGTTCACATGATAAAATCTTCATTTATGCTTAAGTTATTGGGATTACTTCCTAAAGTGAGGTTTAAATCTTCATGTCACAATTATGATGTTGTTTCAGTTAATACCTAAATCAACAACATTTCACCTCTTATTGGTTCCCACCTCCAAGAGTGGAAGGAGACCCTAGAGATACTCTAGGGTGTAGAGATCTTTACTTAGCGTTGTGAGAGGATAAGCCTCCAAGGTCCACTTATTCAAATTTCAACTTTGAGATTACCAAGTATGAGAAGTGGGAATGATTGAACAAGATGACTCTTAAGGATCGTAAGGCATTTCATATTTGAGCCTATTTGTAAGGGCTATGCTTGAGAAAGAGTTTTTGAACAAATTTAGAGAAAGATTCATAAAATATGATAAGGTGGAGACGACAATGCTCCTTAGCAAAGTTATCTCCTTAAAGTTCACCATCAATGGGGACACAATGGAGCACATTATAGAGATATCCTATCTCGCCTCTAACTTGAGGGAGCCGAAGGTGGACATCTTTGAGGAGTCCACTTTGGTCGAACACATTCAAGGTCAATTTTAACATATGGAAGTAAAAGTGGACCTTGACTAAGCTAATTGCATGGTTGGTGCAGTAAAAGGAAAGACTTAAGCAATTAAGCCAATGTGCACACTTTGTCTTTTGCCATGAAAAGAGCTTGTTGAGGAAAATAACAAATAGTGCATTCTGGATCTTCCTTCCTCGTACTTTGCCTATTTGCGCTGTCTAATGGGAAGCCTTATGCGTCTCATGTGAGTGGAGTTGGTGATTGAATGTTTTTAATATAGAGAGCTTGACCGAATCCTACCCATCAATGGATTCCATGATCCTTACGTTCTTGTACTTCCGAAAGAGAAAATAACCCCTAAGCAACTGGCTTCTTTCTTTAGAGTTAGGTATTGGAGCCTATGATATAAAAGCATGGCCATGATTTATGAGCCCTATCAAGCGCCGATCTACATGATCCAAACTGTCCAAAACCACTGCGATGGGAGATTTGTCTGACCCACATTAAGGATAATGCTAAAATTCTCCCACTTGATTCACATGTGACACCATGACATATAGTGGATTAGATATATCTAGGATGTACTTTATGAGTTCGAACCTTTACTAAATATTTCTAATGGAATCATGAGTTGTGCCTTGTACAATTTGGTCCACCGAGACTATTGATATGGAACCATGACAATCGTCACTACATTTATTAGACCAAAGATTATAATAGTTTTGAACACTTTCAATGACATGGATCTTTTTGCGTGGACATGTGGAATGGAAATTACATACCTTGTCTGATCCCACATGTTAATTTTCAAGTGGTCGGATTATCTTTACCATTTGAATGCTTATGCCTTAAATTTAGATCATTCTGTTGATTCACTTGAGAGTTTAAAGCTCACATTTGGAAGTAGCTGTATAAACGTAAGTATGAATGAAGATTTATCATGTAAAAATCATGCCAACCAATATCTAATTGACTGTGCGGGCAATTAGATGGTCTGAGATGACGGGCCTAAATGTCAAGCCTGGTGTGGAACCTTGTAAATCATCACTATCCTTTCCTTTAGGCTGAGATCACACCTGGTGAGTGGTTCTCATGGCATGAGACTGATTGAATGTCAACAACACAAATCCAAAAGACCTAACACGGTTGTGGAAAGATAGACTCGTTGATCTCATGTGGTTAGTACTATCCACCCGCCTCATTTGACTTATATCATGCCATGAACTCTTTTGTGCCGAACACTGCCCAGTTTGAAGATAAACACCACCTTAGTGCATTATGATGTTATGAGATGACATCCTCTCTCTCTCTCTCTCTCTCTCTCTCTCTCTCTCTCTCTCTCTCTAAAAAAAAAAATGCCATGTCCTTAGAAAATAAGACCTAAATCGATTGCCCCTAATGGACATACCTAGTCTTTAGATAAAGAGACGGGTAACTCGATCATCTAGGTCATTAATTTTTAAACTATGTAACCACTTTATTAGCTATGAATCCGCAAAATCTGAATGGATACAGTTTTGTCCAATGCCCTAAACTAGGATGTGTCATTAGGTCTCTAGGTCATTAATTTTTAAACTATGTAACCACTTTATTAGGCTATGAATCTGCAAAATCTGAATGGAAAACAAGCCTGGGTTTTGTCCAATGCCCTAGACTAGGATGTGTCATTAGGTCGCAAGTGAGCACTTTGTTAGATTATCCACGCCCTGCAGTAATCGAATAACTAAACTAAAAAGGCCCGTAGATCTTGAACACAGTTTGAGTATCAATTAACATTTTTGTCACATTTGGCCATTATCAATTGAAACCAGTGTAACAGTAGTCTTCAGCAACTAATGCAGAAAAATAAGATATTAGCCTTATGAGAACCATTAAAAAATGATGCACCTCTAAATACTTTCTTATAATTCGCATTTGTATTAGAAGGGCACTTTCTCTAGCAGTGTGTTGTGGTATGTTTACATAACTCGTGTATTTTCTCATGTCAAACATGCTAGAAGACCTCCATCATATGCTACATGCTCTACAAAGGAGAGAACTGAAAGAGTAGCATTTAAGATATTAGTGGGAGAAGTAGGGACCAAGAAGTGTGCTAGAGAGGCTATGGAGAGAGATGGAAACAATAGGAGTTGTGATAATGTTAGGATTGCTGCCATGAAGCACTACGTATGGGATGGTTCCGACATGTTGATCCTACTTCAATTGCAATAGGCTGAAAATGAACTGATTCAACTACATTTCAATAGAAAATGAGTGCCTGCTGAGGTAAAAGGACTTGCAATGTGGCTTGGGCAAGTGATGAAATTCATTGAGGCAAAAGGGAAACAGAAAAATATTGAGGTTTGATATGTGCATGAGCGATAAGAGCAATACTTGATTAGTAAATCAGCTGTAATTGCAGTGACAAGCGTGAGGCAGGCTATGAGCAGGTGGCGCAAATGGGTGGTTGTCCTTGTGCTCCCATTTGATTTGCAGTAATGGAAATGGGTAGCAAACTTGGATGGTTGGCCCCAGTCCCAGTTTATAAAAAGAAGAAGAAGGAAATAAGACAGAATTTATTCTTCATATCAAGCATGAGAAAAGGGATTGTTTATGCAATGCAGCATCAAGGTGTTCCATGACGGTAACGGTGGCTGTAATGGCCGTTATGGACCCTGTATCAGCCGTTACGGCTCATTTTTATTTTCTGAAAAAAAACTGTTACGGTGCTCTTACGGGACCATTACGGCCTGTTTTTTTTTTTCTGTAACGGCGTTTTGACCCTGTAACGCGTAACGGTTATGACTGTTTCCGTTACGTATTGGCTGATACGTAACCTTTTTGGGATACCTCGGCTAGCATCCATTCTGTGATAGG
The DNA here is from genome assembly GCA_003013855.2 of Liriodendron chinense. NCBI lineage: Eukaryota > Viridiplantae > Streptophyta > Magnoliopsida > Magnoliales > Magnoliaceae > Liriodendron > Liriodendron chinense. Next base: position 1,865,139 of record PVNU02001090.1, on the reverse strand, counting down.
ATGAGGAACTGGTCTGCCTATGGATGCAAAGTCAGATTTTTAGGCCATCTATGTATTCACTTCTGAAAATACTGGGAGAAATTGACGTCTGGCATTTTTTGAGTGTGATAAATCACATGAGAGGGTCGGCCATCGGGAGCGTATGGTATGCTATGTCTGCACCTGCACCTTCCACCACGTTGCGCTAGTGCCAGACAGAACGTAAATCAATGTTGCATAAAAGTAGTCATCCTTCTACTTTGAACCAACATGAGCCAACACTGGCTTCTGCTGCATGACCGATGTTGCAGGGTCCCCAACTGCACACATAAGCGGGCGAATGCTGAAGAGAAATGAAGTGGGTGGTGCCTCTACCACACTGTTTTCTTCAAAGGAAGCACAGGTCCTTCACACAGCATACTCTGAGCGATCAAATACACTGACCCTCCCCCCTCCCCTCTCTCTCTCTCTCTCTCTCTAACATTCATCCCAATGGATCCATGCCACATCATCTGCTGTAGAGAAGAAAGATTAGTTCGTCATGATAAACAACAACATCAATGATGTCTGATGTCTGCACTGAGGGGAAGATCTTCTTCGATGAAGAACAAGGAACTTCTCTCCCCTGCAAATTAAGGATGCAAATGTATCCATGCCATGGAGGTTCCCTTGGCTTTTGAATCACAACCAGTTCTTCACCCATGCACAAGGGTGTCTGTAGGGATGCACCTCTGCCTCCATTGGCACTGTGGTGTCCTTCACCATGACCCATCATCAGTTGAAGTAGGGTTAATACCACAGTTGGTGTTTTAAGGCTTCAAAGCAGCATGCACTCACCACTTTGGTGCCACCATACCCTCTCCCCGGTTCTAACCGTACCCAACAGAGTTCCAAGTTGTTGCACTTTTCTGACTCCTTTGTGTTAACACGCTTACGTTGGAGTTGCGACCTACACACCAATCTAGACCACATGTGGTTTTCTCTTGCAAAAAAGCTCTGACAAGAGCATGCAGTAGGGTGCAACCCCTTGCACGCATCTCCCATACCAACCATACCATTATTTGGACCTAACTCCAGATTTCCCAAACAAGATGGGATCCCAACCAAGGTCTGAAGTGTTGTCTGAAACCAATATTTATTGGTTTTGGTGTCCAACAGTATGCATGAATAGCCTCCCAATTCACCTGTTATAAGGCCAGATTTGAGGTAGATCAGCACTTGCAAAAACTTGTTAAACACATTTTAACACAGTTTGTGGGTATCCGGGATGATATTTTACTGAATATTGGGTGTATTGCCCATTACATGCGGTACCAGTCATGGATGATAGAGTGATGCCTGATACACATTTGTGTCTCTGAAAATAGTATCATTCCACTGATACACATTTGTGTCTCTGAAAATAGTATCATTCCACCAATACCCTGTAAAGGATCTGACTGATAGCTAGACAATGCTTCTTTGAGTCCTACACACCTTATGGACTCTGACATAGCATCTTCCATGATACTCCTGGCCTGTGCTTACCCACAAGAATGCATCTCAAGCCCCACCCCTCCAATCACATGACATCTTGAGGGTTTTGAAACCTTGAGGATATCCTTAATCAACTACCATCATTCAATCATCAACCATGATCACTTGATCACACACATTCTCTTTCCACACCTTTTAATCCCTCCATGAGGTGAAATTAACAAGTTGCAGTAAGTCACATTCCATAGACACAAAAAAATCAGTTTCACATGTTATTTATCTTCACAATGAATGTCTATATTGATTACGAGCAGATGCTAGAGATACTGTAAATTTGGCTCAAAGAAGCTCTACATTCTGAAATGGTCTTGGTCATCACACCAAATCTCCTGCGTACCTCTCCTTAATATTCCACTTCATCAGCAATCAGATCTTGGTGTGCAGTTCTGTTACTCTCAACCCAGGTAATATTTTACAAAGGGATTGACTACCTAGCTTACAACTTTTGAGCTGATTCACACAATCATGTCACTCTTGGTCTCAGTAACATTTTTTCAGGGGATTGCTACTGTTATCCAAAAGCATCCGTGTTTTTCTGTCTCATCATATTATGCCATCCAGTTCCTAGGACATCCATGACCCATCTTTATTTTCCACGAACCAAAATTATGTTGCTATACTAATGCTGTTGATTGGTTGTAATATAAATTAATCCAAGAAGACTCTGGGTTTACTTTGCTGATCTGATGGGTTCTCCCTGTCGAGTTTGTTTTCCATATTTTAGAGGCAGGATTGTTCAGGTTCTCGTCCATTTATTTGCTTCTTAATACTTTTCTCTGGAAAAACCAAGGTGGAACTCTCCTCAAGGACTCAAAAAGAGTTTTGAGTTTTCTTCCTCATCTTTGAAGAGTTTTGTCTTTTCATCTCCTTATCTGAGATAGCTCAGGCATTTTTATAGAACCATGGTCATTGGCAAGGTCTTTTCATTTCACAGAACGATGCATTCTCTCAAATCTTGTTTAAGAAATTTACACCTGAGCCTATTCATCTCATTCCGTTCATAAAGCTAGCATGTAAAAATAGCTGTATGAGGTGCTCATTGAATCGGATTTTCACCATGTTGAATGGAGCCAGCCCGATTCTTTGGGCACAGAGTAATTATGGTAGGGTCCACCTCATAAATGATTTGGGTCATACTAGTGGCTGCCATGTTGGCACTTTTGCAACAACGATTTGATTTGCAATAGGAAATGATTTGTGGCATGATAAGGAGTAAAATTGGATTCTTTAGCAATTGTTTTTAACACTTTAGGATTCAGCACACACTTTTTGACATGGGTGGGCATGCAAATGGGCCCTAATATGTCGAGTTCTCATCAATGAGTGTAGATTGATGGAGATGGGGGGTCATTTCCCTCACTGGAATCTTAGAAGAGATAATGAAGGGAAAGAAATTGCCAGTGAAAGAGTTTTTGTCCAAGGCGTTTGGGTGTTGAGAAAGCAATTCCCAGGAATTCAAATTTTGTGTTTGGATGCTGAGAAAGCTTTTATCAGGAGTGTGAGAGGCCTTTTTATCTTTTTTCAAAAATATGATGCTGGTGGGGAATTCATTTCACAAAAATCTTGTACCGAATCTTTAAATTGGGAATTATAGAATGAGCAAATTTTGGAAATTGGGCTTCTGTAGGAATTCACTTTCCATCCTTCTCCAGATCCAAACACAAATTCAGCCGCTCATTTTGGAAATTGGGCTTCTGAAGGAATTCACTTTCCATCCTTCTCCAAATCCATTTCTCGAGGCTCGATTTGCAGGTGCCAAACAAGTCCTGAGAATTTCAGATTTTCTTGCTCATCTTGGGTCTGTTTGGGAGCTTGGACAGTATTTGGGTGGAAAATACTTCTCAATAAAATGAGTTTTTTTTTTTTTTTTTCCCCTCCTAATTGGTGGAAAACATTTTTCAAGAATTTGTTTTCATTAAAAAGAAGTTTGAAAAATGGATGGACAGGGTGGATTTCTCACAACATATCAGTGTGCCCCACCTAGCTTCAGGAACTTCTTGCGACTGGTCCCAGCAGGCAATCCAACACCCCGGGAACAGCTTAGTGGGTGTTAGGGGGTGTTTGGCTTATTGTATTAGGTGGAATTAGGGGGGATGGAATTGCATTTGGTTCGGTGCAAATTCCACATTGGGGGGGGGGGGGGGGGGGGGGGGGGGGGGGGGTGGAATGTGGTGGGGGGGGGGGGGGGGGAATGTGGATGCATGTGTTTTATACATGCTGTCTATCCATATAAATCATTTATACATGACACTATGGTTATATGCATGTACAAGTGACTGACATCCGTTGTGAATTGGGTCCGTCGATTGCAATTCCATGGTCCACCAAATGGGATTTTGCTTAATCCAATGTTTTTCCCATGGTTAATATTTGATCCCAAACATAGGGATTGGATGTGAAAATACGGGCGCGGATTGCCTACGAAAGCCTCACAGGCATCTTCTGTGCAAGGAATCTATGTGGGGCTCACCGTGAGGTTTTTGAGAAATCTACCCCGTCCAACCGTTTTGTAAGATCATTTTAGGCGTTGCGACAAAAAATGAACGGGATCCAAGACCTAAGTGGCCCGAAAACATGACGATTGAACTTCCACAGTTGAAATATTCGTGGGGCCACAGAAGTTTCGAATCAGGATGATATTTTTGTTTTCAGTTGATCTCAGTAGGAATGACATTATGAACGGTATGGATGGCATATAAACATCACTGTGGACCCATAGAGGTTTCAACGGTAAGAATTTCTCTACACACCTTTTGCTTTAGTGCGGCCCACTTGAGTTTTGGATCCCGTTCATTTTTTGTCGCAACGCCTAAAATAATCTCACAAAATGGTTGGACAGCGTAGATTTCTCACAAACCTCACGGTGGGCCCCACACAAATTCCTTGTGCAGGAGATGCCTGCGAAAGCCTTTCGCTGGTAATCTGTACCTGAAAATACCATGGGATTACTAGACATGTAATCATTATGTAATAAATGATATTAATCCCACCAAATATCATTCCATCCCTTCTAATACCATGAGCCAAACATAGGTCATCTTGTTGTATTCTTTTTTTTATATATCTACGCCCTCTATCTGGTTTTTCATATCATTTTAAGATGTGATCCAAAATACTAAGAAGATCCAAATCTCAGGTGTACAATACCACTAGAAAATGTAACGAATAATATTAAAACATTTTGCCGACCACAAAAGTTTTGGATCAATATGATCTTTGTAGTTTCCCTTCATAAAGACCTTATTGACATTATCAAGAGCTTGGATTGAAAATAAACATTACCAAAACCTTCCGATGGGCTCTTTGGAATTTTTGATGGTGGGGCACTCAATCACACTGTTTCTAGTGGTATGGTCCACTTGAGATTTCGATCTGCATAATTTTTGGACTATCATCCTAAAATGGGCTGTAGAAAAGGATGGACGGAGTGGATATACAAAATATCATCCACGTGGGCCATACGGTAGGGGTAACACCTAATTCGCGCCCCACTTATGTTAGGTCTTGTAGTGAGATTACTGCCAAATCTAATACCCATGTGGGCCCCACCCCACTGGTGTCTATATTCATCTAACGTGTATTTTGAAACTCGGGCGGTCCGAGATGCATAAATTTGTAAGGTTTGGGTTGTAATTGGACATCGTTCTATGTATTTTGGTCCGCCTAAATGGTGGATCCCACAAAGTTGTACCCGTTTTCTGAAACAAATGTTGTAATAGAGAATGTGTATGTAGTAATCAAGGGATATAGCTAAAATCTTGACCTTGCCCGTCTCTTGGCAAGTGAGCCAAATCCTCCCAGCGGCCTGACTCACCTGCAAATGACCTAAAAAATCCTTTTCTTTCTCGTGAAAACAGCCCCTGTATCATTTACTGCTGTTGATGCTGTAAATTCGTCAACAGATGATGGTGAAGACGCTTTGAGACTGATGGATGGATGCCGCTGATCTCCTTCTTGACAAAGGGTTGGATCCTGTAGAACAAAAGGAAAACTAAGGGGGGTGGCTGGGGTCCAGCCGTTAGCCCTCCGATGCTTAAGTTAGTGAGATCTCGAAAGATTGAATCTCTACTTTCTTTAGTCTTTGTTTTTTTTCGTACCTCAATAAAGAAGAAGACGTGTCTATTTATAGACCTAGGTTGCAGAATCGTATTCCCTTTTGAAGCCATGATCTCAGGGGAGGGATTCCCGGATCTTTGGGATTTTCGGAGCTGTCCCGTGATCTTCGAGGATCTTTCGGCGAGTTGGTTAAAGATCTCCCGGATTTTTTTCCCCTTATCACGCACAAACTTAGAGGTTTGCGGAAACAGAATCAGGTCGCAAGGCGGTCGACCTGGTGATGTCGTTTCTGAAGGCTGCTTTCTCTTCCTTAGGTCGGGTTGGTCAGACCCGGCGACCCATAAGAGCTATTCCGTCTGTGATCAGATCGGTTATGAACTGTGCGAGCTGAACTGGATCCGATCTTCAGGTCAGCTCGTATTCTCACCCTGGTGGTGTAAAGGTCAGCTCGTATTCTTCCCACAACAGAAGTCCCCCCACTCCCGAGTCTAGCTCGTCTGTCTCGGGAGTAGCTTGATAAAGAAGATACGTCGATCTGGCTTCCCTTAATGTTTCACAGCTGTCGCACTGCCGCGCCGTCATCTCAACGGGCGGGAAAGCGGTATTTAATGCGTCGTTCAAAAAATTGAGGCGTCATCATTCGCTTGTACGGCGTATCAGCGCTCAACAGAATATTATCGAACGGGGTGATGCTACGTGTCTGGGGTGGCACGTTACTTTTTGTATGCTTCAACCAAGAGCCGCCACGCGGGATCCTCGCATTAAATGCCGAATAGTCCTTCGGATATAAAACTCGAGAGTTAGCGGATTTCTGAAAAATTCTTTTCTTCTCTGATCCTGCTTTCCTCCCTCTTTCTCTTTTCGGGTTCTCCTTCTCCATTCTCTGTCATCTCTCATCCGGCCGGCGTACCAGTCACTTAGGGTACGCTCTTCTCATCTTCTTAGAAGATCTTCTTCCTTTTTGTAATTTTCAAAATGTCGGAGACCTCCTGTTCTGATGCTATTCCAATGGTGAGGTTTGGAGATTCCGAATCGGACCCACCTCCACCAGAGCATCAGGATATCGATCCCAGAGAATCCCATTCCAGGACAGCCGATCCTGTGAATGAAGAGGAATCTGAGGTTCCTGAGCCAGGAGTTGGGGAGACGGCTCAGAGAGATGCCTTCGAGCTGGACGGGGTGGTCTCGCGGATTACCCAGAGAGACCTAGATAATGCGAGAAGGACGTACAGGATTCCGGAATCTGTTGGTCTTAGGATTCCGGACCGAACTGATAGACCGAGCCGACCTCGCCGGGGAGAAACCGTTATCTCCCTGATGCACCTAGAGGCCGGGCTCAGGTTACCCCTGCACCCCTTTGTGCGAGAGGTCCTTAACACCCTAGGCATCGCACCGAGCCAGCTCCAACCTAATGGTTGGAGGTGTATGGTGGGATGCTACATATTGTGGCAGAGAGTAGGGAATAATGACCTGACCTCGAACGAGCTGTTCTCCATGTACAGCCTTAAGTCCTTGGGAGGTCAGGGTCTTTATTACCTCTCTTCCCACCCGGGCCATGGGGGCTCGATAGTGACCGGCCTGCCATCCTCGACAAGAATCTGGAAGAGGAAATGGTTTTTTGTGTCGGGGGATTGGGAGGCTTCGTCGGACGAGCTTCGCCCTCTGGAGCATCGGGTCCGAGCTGATTTTGCTCTGTCAGGTCGAGCTATACTTAGAAAATTTTTCAAATTTCTAATGCTTCTCACCTATCCCTACTTTCCCTTATTCTGACACGTATTTCCTTGTCTTTGCAGCCTCGGTGGCCATTAGAGTAGCTCTATCTGCAGTCCAAGAGAGGCAGATCCGAGCTGCACGGGAGTATTCGCTTGTCGAAAGGAACTTCCGCAGCTTAATTACTGTGGAATCCGTCCTCGAATCAGGTCGGTAATGTAGATATTCGCGTTTTACTTTATCACTTTTCCAAGTGTTGTGTCCTGACACTTTGCCTCGTGTTTTGGACAGGCATGGCTCCGAAGGCGATTTCTAAGTCCCGCCGAATCCCTGCTCGGCTCCTTGAGCGTGGGGAGAGCTCGGTGGAACCTCCGAGCAAGAGGATGGCCACGGAGGCTCAGGGGCAACAAAGGTTGCCTCGATCCTTCGTATGTGGGTCTGGTCAGCCTCAGGGTTCATCTCCCGCAGGGGGTGAGACTCCGGCTGCCCAGCCTCCTGCTTCCGGGGTTCCGGTTGTCAACGTACCGGACACCTCGGATTCCCGAGACGAGCCGTCGGCGGGTCGCCCAGCGACTCGTGCCAGTTCTTCTGGCACTCCGACAGCATCGACTTCAGTGGGGCCTGCCCGCACCCCTGCTGAGGTCGGGTCTTCGCGACCTCCCACGGCTCCCCGGGCTTCTCGCCCTGCAACCGCTCCTGGGGCCGAGCAGCGCGAGGACCAGGTCGACGTGCCTCCGGTAACGGAGCATTTTGCGACCTGGAAAGAGGGAGTTAACGCCTATATGGACGTTAACCAGAGCATCCCTCAAGATCTGAATTCTCTCGCGACGTCAGATCCTGATCAGATGGTCGGTGTTGCCATCGAGAGCAGTCTCAGGGTAAGCTGACTGTCTCTTTCTTTTCTTCTTTTTCTTCATTCGTTCCACCATTATATTACTAACTGTTGTAGCTTGTCTTTGTAGGACTCGGCCTTGCTGATTATGATCCGCCAGAAGATGGCTGAGCGGACACACCAGATGCAAAAAGCTCTGGTTGCCGCCTCTTCCTGGAAGAATAAGACTGAGGCGATGAAGACCGAGCTGAAGAAGAAGCTGTCTGAGTTGGCAACGGCTCAGACGGAGTTGCAGACAGCTCAAGCTGAACTGCAGACAGCTCAGTCCGAGCTAAAGGTGGCCCAATCCGAGCTGGAAGTGTCTCAAGTACAAGTCCAGTCTCTGGAGGAGGCGATGAGGGAGACCTCAGCCAAAGCCCAGTCTGAGGGTAACAAGGTCGAGTCGCTGGAGGCCGCTCTCAAGACAGCTGAGGAGGAGAAGGTGGACCTGGCCCGGCTTTTGAAGGAGGTCCAGATGAAGGCTCTGGCTGACGCAAAGGACGCAGAAGCCAAGTTTGAGAGGCTGAATGCAATTTCTGAGGAGCTGTACAATCATGGCTTCCAGGATTGCAGGCGGCTCGTTCTCAAACACTTCCCCGATCTCGACCTGACTCCAGTCGACAATGATGAAGATGAGGATGAAGTCGCGAGGGAGGGACCTTCAAAGGGGGCTGCAGCCGGGCCATCCAATGCTACCGAAAGCTGAATGTATATTTTTCCTTTTTTTTTTTTTACAATGTAAAGGAAACTTTTTACTTCAATGCAAGCCCTCAGAGGCATTTTATTCAAACGTTGTGTACTTCATTTTTTCTTTTTCATGCATACACAAGTCTCGAAGTGACTGAGCTCATTGTCATAAACTCGGCCATTATATTAGAACAGTCGTAGGGAGTAGTGCAGAATTCAGCTCGGAACGTTAACTCTGCTAGGCCGATCTGTTGTTCACAACACTTAGGAAATTTTGAAATAATTTTTACTGAACCATCACCTCGGAACATATATTTCAGACGAGATCCCGCCCGTTCATGGATAGTAGATCTTCAGGTGGTCAGCATCCCAGGGGTGGGAAAGGGGCCGGCTGTGCATGTCTTCGAGCCAATAAGTACCAGGACGACGTGAGCCGAGTACCCTATAAGGCCCTTCCCAGTTGGGGCTGAAGGCAGCGATTTTGTCTTTAGTACTGACCTTTTTGAGAACCATGTCGCCAGCTCGAAACCGCCGCTCCTTTACCCGGGAATTATAGTATCGCCTAATTCGTTGCTGGTAGGCTGCCAATCGTATTTGGGATGCTTCGCGAACTTCATCGAGTAGGTCCAAGTTTATCCGTAACTGTTCTTCGTTTCTGTCAGGTCGATGTTGGCTTGTCCTGCTCGTGGGTATCCCGACCTCTACTGGGACAACAGTTTCTGCTCCAAAAGCTAAAGAAAAAGGTGTTTCCCCAGTTGTGGACCGAGCCGTGGTCCGATAGGCCCAGAGTACTTCAGGAAGTTCGTCGGCCCAGGCACCTTTCTTCTCCCCGAGTTTTGTTTTGAGATGATTTTTAATAATCTTGTTAACTGCCTCGACCTGACCGTTGGCTTGCGGGTGGTGGGGAGAGGAATACACATTCTTGATACCCAGACCTTTACAGAAATTTCGGAACCTTTCGTTGTCAAACTGTCGCCCATTATCAGTGACTATTGTATTCGGAATTCCGAATCGGCGCATGATTGATTTCCAAATAAAATCTGTTGTTTTCTTCTCGGTAATGGTCGCCAACGGTTCTGCTTCTGCCCACTTCGTGAAATAATCGACGGCAACGATTGCGTATTTCACCTGTCCCTTCCCCGTCGGAAGAGGGCCAATGATGTCGACTCCCCATTGAGCGAATGGCCATGGTCTAGACATGGGAATGAGCTCCTCGGGTGGCAAGTGAGGAATTGGGGCAAATCGTTGGCACCCGTCGCATCTCTTAACAATTTCCCGGGCGTCGTGCTGGATGGTAGGCCAATAATATCCTTGCCTGATCACCTTCTGTGCTAGTGCTCGAGCACCAGAATGATTTCCGCAACAACCAAAATGGATTTCACGCAACACGTAATCAGCTTCCTCGGCTCCCAAACAACGCAAACATGGAAAAGAAAATCCTCTCTTGTAGAGGATCCCGTCGATCATAGTATACCGAGCTGATCTATAGCGAATGCGCCGAGCTTCTTTCTGATCGTTGGGCAGTTCGCCCGTCTGTAAAAACCGAACGATAGGGTCCCTCCAATGAGGGGTAGCTGTTACTGGAAAAACCTCTGCTGCCTCGTTTGACGATATACTTCGTTGAGGGAGGAACTCGATGGGAACCATCCTACCGAGGTCGTCGTCGTCTGATGAGGCGAGTTTCGCGAGAGAATCCGATTTCATATTTTTGCTTCTCGGGACCTGAACAATTTTATACTGATCAAATCGTGACAGCAGCTCTTGAGTTTTTGTTAGGTAAGCTGACATTTTTCCCCCTTTCGCCTGGTATTCTGCGGTCACCTGTCCGACCACCAACTGAGAGTCACTATGTATTTTTATAGATCGGACCCCTACTTCAGAGGCGAGGCGGAGGCCAGCTAGAAGCGCTTCATACTCAGCTTCGTTGTTTGAGGCTCGAAATCCGAACCGGAGAGCATATTGAATTTGGATCCCGTCCGGTGCTGTCAGGACGAGACCGGCCCCGCAGCCTCGTGAATTGGAAGACCCATCAACGTGCAATAACCAGGTCGGAGCGCAGTAGTTACTTTCTTGTGGCGGCTTAGATTTGCTGTCGTCTTCCATTTCGAGAGGTTCAGTTAATTCGACGATGAAATCGGCGATGGCCTGACCTTTGATCGCAGTTCGAGGCCGATACTTGATGTCGAATTCACCGAGCTCGACGGCCCATTTAACGAGACGGCCTGAGGTTTCTGGGTTCTGTAATACCTGCCGCAATGGTTGATCAGTCAGCACAGCTATCGGGTGCGCTTGGAAGTACGGTCTCAATTTCCGAGCTGAGGTGATTAGAGCCAAGGCTAGCTTCTCTATTGTCGGGTATCGGGTTTCGGAATCGAGCAGGGCTTTGCTGACGTAGTAAACAGGCCTTTGGGTTCCTTTGTCGTCTCGGACTAATGCTGAGCTGACTGCCGCTGGAGAGACAGCTAAGTACAGGAGTAGTTCTTTTTTATGGGCTGGTTTAGACAACAGTGGCGGAGAGCCGAGGTATGCTTTCAATTCGCAGAAAGCTTGCTCACAGTCTGAGGTCCAAATCATCTCCTTGCACTTACGTAGCTGCTTGAAGAAGGGGAGGCATCGATCTGTAGCCTTTGAGACGAATCTGTTGAGTGCCGCAATTCTTCCTGTGAGCCGCTGGATATCCTTCATTGTGCGAGGCGAGCTCATGTCGAGGAGTGCCTGAATTTTTTGAGGGTTGGCTTCAATTCCTCGCTGGTTTACAATGAAGCCAAGGAATTTTCCCGAGCTTACCCCGAAAGCACATTTGCTGGGATTAAGCTTCATTTGATATTTTCGTAATATTCCGAACGCAGTGCAGAGGTCGCAGACATGGTTCTCTGATCGTTTGCTCTTCACCAGCATATCATCTACGTATACTTCCATAGTTCTGCCAAGTTGGTCTGCGAACATCTTGTTTACTAGTCGCTGATAAGTCGCTCCGGCATTTTTTAGCCCGAAGGGCATAACCTTATAACAGTAGAGCCCCCGATCCGGAATGAATGCTGTCTTTTGCCTGTCGGGAGCGTGCATTTGGATCTGATTATATCCAGAGTAAGCGTCCATGAAGCTGAGGAGCTCGTGCCCAGCGGTCGTGTCGACGAGCTGATCTATTCGTGGCAGAGGGAAGCTGTCTTTAGGACAGGCCTTGTTCAGGTCAGTGTAGTCTACACAGACTCTCCATTTCCCGTTGTTCTTTTTGACGAGGACAACGTTTGCGAGCCATTCCGGGTAGCATATTTCTTGGATGAATCCAGCCTTGCGCAGTTTCTGTACTTCCTCTTCGATGATCATGTACCTTTCTGTATTGAAAGAACGCCTTTTCTGACGTATTGGTTTATTGGTTGGGTCGACGTTTAACCGATGGACCATCACTTCTGGGCAAATTCCAGGCATCTCTTCATGGGACCATGCAAAAACGTCCGCGTACTCCTTCAGGAAGGTGATCAGGTCCTCTCGCACCTTGCCTTCTAAACATGATCCGATCTTGATAGTTCTGGTCAGGTCGGTATCAGACAACGGAATGTCGACCAGCTCTTCTGCGGGCGACCCGCGCTCCTTCTCTTCCTCTCTCGGATCAAGAGAGGTCGCATGAGAAACGGTTGATACTGCACTTTTATTCTTCCCTCGTAGGGAAAGCTCATAGCAACGACGGGCTTCCTGCTGATCTCCCCTGACCACGCCGATTTCTTCGTCGGTTTCGAATTTCATCGCAAGGTGATAGATGGAAACGGCAGCTTTGAGAGCTCGCAGGATAGGACGGCCGATAATGGCATTATAAGCAGAGGGGGCATTTACGACAAGGAAGTCGACCATTATTATTTTCTGGTTTGGTTCTTCTCCTGCGGTGACTGGTAGAGTTATCTCTCCTTCGGGCATGATGCTATCCCCCGTGAACCCAGTCAATGCTGTCTTGACTGGTCTAAGTCGAGATCGGTCGATCTTCATTTTTTCAAATGCCGACGCGTATAGAATATCAGCCGAACTGCCTGTGTCGACCATCATCCTGTGGAGTTTTTTTATTGGCGACCATCAACGCAACGACAAGGGAGTCGTCATGTGGATGTATGACCCCTCGGGCGTCTTCTTCGGTGAAGGTTATTGTTTGTGAGGTTACCTTCGCGACCTTCGTAGGTCGGCTGGTGATATTGACAGAAGACTTCGGTAAGGACGTCCTTCCTTGCCGCACGTAGCTTTTGCGAGAGTTTCCGGTGTCTCCAGTGGTCGGCCCTCCGAAAATCATGTGGATTTCTTCCACAGGGTTGTTGCTTTGTTCCTCTGTCAAGTCGGTGACCCGTCCTTCATCTTTTCGCCCATCTGAACGCTGAGCAATATAATCCTTCAAGAAGCCTTGCTGGATCAGGGCTTCTATCTGTCGCTTCAAATCAAAGCAGTCCACGGTGTTGTGACCGTGGTCTTTGTGGTACAAACAGTACCTCGATTTCGACCTCCTATTGGGGTCGGTCTTTATCTTTGCAGGTCGTTCGAAATTGTATTTTCCTTTCTCTGCTAAATACACTTGCTCGATGGTTTTGTTGAGCGGAGTGTACTTATCGAACCGTGGCGCAGGTGATTTCGTTCGGCTAGCGGGTCTGTTCCGGGTTGGCGATCTTTGCTCGGACTTTCGTTCTGACCTGTGTCTTTTCGAGTTACTGCTATCCGGCCGATCCTTATTTTTGGTCATCGGTCAATGAGCATTGACCAGTTCTTCGGCGTTGATGTGTTTTGCTGCCCGATCTAAAAGTTCTGCCACGGACTGAGGTGGCTCTTCCCCGACAGACCAAAGGAACCTTCGGTCCCGTAATCCTCCGATCATGGTGTGCAACAGTACATCTTGCGAGAGGTTTTCAATTTGTACAGCTTCGGAATTGAAGCGCGCGAAGTAATCTTTCAGGGGCTCATCTTCCTTTTGCTTGATCGCAGCGAGATGAGTTGAATGCTTCCTCGGGTCAGTGCTCCCAATGAACTGAGTAGCAAAAGCTCGGCTTAGTTGAGAGAATGAACTGATCGTGCGGGGTTTTAGGTTGCGAAACCAAGTCCATGCCGAACTTGTTAAGGACAACGGAAAGGGCTTGCACATGATATGCCCATTGGCCCCGAGGAGATCCATGCGGATTTTGAAGTTCTCTAAGTGTTCCGCCGGATCTCCAATTCCAGAGTACTGCTTCAACTGGGGAACTTTAAACCCTTTGGGAAGGGGTTCCTCACGAATCTCGTCGGTGAATGGTGACTCAGATGAATCGACCAGTGCATCTACGGCGATTGGGGCTCGTACCCGTTGTGCTCTCTGGAGATCGCCCATTTGTTCTCGCAGTTCCTTCAGCTCGGCCTCCAGTGGGCCCAAGTTGTCGTCAATCCTGTTGCTGGCTTCATGATCAGCTCGTTCGTGTGCGAGACGAGCTGTTCTCCGTTCCTCGAGCCTGTGTCGCAGGTCGGTGGCGGGCAAGCTTGTCGTTGGTCGAGGTCTAGTCTCGGTTGCTCGGCTGGCGACCTCATTTTCTTCCATCGGAGTGGGATGTTGAGAACGCTGCGACGGTCGGGCCTGGTGGGAGTGCAAGGTTTGTTGCGGCTGAGAATGGGTATGCCGAGATCCCTCGCGGTCTCTACCGTTCAACACGGTTGGGTGAGCTAGGCCAGTTAACAGAGCTTTAATTTCGTCCAGTCGCTGGTCTACATAGCCCAATCGTTCGTCGACTCCCCCTAGTTTTTGGTTTACTCCCCCTACCTGCTCTTCAAGAAGAGACAACCTGACCCCTCGGTTACGGGGTCTCTGTTGTCTCCCCTGTTGGGCAGAAAGAGGAGAGTTCCCACCGAGCTGGATAGCGGGAATTTCGGGAAACGATCCTTCATTTTCCGATATCTGATCGTCTGAAGGTCCATCGATCGCGGGCGCTTTCCCTTTGTACTTTCTTTTCCCAACCATAGTAAAAAAAAGGAAAGATGAAGTTGAAATCGTCTTCAGTGATTGGGTGAGAACACGGCTTTCCTACTTAAAGGACTCTGCGAAGAGTTCCCACAGACGGCGCCAATCTGTTGATGCTGTAAATTCGTCAACAGATGATGGTGAAGACGCTTTGAGACTGATGGATGGATGCCGCTGATCTCCTTCTTGACAAAGGGTTGGATCCTGTAGAACAAAAGGAAAACTAAGGGGGGTGGCTGGGGTCCAGCCGTTAGCCCTCCGATGCTTAAGTTAGTGAGATCTCGAAAGATTGAATCTCTACTTTTTTTAGTCTTTGTTTTTTTTCGTACCTCAATAAAGAAGAAGACGTGTCTATTTATAGACCTAGGTTGCAGAATCGTATTCCCTTTTGAAGCCATGATCTCAGGGGAGGGATTCCCGGATCTTTGGGATTTTCGGAGCTGTCCCGTGATCTTCGAGGATCTTTCGGCGAGTTGGTTAAAGATCTCCCGGATTTTCTTCCCCTTATCACGCACAAACTTAGAGGTTTGCGGAAACAGAATCAGGTCGCAAGGCGGTCGACCTGGTGATGTCGTTTCTGAAGGCTGCTTTCTCTTCCTTAGGTCGGGTTGGTCAGACCCGGCGACCCATAAGAGCTATTCCGTCTGTGATCAGATCGGTTATGAACTGTGCGAGCTGAACTGGATCCGATCTTCAGGTCAGCTCGTATTCTCACCCTGGTGGTGTAGAGGTCAGCTCGTATTCTTCCCACAACAACTGCTATTGTGAAAATTTCTCCTGCAGATCGTTCTTTAACATCTCTTGCCTAAGGCTATGTTTTAAAGGCATGGAAAATGGAAGATTTTGCCATTACACCTTGCAAACCTATTATATGCAGTCCATAAACACCTAACATTGTGGGGCAATGTATATATAAATGTCACTTACAGAATGTATAGGAACTTAAATTTAGAATGAATTGGAATCTAAATCATAATTTATCATGGAATCAATGTGAATTGGAATATTCAGTTATGTTTGGATGCTTGCAATCGGCAATGCATTGGAATTCTTTAATACAATCACATTAACCTAAATTTAATTAACTAAATCAACTTTACTATTCCAAATTAGTGTACATATGATATTTGACATAATGATTGTCATATGCCCATTGAACTACTTACTCTGGCTTAAATGAGGAATTCCAAGCCTATGGTGGGCCCAATTACCAACGATCACTCAAATACAGGAGGCTTAAATAGTGTGTAAATATATAGCTGAGTTTTTGCCTTGCGGCCTAACATGGGTGGAAAACCCAGCTATATTTACACACATCACATGGAAAAATGGGGATGGGATAGCAATCGTAGGTTTGTGTGTGGGGCCACCATACTGTCTATCTTTCATCAAACCCATTGATCAAGTGTAACTTACCAGGATGACGAGGAGACAAAAATCAGCCAAGCTCAAGTGGGGCACGCCATATGAACTACACAGTTTTGAGAGCAATTTTACATTGCTCCCTTTCATGTTGGCCCATATGAGTTCTAATTGGGTTCATCAATTTTGAGAGCAATTTTACATTGCTCCCTTTCATGTGGCCCATATGAGTTTTAATTGGGTTTGTCTTTTGTTAGTATAAATAATGGTTCTCACCTGATGAACAGGATTTTACATATACAACATGGTAGACCCCACAGAGCTTGGGTGTTTTACGTGCTACAGAAAATAAGCATTGAATATGATTCCCATCCTGCAGTTTTTCATATTTTTGGCACAAGAAATTAATTATGTATTGTGAGAAAAATAAAATTCGCACTTGCTACCCAAAAGAACAGAAAACTGAAAATGGTAATTGGATAATTTGTGTTTTACTTTCTTGTTGCCTTGGATACTACTATCCAAACATGTAAAAACTGAAAAGAAAAACACGATGATATTCAGCCACCGCCAGAAACGGGCAGGCAACCGGAAGTTGCAATATCAGATGATTGCATGACAACAATCACATCTCTTCAACTTCCTCGTCCTCATATTCTCCCTCTTCATCTGCTGTCGCATCCTGGTACTGCTGATACTCGGAAACCAAATCATTCATGTTACTCTCCGCCTCGGTAAACTCCATCTCATCCATCCCTTCACCTGTGTACCAATGCAAGAAAGCCTTCCTCCTGAACATGGCAGTGAACTGCTCACTCACCCGTCCAAACATCTCCTGGATTGATGTTGAGTTTCCAATGAATGTTGATGCCATCTTCAGGCCCGTGGGCGGAATGTCACAGACTGTGGATTTGACATTGTTGGGGATCCATTCAACAAAGTAGGAGGAGTTCTTGTTCTGCACGTTGATCATCTGCTCATCAACTTCCTTAGTACTCATTTTGCCACGGAAAACAGCAGATGCAGTAAGGTACCGTCCATGACGTGGGTCTGCAGCACACATCATGTTCTTGGAGTCCCACATCTGTTGGGTCAGCTCAGGCACCGTCAGTTGCCGGTACTGCTGGGACCCATGGGATGTTAGGGGAGCAAAGCCCACCATGAAGAAATGTAGGCGGGGGAAGGGGATAAGGTTGACAGCAAGCTTTCGGAGGTCGGAGTTGAGCTGGCCAGGGAACCTGAGGCAGCAGGTCACTCCAGACATTGTGGCCGATATCAGATGGTTCAGGTCCCCAACTGCAAAAACAGATGAATTTCAACACAGGATTTTCAAAATACCAAGACAAGCTCTAACAGTCGGGATGATTTTCCACCCGGAAAATGATATCAGATGCCTTTCAGGTCGTTCCAAGTCAGACCCAAAATGTTTCTAACATCGACTTGGGGGATAAAATCCACCCAATGCAGTTCCAGTTCTCCACACAGTCCAAACACAACCATGAACAGGTGGTAGTTATCTATTCGGTTCTCAACAGGATGCTTTTTGACCTGAAAAAATGATATCAGATGCATTTCAGGTCAAACCAAGTTGAACCCGAAACCTATCAGACATCTGCTTGGGGAAGGGTAAAACAGAACCAAATCCTCCTAATGTGGTTCCAGTTCTCCCGCACCGCCCAAATACAACGATGAACAGATGGTTATCCGTTCTGTCTTAAATACTGAACTGGTGATTTGGGTCTCACCCAAATGCATGGATGAATAGGATGGTTCTGTTCTAAATGAGATGGTTTTCCACCCAAAAAATGATAGCAGATGCATTTCATGTCATATGAAGTCTCAGACCAGATATGTGTCTGATATCGGACTGGAGAGCATACCAAATCCAGCTAAATGCAGTTGTAGATGGTTTATCTATTATCTTCTAAACAGGATGGTTTTCCACCTGAAAAATGATATCGGATGCATTTCAGGTCATACCAAGTCAGACCAGGAGGATAGAGTGGAACCAAATAAATCCTCCTAATGAGGTTCCAATTTCTCCACACGGCCAAACCAAGGATGAAAAGATGGTATGTTCTGTCTTAAATATCCAATTGGCGATTTGGGTCTCACCCAAATGCATGGTCGAACAGATGGTTAGTATTCTGTTCTCAAACACGCAATTGGATTGCAACTTGGGTCTCATCCAAATGCATCCACAGCTCAAACGCATGGATGACACAGATCTGAATCTCAACCTGATTGGTTATGTGATGCAGAACAGATACCCATCTGTTCTGTCGCAAAATAACTGATCAGTTTGCGACATGGGGCTTACCCAAATGCGCCATAGTATGGTTTGCGATTTGGGCCTCTCATGGAAAGTCACCCTAGAATGGTTTGCAATTTAGCTCTCATCCAAACACATCCACAGCCAAAACGCATAGATGAACAGATGGATATCTGTTCTGCATCACATAACCAATCGGGTTGAGATTCAGATCTCATGATTCTCATCCAAAACACATGGATGAACATTGAACACAGATGGATATCTGTTCTGCATCACATAACCAATCGGGTTGAGATTCAGATCTCATGACTCTCATCCAAAACACATGGATGAACATTGAACACAGATGGATATCTGTTCTGCATCACATAACCAATCGGGTTGAGATTCAGATCTCATGACTCTCATCCAAAACACATGGATGAACATTGAACACAGATGGATATCTGTTCTGTCTCAAATACCCAATCAGTTTACGATTTGGGTCTTGTTCAAACACACACTAGAATGAATCAGAGGTTTCAAGAGGATTTACAGCTGGGTGTGGTAAGCTTGAGAGTCCTGAAGCAGATGTCATAGAGAGCTTCATTATCAAGGACCATGCACTCATCGGCGTTCTCAACCAGCTGATGGACAGACAGCGTTGCGTTGTAAGGCTCCACGACTGTATCGGAGACCTTTGGAGATGGGAAAACAGAGAAGGTCATCATCATCCGATCAGGATATTCTTCCCTAATCTTCGATATCAAAAGCGTCCCCATGCCGGAACCCGTCCCTCCTCCTAAGGAATGACAGACCTGGAAACCTGCAAACCAAACAGAAGAAATATTGAGCGCTGGACACATGATCTGGACCACTCATCAGGTGGGCCACTACAAATATGTATACAAAATGGACGGTTAAAAGGGAATGACCAATCTATTCACCCGATATCTAGACAATCCTGATTTTCAAGAAAGAAAAAGGTAGCAATCAAAAGAGAAAATCGGAAGAACAAACCCTGCAAGCAGTCGCAGTTTTCCGCCTCTTTGCGGACGACATCAAGAACCGAATCGATCAGCTCCGCACCCTCGGTGTAATGCCCCTTGGCCCAGTTGTTCCCGGCACCCGATTGGCCGAAGACGAAGTTATCAGGGCGGAAGATCTGACCGTAGGGCCCTGATCGGATGCTGTCCATGGTTCCGGGCTCAAGATCCATAAGAACAGCACGAGGAACATACCGCCCGCAGCTTGCTTCATTGTAGTAGACGTTGATTCTCTCGAGCTGTATATCAGCATCCCCATGATATCTTCCGGTGGGGTCGATGCCGTGCTCGGTGCATACGACTTCCCAGAACTTGGCCCCGATCTGATTGCCGCATTGGCCACCTTGGATGTGAAGAATTTCACGCATTTTCTTCGAAATCTGAAGAGGAGGATGCTTCGAAAATGAGGAGAGAGAGAGAGAGAGAGAGAGAGAGAGAGAGAGAGAGAGATGGGTACTTTATAAGGGGGGAGGACAGTAGCTAAACGGGCTCCTCCTTTTTTTTAAAATTGAGAGCGGGAAACTGTTTGTTTGAATTTGAGGGGGAGACGCGTGGACGGCTGTGATTAACAGTGTTTTGAAACGTTGAGGAAAGCGACGGTGGGATAGAGATGGAGCTTTTGAAATTTGAAATTTCGACCTGACAGCTGTGTGGCGGTGAGGGGGGAGGGGAGAAAAACCTTGATACTCTGGCAGAGTATGATAGGTGGTATGCGAAGGCACATGGAAATGCATACGATTAATCAACTTAACCGTCCAAATTATGGAAAATACTATATATGTATCATGACCAAAAACCGAACGGTTTTTCAATATTTGACTATCGGATTGGTGCACATTTATTGGACGGTTAAAATGAAAGAACCTTAACGGTTCTGTTTCCACAAAACATGTCTAGAAGTTCCTTTTCTGGCAACTTAGGTAGGGCCCACCGTGATGTTTTTAGAAATCCACCCCGTCCATCCGATTTGTGAGATCATTTTAGGACATTGTACCAAAAATGAGCCGGATCCAAGACTCAAGTGGGCCGAAAAAGTGAGAATTGAATGTCCACAGTTTTGAAATATTCATGGAGCCACAGAAGTTTTAAGGGCCCGTTTGGTTGGCATCTAGAAACCGTTTCCAGTTTCAAATTTGGATTCCAGCAGAATCCGATTTTAATTGGGGTGTTTGGTGGCAAGTTCCAACAAAAGAGGATTCTGTCTGGAAACCTAAATTGAGTGGAACCGGGATTAGTGGAAACGATGTGGGCGACCGTTTCTACGAAAGGAAAAAGAGGCGGAAGTGAGCGTCACCACCTCCATATATGTATGGTACATCTATGTTGTATATGTTTTATATCTCTACGGTATATTAGTTTTGAAATATCAATTAAAGGTATTGGACAAAAAATGAGACAAATCTAAATCTCAAGTGAGCCACACCATAGGAAAATAGTGTTGATTGAACGTCCACCATTAAAAACTTCCTAGGGCCCACTATAATGTTTATTTGCCATCCAACTTGGCCATCTATCTTGCGGGACTATAATGGGCCAGGGATAAGGTTCTCAGGTGGATCTGAAACCCAAGTGGGCCATGCCACAAGCAACGGTTGGGACACAATCTGGATTGCACCGTTTTCAACCAAACAGCAAGTTAAGGATGAAACCTGGGCTCTACTCTAGTTTCTACAATTTTGGATTCCAACAGTGGAATCTAGGTTTTCTCTAGAATCTGGGTTCTGCAACCAAACAGGCCCTAAATCAAGCTAATATTTGTGTTTTGAGTTCATCCCATTAGGAATGACGTTATGAACGGATGGATTTCTCAAAAACATCAAGGTCGTGGGGGGAATCCGGTACGACTGAGCATCAACCCTCACCGGACAGCCTCAGTATTAGGGCGGGCGGGTCGGGTTAGGGTTGAGCCCACTTGAGTTTTCTAGAAGGCTGATTTTTTGTATCTTCACTTAAAGAAAAAACCTAATGTTGGCATCCAATCCCCACGTCACCATGATCTATGGGCCCAACATGATGTATTTGTTATATCCATACCGTCCATCCATTTGGAGAGACTATTTTAGGGCATGACTCGAAAGAATGAGGCAGATACAAAGCTCAAATGGACCCCATCATAGAAAAACAGTGGGGACAGTGACATCCACCGTTGAACAATTCCAAAGCCCCACCATGATGTTTATTTGATATCCATACTTTTAATAAGTTCACTCAGACGTGGAGGAAGGCAAAACACAAATATCAGCTTGATCGAAAACTTCTGTGGCTCCTAAGAAGTTTTCAATAGTGAATATCACTGTCCCTACTGTTTTCTGTAGTGGGGTCCACTTGAGATTTGGATCTACCTTATTCTTTGACTCATGTCTTAAAATGATCTCTTCAAATGAATGGAACACATACATGATGTACGACGGTGTGTATAGAACACATACATGATGTATGTATGATACATCATGCTAAGGCCCACAGACCATGGTGACATCGCTTCAGTGTAGCTAGATTCGCTACTCAACCTGTTTGTAAGTAGCTAATCTGCGTCCATGTTGAGTACGCTTGATGCGTAGGGCAAGCACTCCAAAATTTTGCACGTGGCATCCATTAATTCAAACCAGACCGAGCGTTGTGGTTTATGGACCCATACCTTAACATGATCTGAGATAAGGAATGGACGGCGTGGATAGATGGATATACGACGGTGGCCCCAACACACACAAAAAAATAACATTAATATTTTTAGTGCCACACATGTATCACATGTGCCACCATTAATCCATAAACATCCCACATGTCACCATTAATCCATACACACGTAAGACAAAACATTCCCTTCCCTTCCCTTCCCTCATAGCGGGTTTTTCGCAAACATGCAAAGTGCATTAGACTATATCCCAAATAGCTATTGAGAGTTATTCGTATCACAGTTCATCTATTGATCATTTCATTCCCAAAATACTATTGAGAAATGAATTTCAATGGAAAAAGAATAAAATTTATTCCCCAAAAACAATTGAGAAATGAATTTCAACCAGATTTTATTTTTCAATAAAACATTTACTTGGGAATTGTAGGATCGGTAAAAATTTATATTTCCCATGGATACCACTCACCAAATGGACAATTAGAAGAAAACATTATAACATGAGATGCTTATATCTTACAAATTAGACCAACGAATATATCATCCCACCAGAAGATGATTCGAGGCTTACCGAATGCATAAATCAACTATGAACCATGGATTAGGTGGGCCACACACTTAATTTTTTTATTATGTAAGTGGCTATTCATTGTTTACTTTGTTGTTGTGGCCTACCTAATTACTAGAATGGTTGATTTTGAATTAGGTCCCTCTTTTTATATAGCACTTGAGAGGATTGGCAAGGCACGATTCCAAGGGAAATGTATAATCACAGGTGGGCACCACATCATCATACATGGCCATATCAAGAATCACCAACACGAGAGGGAAGGACATTCAAAGGTCGGCTCAACATCATAAACCGTCCATTTGAATGATCAAACCTTTTCTAATACGAATCAGATGAGTAGAGGATCATTCATAGTCTTTGAGAGAACCAAAAGTAGACGACATTCGATACATGGTCTGTATCATATCAGCAATAGAACATCTACTAGTGTGATCCAACATAGATCATCTACTTTCTTCTTCAAGGCTTCTCTTCCTCCATTTCTCCTCTTGAATAACTTCAACACGCGGGGACGTAGGCATCCAAGAATGGGGTTAGGAATCCACCAGAGAGGACCAAAAGATGACCAGGACGAGGACTGCAAAATTGTAATATTTATTGTGAATGGTGGGGACACCAATTTTCATTCTTCAGTGCAGAATGCACTTACTTTCAACCAGTGTTTGCATTGTCGACGAAATATCGACAATATCGCTGATATTATTGGTGTCGCCGGACTTGCGACAACGAAACCCCAGTTATTCGTTTCTCTTCCAAATATCGCCGATAATTAGGCGATATTGTCGATATCTGCCGAAAATCTCTGACACCGTAAGGAATGTCGCTGTAGCCACCTACCCTTCACGGGACTTCTGTAGCCAACAACCCCCTATTGTCGATAAAAGGGCCGATAATGGGGGGATTGCGAAAATACCCAAAAAAATCGACAGAAAAGAGGAGAAAATTAGGGATTTCCATACCTTGAAGGAGGATCGCTCATCGAACGTTGCAGTGGGCCAATCCAAGCTTCCGTGCGCTGTAAGTGCTCGACAATCACCACTTTTTACTTCCTTTTTCGCAATTGATCCGTCCACCGTACATAATCAGCGAAGGAACAGGGAATTTCCGACGAAATTGGGGGATTTAGGAGGAATTTTAGGGATTTCACGAATCTCTCCTTCTTTCGCGGAACCCTTTCGTCTACAGCGAAGAGAAGGGCGGTCGAACCCTTTTTGTTGAAACAGCGTTCCGTGCGGTGTTACTCCGCACGCTCTTATCGTGCAGAGTAAACTCTGTTGGGCCCACCTAGAATGTATGTGCTTTATCTATTCCGTCCATACATTTTTCCATCTCATTTTAGTGGTTGAGCCCAAAATTTAAGCATCTCAAATCTCAAGTGGACCATGCCACAGGAAACAGTGGGAATAATGATTTCCACCGTTGAAACCTTCCCAGGCCCCACAGTGATGTTTATTTGTCATCCAACCTGTTCAAAAGATCACATGGACACGGATGAATGGAAAACTCAAATATCAGCTTGATCCAAAACTTCTGTGTCCCCCGCAAATTTTTCAATGGTAGACATTCAGTTAACACTTTTCCAGTGGTGTGGTCCACTTTAGATTTTTATATGCTTCATTTTTTTGCACCATATCTAAAATTATCTGTTAAGGTGGATGGACGGAGTGGATAAAATAAGTAAATCACGGTGGGCCCCACAGAGTTTACTCCGCACGAGTAACGTGCGGACGACGTGACCCTGGAACAGCTTAGTGGGTGTTACCCTAACCGTGTGGGGCCCATATTGATGTAGTTTTTATATATCTACGCCGTCTATCTATTTTTTCATATCATTTTAGGATGTAATCCAAAACCCTTCGAAGATCCAAATCTCAGGTGGACCATACCACTAGAAATAGTGATGAATAGCCATTTAAAATGTTTTGTGGGCCACAAAAGTTTTGGATCAATCTGATCTTTATATTTTCTGTTCATCAAGACCTTATTGACATTATCAAGAGCTTCGATTGAAAATAAACATTACCAAAACCTTACAATGGGCTCATTGGATTTTTTTATGGTGGGGCACTCAATCACACTGTTTCTAGTGGTATGGTCCACTTGAGATTTGGATCTGCATGATATTTGGTTTAATGCCATAAAATTATGTGTATAAACAGTTGGACGGTGTGGATACATAATATATACATCAATGTGGGCCCCATGGTGAACGTACCTAAGGGCCGCACCGTCTTGCGTGAGTCCGGGTCGCACCTAATCCGCTCACCCCACCCCTACGTTTCCGTAGGGACGTGGCGGACGCAGAGTGAGTGCGCAGTCCTCGAGCACCGTGTTTGTACAAACGGTTCAAAGAAGATTAAGGCTCTGTGGACCCCACAATGATGTATTTAGTACATCCAAACCGTCCATCCATTTAGAGAGATCATTTTAGTGCATGATACCTAAAATGTGTCATATCCAAAACTCAAGTGGACCACACCAATAAAGATAGTGGGGACAATGATTCTCACCGTTAAAACATACCCAGGTCCACCATGATGTTTATTTGTCATCTAAACTGTTCATAAGGTCACACGGACCTGGATGAAGGGTAAAAATAAATATCAGACTGATCCAAAACTTTTGGGACCTCCAAAAATGTTTCAATGGTATACGTTAAATCTCCCACTGCTTTCTGCAGTGTGGTCCACTGGATCCTTGGATATGTCTGATTTTTTGGGTCAAGACTTAGAATGATCCCATAACATGGAAGGACGGTTTGGATATAACAAGTACCTCATGGTGGGACCCACGGAACTTGATGACGTCACTGCTAGCTGGTGGGTGCACCAGCCGATCCGCTTCCAGTGTTACCCCGGGAACAGCTTAGTGCGTGTTACCCCTACGGTATGGCCCACATGGATGATATTTTGTATATCCACTCCGTCCATCCTTTTCTACAGCCCATTTTAGGAAGTGGCTTCAAAAATTATACAGATCTAAATTTCAAGTGGATCATACCACTAGAAACAGTGTGATTAAGTGCCATACCATTAAAACTTCCAAACAGCCCATTTAATGCATTCTTTTTGCAGTTTTTTTATTCCTGAATATGCAAATATGTGTATTTAGGCATTTCCTGAAGTTTCACTGAAAAATTCCACAATTTTCATCATGTTTCCCCCTTTTTCCTCACATTTCCGGTTATCGACGATATTATCGACGATAACGATATTATATCTTTATCTCTGGCCAGTGAAACTTGTAGCGATACCGACAATGCGAACACTGCTTTCAACAAGGCTTAAAAAAAAAAAAAAAAAAACCACCACCACTGGCTTTCACTCAAAATGAATCTTTAACCATCTACCATCTGTTTCACAATTAATTCCAATTGGCCCCATGCCCATGATTTGGTGTACTGCTGATCAGGAAGACCCAACCACAGAAAGACCCCATCACGAACAGATCAACACTGGCATTGGGTGTGAAGTTCCTCAGAATCCAAGACCTTCGCCCATTTGCGGATGGCAGCCTCCTCTGCATTTATGTTTCACCGTCGAAACCTAGGATTGCTGTCCCAAGTATTAGGCAGAAGGGCCAGTAAACATGCCACCGATGTCGCTTCAGGAATGCTACTCACAGCCTCATCTTCACAAGAACCAAACATGAGCACACACTTTACTGGTCATATCATATCATACATGGGTAACACCTACCTGATGAATCTCAACATGGCCCATTTGTTGGAATCCAGCCTGTTACATGAGCAGCCATGCAGCTAGAGACTGAAGTGTGACTGACACATGCAAATAGACTGGTTACAAGCATGCTATTGATGTAAACCTCCTCTTCCAACACAAAACAGGCCAATAAATGGCAAGGCATAATAGGTCACTATAGTACTGAAACCCTAAGAAAATATCCTCTCGCTCCTTCCACCCTATGAACAAAATATAATAAAAGGTTCCAACCTATAAGAAAAGAGAGACCACAAAAGCCCATGCCTTTCTACATAAGCAACATTGGGAGGGACTCAAACACCTAATCACACAACAACATATGCCAGAACAGGACGGAAAAAAGTAAAGCAAAGCTGCATCATCATAGAAGACAAGCACATTAGCTGAGCAAAAAAATCCACACTAGTTCAAGCATCCTTCCGGTGCCTGTTTGGCCGTCTTATAGAGGGTCCTTAATAAATACTCAAGAGTTTCAGAATGGAAAACAAAATGAGAGAGAGATTGGAAGGCATGAGAAAAATAGACGGATCATGGTTAGTGCTTTTGCGAAAAGCATTGTTTCTTGAATTCTAGTTTGTATAAATGACACGTTCTACAAAGAATCCGTCAAGATAACATAAGGGAATCCTTTATCTGACCCCAAACCCAGAGCATCGTTCATTTTCTTCCATACTTTTCCCTATTTTCAATTCAACTCTATGGATTTGTAGTTAGAGAAGGGCATACCATACGTTTCCCAATTCCTGATGTTGTATCAAGAGTCCGAGAAAAAAAGATACGATATAACAGTTGTAATGTTATGCATAGTCAAAGATAGCATTCTAGGGGATTAGTCATGAATATGATTAATGCTGGTAGAGAGCTGTTTGTAAATTGGATTCTCATTAATCACATAAGTTCGTGGAAATTGGACTCCCATCAGTCAAAGGAGTTCTGAGTCTTGCAGCATTCATAATCTGTAGTTGGATGAGACTCTTGTGTTGCTCATCAGATGAGAAGTGACTTGTTAGATATCCAATAAGAGTGAAGCACGTAGGTAGCGTCTTTAGAAGCCTTTAGAAGTCTATGAGTTGCATGTATATGGCCATGCATCTATTGTCTTGTATTTGTTATAGAGAAAAAGCATCAGTTTGTTCTTCTTTTATTATTCTATTATTACCTGCAGTGTGGCATGTGCAACACACGTGGAAAGTGAGGACAGGAGGAGTGCTTAGCTTTTTCCAGGTAAAAAAAAAATATTTCGTAGACTTTTGTGGGTGAAATCTAGGAAAACTAAATGCAGGGACAGATAATTTTCTTTGTTGACCAATAACTATGTCATACGCAAATGAATCACAGGGTAATAAAATTGTAAATTATTAGAAGAAGAAATAACGAATATCATTAATCACAAATTCCCTTTCCCATCATAGGAATGGAGCTTTAATCAACAAAAGATGAGAAAACCACAACAAATGTTAAAAACCAATAATGACCATTTAAGAACCACATAAAAGAACAATGCTGAAATTGCATTCTGGACCTCAGTAGGTTAAGTCATCTTCAATTCTTTTGAGAATTACAGATAGATAACGCAGATTTTCTATAGCATCATTGCCCCAGAAACAGTTAAGCCTATTGAGAACCAAACAAAAAAAGGCATCTGAGTCTATATTCCCCATGAGTTTCTTCACTAGTAATCAAAGTGCAAGGATAACAATAGAAGGTTGTACATCATAGATGCTTCATCCAAACTAGCAGTCAAATTTCGTGAAAAGAAAGAAACAAAGAAAGAAACTGAAAATGTTAAAAACCAATAATGACCATTTAACAACCACAAAAAAGAACAATGCTGAAATTGCGTTCTGGACCTCAGTAGGTTAAGTCATCTTCAAACCTTTTGGGAATTACAGATAGATAACGCAGATTTACTACAGCATCATTGACCCAGAAACAGTAAGCCAATTGAGAACCCAAAAAAAAAAGGGCATCTCAGACTATATTCCCCATTGAGTTTCTTCACCAGTAATCAAAGTGCAAGGATAACAATAGAAGGTTGTAAATCATAGATGCTTCATTCAAGCTAGCAATCAAATTTTGTGAAAAGAAAGAAACTGAAAAAGTTAAAAACCAATAACGACCATTTGAAGAATTGAAAATTGAGTGGAAGGATGACATATTGGGTTATAAACCAGAAGCAATTAGCAAAAAAACAAAGCTAAGTTAAAGAAAATCTCGAAATATATGATATCAATAGGACTGATGTACGCCATATTCTTCATGATGCTTGAACATGAAGCATCCCAAAATCATTGCCTCAGGAAACAAAGATCAGAATGACTCAAGACAAGACGAAATTAAAGAAAATCTAGAAAAACATGGAATCAATAGGACTATAATGTATGCCATATTCTTCATGATGCTTGAACATGAAGAATCTCTAAATCATTGCCTCAGGAAACAAAAGATCAGATTGACTCAAGACAAGGCACTAAGGTCAATCTATGAGCTAGGGACTGTCACTGTAATCATCATTATCCCAGTAATTCAGGGATGGGAATTTCTAAAATATAAATAGAAAACTATATAGGAATGAGTTTATGTAAGGGCTTTCTCAATGTCACCAAAATTTTGAGAAAATTGTGTGTTGGTTCTATAAACTGTTCAGAGTCAGCAACATTTCCTGATTTGCAATTAAGTAATGTTCCAATTGTTAGTTTATAAGCAACTTCCTTGCACAGTCTATGTTTGCAACGACAAAGAATTTGCAATAAGATTCCACCAGGTTTTTTCAATCGTGTGTTTATTCATGTGTACTTCTCCTATTACGGACGACAAACACTTCAAAAAACACATTGATTGGATGATACTAACGATCTGATCAAGAGAGAGCTCTACCATATTCCAGTTACACCCCTCCACCATGTATACTTCCTGAACAGAACAATTCCCTACACCTGAATCAGATAAACACCCACTGACTCAACACTACCACATAAAAAGACAATGGCCCAAATGCATCAATTATATAATTTTCTGCATAAAAATTGAAAGAGAAAAAAGGACAGAAAAAAGCGGCATCTTCCAAGATAGCTAAAAAAGTCAGATCTCAAGCTTGCAACTCTGGTTTTGGAATGGATTCGGCTGTTTTATTTGGGTCTGGAATGTACCTCCACCCACGTTTATGAACGCCACTGATCTTCTTAGGAGCGTCTGCAGCCGGTAGTCCTGCAGGACACGTTCAAAAGCATCAAATCAACATTCATGACAGAAGTGACTCATGGCGCTAACATCAACTATTAGTAAATCAGATGCTGTCATAGAAGCAGGCCTATTATGGCACAGTAAATCCACTAAAGTTTGGGTGTTGCCCTGAATGCTGCTTTGGAGAAAGCAAAGCTCAAAAACAGGATTCAACCCCAAATGGAATTTTGGGAGCATTTCAGGCTTCCTAGCAAAATGCCCAGGGTTGATAGCAGCATAATTTCATATCTCCCAAATATCAATTTGAGTGGAGCAACATCTACTTTGTCAAAAGTCGTGAGTACAACGAAACCCTCCACAAAGTTTGTGAAATGATATACTACGTTACTATTGTATATGCTAACACGCAGCAAGGTTGCAATTGTTCTCTCGACAATCTATGCAAACTGCTGCAGGATGGAAAGCAGGGTATTATGGGAGGAACTAGGCCAAATTTGGTAAATGGGCTGCGGCTAGTATGTCGTGACTTCAATGTTCTAAGTAATTCAAGTGAGAAACTGGGTGGAAGAGATCCAGATGCACATGACATGTATAAATTTCAGGATGCTAAAGAAAATGCAGGTATCCTTGATGACGGATATGTGGGCAACTCATTCACTAGTTGTAATAATCAAGATGAGTCTAAGGAAATGCACCAGGTTTGAGACCTCGTAAACATGGCTCAGGTAGTCTTCCTATTTAAAATTGTTCACTTGCCTTGTGTGTTTTCAGATCACTTCCCTCTCCTAATAAATTCCAAAACCATATCAGAGGACAACAAATTCCAAAACCATTTTTCAAAGTAATTTGTGTGTGTGTGTGTGGGGGGGGGGGGGGGGGGGGGGGGGGGGGGGGGCATGATAGAAAAGATTAGGACGGCAGCTGAAAGAGTAAATGGAGAGTTTAGCCTGGCAGCGAGTGTCCCAATCTCCTGAAGAACCAAAAACAAAGGCCAAGGAGGGGACTCCCCTGAGAGCCAGCATAGGACTTCCACTGATGACCTGGAAACTTAAGATCAGGTTGTCATGGTCACGACTAGAAACCAGAGATAACAATTCCCTGAGGGCCAGAGCAGCAGCGTGGGAGGTGCTTCCAACACGAATAGGGCCAGAGAAGGCCAGGATGGTTGACCTGTGCTCAACACAGAGAATACCTTCAAGACCAGAAAGTTTAAGAGAGTCCAACACTTAGGCATTGGCTTGGTTTTGCAAACAAGCCCTGAGGAAGGTTTTAGATTGCACCATATAAATTCCTTCCTGCTTCCTAACATATAAGTGGCAGACAAACCCGGCATCCTAATTAGTCGGATATTTGGATTAATAAGTTAGAGGAGGCGAAGGGTAATTTAGCTAAAGCTCAACTGCAAAAGGAAATTTTTTGGAAGCAGAATCTGTAAATTAGTGGGTTACACAGGGTGATAGGAATACAAAGTTTTTTCATGTTTCAATTGTAGAGAGGAGACGGCATTCTTCCATCACTTGCATTAAACATAATATGGTGATTGATTTGAAAAGTCAAGATGACATAGCAGAGGAAGAGGGTAAGCGGTTATATGTTTTGGGAACATGTTTTCTACTGAGGGAAGCTTGATATGCAGCAATTTGCTGAATGCATTCCTCCAGTGGTCTCCCAGGGGGACAATGATATGTGGATGTAAATACCTGATATGGAAGAAGTTCAACAATCAGTTATCAGCATTCCAGCAGTAGTGGCCCTGGTCCAGAATCCAGATGGGCATCTGGAAAGTGTTTTCACATCGTGTTGGGAAGTGATTGAAGTGACATTCACATAGTTGTGTGCGAATTTTTGTGGGAGGAGAAATCCCAAGAGCATTTATGAACTCCCTTCTTTGCCTCATCTAGAATTTAAATCCTATGCAAATTTTCAGAATTTAGACTGAATGGCTTATGTAATTGGATATACAAGATCTTTTCAAAAATCATTACAACAGGTGTACATTGTCTCCCTCCAAGCATAATTTCATAGGAGCATGGTGTATTTGTGAGAGGGAGAAATATTGCAGAAAGCATTGCTCTGGCTACAGAGATGGTAGATGAGATGGACTGCAAGGAGAGGGGAGGTAACACAATTTTGAAGCTAGATATGAAAAAAGCATATGATAAGATGGAATGAGATTTCACACGGAAGTGATCATGAATTTTGGGTTTTACAAGCAATGGGTGGTACTTCTGAAATTCGGGTTTTCCAAGCAATGGGTGGTCTCGGTTTTCATTCTAGTGAATGGGCGGATATCAGGCTCCTTTAAGTCATCTAGGGGGATAAAAGAGGGAGATCTGGTATGTCTGAGTATCTTCATCCCAGCAGCAAAACTCCGAAGTTGAATGTCTGGAAGATTTTGCCAGTAAGTGGCACTTCCTGTCTTTTCTCACACCCAGTTGAATGTCTGGAAGATTTTTGCCTAGGTGCTGGGCTTTTTTTCTCACATGCACTCACACACCCCACACACGCCCATGCACTCACACCACAATGGGTGCTCAAACCCATGACCGTGTGTTGAAACTCTTGTGAGTCTACCACTGAGCCATAGGTGCTGGGCTTAAACCTGGGTAAACACCAAGGGCTCTCCAGTTGCCTAGGGCCAGGCAAGGGCACATGTGGCGTCAATGCCTAAGGTATGCACCTAGTTCACCTTTAACAACACTGACACACACATGGACATAGAGAGAGTCAGAAACATTCATTGGCCACCGAGGTTTCTTAGCTATCATTTCTGGAACTTGTTACTTCCAAATTCCAACCTGAAAAGGGTGCTAGTTTTCATGACAACCATATAACATTCACTTCATGTTAGTATCTAATCCCCAAGTAAATTGAGTAGTATCAAATCCCCAGCATAAGATAATAAAAGTATTTGTAGATGACTGGCAAACCTAAACAGCAGATGATAAAAGGTATTATCCTCAAGGCTGTCAAGTTGTTTGAGAGTTAGCTTCTATGCAACAGCGACAATCGCAAACAATATAAATATGTGTGAGCGCCTGTGTGAATTACAAGAGTATAAGCCAATAGACTATAGAGTTTATTTTACAGCTCTACACTAACTTGGAGAAATTATCTTCTCCGTTTGTACTTTGTACAAGCAAGACCCATGGTTAGTAATCTAGAGCATTGGTTTGTCTAGTACCAAAATGGATGAAGCATGTCCCTAAATTCTCCTAATAGGACAACCTAACATTCCAATTTGTGGCTTGCAAATAAATAGCCAATAAGAGATACAGCAACTATCCACATTGAACTGAATAAAAGGCGCACAAGATCAGTGGCCAGGGTCTTCATATCTAGAAAATTTTGTGGGGAATTGATCCATCCACACTGGGGCCACCTCACCAATGGTCAAGATAACCGAATCATGGGCCCCACCTGTCATCATCATCTAAGCCTCATCCCAATTAATTAGGGTCAGTTACATGAACCCCGTCCCACCATTCCACTCTATAATCCACCTGTATAAAATGAAAATTCCGAGTCTACTTTACAGTTCCTTTGGATCAAGGACCATATAATTCTCACAATCTTATTAGCGTTTGAAGTTTAGGTTTGCACACAGACAGATGTCTGTAAAGATGTTTATGCATTAATTTGCAATAACTTATTACTGGTATCATACATATGTGAATAAGGGTGAAAAATCATCACATAAACTAGAACATCGAGAGAAATAACAGAAAATGTTATGGAAATACAGCTCCACAAAAAATCACATTGCGTTATTCATATAAAATCACATTGCGCTATTCTTTTGAGGAATGACAAAATGCACTAACTTAAAGAAGGGAAACAGCATTTGCAAAATACATATGGGGACGAGGAGCCCCAGAACAGGGTAGAGAAAGCACAGATTTGACAAATAAAAAACATAAGAAATAGAATAGAAGCAATCCCATTGCATTCGATCTGCAAAAGGGAGAAATAATCAAGAACATCACATTACGCTTTTTTCCTTATGAGCAACATCATATGGCTCACAATCATATAAAAAATCCACAAGAAATGGAAAAGAAGTAATCCCTTTACATTCAATCCGCATAAGGGAGACATAATCAAGAATTGTGCTTCTCTTGGGTGCATTAGGATGCACCGTCGGTTGAATTATGATTATCAATATAGCGAAGTGGAAATAACCAGATTGCAGTTCCATTCCTTAACATTCATATATAGGTCCAATGACTTTGGCCTCCAGATTGCAATTAAGTTGCCTTCAAGTTGGACTTGAAAGAAAAGTAACAACAATTTGAGGGCTACGTCCTCCGTATGAACACTTCGAAAAATCATAAATTAAGGGGAGTTATTTCATACTCAGGCTGCATGTGAAGCATGGTATGCTGGCACTCAAAAATTGCACATGTGGCATACATGCTTGCTAAGTTAAACCAAATTGGTGGAGCAATCCTAACCTCTAACAAGTGGACATTTGTTTGTTGAAGTACGACCATTGGATAATTGTCACTTTTTGAAGGGTGATATTTGTCATTTTTAAATATCCAATAATGTGAAATCAAATAATCTTAATATTTTGGTTCATATGACATATAAACTGGGATTGGACAGTTTAATTTGAATCACTCGCATGTACGAAATTTCCAACTGAATTCTATCATCGATGTGCCTTTACATCATCCATCACACTCTACCAGAGTATCAAAGCTTTTCTCATGAATTAATTTTTACCATGTCCTCTTGATAAAACTGAATGTCCGTGATTCAATCCGCAAGCACATCCAAACACAGGCGTAGGTTTTATAGGATTGATAAGCTCAATAAACCGTGTTATTTCGCCATACAAAATGACGACCCGGACATGCATTTTCAAGGTTGATCAACCACAGCCGCGATCCATGATTCACATATTGGATGCTTTAAGGACCACCCAAGTTGCAGATTGGAGAAAACCCAAAAAGGGTGTGAGACTAGTAAGGTCTAAGAAGGAATCCATCTAGAAAATGATCAGGCATCACAAGAGATTTCGAAAGTACTTGTACCAGAAGATAAAATGAAGAAAGCGGTTTGTACCGTCTTTGTGGAAAATTCCCCCATGCCTTGCCGTGCCGACCATCCTACAACAAAACCCAAATCACAGAAATTTGAAAAAATGAAAGGAACAAAAAATCCAATGGAGACGCAAAAAGAATCAAAGAGATGTGAGAGAGGGAGAAGAAAATGACCTTGTAGAGATTGATTTTGGTAATCTGATAAGAGATGCCGTTCCAGTGATTCTTGGCCATCTTATACCCGATTCCCCAGTTGGGCAAGAACTGCGCGACCTCGAATACGTTCTTCTTCTTCTTCCGCTTCGCTTTCTTTGGAGCTGTTGCTGCTGCTACAGCTGTCGGTGATGAAGGGATTGAAAGAGCTTCTTGAGAGAGATCGCTCTATAAATTCCTGCTGCGACTGCAGTAGCGAAAACCAGGGCGGAAGTGATTGAAATGGGACGCGGATCGGGGACTAGCATAAGGCGGGACGCGGATTTCCTACGAAAGCCTTGCGCAGGAAGTTCCTGCACTGGGAACTTAGGTGGGGCTCACAGTCATGTTTTCTGATAAATCCACCCCGTCCATCTGTTTTGGGAGCTCATTTTAGGGCACAAGAACAAAAATGAACCGGATCCAAGACTCAATTGGGCCTCACTAAAGGAAAAGGTGGGTAGGGAAATTACTACCGTTGAATCCTCCCTGGGGTCCACAGTAATGTTTATATGACATCCATACCGTTCATAACGTCACTACTACTGGGATGACCTGAAAACACAAATATTAGCCTGATTCGAAACTCCTGTAGCCCCACAAATATTTCAACTGTGTATGTTCAATCCTCATGTTTTCGGCCCACTTGAGTCTTGGATCCGGTTCATTTTTGTTCTCATGTCCTAAAACGAGCTCCCAAAACGGATGGACAGGGTGGATTTATCAGAAAACATCACTGTGAGCCCCACCTAGGTTCCCAGCGCAGGAACTTCCTGCCCAAGGCTTTAGCAGGAAATCCACGTCCCATAATGCGTGGTTTCAAATCTCTGTGGGCCCCACCATGATATATGTGTTTTATCCGCACTATCCATCCATTTCGCCATCTGATTTTAAGGTGGACCATGTTGATGCTGTTTATTAGTCAACAGACGAGATGATATGATTTATATACGGAGGAACGATCGTCGCCGCTGATATCCTTCGTAAGAATTGGAGAAGGTGCTCGGATCAGAGGTTTGGCTTTGATCCTGTAAAACACCACAGAAAACAGTAAAAGGGGTGGCTGGGATCCAGCCGTGAACCCTCCCGATGCCTAAATCAGCGATGACTTTTTGAGAATAGTAAAAGTATTTTGAATAGAGATTATTTTTGTACTTGTAATCGTCGTATATTCTCTTATTTATAGACTTTGATGGAGAGTTTATGGGCTGAAATCACGGCAGATATCTTGCCCGGGAATCCGGGCGAAAATCTCGGGTCGTTCCGATCTTTCGGGCCGTTCCGATCTCGAAGGGACGCGCCCTAATTTTTAGGGCGTTTGAGGAGGAGATGAGGTCGGCTTCCTATCTACTAGTCAGCTTGGGTACGATCCGATCTGTCCTCAGGGAAAGTCGAAGTCATCAGCTCAGGTCTTCAACTTACTATATTATTTCGAGGTCTTTTCTGCTCGGATCGGGTTATGAGAAATTATCCCATAACAGCTGTCCCCCCACTGCCGAGGTGGATACTTCCATCTAGGGAGTAAATGTAGCCTGATCTCATTTTTGGCGGCAAACGGTCCTTAAATGCGCTGTTTCGAATTTCGAAAAGGCGCAATGATCACCGTACTGGCGCGGCAGCCTTTTGTTTCGGTAGTCGAATGACGTTAGGACACGTGGGGCCTCGTATCTTCGAACGGACGGGCTGAATATCACCGTTCAATAGGAGGCTGACATGTGGTAAGCCATATCAAAAGTCGCGTCGGTTCGTTCATTGAGAGCACAGATGAACGCCACGTGGCACAGCACGTCCTGCGTGCTGTCTCCTGCTACAGTATAAATACTGTACTTAGGCATTTTCCGGGATTCTTCTTATTCTCCCTGTTTGAGATTTTTCCTCTGTAGCTCTGCCATCTCTTCTGGACTACCCTTCGTGATTTCCTTCGGATCGCTGTGATTTCATCAAGGTGTCCTTTCCTTCTTCCTTTGGCCCATCCCTTTTCCGGAAAGTAATCCGGTACGTTCACTTTTCTTCTCTTGCCTCCGTCTCCCATTTTCTTATTTTTCTAGAAAATGGCTGGTTCAGCGGAGAGTTCTTCGCGGACTCTGTCTCCCTCTTTGCCCGTTGGGGAATCCAGATTGATGGAAACCCAACTCGTGACCGTGGAACCCCCGGGAGGGGCTCCATTAGCCGAGACTCCCTCTTCCTTTGCCTCGGATGAAGTTCCAGTGGCTGGGACTTCAGGGCGTATGCCTGATAGAGTTTCTGATTATCCGACCGACCTAATTTGGACAACGCTCTCTCACTCCGACCTAATCAGGATCAGGTCGGGGTACTGCATCCCTGGGGCCATAGACCTTAGGCTTCTCGGGTTAGATGATTTTCCGACTCGTCCACCCGGAGACCAGGTCACCGTATACGCCCAGTTCTTTGAGGCCGGTTTCCGTCTTCCTCTCCTTCCAGCCGTGAGGGAGTATCTTTCCGTGGTTAACTTAGCTCCGGGCCAGTTAGCTCCTAATTCCTGGCGGATTTTGATCAGTTGCGTCGCTCTATGGCGTCAAGTCTACGGCTCGGATCCGACCGCATCCGAGCTGATGCACCTTTACCAATTGAAAAGCCACCCTGATTCTAAGGGATGGTTCTATATGTCACCTCGGGGGAGGAAAGGACACCGGCTGATAGATGACCATCCCTCCTCAATTCACGGGTGGAAAGAGGAATGGTTTTTTGTCTCCAAGGGTTAAGAAGGGGCCCGACCCGAAGTTAACTTCCCCGACCGACGAGTTAACAACTGGTTCTCAGTTCCAGGTCGGGTCGGACGGCATTTTCTCTCCCTTTTTTTTTTTTTTTAACTGACCTCTTCCTTTTTTTTTTTCAGTTCGTGGTGATCCTCCAGCCCTTAGCCCGGAGGAGGAAGATCGTGTGGCTGCAGTGTGGGAGCTAGACCCGAGCTTCCGCAGCGTAAAGCTTCTTCTATCCTTCGAAACTTTATCCGACTTAGGCATCAATCCCCGAGGTGAGCATTAATGATTTCTGCATAGACCAGCTTTGCTTTGTATTTTATTTAACATGTTGCTTTGTCTTTTTCCAGGTATGTCTGCACCGACCTCTCGAAGGAAGATGTCAGCTATGACGGCTGAGGAGAAAGAACAACTTCGGGAGAAGAAGCGGCAGAAGGTGGTGACAAGGCGTCCCCGAGCACACCCTTCTACTCTCCCGGCGGCTGATGCTCCTCCACAGACAGCTCCCGAGGCGATCCCCGAACCGCCAGTTGGTGAGGTCGGGCTGTCCGAACCTCCTGCAGTGCTTTAACCTCCTCCTACCCAAGTCATAGACTTGGTGGAGGGCACCGAGCCGGTCCGTCTGAGCAATCTGCCCAAGCCACTCCAGCTTAGACTTCCGCTGCCATCCGCCGAGGGCCGGAATGCCGCCACATCTGTACAATTTGTGCAAATGGGCGTACAAGGCGGTTCCGGAGGCCGAAGTGGACGTGATGGCAAAGTCTCCGGCTCTCTCTTTGCTCAACACAATGGGGGTCTTCGGGACCAAGGTAAGGTTTAATACTATCCTGCTATAAAAATAGCTAAGTTAAGTACTTCGTACACTTACTCATTGCCTGTTGTGTAGGTGGCTTATGGTTGTCAGTTGCTGCGGGACGAGATCACCCGGGACAAGGGTACGATCTCTGGCCTCGAGGGGATGCTGGCAGCTACCAAGTGTTCCTTGGACGAGGCCAGTAAGTTCGGAGAAGAGGCTACAAAAGCCTTGGATGCTCGGGAACGGGAGATCGCCGCTCTCCAAGCCTAGCTTTCCAATAAAGAGAGGGTAGAGGCTGAGCTCCTCATACAAATTGAAGAGCTGAAGGCCGCGGAAGGGTCTGCTCGGTCGGGGCTGGAGAATACCAAGGCGGAGTTGGAAGTGAAGGTCGCCGAGGCCGACGAAGCGTTCGACTTCGGCTACGAAAAGTGTCGGATGGCCGTTCAGGAACATCATCCGGACTTGGACCTCTCCTTTCTTGACTCCGAGGTGGAGGAAGAAGAGGACCCCGTAGTCCCTGCCGAGCCGACTGCTGATCCCGCCTCTTAGGATTTTTTTTTTCTTTTTGTGTTTGTTTCTTCTGCAGCCCGGTTATTAAGGCATAGTGTAACAAATACAACCTGTAATCCTGACCTTTTTATGGTCTTATAAATGAATTACCTCTTTTCTGATCTGTATGTGTACTTTGTCAGATTTTTTTTTTCTTTCGCTAAATTTATCCATTTACTTCATGGCCGAGCATATTAGATCGTGACAGAAGTATTTAGGACTTTGCGAAAAAATAATGGGAGCTCGGAGCTCGAATACGACTATAGGCGAGATTAACCTCTGCTCGTATTTCAAATTTTGAGAAAAGAATGCGAATACTTAGCTTTTATTGATAGTAGATTTTCAAGTGTTCCGCATTCCATGGATGGGGTAGGGCACAACCTTGCATATCTTCGAGCCAATAAGTCCAGTCCGAACTGTCTTTATGACTTTGTACGGTCCAATCCAGTTCGGATTGAATGTGCTCGCAATCTTATCCTTCTTTTCCCTTACATTCCTCCGTAAGACGAGATCTCCCACTCTGAACCGTCTTTCTTTCACTCGGGAGTTGTAAAATCTAGCGACGCGCTGTTGATAGGCCGCAACTTGGACTTGGGAAGCTTCTCGGACCTCCTCGATCAGGTCAGGATTCGCACGGAACTAGTCCTGATTCTGATCGGGTCGGTAATTACTGGTACGGTTATTTGGTAGCCCTATCTCGACTGGGACCACGGCCTCCGCTCCAAAGGCTAAGAAGAATGGGGATTCTCCTGTTGTTGACCGAGCTGTGGTCCAGTATGCCCATAACACTTCGGGGAGCTGTTCAGCCCAAGCTCCCTTGAATTCGCCGAGTTTAGTCTTCAAATGATTCTTAATAATTTTGTTGATGGCTTCGACTTGTCCGTTGGCTTGGGGATGATGAGGAGACGAGTATACATTATTTATGCCCAAGTTCTGGCAAAATTCTCTGTACCTTGTATTGTCGAACTGAGGTCCGTTATCAGTAACAATGGTGTTCGGGATGCCGAACCGACATACGATCGACTTCCAGATGAAGTCGGTTGTTTTCTTCTCAGTAATTTTCGCAAGTGGTTCTGCTTCAACCCATTTTGTAAAATAATCCACGGCCACAATCGCATACTTGACTTGTCCCTTGCCAGTTGGGAGCGGACCGATGATATCGACCCCCCACTGTGCAAAAGGCCACGGTCCGGACATAGGAGTGAGTTCTTCGGGAGGCGAGTGAGGCACTGGCGCGAACTTCTGACATTTATCACATCGTTTGACAATTTCACGAGCATCCTTTTGGATCGTCGGCCAGTAATAACCTTGGTGAATTGCTTTCTGTGCTAACGCCCTACTTCCAGAATGATTTCCGCATACACCGGAATGGATTTCTTTCAAGACGTAGTCGGCTTCATTTGGTCCGAGGCAGCGGAGGTATGGCAGCGAGAAACCCTTCTTGTACAGTACACCGTCGATCAGTACGTACCGAGCTGACCTATATCGAATTGGTCGTGCTTCATTTCATTCTGCAAGGAACCTGTTCTCCCGTAGAAAACGGACAATAGGGTCTCTCCAGTCAGGCTCGGTTGAAACAGAGCATACCTCATTTTTAACATCGTCCGCGATACTTCTTCGGGGGAGGAACTCAATGGGAACGATCCTTCCCAGCTCGTCGTCTCCTGCCGACGCCAGTTTGGCGAGGGAGTCAGCATGGGTGTTATGAATCCTCGGTACGCGGACGACTTTACAATGAAAATATACAGACATCTTTTTTCCCTTTGCTTGGTATTCCGACGTTGCTTGTCCCACGACCAATTGCGAGTCGCTATGTACCGTGATACTTCGGATTCCGACTGCTGAAGCTAACCGTAATCCAGCGAGAAGAGCTTCGTATTCGGCTTCGTTATTGAAAGCTTTGAAACTGAACCTTAGGGCATATTGGACTTTTATGCCATCAGGGGATGTTAAGATTATTCCTGCTCCGCATCCCTGCGAGTTCGACGAACCGTCGACGTGCAATGACCAATTCGAATCTTCTTTCGAGGTAGATTCTGTCGTGTTTTCTGCGGGAGGAGTATCGGTTTCAGGATCGGAGGGGTCGGTGAGTTTGGCGATAAAATCGGCCACAGCTTGCCCCTTGATGGCCGTTCGGGGTCGGTACTGAACGTCAAACTCGCCGAGCTCGATAGCCCACCGAGCCAGGCGACCCGATGTTTCTGGCTTCTGTAATATCTGCTTTAGTGGCTGGTCCATCAGTACCACTATCGGGTGTGCTTGGAAATAGGGACGTAATTTCCTTGCCGTTGTGATCAAAGCCAGAGCCAGTTTCTCTAGGCTAGGATAACAGGTTTCTACATCCAGAAGAGCTTTGCTGATGTAATATATTGGTCTCTATATACCTCGGTCGTCGCGGATCAATGCCGAACTTACTGCCGCCAAAGATACGGCCAGATACAGTAGTAGCTCTTCTCCTTGCAGGGGCTTGGACAGCAATGGAGGTGAGCCGAGGTATGCTTTGAGATCCTGGAAGGCCTGTTCACAATCCAGCGTCCAGGTCATCTCATTAAACTTGCGAAGTTGCTTGAAGAACGGAAGGCACCGGTCTGTAGCCCTAGAAACAAATCTGTTGAGTGCGGCTACCCGCCCCGTGAGGCTTTGTATTTCTTTCACGGTGGTTGGCGAACTCATCTCAACCAACGCACGGATCTTTTCTGGATTGGCTTCAATCCCTCTCTGATTTACAATGAACCCGAGGAATTTTCCAGATCTTACTCCGAACGCGCACTTACCGGGGTTGAGTTTCATCCCGTATTTTTTCAAGATTCTGAACATGACGCGGAGGTCGTCGACGTGATCTTCTGACTTCAGGCTTTTTACGAGCATATCGTCCACGTAAACCTCCATGGTTTTACCGATCTGATCGGTAAACATTTTGTTAACCAAACGCTGGTACGTCGCTCCGGCGTTCTTCAACCCGAAGGGCATCACCTTGTAACAATACAGCCCTCGGTCCGTGACGAACGCCGTTTTTTGCCTATTGGGAACATGCATCTAGATTTGATTGTACCCTGAGTAAGCGTCCATGAAACTGAGAAGTTCATGTCCCGAGGTTGCGTCTACGAGCTGATCTATTCTCGGTAATGGGAAGCTGTCCTTCTGGCAGGCTTTATTGAGGTCGGTGTAGTCGACGCAGACCCTCTACTTCCCATTGGCTTTTTTAACCAGAACGACATTGGCGAGCCAATCGGGATAGCGGACCTCCTGAATAAAACCTGCTTGGCGCAATTTTTGTACTTCTTCCTCAATTGCGGCATATCTCTCTGTGTTGAAGGCTCGTCGTTTTTTACGAACCGGCTTGAAGGATGGGTCCACGTTGAGTCGGTGGACCATCACTTCGGGATTAATTCCGGGCATGTCCCGATGGGACCATGCGAAGGCGTCTGCGTTTTATTTCAGAAAAGCGATCATCTTCGCCTGGATGTCGTCGTTCAGTTGAGACCCGATCTTGACGATCAAGGTTGGGTCCTCGTCCGATAAAGGGATCTCTATCAACTCTTCAGCTGGTGATCCGCGCCCTTTTGTTTCTTCCCTGGGATCCAGGGGAGTTGTATGCGAGATGGCGGATATCATGCCTTTGCTTTTTCCGCATAAGGTCAGCTCATATCATCGACGAGCCTCTTGTTGGTCACCTCGGATGACACCGATTCCGTCTTCGGTTTCGAATTTCATGGCCAGGTGATAAATGGAGATGCCTGCTTTTAAAGCTCGTATAATGGGCCGGTCGATGATCGCGTTGTATGCTGACGGAGTGTTAACGACCAGAAAGTCAACCATGATCATTTTCTGGTTCGGCTCGTCTCCTGCGGTGACTGGTAGGGTTATTTCCCCTTCAGGCATGATACAATCCCCTGTGAACCCGGTCAGGGCTGTTCTGACCGGTCTCAATCTAGATCGATCGATCTTCATTCTGTCAAATGCTGAGGCGTATATTATGTCGACCGAGCTCCCTGTATCCACCATCATCCTGTGGAGTTTTTTGTTTGCGACCACCATTGACACTACTAGAGAGTCGTCGTGCGGATGCATTATCCCTCCAGCATCTTCTTCAGAGAAAAATATCGTACGCTGGGCGACCTTTGGAATTTTTGTGGGCCTGCTGGTTAGATTTACCTGTAAAGCTGACTCGGATGTCCGCGCTTGACGAACGTAGGATTTGCGGGCGTTGCCAGAATCTCCAGTGGTAGGTCCACCGAAGATCACATGGATCTCTTCCATAAGATTGTTATCGACCGGCTCCCCTCTTTCTTCTCGACCTGAAGTTCTATCATCCTCGGGACGTTGGGCGATATATTCTTTCAGGAATCCTTGCCGGATGAGTGTTTCTATCTGTCGCTTCAGGTCGAAACAATCCACTGTGTTATGACCATGATCTTTATGGTATAAACAGTATTTGGATTTTGACCTTCTGTTGGGGTCGGTTTTTATCTTTGCTGGTCACCCGAACGCCTGTCTGTTCTTCTCGGCTAGGAATATTTGCTCGATGGTCGTCTTGAGCGGGGTGTATTTCTCGAATTTCGGAGCCGAAGTTTTGGCTCCGCGTGGAGTAGTGTTTGAGTTCGGACGATCGGGATGGTGCCTTTTGGTGCTACTTTCTTCTTTGCGATCTTTCCTCTTATGAGAAGACCCTTGGGCGTTCACCAGCTCTTCTGCGTTTATGTGTTTCGCAGCTCGATCAAGGAATTCAGCCACAGATTGAGGGGGTTGTTCACCCACCGACCAGAGAAATTTCTCATCACGTAATCCTCCTATCATCGTATGTAGCAGTACGTCCTGGGATAGGTTCTCCACTTGAACTGCTTCAGCGTTGAATCACGAGAGGTAATCTTTCAGCGATTCGTTATCTTTTTGTTTGACCGCGGCGAGGTGTGTCGAATGCTTCCTCGGGTCGGTGCTTCCGATGAACTGAGTTGCAAATGCCCTGCTCAGCTCGGTGAAAGAGGAGATGGACTTCGGTTTTAAATTTCGGAACCAAGTTCAGGCCGAACTAGTTAGGGAGAACGGGAAGGCTTTGCACATAATGTGACCATTAACCCCATGGAGTTCCATTCGGACCTTGAAGTTCTCGAGATGCTCGGCCGGGTCTCCTATCCCGGAATATTGCTTGAGTTGAGGTATTTTGAAACTTTTCGGGAGAGGTTCGCTGCGGATTTCGGCGGTGAACGGAGACTCAGATGAGTCTACTAAGACATCCGCTGCAGTTGGTGCTCGGGCATGTTGTGCTCGTTGTATATCACCGATTCTCTCCCGAAGCTCTTTAAGCTCGGCCTCGAGAGGAGTGATATTGTCGTCCATACGACCCTGACCTTGACTAGCTCGGGCGGATCGTCTTTCTTCTATCCTGTGCCTCAGGTTGTTCGAAGGAAGTTCCGTGGCCGATCGAGGTCTT
Organism: Liriodendron chinense; assembly: GCA_003013855.2. NCBI lineage: Eukaryota > Viridiplantae > Streptophyta > Magnoliopsida > Magnoliales > Magnoliaceae > Liriodendron > Liriodendron chinense. The sequence goes on along the minus strand of PVNU02001090.1, from coordinate 1,820,835 downwards.
GAGCCTGAGGCTCGGCTCGCAACTTCGTCCTCGTCGGGTCGCGGATGATTTGAGAGTGAGCATGGTGGGTGAGAACTTTATTGAGGTGGTTGAGGTTCAAGGTTGGTTTCGGGGATGGGTGAGGGCCGAACTAAATTGTTCAGCAAGGCTGCAATTTCGTCTAATTTCCCATCCACGTGTTCGAATCGTCTGTCCACCCCGCCTAAGCATTCTGCAACGCCTCCAACTTGCTCTTCTAAAGTGGATAGTCTGGCCCTGCGATTTCGGGACCTCTGCCATCCACTTAGAAGGTTTAGGTGGCGTGACGAACTTCTGAGGTGAAACACTGGGGTCTCATGAACGGGCGCTTCATTTTCGGAATGTAGCTCGTAGGAAGGTTCAGCATTCATGGGAGCTTTCCCCTTCCTATTGCCTCTCCCACCGGCCATTGATGAATATCTTTTATCGAAAGATTCAGAAAAGTGCTTTTGTCGTCGTTCCCACAGACGGCGCCAATCTGTTGATGCTGTTTACTGGTCAACAGATTAGATGATATGATTTATATACGGAGGAACGATCGTCGCCTCTGATATCCTTCGTAAGAATTGGAGAAGGTGCTCAGATCAGAGGTTTGGCTTTGATCCTGTAAAACACCACAGAAAACAGTAAAGGGGGTGGCTGGGATCCATCCGTGAACCCTCCGATGCCTAAATCAGTGATGGCTTTTTGAGAATAGTAAAAGTATTTTGAATAGAGATTGTTTTTGTACCTGTAATCGTCGTATATTCTCTTATTTATAGACTTTGATGGAGATTTTATGGGCTGAAATCACGGCAGATATCTTGCCCGGGAATCCGGGCGAAAATCTCGGGTCGTTCCGATCTTTCGGGCCGTTCCGATCTCGAAGGGACGCGCCCTAATTTTTAGGCCGTTTGAGGAGGAGATGAGGTCGGCTCCTATCTACTAGTCAGCTTGGGTACGATCCGATCTGTCCTCGGGAAAGTCGAAGTCATCAGCTCAGGTCTTCAACTTACTATATTATTTCGAGGTCTTTTCTGCTCGGATCGGGTTATGAGAAATTATCCCATAACAGACCACACCACAGGAAAAAAAAGTGGGGATTGAACGTCCACCTGACCCTGACAACCAAATTATTCCAGCCCAAGGCCGAGCCCCGCCCGTGTGTTTCTCAAACTGGAGCGGATTAAGTGAGTACCAGATGCGGATTAGCTAGTTACCTTGCCACTAGCCAATGGCTTGTGGTCGGTGCTTTGTGGACCCCACCATGATGTATGTGTTTCATCCATCCTGTCCATTTATTTTTCCAGATCATTTTATGTGCGAGCAAAAATGAAGTAGACCTAAATCTCAAGTGCACCACATCATAGGCAAGAGTATTAATGGAACAACCACCATTGAAAACTTCTTAGGGTCACAAAAGTAAATATTTGTTTTTTCCCTTTATCCATATCTATATGAGTTTAATAAACATTACAATGAGCCCTAAGAGGTTTTTAATGGTGGTATTTAATCACTACTGTTTCTTGTGATGTAGTCCACATGACATTTAGATAGCCCTAAAATGATCTGAAAAAATGTATGGATAAAAAACATACATCATGGTGGGGCCCACAGAGCACGGCCCACTAGCCGTGGGTGACATCAACCGTGGGCCTCACCTTAATATATGTATTGTATATCCACGTCATCCATCAATTTCTTCTCCTCATTTTAATGCATGGTCCCCAAATTGACCACGCCACTAGAAATAGCTATCATCCAGGCTGCCGGACGGGTCAGCCAGCCCATTAACAACCCTATTTGCAGCCAAACTCCCCTACCCAAACCCAAAAACGAACCGGAATATGCATTTCGGATTTAGGTTGGATGCAGTAAGAGCCGAGCAAGAGCACAGTGCATGCTGTGGTCGTTGGGGTGGTTAATAGGCCGAAGTTAGGCTCAGATTACAACACCCAAGCCTTCGCCTGCATGGACCTGGTGCTGCAAGCCTCGGTCCCAACTCCGGCCCAACTGATCAATGTCACCTTTGTTTAAGGCATTGGTCGGTTGGATCTTCATAATTTTAGGATAATTCTCTAATCTGCATAGGGCCTTACGGCATCTAATAATCTACATTGGTCCTTGCTGCATCAACGGTCTGGATCAATGAATCATGGTTCTTAATCCTGGGAAATTTGTAAGAAAGAGATAAAACTATAAGGGGGCAATGATAGCTTCCAACCTTTCGTGTGCTTGATACATCCAATCCGTCCAATAGGTTGACTCCACCATGGGGATTGGCTTATTCAAAAATCACTCACATCCACCATTGAGTGGACCAAACTTGTATTTTTCTATTTATCAATAGCTAGACATTGTTTTCTATGGTGTGGCCCACTTGATGACTACATGGAGATGAATTTTACACCAGGTGATCCTTATTGTGGGGCCAAACTATTGAAAGGGATGGATGTCTTATTTACTTAATAGATCGGAAGTTATTCACTGGGTGGACCATAACGTGTGGTCCAACTGTTGGATTTAGGCCTTGTCTCTATATGGATTCTGCTGTGGTCCCCACCTACAGGGAGAATGTGAGTGAAGCTACGCGTGATGACCTATCATTAATTTGAACCATTGATTCATGCATGTAACTGGGAGCAAGTCATGGCACAAAAACCACGCCAATCAGATGACAGATCCATCAATAGCATGAAAAATCATCAACACAATGCATTTGGTGGATCCCCTCTAGGGTATGGAATGTCCCAAAAATCAGTTGTATTTGGAAGTTAGATGGGCCACACCATTTGAAAGAATGTGAAATCATGTCTAAAACATCTGAATACACTTGGTGGACCCACCTAAGCTTTGGAATGACTTAGAATTTGGTGTGACCACTCATCTGAGTGGGACAAACACTATGAATGGGCTGGATGTGAACCAAATCTGAATGGGCCCTCCAAACAATTAAGAAGGTTTCAATGAATTCGCATCCACTCTTTAAATTGGTCAAAACAGCATTTACTTTTTGAGAAATGATGAAAATCACCCCTACCCTCAATCTCAATAATTGTAGCGTCCCAATGTCATTTTAAACTTTCTTCCAACCATTTTGCCCCTAACCATACAGGTAAGTGAGTTTTTCGAAATTTAAAGGTACATGCATGTCATATCATCCGGAAGCCATGACTTTTAGGTGGGAACCTTGTGTTCCAGGTTGGAACAATGTGTCTCATCGATGAGCCACAAGGGCCATTGGTGAGCCATGACTTCTAGGTGGGAACCATGTGTTCTAGGTTGGAACAATGTTTCCAAGCAGAGCCACGTGGTAGGTGCGGCAGTCGAGGGAGCACAGCTCTACCACAAGCACTCCCTCGCTGACACGTGGCACAAAGGACTTGCTCAAAAATGTTGCCGCTTAAGCTTCCCATAATCATCTTCCGTAAATTTCGGTGTTCGACCTCTGTCGGTTTTTCAAGTGAGCTCGGACTTAGCGTCTTTGTTCATTTTTCTAAGTCTTCATGCCAGACCCACTGGTATGATACTTTGTCTTTTTTTTTCTTTTCTTTTTGCCTGTACAGAGCCATGTCTGACATGTCTGATTCTCAGAATGAATCGGGGTCGAAGGGCCGGGATGAGGACCCAGGGTCCTCCATTGATGATGATCGGACCAGGGTGTCCATGCTGAGACGGAGGTCGATGTGGGGGGTATTCTTGACGTGACCGAGTGTTTGGCCTCAGTCATTGAGGGAGACTCTCAGTCAGCCGACTAGGCAGGAGAAGCCAAGGAGCTAGGCCGGCCCATCTCGTCACCCATCTACTGACCTCTACCAAGGGGTGGAAGGAGGAGTGATTTTTTGATTTCGGAGAGTGGGAGGCATCAACGGGCAAGCAGTGGCCGATGGAGTATAGGGTCTGCCCTTCCTTCGCCTTTCCAAGTCGGGATTCAAGCTGATCTTACGAGGCTTGTCCGTCGTCTGTCAATATGTTTGCGATCTTTGATTGTCCAATGTGTTTCCTTTGTAGTTTGCCGACAGCGTCAGGCCATTATCTCCTCTAAGCAAGCGACCCAGATCCATAGGGCCAGAGAGTATCCTCCCGAGCAGAGGCACTATAGGTTTCTCTTGACGTTCGAGCATCTTCGCCGGGCAAGCCTCATACCTGAGACCCCGACCACAGACGGTAACACAGAAGGTAACTCTCTTGGCCTGCCACGATGTTGGAGATTCCGTCTTTCGTCGAGATGTTTGCTGACCTAATTACATGGCTTTCAGAGATGTCTGCCCCTCCTAGGAGACCGCGCCCTACTCCTGAGAATGCAGCGGCCTTAGCTGCGAGGAAGAAGATGAGGGCTACCACGAAGGCCCTAGGGGGGAGCTCGGGCACCACCTCCCCGTTGTCCGTTGCGCCGGTGTCTACTCTCCCTCCTGATGCACCGCCAGCTCCTCCCGAGATTGTCGACCTGGGAGACGATCCTCAGCTCGGGCAGGAAGAGGTCGGTGCCCCTATTTCGAAGGCCCTAGTTGCTGAGGTCCAAGGGACCCCCACCTCCAACTCAACGCCCCGCCGTCCCGCCGACCTTCCTCCTTTCCTATTCAATTTTTGTAAGTGGGCCTACCGGTCAGTGCCAAAGGTGAGGATCACCGAAACCATGAGACTCCCGGAGGAAAGGGTCCTTGATCGCTTGGCAGTTAGCGCTACCGAGGTTAGTACTGCAGCTCAGTCGAGTGCGATTCTCATTGTTTCATTGGTTTTGTCCGATCTCTCTTTCCTTTTGAAGACTGTTCTCCTATCCCTTGCCCTTAAAGGGTCGGTCGCACGGGCTAAGGAAACCATCTCCAGGTTTCATCTCCTGGTGGATCAGCACGAGAAGGATCTCCAAGAGAGGTCGACTGAGCTGGAGAAAGCCTTGGCCGAACTGGAGGAAGTTCATGCAACTAAGGCCGAGCTGCTGCAAGAGGCGGAGGATGCGAAGAAGTTGGCCGACAATCTTCGCGCTGAGTTGGAGGAGCGTGTGAGAGCAGGTGCTCTCGAGGAAGAGGTGAAAGGGAAGGCGGCTGAGGCCGACCTTATGTACGACGCCGGCTATGAGAGGTGTCGGACCGACATGCAGGAGCACAACCCTGATCTTGACCTATCCTTTATGGATGCTGTGGACGAGGATGGAGCTGCTTTCGCCCCTGCCGACGTCGACATGCCTCAGGCTTAAGGCCTTTGTTATAATATTTTTTTTTCCTTTTTATTACTTTTGCTCTGCCCTTAAAAGGGCGTTAATATTTTTGTTATTTGGGTATCCCTTGGAAGGGCTTCAGACAATTTCATTGTGTTTTTTTATCTTGCCTTGCGTTTTGTGTGGATGATTTATGAATGTCTAAATAGCAATGTAGCCCCCCAAATAGCAATGCAGCCCCTCACTCTCGCCTGAATCCGGGCTTGGCAAAATTTCAAGAAAGAGAGGTGCACCCCGGGCGTTGCCGAGTATCGGGACTTTGATCATTTTTGGGGCTTTAACCTGTGGCCTCTTAGGCTTGGCGGGCCAATGTCCTACTTTCGTGGAGGTCAGCATGGTTGTTAGATAAGCATTTTTTCGATCTAGGTGGCCTTGTGGGCTTGAGTGTTATGAGTCGCATTCCGATCTGAGTAGTAGTTTGTTTGACAATGTAAACGTGGAGATGGGGCAAAGTCTTTTCATTGAAGTAGTAGTTGATCTGTTACATGGTAGAAATTAGGCCTTATTGGTAGTAGATTTTCAGGTGTTCACCGTTCCACGGGTGTGGCAAGGCTCAACCTTCCATGTCTTGGAGCCAGTACGTACCGGGCTGAGTTACCTTTAAGACGAGGTACGGTCCTTCCCAAGTTGGTCCCAAGGATCCTGAGCCTTCGGAGACCTTTCGTAAAACTAGGTCCCCGACCCTAAATCTTCTTTCCTTCACTCATGAGTTATAGTATCGGGTCACTCTCTATTGATATGCGGCGACTCTAACTCGGGGACTTTCTCTGACCTCTTCTAGTAAGTTGAGGCTTAGCTGCATCAGACCATCGTTCTCTTCTTCATTGTAGAGCTCGGTTCGGTAGGTCGGCATTCCGATTTTGATCGGGACAACCACCTCGGCTCTGTAAGCTAGCGAGAACGGGGTCTCTCCTATGGTTGTGTGAGACGTCGCCTCGTACGCCCATAATACATGGGGTAGCTAATCTACCCACGCGCCTTTGCAGCGCTTGAGCTTCTTCTTCAAGTGACCCTTAATTATCTTGTTCACGGCCTCTACTTGGTAGTTGGCCTGAGGGTGATGGGGCGAGGAGAAAGCGTGTCACAGTCCTAGATCGGTGCAGATTTTTTCAAGGTGAGCATTGTCGAACTATTTGCCGTTTTTGGGGACGATCGTGTGCAGGACACTAAATCGGCAAACAATTGACTTCCAGATGAAGCCAAATGTTTTTCTCTCTGTGATCTTGGTGGGGGGTTCGGCCTCTGCCCATTTGGTGAAGTAGTCCACCGCCACGATGGCATACTTTGCATGTCCCCGACCCTGGGGCAAAGGTCCTATGATGTCGACCCCCAATTGTGTGTAGGGCCAGGGGCCGCTCATTGGCCTGACCTCCTCTAGTGGCTATCTCGGAATCGGGGCGAACCTCTAGCAGCGGTCACATTTCTTTTCAAGCTCGTGGGAGTCCTTCTGTATGGTCGGCCAATAGTACCCCTGTCGAAGGGCCTTGTGAGCCCGTGCTCGGCTTCCAGAATGGTTCTTGCACACACCTTGATGGATCTCGCTGAGGATGTATTGGGCCTCAACTGGGCTTAAGCACCTCAGACTAGGGGAAGAAAAGCCCCTCTTGTATAGTGTGTCACCGATCATTGTGTATTTGGCCGCCCGGTATCGCAATCATTGCGCCTCTGCCTTGTCCTCGGGCAATTCCCCATGTCCCAAGTACTGGATGATCGGGTCCATCCAGGTCGGGTTTACCTGCACCGGCATGCACTCTAGTGTTTCCTTCTCGAGAATGCTTCGCTCCCGCAAAAACTCGACCGGGACCGTCCTCGGAAGCTCGTTGTCGCCTGCGGATGCGAGCTTTGCCAGCAAGTCGGCGTTGTTATTTTCCATCCTGGGTACTTATGCGATCTCGAAATACTCGAATTGTTCAACAAGATCTCGCACTCTGCTCAAATGGGACATCATTCTCGTGCCTTTAGCCTGATGCTCAATAGTAACTTAGCCGACGACGAGCTGGGTGTCGTTGTAAACCTTAACTCTCTTAGCCTCTAGTGCTTTGGCTAAGCGCAGCCCGTACTCGGCCTCATTGTTGAACACTCGAAAGCCGAAGCGTAGGGCGTATTCCACCTTGTCGCCCTCTAGGGAGACATGACCAAGCCTATCCCGCTCCCTTGGTCATTAGAAGACCCATCCATGTGAAGCGTCCAGGTCAGCTCGGCGGACCCTTCAAATGTGTCGAGCTTTGGGACATGCTTGGTGAGTGGATTTGTGAGCTCCCCGATGAAGTCTGTGGCTGCTTGCCCCTTGATCGTCGTGCGAAGCTGAAATCATACATTGAACTCTCCGAGCTCAATCGCCCACTTCGTCAATCGGCCTAACGTCCTTGGCTTCTAGAGGACTTGCTTCAGGGATTGGTCCATCAGGACCTATATGGAATGTGCCTGGAAATACGGCCTCAGACGGCTGGGCGAGGTGATCCGTGATAAGGCCAATTTCTCGATGTTGGGTTACCGGGTATCAGTGTCAAGCAACGCCTTGCTGATGTAGTAGATAGGCCTTTGAATGCCCTCATCGTCTCTGACCAAGACAGAGCTTACGGCTAAATCTGAGACCGCGAGATACATCGATGACTCTTCCCCGTGAATTGGCTTAGACAAGAGTGGTGGTGATCCGAGGTAGTCTTTTAAGTGTTGGAAGGCTCGCTCACATTTGTCCGTCCACTCACCCCTCTGGCAACCCCTCAATTGCTTGAAGAAAGGCAGGCATTTGTCGGTCGCCCTTGAGATGAATCAGCTTAAAGCCGCGATATGTCCTGTGAGGCACTGAATTTCTTTGATCGATATTGGGGAGCTCATATCGAGCAAAGATCAGATCTTCTTGGGGTTCGCCTCTATCCCTCACCGAGTGACCATGAACCCGAGGAATTTGCTCAAGCCGACGCCGAAGGCGCATTTGCTCAGGTTGAGCTTCATCTGATATTGAAGCTTCATCTGATAGTGGCAAACATGCCTTGTAGGTCGGCGATGTGGTCTGATGGGGTAACGCTCTTGATGATCATGTCATTAACATAGACTTCCATAGTGCAGCTGATCTCGCCTACAAACATGCGATTTACAAGCCTTTTATACGTTACCCAACATTTTCAACCGGAAGGGCATGGCCTTGTAACAGTACAAACTTTGGTCCATTACGAAAGTCGTCTTCTCCTCGTCAGGCGGGTGCATTCAAATCTAATTGTACCCGGAGTACACGTCCATGAAGTTGAGCAAGGCAAAGCCTGACGTTACGTCGACCAGTTGGTCAATGCGTGGAAGGGGGAAGTTGTCCTTTGGGCATGCTTTGTTGAGGTCAGTATAATCCACACAGACCCTCCACTTTCTGCTTGCCTTCTTCACGAGCACGACATTAGCGATCCAGCTCGGGTAGCTAACCTCCTTGACTATTTCTGCAGCAAGAGTTTCTCGACCTCTTCAGTACACGATGGCCGCATTTCTCTCCGCGTTGAAGGGCTGGCGTTTCTGTCGCATCGGCTTGTGGTATGGATCGACGCTGAGGCGATGCACTACGATGCTCGGATCAATCCCCGGCAAGTCTTGGTGGGACCAGGCAAATACATCGGCGTGCTCTCGCAAGAACTCGGTCAACTACATCTGGAGCTCGGGGCTGAGTTGAGAGCCGATGTGCATGACTCTCATAAGGTCACGACCGTTAATCTGGACCGGGAGGAGCTCTTTAGCAACACCCCGCTCTTGGAATTCCTCGCGGGGGTCGACGGAGGTGTCTCAGACAATTGTCAATACCTGTGTCTTGCCCCGCAGGGCCATCTCATAGCAACGCCAAACCTCCTTTTGGTCCCACTTCACTGTGCCAACACCCCCCACCCCCCCCCCCCCCCCCCCCCCCCAAAAAAAAAAAAATAAATAAATAAATAAATAAATAAATAAAATCTGCGGGGAACTTTCATGGCCAAGTGGTATATGGATATCACAGCCTTTAGAGCTCGGAGGGAAGGTCAGCCGAGGATCGCATTGTAGACGGAGGGCGCATCCACGATCAGGAAGTCCGCCATAATGAGGACTTTGTGTGAAACCTTGCCCGTAGTCACCGGGAGAGTTATGCTTCCCTCGGGCATGACAACCTCACCCGCGAACCCGAGGAGAGGCATTTTCACATGTCGGAGCATGTCCCTGTCAATGTTCATTTTGTCGAACGCGAACGCATAAAGGATGTAGGACGAGCTCCCCGTGTCAATCATCATCCGAAATATCCTCTGATTGGCGACCACCCGAGCTACTACCAGGGAGTCGTCATGAGGGTAGACCACCCCCTCTCGCGTCTTCCTCGGTGAAAGTGATGGGCGCCGAGGCGATCTTCGGTGCCTTGTTCGGTCGTTCGGCAAGGTTGATGGAGTTCACGACCTCGCCTTGCTGCGTCCCCCGAGCATAGGCTTTTTAAGCGTTAGCTGAGTCGCCCCCGGCGGGTTCGCCAAGATTGTGCGGATTTCTCCTATTGGGTCGTTGTTGATTTTCTCTTTTTGCTGCTCGGGTCAAGGTGTCATTCTTTCCCCGTCATGGCGTCGAGCGACATATTCGCGGAGGTGGCCATCTCGGATGAGCTTCTTAATTCTCTTTGAGGTCGAAGCATTCTGTCGTATTGTGGTCGTGATCCTTATGGAACAGGCAGTACTTGGATCTGCTCCGCATGTTTGGGTCGGTTCTTAATTTCCCCGGTCATTTGAGCATGTTCCAATCCTTCACTGCGACAAACACCTGCTCGACTAGCTGTTCTGCGTCGTGTACCGGTTGAAATGGCTGATCAGCGGCCTAGGCAGCTGAGGGACGTTGGCTTTGGTGGGCAAGCTGTAAGTGTTCTTTCAGTGCTTCTTCCCGGGAGCTTCACTATTTTCCTCCTTCCTCCTCTTTGAGGAACTGGCGTCATCCTTGTGGTTGCTAACCAGTCCCTCGGTGTTTATGTGCTTCTAGGCTTAGTTGAGGAGCTCGGATACAGTGGCTGGAGGCTTTTTGCCGACCAACCAGAGGAACTCTCCCTGTCGTAGCTCGGCTATCATTGCGTGGAAGGTCACCTCCTCAGTTAGGGCCTTCATCTGAATAACATCGGCGTTGAATCAGGCCAGATAGTTCTTCAAGGACTCGTCCTCCCTTTGACGGATCGACCTGAGATGGGTAAAGTGTTTCTGGGTTTCCGCGCTACTGATAAACTGCATTGTGAAAGCGCGACCGAGCTGCGTGAAGGAACTAATGGATCCTGGTTTCAGGTTCCAGAATTAGAGTTGTGCTGCACCGGTGAGGGTCAAGGGGAAGGCTTTACACATGATGGGCCTACTGGCGCCCTGAAGATCCATCTAGGTGCGGAAAGATTCGAAGTGTTCAGCGGGGTCCCCCACTCCCGTATAAGGCATCAGGTGTTGGGGCATTTTGAGCCCCTCCGCCCATGGTTCGGTCTGGATGTCGTCGGTGAATGGAACCCTGTTTGCTCAAAAAGGGCACCGACCGAGGCGGATCCTCGGTGCTATTGTGTGTGCTGCATGCTGTCAAGCTTCTCTTGGAGCTCGTGAATCTGCGCCTCCCAAGGGGCTTGGCTCTCAGCCACATGCTCAGGGGTCTTCATCGTCCGGGCTTGGCGCCTTTTTTCCAATGTATGGCGGAGGTCGGTCACAGCTAGCGTAGTCATTGGCTGGGTCCCACTGGGGCAGCCTTGCTAGTTCGATCGCTTTCGTCGGGTTCCCACTCACGACCTGGCATGGGAACGCGGAGCGAGGGTTGTTGGACCCAGCCTTTCAAGAAAGTGGTGAGGTAACACATCTGATCCTCGAGGGTGGAAAGGCGGCCTACGTGGGGGCGAGATCGCTGGCGGTGGAACCCTTAATGGGACTGAAGCGGAGACACCACTTGCATGGCAGGTGAGTGGGCCACCTCATCCAGCTCGAGCTCAGAGATGGACGATCCTGCTGCCGCGTGGGCCTTGCCCTTGTTCTTTCGTCCTCCGCCCATCTAGGCGAAACGGATGGTAAAACATGAGGTAGAACACAAAGTAAGTGCCGCCTTGACATTGGGTGAGAACACAACTTAATGTCGTTCCCACAGACAGCACCAACTGTTGCCGCGTGCATCTGGGCAACTGTCACGGCGGCCGAGCTTCGCTGTGAGGGGACAAAACCGACATTGCTGACCGTGCTTTGTCAGTTAGATGACCTGCTGAGGGAGAGGAAGAAAGGAACCAAGTAAAAGGAGGGCCAAGGTCCGTTCTTTAGCCCTTTAATTTGAGAGTTGGACGGGCAGCAATTCAGCTAGAGGGAAGAATAGTGCGTACCTTCCCTCACATACAGGTTGGTATTTTATAGGTGGGAGTGTCCACTAACTCCCTAGCCCAATGGGACAAGGCAGGTGGCATGGCGCGTCAAGTCATTGGAAGTCATTCATGGTCAGGGGTGCCATGCCCCTACCCCTCTATACATTTATGGGGGTATGTGCAGGCGCCACGCCGTCAGTGGCTTACGTTAACTAGGTGAGGTCGGGTCCACCCACCGAGATCTTCCAGTGCGAGACCAGCCCGATGTCCCGTTCCATGAGAGCTCTCTGCCTTGTAAGCATCCGTCTCTATTTTAAGTGCCGAGACAGAGGTCGGCACCGACCTTCGGCCAAGAGTCAAGCAGGTCGGGTACTCGGGCATACCTGTCCGTGGCGGTCGCACATATGGTCAAGGAGGCCTGCTCGAGCTCAGCCTTCTTACGTCGTCCCTCTTAGCTCAGCTCGGCGTATTCCCCCACAACAAAGAGAAAGCACAAATATAAGCTTGATCCAAAACTTCGGCAGCCCCCGAGAAGTTTTCCACGGTAGAAGTTCAATCCCCACTTTTCCCCGTGGTGTGGTCCACTTGAGCTTTACATCATGCCCTAACATGATATGAAAAATTGGATGGGCGGCATGGATAAAAAAACACATATCATGGTGGGGCCCACATAGTTTGACCAGTGCCAACCCATAGTGAGCTCGGTACTGGAGGGATCGCTGTCCAATCGGAGTAATCCTGAGGATCTGATGGCTTTCTCACGGACATCTCGGTGGGCACTGAAATTCCAAGTGAGCCCGGGTACAGGGATCTCACCCACCGTGAGAAACAGTGACCCTTCCAGCAGCCGTGTCCGTGGTCCATCCATTTTGCTAGCTCATTTAAGGGTATGAACCAAAAAATGTGGCAGCCCTAAATCTTAGGTGGACCATGCCACAAGCAACGGTGGTGATTTAACCCTCATTGTTGAAAACTTTTTCAAGGCTCACTATAATATTTATTTGCCAGCCAACCAATTGATTAGGTCAGACGTCCAGGGACAAGGGAAGCTTGATCCAGAACTTTTGTGACCCTCAACAAGTTTTTAACCAAGGTCCTTCAATCATCACTTCTGATCCAAAACTTGTGGCCTCCGGGGAGTTTTTAATGGTGGTTGTTCAATCATCTTTGTTTCTTTTGTGTGGTCAATTTATATATAGCCACAATTTAAATCAACAAGTAAGATGACACCATGTGTCGGCACACTCATATGAAAGCTAAGGAACAAATACACTCATAACCGAAAAATCCTTGCAAATGTACACATGACCAAAAGTCTAAATGCAATCATCTGCCTTACAACAAGCGCAAGGCATGACTCACTTGAAATAGATAGAGAAAGTGCTAAAAAATGTACACATGACAAAACTCTAAATGCAAGCAAGGTACACTCACTTGCAATGTATAGAGAAAACCTTATCATAGAATTGTCATAATTGGAATCTTACTTAATTGTGATGCAAGTACTCATATTTTGAGAAAGAGTTGCATTAATAAGGCATACATGACACCCATAGCTACGAAACCGGACTCAAAAAGGGGGAAGCAATCCGAAGGTTGAGACACTGCTCTTTACAGTAGCATAATACCTCAAGGAATCCAAATTCTAATAAAGCATGTCGCAATAAATTAAGCCAACAACCCAATCAAAGGAATACTTGCAAAAGGAACGGAGTCTACTTGCAGAAGCTATTATCTTAAGGCCCCATGTCAACATAATCACACAACCTTTTCTAGCTAAACTCTGCCTACGTTCCTCATGGACGCCTATCTCAATCAGCTTTGCTTTAAATATCTTCACTTTTATCTAAGTACTATATATATATATATATATATATATATATATATATATATATATATATATATATATATATATATATATTTTGCAGCAAGCTGAGAGTGTTTAGTGTAGCCTTAGTTTAGTTTTCACTTCTTTCCAGTATCATTGCAGTAAACCAGTTAGTTTAGGTTACATATTCATGATCTCATCGTGAGATCTCCAAAATCCCATATGAAGTCCATACTTAGTGATTTTGGGTTATGTCCCAATGACCAAATACCATGACCATATGAATTTTTGTATGACTGTTTCACGACAGTTCAGGCTTGGAAGACCGTCAACACCACAATTGTTTCGCCAGTTTGAATAATCATTATTTTATTTGTCGAATGTACTTCACTTATATCTAAATTAATCAAATTGACATATGGCTTTTTATTTTAGTTTTCGTTTATATTATTTTTATTGAAGAAAGTAACAAAGTCATCACTGTAGTATAAAAAGTTATTGTTTCCAAGGTAAAAATAATTTATCCAAATGACTAACCCTATACTTCACAAATCGTCTAATCACCTTGTCAATTAGTGGCTGAATGGACAACCAATCTTAAAAAATTCATTCTTAACTTGTTTATTTCAATGCATGGGGTCATAAGGCGATCGGTTCAATTTTGGTCAAATACAATTTTAGCACATTCGGCATTTATATACTCACATACGAATGACTAAAATTGGATCATTCATTACATGTATGGCCGTATTGTTGGGATTGTCCCATATCGGCTAGGTTGGATGATGAAATGAGCTTTATATGTCCTAGGGTCACTCCGCCGAATAGGTTAGCCTTTTGAGTGTGACACAACTAGTATCAGAGCGAAGATTATCCGTCCAAAGTCTATAGCAAGGGGGGTATGTTGAGACCAAGTTCCGAGAACCCTATAATCACCACACTCAGGCCTAGGTCCCACAAGCGAGTGAGATATACCGAGATCAAAGTTCCGAGAACCCCAGGGCCCAGATCCACTGTGGGAGGGGAGTTGTTAGGATTATCCCACATCAGCTAAGTTGGACGATGAAAGGAGCTTCATATATCCTGGAGTCACTCCACCTAATAGGTTATCCTTTGGTGTGTGACACAACTTGTATGCCTGAATTGAATGGCAATATGGTCAACTTAAGATTTGGATTTATCTATTTTTTACCAGCCTAAAAATGATTTAGCAAATTGGAATTCTGCGTGGATAAAATACATGCATTAGGGCAAGCCTACTGTTTGGATAAAGGGTAGAAGTGTAGCTCGCCATCCAGTGGCATAAACTACCTGGATTTTTGTTCGGGATTATGTTCTACCATGCATATGGCGTGGGCCAAAGATCACTTCATTCAATGATCCAAAACTTACAGAAACACGGTTTAAAACAGCTTAGGCTAGCTGTTCACATTTCTCGTAAAATGATTATAGTCATTAGAATGGTCGGATTTGTGACTCTTGGCTTTTCCTTGCCTTTATCGGGATGGTATTTGCATAGCCCAAGCTTGAGATCAGGTTCGATATTTCCTGCCCAAGCCCAACTCAATGTCGGGTTGGTCACGAGTCGGCCGGGTTAAACCCGCCCAACTTTCAACCCTACCCAGTATCATATAATTCTCATGTGTATAGGTAACGGGAGCTTTTAGAACCCTCTCGTGTGTATGGGTAACGGGAGCTTTGAGAACCGCAATGCAACACCGGTTTACGTGTGCGTAAAACATCCAAGCTCTGCGAGGCCCAAAATGTTGTATGGATAAAATCTAGTCCGTTCATCAGGCAATAAAACCTATTTTCACCATAAACAAAAATAAAAATAAAAATAAAAAATAGAAGATCTTATATTGATGAAATGAATGTGAAATATGCAAAATTGTGCCTGAATGTCCATGCGATGTGACCCACTCGAGTTTTCTATAAGGCTGGTTTTTTGTATCTTCACTTGAGACAAAACCTAATGTTGGCATCCAATCCCCACAGTTCTTGTTGTGGCGTAAATGAGTAGTCTATGTAGGTTAATTTTTTGTCCCTTGGCCTAGCAATTAGCATCGAGGAGGTCGCCTGATAGAAGCTTTCAATGGTGAATGTCACAGTCCCTACTGTTTTCTGTAGTGGGGTCCACTTGAGATTTGATTCTACCTCATTCTTTTACTCATGTCTTAAAATGATCTATTCAAATGCATGGACGGTGTAGATACAACACATACATCATGCTAAGGCCCACAGACCATGGTCACGTCACTTCATGCACATTTAATTTTTTTTATTATGTAAGTGTCTATTCATTGTTTAATTACTAGACTGGTTGATTTTGAATTAGGTCCCTCTATTTATATAGCACTTTAGAGGATTGGCAAGAGGTGATTCCAAGGGAAATGTATAATCACAGGTGGACTCCACAACGTCATACAAGGGCCATATCAAGAATCACCAGCACGAGAGGGAAGGACATTCAAAGGTCGGCTCAACATCATAAAACGTCCATTTGAATGATCAGACCTTTTCTAATACAAGTCAGATGAGTAGAGGATCATTCATAGTCTTTCAGAGAGAGAACCAAAAGTAGACGACATTCGACACATGGTCTACATCATATCAGCGATAGAACATCTACTACTGTGATCCAACGTAGATCATCTACTTTCTTCTTCAAGGCTTCTCTACCTCCATTTCTCTCTTCTTGAATAACTTCCACATGCAGATGCGGGCATCCTAAGGAATCCACCAGACAGGACCAAAAGATGACCAGGACCAGGGGTGCAAAATTGTAATATTCATTGTGAATGGAGGGGACACCAATTTTCATTCTTAGTACAGAATGCTCTTTAATTTCAACAAGGCTTCAAAAAAAATAAAAAAATAAAAAAAACAAAAAAAACCACCACCACTGGCTTTCACTCAAAATGAATCTTTAACCATCTACCATCCGTTTCACAATCCATTCCAATTGGCCCCACGTCCATGATTTGGTGTACTGCTGATCAGAAAGATCCAACCACGGAAAGACCCCATCACGAACAGATCAACACTGGCATCGGGTGTGAAGTTCCTCAGAATCCAAGACCTTCGCCCACTTTCAGATGGCAGCCTCCTCTGCACTTATGTTTCGTCGAAGCCTAGGATTGCTGTCCCAAGTTTTAGGCAGAAGGGCCAGCAAACATGCCCCCGATGTCGCTTCAGGAATGCTACTCACAGCCTCATGTTCACAAGAACCAAACATGAGCACACACTTGACTGGTCATATCATATCATACATACAACCTACCTGATGAATCTCAACATGGCCCATTTGTTGGAATCCAGCCTGTTACGTGAGCAGCCATGCAGCTAGAGACTCAAACTGTGACTGACACATGCAAATAGACTGGTTACAAGCATGGTATTGATGTAAACCTCCTCTTCCAACAGAAAACAGGCCAATAAATGCCTAGGCATAATAGGTCACTATAGTACCGAAACCCTAAGAAAATATCCTCTCGCCCCTTCCACCCTATGAACAAAATATAATAAAAGGTTCCAACCTAGAAGAAAAGAGAGACCACAAAAGCCCCATGCCTTTCTACATAAGCAACATTGGGAGGGACCAAAACACCTGAGATCACACACAAACATTGGGTTGGGGGGGGAGTAAAGCAAAGCTGCATAATCATAGAAGACAAGCACATTAGCTGAGAAAAAAATTCCACACTAGTTCAAGCAACCATCCGGTGCCTGTTTGGCGTCTTATGGAGGGTCCTTAATAAATACTCAGTTTCAGAATGGAAAACAAAATGAGAGAGATTGGAAGGCATGAAAAAAATAGATGGATCATGGTTAGTGTTTTGCGAAAAGCATTGTTTCTTGAATTCTAGTTTGTATAAATGACACGTTCTACAAGAACCTGTCAAGATAACATAAGTGAATCCTTTATCTGACCCCACACTATCATTTTCTTCAAAAAAAAAAAAAAACTGAGATAGTTCATTTTCTTCCATACTTTTTCCCATTTTCAATTCAACTCTATGGACTTGCTAATTAGAGAAGCGCAGACCATATGTTTCCCAATACCTGATGTTGTATCCAGAGTCCAAGAGAAAAAGATATGATATAACAGTCCTAATGTTATGCATAGTCAAAGACAGGATTCTAGGGGATTAGTGATGACTCATGAACATGATCAATGCTGGTATAGAGCAGTTTGTAAATTAGACTCTCATTAGTCACATGAGTTCGTGGATATTTGACTCTCATCAGTCAAAGGAGTCTTGCAGCATTCATAATCTGCAGTTGGATGAGACTCTCGTGTTGCTCATCAGATGAGAAGTCGCTTGCTAGATATCCAATAAGAGTGAAGCACGTAGGTAGTGTCTTTAGAAGCCTTTAGAAGTCTTGAGTTGCATGTATATGGCCATGCTTCTATTGTCTTGTATTTGTTATAGAGAGAGTATCAGTTTGTTCTTCTTTTATTCTATTATTACCTGTGGTGTGGCATGTGCAACACACATGGAAATTGAGGACAGGAGGAGTGCTTAGAATTTTGCAGGTAAAATAAAAACCTTTCGTGGGCTTTTGTGGGTGAAATCTAGGCTGTCCAACGGACTATAGCCATATTCCTAAAATAACCTTTAATTTTACTTCAAGTGGTCATAATGTCCAAAGTAGTCAAGGTTCTTCATCAAAGAATCAAGGAAAACTAAATGCAGGGGCAAAAATGTCTAGACCTAGTGGTGTTACATATAGTAGAGATTATCTTTGCTCATCTTATCACTGCACTCCAATCTTTCAAGCCGTGAACATTGGACTTGATGATCCTGTTTGGTATGTCAATGCATCAACCTCATGATCATGAATCAGGCCTTACAAAAGTGGCAGATACCTAATTTTCTTTGTTGACCAATAACTATGTCATATGCAAATGAATCACTGGGTAATAAAATTGTAAATTATTAGAAGAAGAAATAACGAATATCGTTAATCACAAATTCCCTTTCCCATCATAGGAATGGAGCTTTAATCAACAAAAGATGAGAAAACCACAAAAAATGTTAAAAAACCAACAATGACCATTTAAGAACCACATAAAAGAACAATGCTGATATTGCATTCTGGACCTCAGTAGGTTAGGTCATCTTCAATTCTTTTGAGAATTACAGATAGATAACGCAGATTTTCTATCGCATCATTGGCCCAGAAACAGTTAAGCCTATTGAGAACCAAACAAAAAAAAGGCATCTCAGTCTATATTCCCCATGAGTTTCTTCACTAGTAATCAAAGTGCAAGGATAACAATAGAAGGTTGTACATCATAGATGCTTCATCCATACTAGGGAGTCAAATTTCGTGAAAAGAAAGAAATAAAGAAAGATAGAAACTGAAAATGTTAAAAACCAATAATGACCATTTAAGAACCACAAAAAAGAACAATGCTGAAATTGCGTTCTGGACCTCAGTAGGTTAAGTCATCTTCAATCCTTTTGGGAATTACAGATAGATAACGCAGATTTACTATAGCATCATTGACCCAGAAACAGTAAGCCAATTGAGAACCCCAAAAAAAAGGCATCTCAGTCTATATTCCCCAGGAGTTTCTTCACTAGTAATCAAAGTGCAAGGATAACAATAGAAGGTTGTAAATCATAGATGCTTCATTCAAGCTAGCAGTCAAATTTTGTGAAAAGAAACAAACTGAAATGTTAAAAACCAATAATGACCATTCGAAGAATTGAAAATTGACTGGAAGGATGATATATTGGGTTACAACCCAGAAGCAATTATCAAAAAAAAAAAAAACAAAGCTAAGTTAAAGAAAATCTAGAAATATATGATATCAATAGGACTGATGTACGCCATATTCTTCATGATGCTTGAACATGAAGCATCCCAAAATCATTGCCTCAGGAAACAAAGATCAGAATGACTCAAGACATGACGAAATTAAAGAAAATCTAGAAAAACATGGAATCAATAGGACTATAATGTATGCCATATTCTTCATGATGCTTGAACATGAAGAATATCTAAATCATTGCCTCAGGAAACAAAAGATCAGATTGACTCAAGACAAGGCACTAAGGTCAATCTATGAGCTAGGGACTGTCACTGTAATCATCATTATCCCAGTAATTCAGGGATGGGAATTTATAAAATATAAATAGAAAACTATATAGGAATGAGTTTATGTAAGGGCTTTCTCAATGTCATCAAAATTTTGAGAAAATTGTGTGTTGGTTCTATAAACTGTTCAGAGTCAGCAACATTTCCTGATTTGCAATTAAGTACTGTTCCAATTGTTAGTTTATAAGCAACTTCCTTGCACAGTCTATGTTCGCAACAACAAAGAATTTGCAATAAGATTCCACCAGGTTTTTTCAATCGTTTGTTTATTCATGCGTACTTGTTCTGTACAGACAACATTTCACAATAACAATAAAACTTAATGGTATCAGGTTCGCAACAACAAAGAATTTGCAAGAAGATTCCACCAGGTTTTTTCAATCGTGTGTTTATTAATGTGTACTTGTCCTGTACAGACAACATTTCACAATAACAACAAAACTTAATTGTATCAGGTTCTGCGTCAACTGCATGTGTTAGTTTCCTGATTTACAATTAAGTGATGCTCCAATGGTTAGTTTATAAGAAAATTCCTTGCGCAGTCTTTGTTGGCAACAACAAAGAATTTGCAATAAGATTCCAGCAAGTTTTTTCAATCGTGTATTTATTCAAGTGTACTTGTCCTGCACAGACAACATTTCACAATAACAATAAAACTTAATTGTATCGGGTTCTGCGTCAAGTGCATGTGTAACTCTATGTAGAACAACACGTAAAAGATATGAATGGTTTACATTCCAAAAGCCTCCAAAAACATTAGAATTCCATCTCCCTTGGAATAAGAATGTAAATGCAATTTGAATCTATGAGAAAAACTTTGATGCTCTGGCAAAATGACCATATGCGTACATTCTGCGATAATACTTAATACACATAACATATCATTATCATCTTGTAAGCTATATCAAAACTAATTGGGGTCAGCTACACATCTTGTTCCACTATTCACTATATCAGGGACCATATCATCAGTTAAACCATAGGTCATCAACTCTCATCCAACTCCACCCACATCCTCTTCGACCTTCCCTTGCCCTTTTAGAACCCTTCAACTTGTACCCACTCTATCCATTATGGCCAAACCATTTAAGACTACTTTCACTCATCTTATTACCTGTTGGTGCTGCTCCTAAGTTCCTGCAAATGTATTCAATTGTAATTCATCCTTCTCTTGCCACTCATCCACACTTCAGCTAAGCTCATCCTATTAACATGTTCCTTGTCTGCCAACATGAGAATTAAACCAAACAGTTGATGAAGTCGACTCAATGGTTATCAAATACAACCAGGAAATATAGGATATTTTCAATCTGCTAACTTCTCCATTTTGTGAGGATCCCGAATAGCATCCTAATACCTGTTGCTCCAGAAGGAAAGCCAAGATGATTAGAAGCTTTACCTTTTTCAACACATCTAATCCACAAAATCATGGACGGTTGGTTGACAGCTGCCACCCCAATTATAGTAGATCAATGATAATCATTCTTACATATATATATATATATATATATATATATATATATATATATATATATATATATATATATATATATTGACGAGTGATCAATGACAGTCATGAAACACCCAATCTTACAAATATTGAATCAAAACAGAACGAAAATGAAGAAATACAAAGACAATCAAAATGACACAAAAAGGAAAATTAAAACCACCAAAATCTATGAATATAATCCAATTTAACAAACTATTGTGGTACTAAGTGCATATTACGTCATGATCAAGGTGAATGTATGTAATTTGTTGAACCATCTACATGTGATAAGGTGGTGGTTAGGAGCATTGGATACATTGGAAACAAAAGCTGTTTTCAAAAAAATGCTAGTTTTCCCTCGTTTAAAAATAGCTACGGAAATCATTCCATCTCCAAGGTCTAACTCATAAAACATGGATATCTATTTCTTGCAAAGAAAAAAAAAATCGTATTGAACGGCTATTCCAAGCAATTTTGTCAAAATCATTATCGTATCACAAATCGTAATGGGGGTCGAATCATGTCAAATCGCAAATTGTAAGATTTTTTTTTTTTTTTTTTTGTATCATTTTCTTAAAAATATGAAGAACATAAACAAATAAGAAAAAAATAAAAACTTGCAATCATCCTTTTGCCATCAATATGCACCAATTAATACCATGTCATGATAGTGTTAAAGGATTCTCATCCTTTTTATTATTGCCTTTCAATAAATTTTCCTTAAAGAACATACAAGGATCCTTGAATTATTTATGTTCCTTTTTTCTTTTCTTTTTTTTTGAGAGAGATTTAATTATTTATGTTCTTGTTACCTTTCTTGAATATAGAATCACATTGGAAAAGCGGCATTTAATTATGTAGACAGACTAAAAACATATTTCAGGCCACTTCTCTGTTCGCTCCTTTTACAGCATTTTGTCGGCATCGGACGATCCTTCCGCCCACAATTTCTGATTTTTGAAGTATGGTGCTCCCCCTAAGGTATCTACTTTTGTCTAGTTGGCGGGTAGGAATAGGATTTTCACCATCAATAACCTTCAAAAGCGTGGGCAGTGTTTGAAATATCGGTATCGTGTTACATATCGCACCCTAGGGATAAAGATACGTATCAGTTATCGCATGGGATATATCGTTTGTATCGGGTAGTTTATCGCACTTTTTTGGAAACATGGGGAAACATTGGGAAAATGGTTGAATTTGTCAATGAAACTTCAGGGATTGTTAAAAAAAAGTCCTTAATACACACTTTTAAATCATAGCATCTCAAAAAAGAAGTGCACATAATAGGTTTCCTTTGTATAGGGTCCTAAGATATGCGTTGTCTAACTGAACTAATGCAACTATATTCAAATTGAATGCATACATTTAAAGTGTATTTGATGATCATTTCATCAAAAACTCCTAAATACTTTGACATTAGTCTCAATAGACAGCTGGTTGAAGAAAATTTCTAAAAAACTAATATTTTCTTAATTTTTAATTAAAAATGATATTTATTTTCCGAAAATTGACAAGGACTAAACAAATCAGTAGATCAGTTCTCATACATGCTTCATTTCATGTTTGGAGTGGAACAATGCAAGCAATTTGGAAGAAATTCGGGAAATTGGGGAAATCGGACTACCTACACTCAAATTTCGAAATTAGAGTGTATGTGATGATCATTTCATCAAATACTCCTAAATATTTCGAAATTAGTCTCAATTGACAACTGATTGAAGGAAAATTTCAAAAAAAATCAAGAACATGAAGAACCAATGGATATCGAAATCAATGGTCCAACTCCATGATTTTTTATGCAAAACATGAAGAACCAATGGATTTTTAACCCTTTGACACTGATTTAACATAATTTCAACAAAAAAAAGGCATTGGAGATTGAAAATGCTCACCGGATCGAACATGTGGGATACATTGCACTACCTGTGCATTTTGTACCGCACAGGTGGGATACAAGATATATCGTGGGATATATCGGCCAATATCGTCGATATTTAAAACATTAAGCATGGGATTGTGCTTCCTAATGTCTGTCGCTAGTGTATGAGGCAGGAGAGTCTGTGGACCACCACTTCATCCTTCTTTTGCGATGAATATATGGGAGAGGGTGCTTTCCACTTTTAACGTTTCTTGGTTTATGCCGGCATCTCAGCCAGCTTTCCTTGCTTCCTGGGATAAGAGTGGAATCGGTTATGAAGGTAAGGTCCTATGGCAGTTGGCTGCTATGGCCACTCTGTAGGGGATTTGGGGGGAGAGGAACAAGAGGTGCTTTGAAAACAAGCCGGAAGTGGCGGAGGTTACCTCAAGAAGAGTTATGTCTTGGGTTCAAGGAATGGGCTTCGGGTTTTAAGGATTTGGATCCTTGTGATTGATGCCCGGTTGGGCGTTTGAGCTTCTTCTTCGATGTCTCAGTCGTTTGTTTTTTGTATTCTTTTTGCCTTTTGGCAGTTTCTAATAAAATTCAGTGACCTTTCAAAATAAAAACAAAAAGTCAACATTATCACAAGTCATAAACATTCCGGAGTATATATCAGCTAATCTCTTATAAAGAACAAAATAATACCTTTCTTCTAAACGATTCTTTCTTTCTTTTTTTGGAAGTTCTTTTTCTTAATGATTCTTAAAGACCCAACCAGTTTAAAAATATAAAATGGGAGCCAAGTGAAGCTTAAAATAGATGAAAACAAGTATAATTTGAATCGTAAATTGCAATGTTTATTTTTTTTTGGTCAGTCATGCAACACACCCACCCAGTCAGTCATGCAATGCACCCACTGGTGCTGTCAGCAGCGGGAATTTCACCCTGATGGGTTTTGAGACCAAGACCTCTTGTTGAAACCCCGCAGAGTCTACCAATCGTAAATTGCAATTTGAATAGTAAGTAATAGGGTTCAAATCATAAAATCGTAGGATTCACAAGGAAAAAAGGGATTCAAGTGTGGGATTCAAATCGTTTTGCTTAAGATTTGACTCAAATCATATATCGTAAATCGTAGGATTTGGACAACACTGATTCCCAGGTTACAAAAGGCAACTCTCGCAATTTGACCTTCCAACTTTGAACATTTCCATGTATAAGTTCTATGCAAACCAAACAACATAAT
Organism: Liriodendron chinense; assembly: GCA_003013855.2. Taxonomy (NCBI): domain Eukaryota; kingdom Viridiplantae; phylum Streptophyta; class Magnoliopsida; order Magnoliales; family Magnoliaceae; genus Liriodendron; species Liriodendron chinense. The sequence continues at coordinate 1,796,796 of PVNU02001090.1, read as the reverse complement.
TATTGTTGGAATCCACATATTTCAATTTCCAGATGCTTCCATGTCCATGTTTTGGTCACTCTATCAAAGCGCCCTTAAGTATTACATACACAACAGGGGAGAAACAGGCCCTATCCGCATCGTAATGCCCTAAATAGGTCGAAATGGACAAGTCTCTGTTGTATTCATATTTCTGGTGGGTAGAGTAACAGTTACAGTCTTAGCAGACATTGAGTCAACTTGGACAAACTTACTTTAGTTTAAACAAACCAACAATCGAATCCACCATCATCATGTTGCCTAGCTGCAGGGTTCCTCCCTCTTTTGGCAAGAATGCATCTAGCCACTCGAAGACTAAAGATGCATCTGAAATTTTCGAGCACATGAGCTAACTGTTATAGGTATATCCAACTAGAAGGCAAACAGGTTGATGTATTGGAAACTCTTATGTTCAGAACATATGAAACCAGAAAACAACAGACAGCCGCAAAGCAAGCCTACTGCAAATACCAAGACAAAAGAAGCTACCTAAAAAAGAATTCTCACTAGGTTTCTACATCATTAACATTCCTCTTCTACATACCTTATGATAGCCTCCCATCAGCAAAACATACAAAACAGGAATAAAGGTAAACCCCACAATCTGCCTGATCAGAATTGTGGAACTCAAAAGGTTGACAAAATTGATCAATGGGGCCACATGATGAAGAGAGGCTGGACTGTTTTCTGAAATAAGCAAGTAGTTTAATTCATCTACAACTTAATCGGGTCAAAATCATTTAAAATAACATGTGGACCTAGTTTGGATAGGAAGTAATGCAGTTATAGTTTTTTCATTATGTTTTGTTACAAGATAGCCGTGTGATACACACACACACACAGTGCGCAGTCAACAGTTTGCCTTTCCTTATTTCCTGCAACTGGAAATCTGAGGTGAGACTCCTATTCCAGCACACTTCCAAAACATGAGCTTTATTGTTGATTCTCACTATAATTAGGGAACCTAGTGGAACATTGGTGGAAATTCCCACAACAATCCTAGGAAAACATGCATTTATTGATCAGGAATACATGTTTTTTTTAAGAAATGCATGATTATCAATTAAAAAAAGGCAACATGAATGTGGGTTCTCTAAAACAATTAACACAAAGTGGCAGTGCATGTTTTTAAAAACAATTGCACCATTCTGCAAAAAAGATCATAGATTATCATCACTGCCAGTGGATTGCAATTGGTGTATCTGCCCACACAACATCACAATGATGAAATCGCCTCATTCTGCATGACAAATAGGAAATTGTTCCGCCACTCAACTTTTGGGTTGTGGCTAGTTTAGGTCATCCTTTAACTCTTCAAAATTCCACAAGTCTCAAGAGCCATGAATATGCATTAACCATAGGTCAACCATGGTCAGCAAAGGTTTGAAATGCATTGGCCAGCCCCAATCTTCCTAGGGCCCATTGATGGCACAATAAAATTTACCAACATCATTCAGTGCATGGCTGTAAAAGTATATTTCAAAATATTTTTCCTACAAGATGGGAGGCATTAAACCATCTAATTGGCATTGAAGCGCTTGTTTTGATCTTGCTGGCAATTGATAAATGAAAAGAAAAAATCAAAACTAGCTTTCCAACATTTATGTATGTGTGTATATGCCAGCTAGCGACTTTAGTAGGGTAAACCATAATAGCATAGAGACCATGGGATGCAGGTGGATATTACTTTCGGAGTTGTGTCTAGGAATCAATTTTGAATAGCCTATAGAACACTTTCAAATGCACCATCAAGATCTACAATGGGAACTTTTTTTCAAGATTTTTCAATATTCGGTCATCAATGTAAGAACTAAAAGTCAGCAATGTGATTGATTAGTAATGAATTTGCCCCCTTCGAAGTTCATCTATAATAAACAAATGGGAGTATTTTACACGTTTATTTTAACAAAAATGAGTATTTTCCACGTTTATTTTAACTATTGGAACTGGAATTGGCAAGTTAAGCAGTTGAGATTAGCAGTAGGATTGAGCTTTTAAGTTTTAAAAAAGATGCTTATTTTAGAGGTCTTGGTGTTTACTTGGGGTTTGTGAACCCTTAGATTCTCAGTTTTGGACTCCTCTTCAAATTTTTGTTGCAGTTAGGGTGTAGATTATGCAACATCTTATTTTTATTTACCAAATCTTAGTGCTGTCTTTTTGGTATTCTTGCTGGAAAATGTTCGCATGAAGCATATTTTAGAAGACTTTTCGTTTGTATTGTTGATATGCACAAACCATTGATCTAGTAGCCAGCATCATCTTATATTGTGAAGGCCAAATATTGATGACTATACAAAGATATTGTTCTCAATCATAATCTGGGTTATCTTTCCCTAAAAAGACAAAGGAACAAAACTTGAAGCTTCAAAGCCTGCGTTAATTCAGAGAAGAAAATAGACTTTAAAGACTCAATCAATCATTGAACAACTTTTTTATCAAAGAAAGTGTATCCCTAAATTGTTTCTTTTTTGGGACTATTCTCCGCTTTCTATTTGTATGTCTGTCTGGTTTGAAGAGCATTTTGATCCATGTGGTTCAGACAACTTATGCTTAGAAAAGAACATTAAAAGATTGCTTTGCTAATTACAGTGCTCTGCCTTGGGTATTGTACAACTTATTTCGTATTCAAGCTCATGATTGTGGCGCACAGCATACCTAGATATGGTGTTTTTATGGTGTGCTTCCCTAAAACCTATCATCATTGACACTATAGAATCAATTAAACTTTGAATTTCATTGTAAGCACCCAACTCAATCAAGAGTATATCTTTTTAACAATACATCAAAGATATTAAAAATTCAGAAACTAAATGCGCAATAAATTTGTACACTATACCGTTCATTTTGAACAATGTGTGATTAATCCAGGATTTTGTAATTAATAATTGGGAGCTACTCACAATGACAGCACAACTAGGGAAAATTGCATGCCCCAAAAGGTTAAAGACCGTGTCCTTTAACACGCTGATTAGGCTGAGGTAGCAAAGTGGAGATGCCCAATATGCCTGAAAAAAATAAACTTCACAACTAATTTTCCCAAAATACAGAATCCCCAAGATGGCTAAGATCTTATATTGGGAACTAATCCAATGGAGAATAGAAGATCGAAGGGACAGTTCAGAAGACATCACCAAACAGGAAGTCATGAACAAATATCATGAATAAAAGCATGACACAAATCAACGTGAGAGAAAAACCAGTTTCACTTATAAGTTTCTGGAGAAGTGTTTTTCAGCTTGACTTACACTGATAAATTCCTGCTTTTGAATAAAGTGTACAACCTTCAACCATTTTTGAGTAATCACTTCAATGTTCAGTTCTACTATACGTTAGAACAATTTCAGCAAATACTCACGATGTAAGCAGTCTTACAGTGACTTCCTTTCTAGAAAGGTTGAGTTCTGATTCCAATCATTCCATTCCATATTCAAGAATACAAGAAATATAACTGATTGGTGACAGAGCCATGGTAGATTTTTTTATACTCCTCCCCTTGATGTTTTTCCGTAGTATAGATGTTACCTCATTAAGCTGCGCTAATTGAGATTGTAAGCTTTGCTACAAGAGGTATTGACCAGGATAGAAGAAGCCTCGCAATGTTCTGGTTATAGTTAAAGTCAATATGCATGAGGTTTGTTCGTTAGCACAGAGACCACCTCTTCCCTGGATATTCTTCTACAGCTGAGATCTCAACAAGATCTAGTATAGATATCTCGTTAAGCTAAGCTACTGTGGCACTTACACTTGTACAAGAGAGATTTACCCGGACAGAGGACGCCCGGCAATGTTACAGTTATTGTTAAAGTCATTAAGTGTGTGGACTGTACAAGCATATGGTCCACCAGGGTGATTGTAATCTGGAACGGTCCATCTTTTCTCATTCCTTTAGATAGAATATTCTGCAGTCTTAGGGTGATTATATAAATTTCTATTACGTGAGGGACATTTCGGGTTTTTTGGTTTTGACCTTAAGTGAATAAAAAGAAAAGGGGGTCGATATTCTTCTACAGCTGAGATTTCAACAAGATATAGTATAGATGTTATCTCATTAAGCTAAGTTACGGTGGCACTTATACTAGTACAAGAGAGATTGACCAGGACAAAAGAAGCCCAGCAATGTTACAGTTATTGTTAGAGTCAATGTTAAAGTCAAGTATGTGGAACCCCCCCAACCAACAACCTAGCTTCAGGTTAGTGTTTTCTACTACCAAACGGTTTTATACACTTCTCTTCTTGGAAGTACTGATTCTACTGAAAGCCCAGTAATGTTACAGTTATTGTTAGAGTCAAGTGTATGGACTATACAAGGGTAAAAGGCCTATTTTTCCCTCTTTTCTCAAGCTATAGTTGTGAAATAGCTAAGATATTTAGAACTACATTCTGCATTGAGTGCAAATTATATCTCCAACAACCTAGCTTCAGGTTAGTGTTTTCTACTACCAAATGGTTTTATACACTTCTCTTCTTGAAGTACTGAATTCCAGTCCAGTAGAACAACTGTCTCATGATTAAGCACGTTGATTGGGAACCACCCTCCCCCCACAACAAGTGATTGGGAACACTCCCACCCTCACAAAGTGTGGAGGCTAAGAGAGGGAACATCTCTCTCTCTCTCTCTCTCTCTCTCTCTCTCTCTCTCTCTCTCTCTCTCTCTACAATTTAAAGCATTGTTTGAGAAGGTGACAACTCTTAGGGCCCGTTTGGTTGCAGAACCCAAATTCTAGAGAAAATCTAGATTCCACTGTTGGAATCCAAAATTGCAGAAACTAGAATGGAACCCAGGGTTCATCCGTAACTTGCTGTTTGGTTGAAAACGGTGCAATCCAGATTCTGTTCCAACCGTTGCTTGTGGCATGGCCCACTTGGGCTTCAGATCCGCCTGAGAACCTTACCCCTGGCCTATTGTAGTCCTGCAAGACAGATGGCCAGGTTGGATGGCAAATAAACATTATAGTGGGCTCTAAGAAGTTTTTAATGGTGGACGTTCAATCAACACTGTTTTCCTGTGGTGTGGCCCACTTGAGATTTAGATCTGCCTCATTTTTTGTCCAATGCCCTTAATTGAGATTTCAAAACTAATGGACCGTGGAGATATAAAACACATACAACATAGATGTACAACGCATACATGGAGGTGGTGACGCTCACTTCCGCCTCTTTTCCCTTCCGCAGAAACCGTCGCCCACACCGTTTCCACTAATCCTGGTTCCACTCAATTTAGGTTTCCAACGGAATCCTATTTGGCTGGAACTTGCCACCAAACACACCAGTTAAAAACGGATTCTGCTAGAATCCAGATTTTAAGCTGGAAACAGGTTTCCAGATGCCAACCAAACGGGCCCTCAGAGCTTTTTTATTCTTTTAGTCTGACTTCTAAATTTGATCTTAAAGAATTTGGGAAATAGAAATTCTTAGTTTTTAGTGCTTATAAAATGATATGATGCTTTGTTTTGATTGTCAATACATGCCGCCGCTACTTCAATTCGTTGAACCACATTTAAATCCTGTGTTTCATTCTCCAAAACAGAGATCTAGCTGGAAAAGATTTTCCAGCCTTCCTTTATGCTTTGAATGAAGAAAATGAGCAAAAATTGGAAAATTTTGACAAAAGAAAATTGATAGGAGCTTTCTCATGTCCATATCGGCATATGCGAGATGACACGGGACCATATCATAGGGCCATTATGGCAACTGATTTTTTAATATGGTCCCTTCCACTCCCTTGTCACATATTGGACATGGCCAATGTAGATACTATAAAGCTGTATACGCTAATACAATAATTGCCATGGTACTTACAAGAATAAAGGGTGCATACAAGACTGCACTAACTGTCGAGGGATTGCTATGAAACTTTGTGAAAGAGTGATTGAGCACAGACTAAAAGCATGAGGCCAATGTATTAGAAAATCAGTTTCATTTCATGCCATGGAGGTCTACCACTGAAGCTATTTTCCTACTTAGACAATTGATGAAGAATTATGGAGAGAGGAGAAAGGATGTCCCCGCATGGTCTTTTATTAACTTAAAGAAAGCATAGGGTCCCAAGAGGGTTAATTTAGTGAGTGCTAGGAAAGGAGTTTCAAGAGGATACATTGATGTGATTAAGAACATGTAAGGGGGAACAGTAACGAATGTCAGGACTATTAGAGGGGAGAGAAGTCAGTTCCCAATTACTGAAGGCCTACACCAGGGTCAGCATTGAGCCCATACCTTTCCTCATTGGTTATGGATAAGTAAACAAGCGATTTGCAAGAAGAGATCCCATGATATTTTATTGTTTGCAGATGACAGCTATGAAGGAGAGCATAGCCACAGAACTAGATTACTGGAAGGGTGCTTGGAACCTAAAGGATTAAAATTAGTCAGGTAAAATAGAGTATATGGACTGCAGTTTTAGTAACAATAGAAGCAAAGACAAGGAATTAGTTAAGATCTGACAAGAAGTTTTCCAAAGAGACAACTTTCAATATCCTGGGTCAATAATTCATAAGAGTGAAGAGATTGAGAAGGATGTTGCCCATAGAGTTCAAGTTGGAAGAAATAGACATGTGCCTCCGGAATTTTATGTGATCATTGTGCACCACTCAAAACTGAAAGGGAATTATGATAGGTTCACTATAAGACCAACCATGATTTATGGGACACTGTTGGCAGGTGAGGAAAAAACTTGTTTATAGGGCAGAAATGAGGATGTTGAGACGATCAGATGAATGAGTGTAAAGACGTGGAACAATAGAATTAGAAATGAACCGAATCAATGAAACATATGAGTAGCACCAATAGGTAATATGATGTGGAAAAGTAGACTTAATGGTCCGGTCATGTGCAATGAACACTAACAAGAACCGCTGCTTATAAGTGAGTAGGAACAAGTTGAAGGCTCTAAAACAGCAACGGGAAGGCCGAAAAGGACGTGGACGGAGGTACAAGGAGAAGACTTGATGACCTATGGTTTAATTGAAGGTCTGAACATTGATAGAGTGGAATGGCGGAACAGGATTCACGTAGAGCAGAGCAGAAATGAGGACGTCGAGATGATTAGATGAATGAGTGGCAAGATGTGGAACGATAGAATTAGAAATGAACCGAATCAAGGGAACACATGAGTAGCATCAATAGGTAATAAGACGTGGGAAAGTAGACTTAATGGTCTGGTCGTGTGCAACAAAGACTAACAGGAACCGCCAGTTACAAGTAGGTACAAGTTGAAGGCTCTAAAAAAGCAAGGGGAAGGCCCAAAAGGATGTAGACGGAGGTACAAGGAAAAGACTTGATGACCTATGGTTAAATTGAAGGTCTGAACCTTGATAGAGAGGAATGGCAGAACAGGATTCACGTAGCTACCCCCAATTAATTGGGTTAAGGCTTTAGACGATGATGATGATGATCAATGAGTATGATAAGGCTCATTTGAACCAAGGCAAGGAACACTACATCACAAGCATTAGCACTAGTCTAATGTTCATTTGAACCAAGGCAAGGGATGGCCTATGTAGCACGCATCAGCAAGACTCATGTAAAGGTGCACACAAAGATAACAAGACAATTTTCATGTCATCTAGACATTGTTTGATATCCACAAGGCAACAACAAAATAATTGATGAACATACAAAGAAAAACCGGTTCAACTAACTCTAATGCTAATAGGCAAATGACCATTGATCTGGACCATAATGCGCATCAAGAACATTTATCTTCAATCAGGTCAATCGAGACCTTCGAAATGGCCTAATTTCCAATTTCAATGAGCTGGATGGCCAAAGCCCTTAATCAGGATCCTTGGATGAGCAGCATGATCTTCAATCAGCATGCTTGTGAGGCTCAGATGCAGCTGAGATGCATTAGAGATGGGTAAGGCATACAAGTTATTACCACATCAAAGCACTATGTTGCCTAGATAGGCAAGATTTTTCACATGAAAGACACTATCCATTAATAAGAAGCCTTTGATGGCTTGTGAAAACATCATTAGACTGTGTACAGATGTTATTCCTATAGAACTTGTTAGTTATTGGGAGACTATTTTCCTAGCTTCTAGTTTACTTGTGGAGACTTAAAATCTGTTGAATGTTTCCTGGGGAAAGACTAGTCTTGTTTGGCTGACACTTGGATTTTTCATGGGTAATCCCAGGGAAGTCCAGATTATCTTATTTACTTTATTTGTTTTTTTATTTTTTATTTTTTTGGCCTCCACACTGTGGTTCTCCTTGGTAAAGTATAAAATCAGATTGGTCATAGTGTCTCCATCATGTCAGTTCCATCTTTAATTAACTCAGAAAATATAATGCAAACCTAAAGGGGAGCCAATGGATCAAAGAAAGAAAAGACAGATTGTGGATAAGAACCCCTTAGTGATCACAAAAAACCCATTTGAAATCTCCTACTAAATCAAAGAAACACCAAATCCAAAGAACAACTATATCAAATCATCATTGTGCTTTGCACATCCAAGCATATGCTTATATAGGCTAGCTACAACCAACCTTGGTTTGCCTTTCACCCCTTAATTAAAAAAAATAGAAAATGACCAAATTGGCATTCAAATCCTGGCATTATGCTATGGACCTAGTGCAAATTGGCCACAACACACTAAAAAGGCTTTGGAATTGCATGACCTTGCCTCATACGAAAGCTAACTCAATAGTTTAGCAAATAACCAAGTATGAAAGCTAACTCAATAGTCTATCAAATAGCAATTTCGTGTAATTCTGACATCATTGATGCCCAAGAAATAGCCCACAAAAAATTTGACAAAAACTGCTAAACACTCCATCTAAAACCAGACATTAATTTGAAAAAATCCTATATATATCCAGACCCTTTGATCGATACATAGGCCCTAGAATGCAAGTCAACCCTTGATCTCATCAAATTTATCATTAGACTATTGATCTGGTTCAGATCATCAATCAAGACAATCCAAAACATTGTATAGGTCAAATGCACCCATATTGTATCAAGATATCTGATCATTGCCCAATATGTAGGGCCCACCTTTGACTGTCCACTCCTTTTGAAGGTTACTTTTACCAGATTATGTTAACCAACCTCGCAAGTGCTAGGAAAATGAAGGACCTGTATGTACAAGAAACACTCATAGGCTTACAATAATGAGATGTCCATCCCTGTCAAAAATCAACTGATCATCTAACTATAACCATCCAAATGGCTAGGAAGATGGACGTTTTGCGGCAATTAGGAATTCATTCCCAAGGTAAAATCTAGGACGTCATTTTCAGGTTTTAGCTCAGAAATGGATTCTCCTGTAGAATGGAAAACAAGGTAAAGGAATGTGAGCAAATGAAGTATTTGGATTAATCTGTGAAATGCTATGTTTAGCATTCCCCAACAACAAAACAACCCCCACTTAAGCTAAGAGAATCGAGCTACAGTTCATGCATTGTCAGATTAAGCTGTGAAACTCTATGTTGATGTTAGCATATTCCCCGACAACCAAACAACTCCTCATGGTAAGCTAAAAAAACCCACAGTTCACACATAAACCTAGTAAGCTAGGTAAGCTAAAAAAAACCACAGTTCACACATAAATCTAGTAAGCTAGACACGTCATCACAAGTAACAATGTTAGAAAAAATGGCAAACAAAGTAAATAGCTCTACTAAAGTTCAAAATAAAAAAAATAAAAAAAACGTTATTTTATTAAAGTTGTTATGTTAATAGCTTCCCAATTTTTACATTGGAATTTGCACTCCAAAAACCAATTGAAATTTACTTTCTAAAAGGTTCTTGGTTGGCTCCATTCTCTTGTTAGATGGAAAGAAAGAGACAAATCCCACATAACCAAATATGGCAAATACTTATACGTTAATGATATTGATATTTCTTTAGTAATCTCTATCCCAATCACCTGCCCAGCTTTTACAAATTGACTATATGTTTCTATTTATTGTTTTTGTTAACTAATGTCCAGAAGCTTATCATTAAAATATTGCTCAATTTTGACCTTCATATACCTACAACACGGATAAACAAACCATGCCCAGAGACTCCTCTAACAGAATCTAAATTATACTTAACACCGTGTTCTTAACTCCTTGATGAGGCTTGCAACATTACATGGGAGGTACAGATATGCTAGACCATGCGCCCACATCTCACACCCACTCATGTCCAAATTCACATTGGTGATTAATACCAATAAAAGTCATTGACAAGCCTCAAGAACCAATCTATTTAACTCAAAAGAGTCACTGCAAAAGAGAAAAACAAATTCGTGAAAAGAACTACAACAATAGATTGGCACTGTACTCATAGCAGGAAATTACCACACAATAGACCATTGTGGCATATAAGTCTTAAAGTTCTAGTATAGCCATGCAACTAGATAACATCGTCAACAAGGAAATACAGTGTCAAATAAAAGCATCTGGTCACAAGCTGAAGAACTCACAATTAACAAAAACAAAACTTGCCAAGGAACTTCAATTCCAAAGAACGATCATCCGTAACGATCATCCGTAAACTATGGCAGCAACCTGAAAAGGAGCAACTAACATGAACCAACCTTGAAGTTAAAAAGCAGAGATATAATTCCAAAACACCTACGCATCTGTGACGAAATTTGCTGAAGAACCAAAACATGAATCCCCATCAGCAACCATTCAGCTTCATTAGTATTAGACCATTTCCCCCATTCTGCAGCAGTTCACTGAATCTAATGCCTATTTCCACGACTCTCAAAGCCAGCCTTCCTGGATTTGTTCCCATCTTCAAGTGAAACACGGTCTTCAGAAGATCTACAGAATGAGACCAAAAGTGATCTTACTGTCAAGACTTGAAGGACTACTTCCAAATTTGAAAGTAAACACACTGAAAATTTTCAAAACTATAAACAAGGAAGTGCTAGCATTATAAAATATATATATATATATATAAAAAAAAAAACAATACTTACACTTTCTGCTTCTTCGCATTATCCTGCTTGATGCTCAGAACCATATCCATAGCCTTCTTCTGGTGCTCTCTCGTCTGTGAATGCAGATCCAGACCTTCAACTGTTTCACAGTCAATTTTGCAAATGCGGCACCATCCCATGCTCCCCAGTTTCCTCTTTCTTGAGTGATCAAAAGACTCCATGTCACTTTGAATAGAATCCTAGAGAAGATCAATTATATTTAGTAAATAGAAGTACACAAACAACTGCTATTGTGCATGTATATTGTATAATGGCACATGCATACGTGTCTACAAAAATACCAAGTATATTATAATTATATATGAATACACAGTACAGAAAAGAAGTGCAGACAATCATTCACTTAGGGCCTGTTTGATAGCTGAGAAATAAAAGTAATTGATGGTAAATAAGTCATTATTAATTACTTTTATATGTCCTTAGAAATGCACGTTGTCCCAAAAAGTCTTACATTGGGTACCGTGCTATGTACCAAAATCATGTGGGCCTCACCATGATATATGTGTTATATCCATGCCGTCCATTCATTTTTCCATATCAATTTAGGGCATAAGTTAAAAAATGAGGCAAATCCAAAGCTCAAGTGACCCAGAATAAGAATAATTGCGTCTACCATTGAACCTACTGTTATATATGGTGTGGTCCCTTCATCTTTGGATTTGTCTCATTTTTGGACTTACGTCCTAAAATGATTTGAAAGGATGAATGAGCAGGTGGATATAACACACACATCATGCTAGGGCCCACAGAGTTTTGCTTTGAAAAAAAGTTGAAATTTGCATCGTTTTCGAGGTGGAATTCCATCTCTCTATCAAACGGGTGGTAAAAATCATCATTATACTTTTACCACAATTTACTTTCATTTACCTCCAATCAAACAAGCCCTATACAAGATAGATTCACTTGTATACAATCATGCATGTGCATGCCTACATAGCTGAATATCAATAAATCAATTCAGAAGAAGCATAAGATATCAGCAGCAGTCAAAGTATAAGAATAAGGACAGGCACATACCTGATTAAAAAATCCACCTTCATTTGGCAAACCATACATAGGCAGACCGCTACCGAATCCTGGCTCGCCAATACGCAGGTGTGGAGGCACATTCCCTGGCCCAGCCAGCTCACCCATCCGTAAATGGTTGGGAAGTCCACCAAAACCAGTTGGCTCAAGCATGCGCAACTGATCTGGTCCTAATGGTTCCCCAATACGCAAGTGGCTGGACAAGTGACGGGGACCCAATGGCTCACCACTGCGCATATGACCACCAGGGCCAAGAGGGTCACCACCCCGTAAGTGGCTAGGCACAATATCTGGACCAACCAATTCACCACTCCTTAAATGGCCAGGCAGATTGCCAGATCCAAGCTGCTCGCCTATTCGCAAATTCCGAGGACCATCAAGCTCACCTCTGCGTAAATGGCTTGGCAATGGGCCTGACCCTGCAGCAGAAGAAAACATGGGAAATTTATTTTCATGGAATGACCACCAACTGAATCTAAAGAGAGATCTAAAGGTTCTAAACTTTCACCAAAAGCATGTAGTTCTCTGCCATCAAAATCTTCAAGGCGTGAATGGCTACCTAACCCAAGACCAGCCGAATTGCTCCCGAATCTTCTTGAGGGAAAGCCAGGGTAATCTCTACCAGGGCTCCTTGGAGGAGGCAGATCCATACGGTGCCGACCAAATTCTGAAACAGGTCCAAGAATATCTGAGTGGGCTCCAGCAGGATCTATCTTTTTCCCCATGTTATCATGAAGAGCAATAGGCCTCGATCTTTCTCCAATATCTACTGGATGTACTGAAGGACCACCACTACCAACTGGAAAACTGGCACTGGCATCGGGTCCAGCATCACGACCAAAACCATGTGGCCTGTCCATACCAAATCCATGTTGTCCCCTATCAAAATGCCGTGATGAGAAGTGATTTTCAAACTTAGGAACACTTTCACCATCCAAATGAGAAGGCCTAGGAAATTGTTTGAGATCTTCCTCAAACTCTCTTCGATCGATAGCGTGGCGACCATGCTCCAGTGAGAAAGGCTTATTAAAATGCTCTTCTGGCGGCAGCTTGAAGCCTTCCTCCGAGATAGGTTTATGCCTCTCTTCTGGCGGCAGCTTGAATCTTTCCTCATGTGCACCATGCGGAAACGACGAATCAGGTACACCACCAATCAAACCCTTGCCTTGAACCCCATTTATTTTCATCATACTTGTACCAGAGGATTGTCCAAATGGAACACGTTCTGCAGATAAGGGCAGGTGACGATCAGGCTGCCGACCATCAAAGAAACCAGGCCTCTTATTTGCAAACATTTCAGCCTCCATAGGATTAGTGGGATGGTGCCGACCAATTTGACCTTCAGGACCTTGAGGCCCCCTCGGCATCATGCCTCCAGGAGATTCAAATGGTCCAGGTGGTGGTCCAGCGAAAGGTTCTCCCTGAGAAAATCTGGGGACACCTGGATGTGGCAGGGCCATGTGACCTTGATTATGTCCTTGAGGTAGGCCAGGTCGTGGCTCAAAACTTCTCTGTGGAAGACCAAAATGGCCTGGCTCCTTCCCAAATGAGGCAGACATGCCCGGATAAGGCATGCCACCAGGTGGAACTTCTTGACGTAAGGAACCAGGATGTTGGACAATTGAAGGATGACCCTGCTGGGGACCCTGAGGTCTCATGGGGACCAACGGCTGCCCATGTAACTGTGTTTGATGAGGCGGAGGCTCCTGCAACCTTCGCTCTTGATTAGGCCCAGGAGGAGGCATCGGTGCAGGTAACATCCGATCAGGAGCAGGAGGTCGTTGTGGTCCACGATCTGGCATCTGGGGATGCTGCCCATAAGGCATAGGCATCTGTTGGTATCTTTCTTGATCAGGAATTGGTAATGGATGAGCAGGCTGTAAGTTCCTGGACGGAATCTGACCAGGTGGCGGCAAGCCCCTGTATTCATCTGGGCCTGGTCCTTGGCGAAGGAGCTGGGGCATATTCCCATCATTGTAACCAGGACGGGATAATGGCCTCTCATGACTTGGACCAACGTTCTGGTGGGGAGGCTGTTGCAAAGAATTCCTGTCAAAACCGCCAACAGTTGGCAGATGTTGAGTAGAAGCATGCATGCTGCTTCTTTCGTTCCCAGGAATATGTCCTCTGGGGATGGCACTTCTAGCAGCCGGCCATGATTGAGGCGTTTGAGGATCAGCTGCATCCTGCATCTTAACATTCTGCCCTTCAAGATTCTCTGCTGGTTGCGAAGAAAGGCTTTCACGCATTGGACCTTCTGGGACTTCCTTAACAAGATGCAGGGAACTCTCATCCTGCTTAGAAGCAACTCCTTTGTCCTCAGTATCTGCTGAAAAGGCAGTTGGTGAAGGCTCTGACTGTTCAGTGGTTTCTTCCTTCACTATCTGCTTAGTTACTGGCTCCTCTGAATCAACATTCTGTGCAGATGACTCCATGTCTTTTCCATGAACAGCTGAGGCACCCCCATACTCAGTCTCAGTAAGTGCCTTCTCTTCATCATGCCCAGACTTCAAATTGTTTTCTGATTTTGGAATCTTCAACTCAGCCAAATCTGCTCCTTCACCACGTGCAGTTACAGAATCATTAACATCAGTTCCTTCAGTATCAACCACTTCATCCTCCAACTCAGGCGCCTTCAAAGTTTTCTCAGACAGAGAATCTTCATGTGTTGGTTTCATGGAAGCATCAGCAGCAGATACCTGAGGAGCATTTGTCCCAGGGTGTGGACCAAGGAAGGCAGTTTGGCTAGTAGATCGTGGCATTGAAGACTCTTGCAATTGGTCAGTGCCATGTTGCCCTGGCTTAGCCATTACACGAGCATCTTGAACATGGGTTGGTCCCGCTGTACCACTGGAAGGATGTGGAAATGGTTGGTGCATTGCCGCATGACTTGGCATCATAGGCCTCCCAGCAGGATTTTGAGATTGATGAGACAACACACCCTGTGCTGATGGAATGTTTTGCTGCCATTGTGGATGGGAATGAGTATGCTGCTGCAACAAGGGTGGGGCCTGAGGACGTAAAGATTGTTGAGGTTGTTGCATAGGCTGCTGTGGGGCGAAAGGGCCCTGCTGATGTGGCTGATTGTGAACTGAAGCAGGTGCTGGCCCAGGAAAAGGCTGAGGCTGATGCACAAGCCCATGAGCCTGCTGGTGAGGCAGGGGTTGATGTTGAGGCAGCTGCAGTCCAGGGTGATGATGGATTTGTTGACCCGGGTGATGTGCCTGGTGATATGCTGGCTGCTGCTGAACAGGAGGAACATTCGGATGCTGGCCTTGGGCAGGCAGCATAGCTGGTTGTTGTGTGTGTTGCATCGGGGCATGGGACTGAGGTGGAGGATTGTGTGGACGCATCTGAGGCAGCTGCTGTTGAGGGAACTGACCAGGATGTTGAGGCAGTTGGTGGGTTGCACCCTGGGGCTGGGGATGCACATGCATGGGATGTTGCTGTGCAGCACCTGACGGTATTTGTTGGTGAGGTCGAGGTTGTGGGTAAGACTGGTGCCCCGTCACAGCAGGTGCCGGTGGATGTTGGGGCTGGGGCTGGGGCTGGGGCTGGGGCTGGAAATGTGGAGGCGGCTGGCTATGAGGCTGGGGCTGGGCTTGCAGCTGAGCCTGAGGATGTGGATGAGGCTGGGGCTGCTGCAGCTGCATATGAGGATTTTGGATGTGGGGCTGAGGGTGGACATGTGGATGAAGTTGGGGTTGCTGCTGCGGGGGGTGCTGGAGATGTGGCTGGAGATGCGGCATTTGGGAATGAGGCTGAGGATGTTGCGGCATCTGGGAATGTTGCTGTGGATGTGACTGTGGATGAGCTTGGGGATGTGGATGACCCAACTGTTGTGCTTGCATTTGTGGATGGGGTGGTGGATGAGCTTGTGGTTGCATTTGAGGATGGGGCTGCCCTGATGCATGAAGTTGCTGTTGAGGGTTGATTTGTGCCTGTATTTGAGGTTGCACAGCCATCTGTGGTTGGGGGTGCGGCTGGGGTTGGGTTGGGGTTGGGGTTGGGGTTGGGGTTGGGGTTGGGGTTGGGAGACGGTCTGGGGTTGGGAGACAGGCTGGGGCTGGGGCTGGGGCTGGGGCTGGAGCTGAGCTGGGGCCTGTGCCTGCAGTTGTGGCTGGGGCTGCACCTGGGGCTGGGGGTGAGGATGGTGCTGGGGCTGCATGTATGGCTGAGGATGAGGCTGCCCTTGTATTACCTGCTGCTGGGGATGAGCCTGCAACTGCTGTTGTTGATAATACTGCTGATACTGCTGCTGATACGGGTCATAACCAGGATATTGTTGATAGTATTGCTGATAGTATTGTTGCTGTTGCTGGTACCACTGCTCTGGTGTCGGGGCCTGAGCCACTGCTTGTGGCTGTGCATTTACAGCCCCTTGACTTTGACCTTGACCAGTTGCAGGAGCTGCCACATTCTGAGAGTTCTGGTCTTGGGATGCAGTCGGTCCTGCTGGAGTAGCAACTTGGCCCTGCTCTGCAGCAGCAGGCGCATTCTCCACTTGTTGAGCTAGAGGCTGTTCGCCCTATCCAACCGATGTAAAAAATAAATCAGAAACACAAAAATGTTTAAACTAATACGTTAATTCAGGTAGGAATGGTGTGTTAGACTCACAAGGCAGATCTGTGAGTGTTCCAGTACTTGACGATGGACAATATGTGCTCCACACCTGTTACACATGACAGGGGAATTGCCGAAGCTGCACCCAGCACAATGGGCAGTACTCTCTGACAACATACCCTGCCATGTGCATCCACTCCTATGGTAGAGACATGTCACTGCAATTCGACCTATGGTTTCAGCAAGCGCTTGATTTGCTTCCTTCAGAGGCTGCAAAGGTTACACAACGCCACATTATTATACAATTCCTGTTGGAGGTTAAAAGCCAGACGTGCGGTAGATTGAAGGGATGAAGCATACCTTGGTTTCTGCTTCTGTCACTGGGTAGCCATCATAGGGGCAGGTGTGGGTGTTGCTCACAACATACGCTAAGCAAGGTTTGCAGTACAGATGGGTGCACTGTGTTTGCAATGCTTCATCTGGATAGACGAGCAGGCGACAAACAGGACAGAAGTATTCTCCCGCAAGAGACTGGATATTCTGTATGCACTCAATATCGAAACCCATACTGATTGAAGGTAACTCTTCAGTTCATGCTACGCATCATATTCATTCTGCACAACGAAAAATCGAACTCACTGTCAATTTTGACAATTGCAGAAGAACGAGATTTAAAAAAAAAAAAAACGAAAAACCAAAATATACATGTGGATGTCAAACAAATCTGACCATTTCATGAAACAGTGACATTCAAGAACAATAAACAGATGATGGAGAAATAACTTGGACATGAACAAGGAAAGGTTGTTCATGCACGTTTGACTAGACTGGTAATGTGGAAACTAGCTACTTAAGAGATATAGAATATGCTGAACTCAAATATCTGCAAAATTATTGCATCACTAAATATTAGAACAAAAGACAGAGAAATCAAGCTACTTTTTCAGAATAGACAAAAATAAAAATCAAATGTGAGAATGTGCTTGATGAGGTGACCAACAAACACGCAAACAGGGTAAGTTGTGTCAACTCATCCACAAACACATGGCTCGGTCCAGATTGGCATGCATGTACACCACATAGCATAAATGGTGTGAGTTGTCGCAATTTAATGAGTTCCAGCCAAAGTAAACAGCCCTACATTAACTAAAATGTGGCATTATCGGGGAACATGGCAATAGGATATTTCTCCAGAATTGTCGAAGATCCCCGAGTGGAGGCCACAATGGCACAAAACTATGCCAATTTTTCAGTAGAAATTGATTTCAGTTGCTGAAATAAACAGTAGAGCTTGCTGGATTAAACAGTAGAGCTTGCTGGATTAAACAGTAGAGCTTTCTACAGAAGAAGATTGAAAGATACATAATAGCAGGGAAGTGCCAGAATCAAAACTAAGTAATTAAAAAAATGGAAAAGAAAAATATCAAACATCAGTAGTGATGCAGCGACAGATGGCATATACAGGCCCATATACATTCCCACATGAAGATTGAATTTCCCAACATTATCCGCCTTCTGTTTCCTTGAACTCTAACATTGGCTGTAGTCCTAGAGATTAGTTCAAGTCCGAATTAGTTTAGAATCTTGTGGACCTCTAGTGTAGATCTAGAAAAAATTGAAACAGAGTCATCAAATATTCCCTCTAAACTCTTAGATTTTCTCATTTTTACAGCAATCGTGCTGAACAAAACCGTCCGTTTGACGTCACTGAGTTGCTGGGATCACTTGCTTCCTATGTTGAAATTCGGACCCTGCTGAAACGCTCATGAGCCTTGCAATGATGGATTATATGGGTAAGCAAGCCTGCAAACATCTCAGCAACTCGATTGGGCAAGCATCGAGAAGTGTTTCAAGTAATTTGTTGTACAATCTACCCATCGCCATACAAGAAAGATGACAAAACATGAGCTTCCCATCAATGGGTCTGGATTATGACCCAAGGGCCCATGATTCCATGAACCAGACTGTTCATCAGGTGTGTGGGCTCACATCGAGTAGTATCACCAGTAATGAGTTGTATAACATACCCGTCACAGACGCATACACGCAAAAAAATACATGAGCACCCCATCAACGAGTCTGAATCATGACCGAAGGACCCATGACCCAGACTGTTCATCAGGTGGGTCCTACCAAGCATGGGCCGATGTAAGCATACCACAGTGATTGGACGGTCTTAGCCATTCATTGGTGGAACCATTTCGCAATAGTTCATCACTCGAGCGCGCAAGGATTATCCATTCAGTTAAATATTTCAACCGCAGCCAATCCACTGCAAGACCCACCTTATGAATGGTCCAGATCAGAGACCCCTATGCCATTAATTTTCGGTGCAAATGAACTAGGGTTTTAGATTCTAGTTATTGCAGAAAATTAAAATTAAAATCAGATGAACGCGATTTATCAAAAGAAAAAAATAGAAAGAGAGGAAAACGACTAAAAAATCCGTATTCCGTGAAATCGCATTTTCGATTGATATTGATAATAAAAGATCAGCTTCCATTAATCAGACAAGAGACAGAAACACAGAGAGAGAGGGAGAGACAGAGAGATCCATGCCTGCAACAGCATCCGATCTTTCTGCGATTCAAGACCTTAAACCCTAGAGGAGATACGAGAAGGTGAGGTCTAGGGTTAGGGTTTTTAGAGAGAAGATTCAAGGATGGTAAGGACTAGGGTTTGGGTTTTTGTAGAGAGAGAGAGAGAGAGAGAGACGCTTGAAGTGACAACGGAACCAGGTATGCTTTATAAAAGATCACGGCTCGAACAAGGAGATGACGGAATGGGAGGCGGATGTATTCTTCGATACATCGCGTGAGTATGTATAAAATATAGACAGATTCTCGTTTACCACAAGTGGGGCCCATTTATCCGTGATCCTTACCATCAGTAATTTGATCTGGTAGACTATAAGTCAAAAATATATAATATTAAATCATATAAAATTATTATATTATTAAGTTGAATGTGGACCGTTGGTGTACTTGTCCTCTTAACCGTTCATTTGGTAAAATAAAATTCCTGCTGAAAGATTAATTTTTCTGTCAAAGATATGTAACTTCATGGTCAATCCACAGTGTTAGTATACAAATAAACGGTCTGGATTTACATACCATAAATCCCACTTGTCAGAATTTAAAAATCATTTGGATTGTGAAAAGATGCTGTCTGCATATCATCTAATTCCTCCAGGGGTGTTAACCCTAACGGCAGATGACGGTAGCGTTAGCGCAAAGGTATTAGTACTCAAGATTTCTGTAGAGACACGCGCGAGGGTAGTTTGAATCAGCGAATCGCAGAAATGCATGCCAAATTGGCACACTTAGAGATCTGTACCGTTCAATAGATAAGGATGAATATTAGAATCACGAAAAACTTTCAAAAATCCATGTTCCTTTAAAATTAGGGACACGATAATATGTGAAATATGAACCGTTGCAAGAAAAAACCAACAGCCTGCATTTGACATAATATTTTCGGCCTGCGAAATGAGTAGAAGATCATGGATATCGGGTTTTCATGTTCATCCCCAACTGATGCATGGATCGGATTACTGATACTGGGTACATATTGTCAAGTGTCCCGCGATTCACCTGTTCAATTTCTGCTGACGCGAATAGCTTTTCTGCGCTGTATTTGTACACGCCTGAACGTAAGTCGGTCTGCTCGTCGAGGGGGCCAAGGCGTACGGTGTATGTGTCATTGGCCTTTTTCCAACCGTCCGTTAATTGGCCCACTTGACACGTGGTCCACCCTTTTTTGGCCAGCTCATGGGGCGCGGCTTCGGTGGATCCAACGAGGTGGGTGGATCCCTGACCGTAGGGTCTCCCGTGTGATGTGTATGTCTTACATCCACACCGTCCATCTATAAAACTCATTTTAGAGCATGATTCAAAAAATGAATTAGATCCCTATCTCAGGTGTGCCCTATTACAGTAAACAGTGGTACTCAACCATAAAAAAACTTCTGGTGGGTACAAAAGTTTTGGTTCAAACTTATATTTGTGTCTCTTCATTTAGGTATGTGTGACCTTTTCAACAGATTTGATGGAAAATAACGTTCTAGTAGCCCCATGAAGCTTTTAACGGTGGAGATTCAATTACTGTTTCATGTGGTATGGTCCACCTAAGATTTGTATCTGCTTCATTTTTTGGATCATGCTCTAAGATAAGCTTTCAAAATGTATGTACAGTATAGATGTAAAGAACATACATCACAGTGACCCTACAATTGGGGATCCACCGGCCTCGGTGAATCCGGGGATCCATCCAAACCGCGCCCCAGCTCATGTACATGATGGGCCCGCCTGATCACCGGCTTCTCGCACTGCATGGGCCGCAGTGATCCCAACGCTGGCCAGGAGCTGATGTCAAAGCCCTCTGGACCCACTAGAACGTATGTGTTTGATCCATGTGGGTCATCTATGTTTGATCCATGTGGGCCATCTATTTTTCCATCTACTTTTAAGACAGATGCAGTTCTCAGGTGGACAACACCACAGGAAAAGGCAGGGACTGAGAAGACCTTTGAAAACTTTTCGAGAAAGGGTGGCGGAAGGTTTTAGAGCAATCTTGGATGGCAAGTAAATCATCCCAGTGGACCCAGGGAAGTTTTTAGGAGTGAATGTTCAATAGATACTATTTTTTCAATAGTGTGGCCACGTTATCTTGTCTCTCATTTTTTAACTCTGGGATAAGAAGGCAATATGAATATGGTGGGGCCATAGAGCTTTCACACTAGCTAACGGGCTAGTGCGGGTTCACTAGTAGAGTTGTACATCAAGCCTCGTTTGGTTCATTCAAGCTTTCAAGATGAGTTTGCGCTAGTTTGAGTTTGAAAATTTTAAAATTTGAATAGGTTCAACCCAAAAGTCTAGCCTAAAACGGGCTAAAATCTAAGCTAGGAGGAAACCCATCCCCTTTTATATACAACTCTCTCTTTTATCCATTTGTTATCTTCAAATGTGGGACTAAATAACATTTCTTTTGCAACTAGTTGAGTCTAAGTCAAACTCAAACCAAGTCAACACAAATTGAGCTTAATCGAGTCAGGGTCAACTCGAGCTGGCCTGAAAATCTTCGAGCGAAATAAAAATGGCTCAACTCGGATTGAACCCAGTGTTCCGAAATGAGCTGGTTCAAACTAAGTCAAGAGAGCCAACTGAGTTAGCTTGGCTCGTGTACAGCTCTAGTCACTAACCAAACAATGGCCCCGAACACATGACTCTTGCAGGCTGTTGTGGAGAACGACCGCAAGTTACAGTATTTGAACAGATTGTTTCTCAAATTGTGTACCAGTGGCACACTAGCCCAAGACTTGTAACCAAAAAAGAAAGAAGAATTATCTATTATATGGATTGTAGGGAGAGGGAAGTGATACTTTCTATTCAAATGATGCACATCAAGTTACTAGAGAGAATATAAGATAAAACAATCTTATATAAGTTCCACCTTATCACGAAATAATGGAGCTTTTTCTTTTCCTCCTTCTCTTTTCTAAATGGGGATTTTGCATCTAATGAGAGGATTTGATATCGTCTTGAATGTATGTTGACATGGGTAGCAATATTATTGCTGCCCCTTAAAAAATTTGTACATTCTAAGCACGGTAACCTCCTAGGGTCCTAGAGGATCCTTTATTTGTCCAAATTACCGAAATAGGTTATCTGTAATTTTTTGTATTTTGTTAGGTCTATGTTTTGATCTAAATCTTGGTCTGTTGGATTAAGTTGGGCTCTCGTCCATTCATCCTTAGAGCCTCTCAATTATTTTACATTCTTACAGTCATGCACATGCTCCCCTAGAAAGACTAGTTTGAGGTTAGATTATATTTTTTCCAGTAGGCACCGCTGAGAAGCCCCATTTAAATCTTAATTTTTCCATACATCTTTGTTCATAAATCATCACTCCTTGTTCCTCACCATATGGTGCCAAGCTTGGAGCATGTGGACCATTGTTTCCAACTATCTTATGTGATGTAGGGAGAGAACCTCATGATCGAGGGTACGAATCGAGCATATTCCTAATAGAGATGGACTAAAAGAAGATTAAGAAAATCGATGGTTGATATCATATTTCGATCGGCTGAACACCCTGGTTGACTAGCCAAATTGGATCAGAAATATGGTGGAGTTAGCCAAAATTCAGCAGATTCCAAAATTCTGATGGTTTTCTGTCAGATTCTCAAGGGTTTCAGGCTGTCAACAATGTCGAGTGCTCGACCACACTTCACTGAACGCTTCGAAATTCCACCTAGAGGTCCGGGAAACTCTCTGGACAATTTTGGTTCATCATTGAGTGCTCGGTCCATCCTTCATTAGCAGCCTAAAATTCATCTGATTGGTGATTTTAGTTGCTGGACTGTTTTAGAGGGCGTCAGCTACCCGACTGCCCTTCAGTGGACACCCGACCATGCGCGAACAGTTGCGCAAATTTTTTTATTTGTTTTCGATTTTTCAGATTTCTTTTCAAAGTGATTGAGATTCTTTTATATTACGTTTTTAGGGTTTACTAGGTTAGTTTCCTATTTAAATAGTTGATTGAACTCGTTTTATGTAATAAATATCTTATTTGATTAATGAAAATTTCATACTTATAGTTTTTATTTCTTCATGTATTTAGAAATAGGTCTTGTAGATTCGAGATATCCCCTCATAGATTCAAAGAAGACTGGTTGAGGAGTCTCAGTAGCTCCGTGGATTCGGAGTTGGTATCTTGTGAGAGAGGTGGTGATCGATCTCACCCCGTCTACACTGCGCCATTATGCACAAGGATAGTAAAGACTGCCCACTAGGATATTGGTAATTTAGTCCATCGACAATGAGGCCCACTAGAAACAAGAACTTGCAAACTAATTCATTTTGGGCTTTTTTGGATTGTGGTTAAACCAAGGAATTAAATAGTTTTTATCTAACATTTATTTATTTGATAAATGTAAAAAGAGAAGGTAGCTGAATCTCTTCTTTTGTTTTTTTCCCAAATTAAGAGTAGAACTTTTTTTTTCAAAAGGTCAATCAGTCGAGAAGGAGATTTCTCTCCAAAATGAGGTTTGCTATTTAATTGTCTACCATTTAGAAGTGTGATTTTTATCTTTTGTATGGCTATCCCTACGGGCACATCGGTTGTAGTAGATGATTCTTCTTCTTTATCAATTAAAAATATTCCTTTTCAAGCTCTTCAAGCTTCTTCCAAAACATACAACTTCCGCGATGCACATGATGATATTTAGGGGTGCAACTTAGGCAAGTGGGGTCATGTCGAGGGTCAACTAAAGCCCAAACCAACCTTAATAGGACCCAACCCATAACGTTCACAGGACCCTAATATCAACCCTCAACCCAACTCACTAGACCCGGCCCAACCCAAATGCGTGTGATTATTCCCTAGCCAAACCAAATTTGCTCAACCTGAATCCAACCCAAATTCAAACCAGGCAAGCATTTTTCAACATGAACCATAGTTCAAAAACTTGACTTGAAGTCTAATCGAGTCAGGTTGAATACTCAGCTGGGTCTTGATTTGACTTTACCCAATATTTTAGTAACCAAGTTAAAAATATTTAGGCGGGGAAGGATAACTTAAATTTATTTAAAACAACGATAAAAGAGTAAAAATATCCAAAAGAGAGTAGAACTACAATCAATGGAGTAAAGTAGCAACTGCAAAAGCCTGTTTGGTACGTGGGCTTAGGTGAGATGGAATTACATTTGGTCTCATGTAAATGTCATCCGGCATTTGGAGATGGCTGGAAGGATTGGAATTATGTAAGATGAAATTGCATCTAGTCACATGTAAAATTTTAGGTGAATTTGAAATCTACTACACTTATAGGCTTCACATTAATGCATGTGTTTTATCCATCCCCATACATCCATATGCACCCTTTTCATGTGACATTTGAGTTATATGCATGTACAAGCGACCAATGTCAATTGTGAATTTGGTCCGTTGGTTACAATATCATGGTTCACCAAATATTAATTGGACTTAATGCATTTTTTTTTTTCCCCTGGAGAAAGAATTTGATCCCAAACATGGAGATTGGATGGTCTGGCATTTCCAAACATGCAATCAGTTGCATAACAATGGTATTCATTCCATATAATGCAATTCCATACCACTTAAAAACAGGCCCTAACATCTTTTGCTGACGTTATATGTCCCAATCACATTTCACTTTTTTTTTTTTTTTATATTACTAGGTTAATTGACTTGGTTGAGTCTCGGACCTAGCTAAGTTTCGAGCCGATCCACCTAGTTTTTAGAACTATAACTTGAACCCAACCTCCGGACCTTGAGAACCCAACTCCAACTCATGTTAGGTTAGGCAGGCTCATGTTGGCCCGAAACCAGGTTGCAGGTGTATGAGTAATGACATCCAGACATATGACCTTATATGAATATTATAATTTAGTACCACGTAAGTCAATATGACCTTGACAACCTAACTCGATTGGTCTGGGCTGGCCTGAACACCCAAGTCACAGCCCTAATGAGTAACAACACTATGGACCTTTTATAAGTAGTATGATGAAGTACCACGTGAATGGGCAAGTAGGAATCCAAAACCAAATGGCAACTACTGAGTGGCAGGGATTACGTGTCATTGAGTTGTATTTGGTCCAATATAAATTCCACCAGGTGCTTGGAAAGGATGTGAAGGATTGGATTAATCCAAGTATCATATCATCCAATCCTAGCATAAGATATGGTGGGGTTTTTGGTGAATTAATCCACTACGTCTATTCCCCCCACATTGATGCATATGTTTTACCCATGTCATCCATTCATGTGCACCCTTTACACATGACAATCAAGTTGAATATGCATATCAGTGAGTGACCAGCATTAGTTGTGAAATCTGGTCCATTGATTGCAATTCCATGGTCCACCCAATGCAAGTTTCACTTAATATGAAGAATTTGATCTCAAACATGGGATCAGAAGATCAAAGTACCATGGTATTTCCAGACATAAGATTGTGTAATAATGGTCTTAATTCCACCTAATGCCTTCTCTTTTCTTTTTTTTTTTTGAAAGGTAACACTAGTGGGGTTCAATCCTAGACTAACTCACAAACACTACAGGGTCTCTACCAGCTCATCTAACGAGCCAGAGACAGAGCTACATTGTCTCTAATGCAATTCAATACCATCTAATCTTGCGATCAGACCCTAAAATCATTGTTGAAATACGACCCGCCCAAGGGGTTCCAACCCAAGGCTCCATGGTAGACACAGTGCATTTCAACCTTTGAGGTCATGGGTTTGAATGCCCATGTGATAAGGTGCATGCCTAAAAAATAAAAATAAAAAACCCAAATCATGCTTGAAATAAGACCCACTTGTGATCTGGAGCTGAAAATGTGGGAAAATGGTAGTAGGACAAATTACTGCCTACGTCGCAGCCTCTACCAAGATCTTCTCTCTCTCTCATTCTTTCTTTTTTCTTTTTAAAAGCATATTCCCTTTGTACAGAGGTGCCAATGACTGTTTGGAGATTCCACGTTTTGATGGGCTACTCAGAATGCTACTCTACTTACACAGGTAAATACCAACAAGATGAAAGCGTGGGATCAATGCCCACATGATATCCTGCCTTGCTTGATTTTTTTTTGGCTGTTGCATATAAAGAGCAGACTCACATGTTGAACGACTTGGATCTTACAAAAAATTTCTATGGTCGTAGATGTTGTGCACCCTCACATCGTGCAGTTCCCTGGTAGAATGGAGAAATGCTTACATACAATGTTGTGTAGGAACTTTAATATGCAACATTTTTATTTTTCTGCCAATGTATCATTTTGATGGATGACTGGGCAATACCATTAATATCACCAGGGAAAAAAATGTGAACCACCCACCCATTAGGTGGGCCACATATACCTACATTGAGTCAGAACTTTCCATCGACTTCAATGGTGTAGCCCGCCTGATGAATGGACCATCTTAGTTTTAACTACAATGATTTCATTGCGGCATCCAAGCATTTGCACACGTTGGATGGTCTAAAAAAGTGATACATTAGCAGCAAAGAAGGCATTGAATGTTACTGTTACCATGCAATGTTGTGTATGAACATTTCTCAAGTATATGCTTAGAATCTTAACTACAGAAACTGCAACTCCATTAACAGACATTGAAATGGAAAGGAAGAGATTTCTCTTCAAAGATGTTTTAGCCAGTGCTTGGGCCCAAAGTTTGAACGGTGCATTTGGGTTTTCAGTTTCTATGAGTGTGGCCCACGAGCATTACAATGTTTCGTGATTCGGGAAAATTTTCAGAAAATCCGGCAATGGATTTCTCTTTAAAAAAGGAGTAAAATAATTCTTTGGTTTTTTTTTTTCAGTCTTGGTTGTTCCTTCAAATTACTTGAGTAAAGGGGCCCATGGTTCACTGATCCAAATCATTGACATGGTGGGGCCTCAGATAGCCGATGCACCTAAATACCCCAGATTGTAAGCTCCTAGCTATAAAAATATTTGGCCCTGTTTCTTTACTGAAGGTGAACTGTTGCTGCATTTTCTTTCTTCACCATTGTTGGCCACCTAATGAAAGGTTAGGATTTTTCCGCCAAGGTGACTTTTGGTGCATATGCCATCCACGGGTAGGGCCCAAAACATCAATGGTTTGGACCGCACCTTGCAAACATTCCACCCACACAACTCCTCTCCAGACTCCATGCTCATATAGAAGTTCATCCACAGTTAATCCTAACCCAAGTTAAAATTAGATAAGCCAAAACCAAGATCTTAACCGTATATTACAAGCCTAGCAACATTCATCAAACCCAAGCAGAAGTTCAAACCTCATCCAGACACCAACTTCACGACAATGGTGATGGTATTGAAAGCTATTAGTGGAAGCCTCATGTATTGGGTTGCGTAGATGAGCCCGATCATTTGCCCCTTGAGTGACTTTGTCCTGCCCCCTGAGACTTCAGAAAAGCTCCACCCTCTTGGAGCAAGGAAACGGTCCTCATTCAGTATCGCCAAGGCATTTGCAAGAAGTAGGAAACCTTCAAGCAATGTCCACAAGCCCATTCCTGCATGATATAGGTTTACCGATTCAATTTAGAAGCCAACCTTCAAGAAAAATTCACCACCACCGCAAGGGCCTTTGTGTGGTCCTATAATATCCGTACCCAGCTAACCGGGTTGAGGTCCTTTCTGGTATGTGTGTAGTTCTTGGGGCTCGGATCCAATTGGGTTTGAGTACCTATTGTGTCCTTGGATCTAGGTTTCAAGTCAGGTTCAGGAAAACATAAGAGCAATTTTACATGGTTGGGCCCACCTCACCTCATGGATGGATTAGATCGCATGTGTGCCGCTTTGACATTTATGGTGTGTAAACAAGCTCTCTTACATGTGTTTTTTTTTTTTTTTCTGAAGGATAGCTCTCTTACACGTGTGTGGCTTGGGAAACTTCACTTTGCTGTTAAAACCGCGCGCGCGCTCGCACACACAATTATACTATTAAAACTAACTGGACCTGACTAGACCCAACCCAACCCAACTTTTAACTGGGTCTATCACATGGACCCAACCCAAACCCCACAAGACCCAATTATCAACCGGGTCCAAAAGGTGAGACCCAAACCTGACCCGATGTCTCAATGCATCCATTGGGTACCCATTGACAGCCCTAGTCATGATGTGCTAGTTACTTCAAATTGGAGGCTCGTTTCTTTCATATCCAAGTTGGACGTGATGTATTTGCAACTCGGTGAGAATCCCTCAATATGAATGTTAAGTAAACTACCATTTACTAGACTACAATTTAATGTATACTAATTCTTTTGCAAAAGCTCGTTAGAATAGAATTTGACTTTGTGAAGGATTCAAAATCCCTCATAAAACAAAAGAAAAGCATCAGAAGATTTCAACAAATAACTGAAATTCTATGAAGATTGAGTCGGCAAGGATAGAGAATTTTCATCATGGCATGAAACATGGAACATGCGTGTGAGATCCATGCAGTTCATGAAGTGGGAATCACTGTGACTATTCCTTGGCCCAGAAGTCATGCTGGTCCATTAATTGGGTGGGCCACACGTGTGTGGACCATTTGTCATCTTTTGTCAACTGCCCAATTTGTTCATACTTCATAAAACTTTGTCCACCCAAGCGAAATTCTACTTTGGCATTTCCAGAACAGAAATGTAAAAAACTGGCGATGGACGAATTGGAAACATGGACGTTTCTCTGAGAAACCACAACAGAGCACCAAGACAAATGGGCACTACAGGAAGCTCATTTTCTAATGAAATATTGGAATTTGTTCATTATACATGAATGCAATGAACTCTTCTTGCAAATGTTCATGATATTCTTATAATGTGGCTACCAACATGAAGAATTGTACATAAAAAGGCTCCAACATGGGTTTTCAACTCAGATTGACTCATTTGGTCAAGTCGAGTTGCAAGTTGCCCGTGTTGAGGGTGAATTGGCCCAACTTGCCCAAGTCAAGGGTGAATCGGGGGCAGGGGGATTTGGTTAGTACCGAATCTGAGTCAACTCACACTAGTTGTATTGGACTTGTCCTAGTCTTGAATCCATGGGCTCGAATGTTAAATGAGATGCAGAAACAGCTCTACGGAAATGACCATTCACGAGCATGATTAGGCCTTCTTCTTCCAGCTAATAATCCACTACCAATAGGCCATAAAGGTCATGCTGTAGTACTACCAAGTGGATTTGTGGCACCACCAAACATTCATGAACGGGACAAATTATATGATCTTTGCCTCAAGGATAAGTATAATTTCCTTGGGAACTTACTTTGTACTAGTCAGGCCTATGGTTTGGTGCATTCATCTGATGGATGCCACAGTGTATGGATCATGGTCCAA
This sequence comes from Liriodendron chinense, assembly GCA_003013855.2. Taxonomy (NCBI): domain Eukaryota; kingdom Viridiplantae; phylum Streptophyta; class Magnoliopsida; order Magnoliales; family Magnoliaceae; genus Liriodendron; species Liriodendron chinense. The sequence goes on along the minus strand of PVNU02001090.1, from coordinate 1,767,397 downwards.
AAATCTCATAAATAGGGCAAGCATGACCCTCCCAACGGTGCTCTAGGTAGAAACAATTAAGAAAAGAAATGCAACAAGTGTCTGCATTCAACTGAAGAGGGTCAAATATTACATGGCTGGGACCTACTAATTTGGATTTGGGGCATGATTGTTATTGCAGTCCATTCGAATGCAATAGCATTTGAGAATTTTTATTTTTATTTTTATTATTATTATTATTTTTTATAGAGGGATAGAAAAGAAAAGATCCATCAAGGCAATGGATACAGGTACCCTATATACAAAGAGATACTATGGACCCCCTAGAACACGGATTGCTGATTCCTTGGCTAACTGTTGATGGTATCAACTAATATTTTGGTATCACCAAGCGATGAAACCATCGGGTAGTACTGAACTTAAAAAGTATCAATGATAGTATCATTCATATCATTACGATATCAAATTCATCATGATATATCAACACCATTAACGCAGGGGCATTTTCACACTGGACTCGAGTGGGGGAGCCTGTGTGAAGTGGTGGCACACTCGGGGTAGGCGGCCCGTGTGAAGCGGACCCCATCCGTGGGAGGCAGGTGGCTATGTGTGAAGCGGAACCCATATGAAGTGGGGCCCAAGGAGGAGGGTTCGACCAAGAGCCTGGCCCTGTGTGAAGCAGGAGCCTAGGCTATGAGATAAAGGGTTTGATTCGTCATGCTCTATCAATTTAAGCTTTTAGAGCAAGTGGTTAGTCGTCTTACATCAAATTGGTATCAGAGCGGGAGGTCTCGTGTTCGAGACTCTTCTCCGGGGGTAATTAATGCAGGAGCATTTTCACACCGAGCTCGAGTGGGGTGGCTTGTGTGATGTGGAGGCACACTTGGGGTGGGCGGCCCGTGTGATGCAGGCCCCCACCTGTGTGAGGCAGGCGGCTAATGGGGCCCACGAAGGAGGGTTTGGCAAATGGCCTAGCTTGTGTGAAGCACGAGCCTGAGCTATGAGATAAAGGGATTGATTCGTCACGCTCTATCAGTTCGAGCTTTTAGAGCAAATGATTAGTCATCTTGCATCTAAGTGGTATCAAAGCGAGAGGTCTTGTGATCAAGACTCCTCACAGGGGGTGATTAATGTAGGGGCATTTTCACATCGGGCTCGAGTGGGGTAGCTTGTGTGAAGTGGGGACACATTCGGGGTGGGTAGCCCGTGTGAGGCGAGTGGCTTGCGTGAAACGGGCCCCATCCGTGGGAAGCGGGTGGCTACGTGTGAAGCAGAACCCATGCAAAGTGGGGCCCACGAAGGAGGGTTCGACCGAGGGCCTGGCTTGTGTGAAGCAGGAGCCTGGGCTATGAGATAAAGGGATTGATTCGCCACACTTTATCAGTTCGAGCTTTTAGAGCAAGTGGTTAGTTGTCCTACATCAACCATGCTTAGTTACAAAAATGCTTGCGATATTTCGCAAGTATCGACCAAAAAATTGTATTCACTGAAATTCAGGGATAGAAATAGACGTGAGTAAATAAGAAAATTTACTTGCTAAAATTCTTTTTTAGGACTCTATTTGTAGGCATTCTTAACAACTCCATTTAAGTTCTTTTGTATCCTAACATGAATTTGGTGACATTGCACTCTTAGATGGATTTGGAGCCACAACCCCAAAAGTTTAAAAAAAAAATGCTATTTTATTTGTTTAACTTTTTTTAAGAGGTAGCAACAACTTTATTAGAAAGGCTCGCAAAACGAGCAAAGAATACAAAGAAAATCGTCCCAAGAGGGCGACATCAGGCCCAACAATCAAAAAAACTGGAGGCCCTTCTAATAACCTCCTCAACCTTGGGCTGGGAGTTTCTAAAACAAGATTAGCAACAAAACAAGTTGAAAAACTCATGTCTATGCATGACTTCACACAATCATGTTTTGGATATCAGTATTGACACATGTGTGATGTGTTGCACCCTTGGGATACGGAAACATATCGCGTATCACATGGGAAATAGAGCATGCATAGCTATTTTTGGGAAACATTGGGAAATTAGTCGATTTTTTCAATGAAACTACAGGAGATGTTAAGAAAGACATTATTATACACTTAGAACTCAAAAGATCACAAAAAACAAGTATAATAAGTTTCCTTTGTATAGGAACCTAAACAATCTGTTGTCTGACAAAACTAATGCAATTATATTCAAATTCAATTCATATAGAATTATAGATCATAAAAGACATCTATGAAGTAAAAAATCGGAGGCCAAGATCCATGATTGAGCATGCAAAACATGCAAAACCATTGTCTATGAACATCATTCCACCTGATTCCAAGTGATTTAAACAAGAAAAAAATGTTCAAATTTGAAAGAAAATAAAACACCGATTTTGTTTCCGATGCTGCACGCTCTCCAATCTCAATTTCCACACCCAAACCTACATTTCTCTCCAAACAATCGAAAAGTAGTGGTTGAAATCACCTTATGAAAGTAATCAAAGCAAAAGGTTTCACAAAAAAATTAGGATCTTTGAGGATTTTGGCGAATTTTCCATTTTTACAAAGGGAGCTGATGATGGTATCGACGAAACATATTAATAGTATCAACGAAAGGAGTTTATAACTCCGACGTTTCTGGGAAATATCGCAATCACACAATAAAGAGGGAAGAAACTCAGAAAGTGAACTTAATCTCGGTTTCATATCGCCCATATGCGATATCGATACTACAACCACTGCATGCAATCACATGGATTTCAATTAAGAAATTTTGATTCCCAAGGTAAAACCAAAATATATCGAAAAAATCCAAATTTTTTCCATTTGTACCCTTTTAAATATGTTGATGAGTTTAAGCCGATCCATGGATCACCATGTAGACACCCGATTTTGGCATCCCAATATGCATATATTGGATATCACTTGGAGTATGCTGAATCATCACATTTAAGCAAGGTTGAACACACGTTTCCATTCAAAGCCTTTTTCCTCCACAATACTCCCACATCTCTTTTCATAAACATGCATAGGAAATTCAAAAGCATTCATTTCATACATCTTCTTAGGCCTTCAAAAGCATCCATAAAAGAAAAAGGAGCACCCTTCAAGTGGCATAATCGCATGCTAGGTGCTAACATGCCATTTAGAATTTGCCTGAAACCAGTTCAATCACCCATTGAGAAAATATATCAACAGAGCCCTTCCAAACCTTTTTCTAATGCTTCTACCAGATAGTTTTTTACAGTCTTGCCCTTGCTTTGTCTTTTCATTTAGTCTCATAACATATTGGTAACAATATAAGTATTTGGCATAACATGTCCATACCAATAGGAAAAAGAATGATATGTATCAATAGGTTTCGTGACCAGAAATAACTCAAGGACATGTTTGATATAGTCATAAAATCTATTGGTACCAATATGTGCGATATCAAATGCTCATGTTGATGGCAAATACGCGATGTCAACTTTGCAAATTGGGGTTTCAATGGGTTGGGTGATCCAGCGGGTACTCAAGCTCATCCCAACGCGGACCAGATATGGATGCGACTAAATCGGTGTGGGTATCATTTTTTAGCCCAATTGATAATTGGGCCGAGTGTGGGTTTACTCTTGCCCATATCCAAATTCAATTATACACATGCATGGGTAATATTTTACAGAGAAAAATTGTACAAGAGAATGAGAAGACAACATCCAATATACATAGAGGAAACACTCCCCATGATCCTCTTCAGAAAGCCCCATGATTATCAATGAAAACTTTTCATGCTCAAGCCCAATCGATTGCCAAGTCTTTGGCTTTGAGGAAAACCACGTCGAAAGTGTAGAACTTGTCCTGGAAGATTTGACTGTTCACTCATACCAAACTACCTGAGCACCGCAAGCAAAGGTAGTCTCCATAAAGTCATCCTTCTCTTGCAACCTTTACCACCACCATGCCAAGCCCTCAAGAGCTCCCCAATAGAGTGTGGCACAACCCACTCCACTTCAAGGAGTCTACGAAATTTCCACCAAATTTCTTACATGAAACACTATTGGGCGAACAAGTGGTCTATTGTTTCCTCATTCCTTAGACATAAGATGCTCTCATTCAGACTGATCAACCTTCTCTTCCTTAAGAGTTGTCAACCATGAGCACCTTGTTTTTTCTAACCAACCGTGCAAATGCAAGAACACTAGTGGGCCTTCATATTTCCATATTTGATGAATGAGATCCTGAGCATTTGAGGAGGGAGGGGCAAAGACAACCAAATAGAAGGATTTGACCGAGATCCAACACGAATTGGATTCCAAAGCAAACCATACAGATCAGAGAGCTCAACCCGAGATGGCTGAATGAGACAAATAAGGCAAGAGAAATCTCCAATCTCTCCTTCAAAAAGATTTCATAAGAAGCACGGCCATGCCACTCATCTCCCAAAATGGATGCATAATGAGAGATGAGTCCATCCTCATCAACCTCTAAGCTAAAAAACATAGGCAAGACCATATGTAGAGGGCAACCCTCACACCATCTATCCAACTAGAACCAGATCTTGGAACCATCCCCAAGCTTGAAAGAGATCTCCCTCCTGAAAGTGTTCACAGCTATTAGCACTGCTTCCCACAACCCCAAGGCATTGCATTGAAACGATGACTAAGGTAACCACCCACCTTCCTCATCTTCATTATCATCATTTAAACCTTATTTCAACAAATTGGGGTCAACTACACGAATATTGTTCCACCATTCCACTCTATCAAGGACCATATCCTCAATTAAACCATAGGTCATTAAATCTTTTCTTACTTCCTCCACCCACATTCATCCAAGCATTCCCCTTGCCCTTTTAGAGCCAAAACACCTAACTTCCTCCTTTCCCTATTTACTAAGAATAAACAACTTCCCCAAGCTACCCTACTCTTCCTGATCTTCTTCTCTTTGTGTGTGCCATTTCCCCAAAGGAGTGGTATGCGTAGATTTTAGACCCACAATTCTGAATCTTCCATCCCCGGTTTTACACACCTCATCCCAACTAACCAAATGAAACTTGTTTTTCTTTTCCACCCCTTGCCAAAAGAAAATCTCACAGCATCTTTTCCTTCTGATAACACTAGTTGGGCATTGAAACAACAATTAATAATTTCCTTTTAAGAAAATTCCACTTGATGAATGGTTATCATGCTATTGTTATGTTTTTTTTTTAAAGAATAAAAAATATTTCTTTCTGCTATAAAAACTCATATTTTGGGTTAATGGTAGAAAAGTTTTTAAAAAATCAAATCATAGATGGGTACCAAACAGTAATGAGTACGGGCATGGGTGTCCATTTCAGGCTCAACATAGATATGTTTTTTTTTTTTTTTTTGAGGAGGAGACAACAATTTATTTCAAACAAGCCACAAAAGCGGAAAGAATACAACGCTAAACTACAAAACTACAAAAAGGCAGCGAGAGCTGCCTATGCAACAGGAACCCATTCCAACAAGGAATTAATAATCTTCCAAATCAACCCATCTACCGAGGAGTGTTTATCCCTAAAACAGTGGTTATTCCGCTCCCTCCATAATATCCAAAAAACCGCCATAATGAGCATTCTCCAAGCTTTCCTCCCTCCTTTGGATATGTTTATGGGTATGGGCATTGTTGTCAAATAGCATAAGAATTTATATGCAATTGCATAATTGCATATGCCATTGCACAGCCCTCCAAAAAATTTACAGTTTTTCATTGCACAAGTGATGGCATAATTGCATATTCAATCGCATAATCGCATAATCGTATATGCCATCGCATAATGCCTAGTGATCCTAAAACCGCATATGCCACTGTGGGATATGCAATTTGTGCTTCCAAAATGGCATATGCGATTGAATTAGTGATTATGTTATTGCATACATCTGTATTGGTGCACTGCCCATTGGCGGGTATGGGTGTGCTTACCCCTAAATCAACCTATCAAAAACTATTTGGCAAAAAGCGTCACCGATGGTACATAAAGGCTTGGTTAATATGTTGATTTTCAAAAAAAAAAAAAATATTTGTTGTTGTTTCTCAGGGGTATTCTTGAAATTATCCATGCTTTTTTTTCACCCTTTCCTCCCTCTTTCATTTCTACCCTTGCAAAATGTTAGAGAATTTCAGGAAGGGAGAGGGGAAGGAGCGAAAAAGAACTAAAAAAATTAAGGTATTTTTCATTTTTTATATTTATTTTATATTCTTCTTCTCCTTTCACGGGTATTCTGTTTACAATGCTTTCCAGATCATGTATATGCTGAATTTTATATGTCGATTCCATATCAGCTAGCATCACTTTATACATGTGAATTGATAATGCTGGCATGTTGAAGCAAATTCTGAGTGATTTATCTGCTTTCAATGCAAAACTAGCCAGTCTTAACAAAGTAAATCTATCTAGTGCATATTTCGCACATTTCCTTAGTTTTGTTGTCTTGCAAAAAGGGAAATTATGGTACTCTTGATAGAAGTTATCAATTAATTAATTTGGTTTTTCTTGAGGGTTTTATATTGAGGTTGGGACAATGATTTGTGCACTATTGGAATGCCATTTTTTAAATTCTCTGTGGGTTGGATTATTTCAAAATATAAGTTGCATTACTAGGAAAGGAAAATGAATTGTCAAGCATGTATTTATGAACCTCGTCACCTCTTCTCATTGTTAAAATCAGTATGCCAAAACCACAATATCTCAGAGAAAAGCAATTTCCAAATGAAATTCCATACCCAAAACCACCATAAACACAAAAGCAAATGAATAAATCAAACATAAAAGCCCAAATTCACCCAGGAAAAAAAAAGCTATTTTAATTTCAACATAGCATATAGAGCACATGGCACAAACAAGAAGGTTTGGATATTGTATTGTAAGGACCCAGCGACAAACATCAGATCAGACTCAAAAAGCCCAGAATCGCCTCCAATCCCCACCAATCTCAGCCCTCAAAGACCCAAATCTTCCAAAATCAAATATCAAGCACCAAATCCAATAAATCTAATAATCGCCAATCCAAAACCCATCTCCCACTCCCCTCTAATAACCCCCCAAACCCATCCACAATCCTCAATACAAATCCCACAACCAAATCCACCACCAATATCAATTCCCCAAAATCCACCCAACATACCAATCAAAACCCATCTGCCATTCACCCAGTGAGACAACCCAAATCACCCCTACCTCAACTCCCACTCAAAACTCCCCAAACCCCAAATCATCAACTCCAATGTTAGCTAGCCAAAACCATCGCCCATTCCCCTCTAATTACCCTGCAAAACCATCAACAAATCTCAATTCAAATCACAAAACCCAATCCATCAACAATCTCAATTCCCTCCAAAACCCCCAAATCCACTCAGCACACCACTCAATACCCACCTCCCATCCACCCAACTGAAACACCCAACCCTCCCAAATCATCAAATCCAATCATCAATGACCAAAACCCGTCTAACATCCTATCTACTGCCCCCATCAATAAACCTCAATTCGAATCTCAAAACCCAATCCAACACCACCAATCTCAATCCACCCGGCACACCACTCAAGACCCAACCCCCATCTGCCCAAGGAAAATTCCAAATCACCCCAACCTCAAACTCACACTCAAAACCCCCCAAAATCCATCAAATCTGAAACATCAAGCTTCAAATCATCAAATCCAATCATCGCCTCTCCAAAACCCATCTCCCAATTCCCCTCTAATTGCCCCCCAAACCATCAACAAATCTCAATTCAAATCCCAAAACCCAATCCACCATCAATCTCAATTCCCCCCAATCCACCCAACACACCACTCAAAACCCATCTCCCATCCACGCAAGGAAAAACCCAAATCACCCCAACCTTAACTCACATTCAAATCCAATCATCGCCATCCAAAACCCATCTCCCATTTTCCCTAAGCTCCATTCAAATCCATTTCATCACCATTATCAACTTCATGATCATCATATTGAACAGAAAAAAATAGAGAAAGAGATGAAAATTTTACCCTAGAAAGATCGAAGCAGCCGCTCGCTTCCACCCAACCACCGGATAGAGCTTCCAACTAGACTAGAAATCACCGCAACGTTCGCGCGCGAGAGAGAGAGAGAGAGCTCGAGGTGCACCGGTTGTGAAAAGGAGAATGAGTAGTGACTCGGAAGCGTCCGATGCTTGATACGCAGTGACTCGGAAATTGCGTACGGGGCATGAGTAGCGGAATCATTTCAACCGTCCACCAATCCGATGGTCAGATAATCAAATAATCTTATTTGGGCGCGGACTGCCTGCGAATGCCTTTCGCAGGCATCTCCTGCGCAAGGAATCTGGGTGGGGCCCACCGTGAGGTTTGTGAGAAATCTATACCGTCCAACAGTTTTGTGAGATCCTTTTAGGGGTTGTGACCAAAATTGAACGGGATTCAAAACTCAAGTGGGCCGCACTAAATCAAAAGGTGTGTAGGGAAATGCTTACCGTTGAAACCTCTATGGGGTCCACAGTGATGTTTATATGCCATCCATACCTTTCATAATGTCATTCCTACTGAGATGAACGAAAACACAAATATTATCCTGATTTGAAACTTCTGTGGCCCCACGAATATTTCAACTATGAAAGTTCAATCGTCATGTTTTCGGCCCACTTAAGTCTTGGATCCCGTTCAATTTTGGTAGCAACGCCTAAAATGATCTCACAAAACAGTTGGACGGTGTAGATTTCTCACAAACCTCACGGTGGGCTCCTCCCAGATTCCTTGCGCAGGAGATGCCTGCGGAAGCCCGCGCCGATCTTATTTTTTGTTCGTGATGTACCTATAGTGGGACGCACGTTTTGGACAGTTTAGCTTGATTTGTTGTATGCTACTTATTAATTTTATTAAGTAATCTCTAGGTGCATGCTTATCGTCCATCACGCTCTGCCAGATAATCAAGTGTGCCATAAGCTTACCATACTCGATTTCTTTACAGCCAACGTGTTACGTGTTTATACCATTTGATCCGTTCAAAGCATTGGCCCATCATGGATGAAACCAGATGTGTAAAAAAAAATGTTTCTTTTTTCTTTCCTTTCAAAGATATTCATGTCAAGTAGATTGTTTATCATTATTATTATTGCTGTTGTCATTGAAAATGGTCCAGATCTAAGAATGACTTTTTTAAGTGTGGGGTTGTTCTCATATTAAACTAATTTGTTCATTTGCAAGATAGTTAGCCGCCTCTCCATCACATTGTTATTAATGGTTGTAAGATTTTTCAACTCCACGAAGACCTTTACAAGGAAATCTATCTCCCTTTGGCTGTATTTCTTGATTGTGTCACATGGGCGGTCCAATCTTCAAGCCTCTTGGCGAGTTGGCTTCTTTTTCTTTTCTTGTATTGGAGTTAATGTTTCCACATTTGGATGAGCAATTCCCCCAGCTTATTCAGCCAACAAATATGCCTCCTCCAAGAAATAGTCATCGCTCAATGGTGTATTTAATTGTATTCATTTAAAGGGTGACAAATATATCGTAATATCATCCATTGGGTGATGTAGTGAAATTTTTTTAGAAGTTTGAAAGCAATATTCATCATGCTTTTAGTCACAGTGTCCTCTTCAAATACCATCTCCATATTGTTGTGGAGTGGATTTAGCTTATTCTTTATTGAGCCAGGGCATGACTATAGAGAAGTAATTCATGTATAATTCTCTTCACAGTGAAGTTTATATTACAAATACAAATAAAAATAAAAAGATGAAAGGTTTTACTTTTAGTTAAGTTTGATGATTTTTCCAAACTTCTTTATATGCAACTACATATTTATGATCCTCACCCATCCTAATCCACTTAGACTAAATGCTTCCTGAGATTTTTTTTGCACAAAGTTCGGCTACAGTTTTTGTCGTTGTTTCTGATCACATGGATACTGGAACCCCCTATCTCTGCCTTTGCTACTAAATTCATTAGAGCAGTCTTAAAACCATGATCACTCTTGATCTCTAATTTTACTCGCTTAATTAAAATGTCAACCACTAACTTGTTCATTGGGTCAATCCAAAAGATGAATCATTTTCTACTGTTACTTTTGAAAGATATATATTCATTTAGTATAACATAGTCAAAATTACAATCATAATAAAAACAAAATTAAGAAATAGAATCAATTGGAATACTATCTAGGTTTCTGATTGTCCCACATTTTTGCAAAGCTTAACCTAAACTTAATCTATCTTGGTCTCTCCCTCCTGGCGCTCATCGCTCTATGGCATAGACAATAGTGAGATGGAATCAAACACCGTCTCTTCCAATCAATAACTGATAACTGATCCGAATCCACAGATCACCTGAAAATCCTCGACCAAGACTTCCTTGAAATCTCAAGGGGCACTCGAAGAACATAATCAAACAGGGAGAAATCTCTAGAAATTTATATTAAATTTGATGAATGAATCATCAACAACGAAAAATAACAAGTTCAATAGTCTAGCAACCAATAAGTAGCCCTAAAATGAGATTAGGAAGAAATCTAATCGAAAACGGAAACTTAAAAATTGAAAAATGATAAGTTATGCGACCGGTCATCGCCCCTGGGCGACAGTCGCAAAGCGACTGCAACTGTCCAGAGAGTCCAGGCCGTATCTTTTTGAATTTATGAGCAATCGTGTGGGATGGTCGACCGGTCAGCAAGAAACCCTGACTTTCCAGAGAGTTTACGAAATTTTTGGATGAAATTAAACCGGTTGCGACCCGTAGGTGACCAGTCGCGGGTTATGGTGCGACAGGTCATTTTCGCTGGCTTTTGTGGACTTCTTTCCATCTTTCCTTCAGTTCATCTGAACCATGTATTTTATGGCTAGACTCTCTACATCAGTCCCCCCCTGCTTTGAAAAAACTTGACCCCAAGTTCCCATTCACGCTTGGTTCATGGTATTCAGACAAGTCAATGATGTTGAAAATAGGCGAGCGAATTCTTAAGTTGTTCAGGTAAGTCAACAATATATGCATTGTCATTAAGTTTTCGAATGATCGATATTGATCCAATCTTCTTGTGCTTAAGTTTATTATATATTCCGATGGAGAAGCGCTCCTTGTGCAAATGAACCATCACTTGGTCCCATACTTCAAAGGTCTTGACCCGATAGTGTTTGTCCGCATCCTCCTTATACTTAGCATTAGACTTCAGCAACTTGGTCTCGGACTTCACAATATATTCTCGTGATCTGCTCCGCCATATTTTCAACTACAACACTTTTGCCCATAACCTTGGGCAAATGAACTAAGTCAAGCCTATGACGGGAAATTCATCCATGGATGATCTGAAATGGTGACTTCCCTGTCGATCGGTTCACCATGTTATTGAAGGTGAACTTGACTTGAGACAGGGCTAAGTCTCACTACTCCGGCTTGTTTTCATAAACACGATGTATGAGGTTGCCCAATATTCAATTCACGACTTCCATTTGGTCGTTCATCTGTAGATGATACCCGCTGCTGAACTGAAGTTGCGTACCAAACCGACTTTATAGAGTTCATGAAAAATGACTAACAAACTTTGTATCACAGTCGAATGTGATGGTCTTCGGAAGGCTATGCAACCTTCTAATCTCCCTGAAGAAAAGATTTGCCATGTTCGATGCATCGTATGTCTTCTTACAAGGCATAAAGTGCGGCATCTTCGAGAACCTATCTACCACCACAAACACATAATACATGCCGTGCTATATCGATAGGAGACCCCAAAACGAAGTCCATCGAAATATCTTCTCAAGGGCATTCGGGAACAGGTAGTGGAGTGTAAAGTTCAATATTATGTGAATGACCCTTTGAAGCTTGACATATGTTGACATCATGCACCATCCTACCAATGTCACAGCCTAGGTGAGGCCAGAAGTAACATTCCTCAAAAAGTGCCTTGGTCTTATCACGACCCAAATGATCACCTAATCCACCACTATGGAGTTCAAGGATCATTTGTTCTCATAAAGAGTATTGCAGGATGCACAATCGATTATCATAGAATAAAAAAAATCCTCTCGGATATTAAAATCGCTCTGGTGGCCTTACTTGCATCTCAACCACATGTCTTTGAAGTCCTCTTCTTCATCATATAGGTCATTGAGGTGCTCAAAACCAACAACCTCGATGCTCATAGCAACTAGGAGATCGGCATGGCAACTAAGAGCGTTGACAACTTTGTTTTGCTGACCCGACTAATGGTTAAACATAAAAGTGAATTCCTACAAGATGAAATCCACCTAGCGTGCACAAGACTAATATTAGATTGACTATTAATGAATTTTAAAGCATGATGGTCGGTGAATAAAATAAATTCCCTATGAATGAGGTACTGCAACCAATGTCGTAAGGCCTGTACCACTGCATAGAGCTTGATCTCATAAGTAGACCATTTATTCCTGGCATCATTGAGCTTCTCACTGTAGAAAGCTACGAGCTTACCTTCCTGCACAATATGACACCAATCCCTACATATGAAGCGTCACAACCTACCTGGAAGACTTCATCAAAGTTTAGCAATATTATGACCGACTTAGATGACAACTTGTGTTTAATCTTAGCAAAACTATGGTTGCCTTCCTCAGTTAATTGGAATGGGCCTTTCTTCATGCAGTCCGTGATAGGGGCTACTATTGTACTGAAATTTCAGACATAAGCGACGATATAAAAGTAGCAAACTCGTGAAAATTGCACACTTTATGGATGTTGGTCGAGGTAGGCCACTCACGTATAGCCTTCGCTTTATCTTCGTCCACCCGACTGCCCGTAGACGACACTCCAAACCCCAAGAACAACAAGCGATCTGTGAGAAAGTCACACTTCTTCATATTTAAGTACAATTTGTTGTCGTGAAGCACTTAAAGGACTTCTCTAAGATGCATCATATGATCAGATTCACTCTGACTATATATCAGAATATTATCGAAGTACACTACTATGAACCGGCCTATGAATGGTTTCAACACTTGATTCATGAGCCTTGTGAAGGTATCCGGTACATTCGACAACCCAAATGGCATAATCATTCACTCATATAACCCTTCACTGGTCTTGAAAGTCATCTTTCACTCGTCCCTAGGACGGATATAGATTTGATGGTACTAGCTACATAGACTTGAAAACACCTTCGAGCCCTCTTGCATCTCTAACATGTTATCCATCGGGGGTATAGGAAATTTGTACTTGATGGTGATTTTATTTATTGTACTGCTATCCACACACATATGCTAACTTCCATCATTCTTTGGTGTTAAAAGAGCCGGAATGACACACGCACTCATGCTTTCTCTCAACAACCCCTTTTCAATAGTTATTCAACCTGACTTTGGAGGATTTCACTTTCCCTGGGGCTCAACCGATAGTGGGGTAGGTTGGGTAGGCTCGCATTAGGTATGAAATCGATGTGGTATTGGATGTCCCTCATTGGGGGAATCATCGGGGAAGATCGTCAGGCAAAGTCTCACGAAACTTACTGAGCAAAGGGTGAAGACTCAGGGGCATAACAATACTCCCTAAATAAAAAAAAATTATCTACTTTCAATGCGTAACAAACTATTGAAAGTAGGAAGTTTTGCCTTACCTCCATTGTCTCAATTGGTGTGATCTATGCGATTGTTCCCGTGTATGTGTTGTTGAGTAAGGAGATTATCGACATCTTCATCGCTATCATTTGAATCCTCTTCAATGGGCCGACGATTTGTTGCTGGAAGGGCTCGACGACACGCGTGATTGTTTTGAACTGTAGGTTACAGGCGGTTGTGTGCTGCCCTGCACTTAGCATGGAGCCATGCCGCTACAATCTGATGGAGAGATGCTCGTAGCCCTTGTATAGACATCTCAAACTGATCGCTAGAGAGCCTTTATCTTCTCCACGAGATATTGAATCCCCTAATCACCGTCAATGGGATTGTTGCCATGTCCATCACTAATAAACACCTCCCAAGATTATTCCTCGCTCTGATACCAACTTGGTGCAGACAGTAGTGGGATGGAATCGAACACTGTCTCTTTTAATGGATAACTGATCAGAATCCATGGATCTCTTGGGAATCTTTGACCATAACTTCCTTGAAATCTCAAGGGGCACTTGAAGAACACGAGCAAATAGAGAGAAATCTCTAGAAAATTGTATTAAAATTGATTAATGAATCATCAACAATGAAAAATAACAAGTTTAATTAAGTTTAAAGAGATTAGGAAGAAATACAATCGAAAATGGAAACTTAAAAATCGAAAAACAATAAGTTTGCGTTGCGGACGGCTGATCGCTAGAGGATTGCGACCGGTCACAGTTGAGCGGCGGCCGATCGTGTCCCTAGGCGACAAGTTGAAAAGCGACTGCAACTATCCAGAGAGTTCATGCTGCATCTTTTTGAATTTGCGACCGGTCGTGTGGGATGATGGACCAACCACCAGGGAACCCTGACTGTCCAGAGAGTTTACAGGATTTTTGGGCAAAATTAGACCGATTAAGACCCATGGGCGACAGGTCGCCGGCTATAGCACGACTGTCATTTTTAGTGGATTTTGTGAACTTCTTTCCATCTTTCCTTCGGTGCATCCGAACCATGTATTCCATGGCTAGCCTCTCTACATCATTCTACTTTCATCATTAGTTTGGTTTAGCTCTCCTTCAACACATTAATGTAAGTTGTAATCAACATTTTCATTTTCTATATAGTTAAAGATACCTTCATCCTTACCACTTCCATCTTCTTCTTCATTTTATTAATTCTAAATCAAGGTCAATACCCTAATTTTTGTTCACAATATAATTATATAAGATATAGTATGGCATTACTATCTTCACTTATGTATGTGATAGATAAGTTAGGCCTATTTTCAATATGGGAAATCACGGCTTCTATACTCTAAAGCAACATTTTATGTCATTTCACAATAAAGAATGCTGAAAATTGAACAACTGCTTCATATTTCTAGGTGGACACCCGGCCTGAATTTCTTAAGATAATACCTTGCCATAGAAGTATGTCAGAAAATTAGGTATATTCACAAAACCAATATCCACCAAGTAATATTTACCTATAAAAAGTATAGGTCATAAAGCAAGCAACATTCATGATGTTGAAATGCAGGATGTCCACTACTGAGTCATGGGCTCGAATCCATTGTGTTTTGCATCATGAAGTAGGGTCCATGCAGGTGGGGTACCCACATGGCATCTGCGGCTTGGATAGCTTATGGCTGGGTTCCATTAAAGTAGCAAAGATTGGATTAGGACTGTTCTGTTGATAAACCAAATTCGATCATTGCTTTTGTACAGAACAACACAACAACATCGTTCTTTCATTTCTTGCATGTTCTGCATCTTCTATGCGAGGACTAATCAAATGCAGCTATTTAGAAGATAAGTTAATGGTCCACCTTGCGCGCTAGTGACAACTTTCCAAATGTGTATGATATATGAGCCGCCCAAAAGCTGGGTCCCGTCGTGAAGAACCACCCAAAAATAGGCTCATCCACTCATCAGGTGGGCATGACCCATGGTACTGGTATCACTCATTCACTACTTGAAACCGAGTCGACTCACACGAGTCGGATGACGCTTCAAACCATGTGTGCAAGTCGACTTGGATTCGACAGAGTCCGATCTGGTTCAGTACCATGAGTTTGTTAACACAAGTGGGTCACAACTTGACTGACTCAGGACTAAGCAGAGTCTTGAGTCAAAAGACCATGTGCATATATACCTGAACAAAGGGATCAGTTCCAACTTCTCTTCATTCAGATGCCATGTGAATGAATGCTGCATCTTGAAATGAAATTCAAGACACTTCACTTGTGTAAAATCTGCACGCAAACCATCTCCAATCAGTATGCTGGCCCATTTAAGCAACACCAATCCAGTGATTGTAACCGTCCAATTAGAAGATTTCTTTCTTTACTTATTTTCTTTGAAGAACCATGACATTTTTTTAACGGTCCAAAATTGAAACACTAATAAGTATAAGAAAATGGTGGGACCCACAGTGGATGGAGGATAACCTGAAAATCACTTTGATTGGATGATGTTAACTGCCCACATGGATATGGTGGGATCCACTTGATGAGAGGCCTGGATCTCAACTGCGAAACATGTTGGTGTGAGACTTTCTTTTCATCACCAGAGATCTATATTCATATCTATGTGAAGTACAAAACAAGATCGGAATAGTAATACCTTGTACACATGTGATCACAGCATTCAAAAACTACCTTATTGCATGCTAATTTGGAGACTGCTGTGGGCCCAACTGAGAAATAGCACTGGATAGGAGGAATCCACTGTTGTCAGAGTCTACAAAATCACTGATTTACGTGTCCGACCGGTCGGTCAAGACCGGTCGGACCAATCCTTGTTTTTTGGACAAAGCCTTGAAAGGCTTGCTGGAGATGTGCTCCGACCGGTCTGGACTGGTCGGATAGTGGAGGCCGACTGGTCACGACTGGTCGGACAGAGGCTGGAAATCTCTTTTTTGAAGGCAAAACTCTCTAGACCTGTTTTGCACAGGTCCGACCGGTCGTGCCTGGTCGGGTATAGTCGGGTATACGCGCGGTTTTGCGTAAATTCGAGTTGCATGTTTCTATTTTGGGTTGGAGGCCTATAAAAGCACCTCCTAATCCGTCTTAGAAGTATCCTAATCAATATCAAGAAGTCCTATTTCGAGATTAGGGCTTGGGGGAGAGATTGTGAGGTTTGAGAGTGCCTTGTTCATCTTTGGGATTTACTTGAGGGTAAATTAGCTTTGTAATCTTCTGGAATTCATAGTGGAGGTGTCGCTTAGTGCCATGGTTTTTTCCCGCAAGGGTTTTCTACATAAAATTCGTTTACTTTTGCGTTGATTGCTTGTGTGGCCGTGTGGTGATTGTTTGGCCTTCTTCGGTGCTTCCGCTAATCGAATTTCTAACAAGTGGTATCAGAGATATCGTTGGAAGGTTGAAGGAGGAGTTTTCTGAATCGATCTCATGGCTTCAAGTATGAAGTTTGACGTTAAGAAGTTCTCGGGCAAAAATAACTTTGAGTTGTGGAAGGTGAAGATGAGTGCCGTCTTAACTTAACAAGGGGTCGTGAACGCCCTTGGAAAGTGACCTACCGAGATGAAAGATGATGAGTGGACGAAGATGGATGAGAAGGCAATGGCCTCAATCCAATTGTGCCTTGTTGATGACGTCCTTTTATAACGTCATGAAGGAGAAGACTGCTGTAGAAACATGAACCAAGCTAGAGAACATCTATGCGAAGAAGTCTCTAGAAAATCGCATGTATCTAATGATGCAACTCTTCACTTTGAAGATGGCGGCGGGGACAGATGTGGAGGACCACATTAGCACGTTCAACAAGCTGATTTGCAAGTTGCTCGATTTTGGTGAACAGATGAAGGACGGGTATCAAGCATTGATCTTGTTGAACTCACTTCCTAATTCATATGAGTCACTTAGGGACTCGTTGTGCACGGGTAGTGACATTATTAGTGTCGATACCGTTGTCTCAGCCCTTCAATTGAAGGCCATGAGACAGAAAAGCGGTGATACTAATTCCTCCTCCGAAGCACTGTTTATGAGAGGAAGGAATTCAGAGTGAGGTGAAGGATCGCCGCGTTCTCGATCCAAATCGAAGGGCAAGGGTAAATGCAAGTTGAAGTGTTGGGGATGTGGTTAAGTTTGGCACATGAAGAAGGACTGCAAGAGTCCTAAATATAAAAAGGAGAAGTCAGGTGATTTTTCTAGGGAAGCTAATACCGCTGAAGCTGAGGAAGGTGGTAGTGATGTGTGCGAGGTCTTGACGGTGTCAAAGGGTGGATCTCTCTACGATGAGTGGATTATAGACTCCGGGGCTTCGTATCACATGTGCCCAGATAGGAGCGTCTTTACTTCCTATAGGGACTATGAGGGAGGCTCGGTATTTCTAGGCGATGATTACGCCTGCAAGGTTGTGGGGATTGGTACTGTGCGCATCAAGATGTTTGATGGGATCGAACGGACCTTGACGGAAGTGAAACACGTTCCAAGGTTGAGGAAGAATCTGATCTCCCTTGGTGCACTCAAAGCATTGGGGTGCAAGTTCACCGGTTTTGACCGGTTCTGCAAAGTTTCAAAGGAGGCCCTTGTAATTATGAAGGGACAAAATGGTAACATTTACAGGATGATTGGGAGCACTTCAGTAGGTGGAGCTGCAACGACTGTAGCGGATTCCACGTCTGCACGTATGTGGCATGCACGCCTAGGTCACATGAGCGAGCGGGGCATGAAGGTACTTTCTGAACGATCTTTGATTCCTTCCTTTAAATCTGTAGACTTTAGTATATGTGAACACTGCATGTATGGAAAACAGTCTAGATTGTCTTTTAAAGGGGCAAAACATGTATGTAAAAGGGTGCTTGATTATGTCCATTCCGATGTATGGGGGCCGTCGCCCGTTATTTCTATTAATGGGTCGTCGTGGTTCGTGTTGTTTATCGATGACTATAGCAGGAAGGTTTAGGTTTATTTTTTGAAAAATAAATCTGATGTATTCATGACCTTCAAGTATTGGAAGGCGATGGTAGAGAATCAGTCATGGTAGAAATTGAAAATTTTGAGAACCGATAATGGAGGTGAGTTCACTTCCAGGGAATTTAACACGTATTGTAAAGATGAGGGGATCGTGAGGCATAACACAGTGCGCTACACGCCAGAGCAAAATGGTGTGACAGAGCTGATGAATCGGTCTCTCTTAGAGAGAGCTCGATTCATGATTAGTAATGCTGGGTTGGGCAAAAAGCTATGAACTGAGGCCGTTAACACGGCTTGTTACTTGATAAATCGGTCACCCTCTATTGCAATTGAATGTAAAATCCCTGAGGAAGCGTGGAGTGGTCGTATGCTAGACTACTCAAGTCTGCGAGTCTTTCCCTGTGAGGCTTATTCTCATGTACCGTCAGTTGAGAGAGATAAGTTAGACCATAGGACCAGAAAAAGGGATCTTTATTGGTTATGGTGATAGTATGAAGGGATATCGAATATATGACCCTATGACACGGAAGATCACCTTGAGCCGTGATGTCAAGTTTGATGAGGGGTCTTTGTTTCGTAAGGATGCTACAAAGGAACCAGAAACATCAGAACAGATTGATACTCATGAGGACAGAGATGAGACAAGGGCCGATACTGAGGCGCAGACAGAGGTACATGATTAGGTGGAGCAGCCACCTGTGTGAAGAAATCCACCCAGGGATCGCAGGTAACCGACAAGGTACGGGGATGACTCGAACGTTGCATTCGCTCTTATTACAGATGAGGGGGATCCGTCTAACTTTGAGGAAGCACTATAGGATGTAGATGCTGAGAAGTGGAAGACGGCAATGCAAGACGAGATGGACTCCTTATACGAGAATGGGACTTGGGAGCTTGTGGAGCTTCCAGTCGGCCGAAAAGCGATAGGGTGTAAGTGGATTTTTCAAAAAAAAACAGGATAGATACAAGGCAAGGTTGGTAGCGAAATGTTATGCTCAGCATGAAGGCGTAGACTTCAGTGAGATTTTTGCACCGGTTGTGAAGCAAGTATCTATCAGGTTCGTGTTGGCGCCGATTGCCCAATATGATCTCGAGCTGGAACAGATGGATGTGAAGACTGCTTTCCTGCATGGGGAATTAGAATAACAGATATACATGGTGCAACCAGAAGGTTATACAGTGCAAGGGGCCGAGAGCAAGGTTTGCAGGTTGAAGAGATCGTTGTACTGTCTCAAACAGTCGCCTAGGTAGTGGTACAAGAAATTTGATTCCTTCATGATGAGTCGGGGCTTTACCAGGAGCAAGTACGATCATTGTGTTTATTTCAAGACACTGAATGATGAGAAGTTTCTCATACTGGTGTTGTACGTCGATGACATGCTTATTACCAATCATAGCATGTCTGACATCAATGTGTTGAAGACTCAGCTTTCAGGGACATTCGAGATGAAGGATCTGGGGGCTGCAAAGAGGGTTCTTGGCATAGATATTCATAGAGACAGGAAGAGAGCAGGTTGTGGTTATCTCAGGAAGAATACCTTGAGAAGGTATTGAAAAAGTACAAGATGGACAAGTCCAAACCGGTTAGCATTCCCCATGCGGCTCACTTCAAGCTTTCTTCTGAACATTGTCCCAAAACGGATGAAGAAAAGCATGTTATGTCTCATGTGCCCTATTCAAGTGTTGTGGGCAGTTTAATGTATGCCATGGTCTGTACAAGACCGGATATTTCACAGGCTATGGGCGTTGTAAGCCAATTCATGTCTAACCCGGGCAAATAACATTGAAAAGCTGTGAAATGGCTACTTCGATACATTCGGGGTACGCAAGACTACGTCTTGACATTTGAAAAGTCCAAGGACAAGTTGGTTGGTTACGTCGATTCTGATTACGCAGGTAGTGTGGACAGTAGGAGGTCGACTTCAGGGTACTCGTTTGTATTAGCAGGTGGAGCGATTAGTTGGATGTCTAAGCTTCAGTCTGTGGTGGCTCTTTCCACTACTGAAGCTGAGTACATGGCGGTGACAGAAGCTTTCAAGGAAGCCGTTTGGTTGAAAGGAATGATAAATCAGTTGGGGCTTCAGCAAGAAGCCGTGTTGGTTAATTGTGACAGCTCTAGTGCTATCAATTTGGCTAAAAATTCTATTTATCACTCTTGTACTAAACACATTGATGTGCGTCACCATTTTATTCGACAGGTGCTTGAGGAAGGAGATGTGACTCTGGACAAGATTCACACTAGCGTGAATCCGGCGGATATGCTGACCAAGGTGGTCCCAATAGAGAAGTTCAAGTTCTACGTAACTTCGTTGGGATTGGCAAAGGCTTAATGAAGATGCAGTGATGCACGAGAAGCGACGACACTATATTTGAAGATGAGTTGATCGACGAAGCAAATGGAAGATGGTTCAATTTTGAAGCCTCGGTGGAGTTTGTTGTCATAGTCTCCAAAATCACTGATTTGGGTGTCCGACCGGTCTTGACTAGTTGGACCAATCCTTGTTTTTGGACAGAGCCTTGAAAGGCTTGCTGGACATGTGCTCCGACCGGTCGGACAGTGGAGGCCGACCGGTCATGACCAGTCGGATAGAGGCTGGAAATCTCTTTTTTAAAGGCAAAACTCTCTAGACCTGTTTTGCACAGGTCCGACCGGTCGGGTATAGTCGGGTATACGCGCGGTTTTGCGCAAATTAGAATTGCATGTTTCTGTTTTGGGTTTGAGGCCTATAAAAGCACCTCCTAATCCGTCTTAGAAGTATCCTAATCAATACCAATGAGTCTTATTTCGAGATTAGGGCTTAGGGGAGAGATTGTGAAGTTTGAGAGTGCCTTGTTCATCTTTGGGATTTGCTTGAGGGTAGATTAGCTTTGTAATCTTCTGGAATTCATAGTGGAGGTGTCGCTTTGTGCCGTGGTTTTTTCCCGCAAGGGTTTTCCATGTAAAATTCATTTGCTTTTGCGTTGATTGCTTGTGTGGCTGTGTGGTGATTGTTTGATTTTCTTCGGTGCTTCCGCTGACCGGATTTCCAACATCCACACCATAGATTGGACATGACAATAATTACAACCGTTCAATTAAAGAAATGCAAAAAGGATGAAAATTATTTTATTGATCTAATCCAATCAGGATGATATTGGGGCCATATGCAATCCATGTTCAACATCTCCTGCCCATGGTTCACCATGATCACAGGTGGGCCCACTTGGGCCCCACATAAAAATTAGCATAGTAACAAGGTGTGCAGAAATAATTCCTGGATCATGATCATATATGGATAAGACATCGCACAAATTACAGTTGCATCATTAAAAAGAATCAAAGAAATGGCTGTGGTCTTATCAGATGTTACACTGTTCAAGTCAATCAAAAGCCTAATCAGGCAATTGTTTCTGACCATCCAATCAAATTGAAAAAAAAAAAAGAATAAAAAAATTGATAATCACAGTGAAAAAATTAAAAGGAAAAGAAAGAAAATGGAGGATTATCTTCTGTAATCTTCCACTTGGGTATGGGATATCTCCTCTGACTATGCCTATCTGTCTTTCGAGAAAACTACATGAATCTTCATTCTCTGCTCCCTCAAATTCTCTGCTCCTCAAACAATGCTTGCCTCTGACATGGTATGTTATACAGAAAACAGTATTTTTTAAGCTCTTCCAACCGAAGAGTCTGTTGAAATTCCCGCACCGTGTGGAAAAAAAATT
Source organism: Liriodendron chinense (assembly GCA_003013855.2). Taxonomy (NCBI): domain Eukaryota; kingdom Viridiplantae; phylum Streptophyta; class Magnoliopsida; order Magnoliales; family Magnoliaceae; genus Liriodendron; species Liriodendron chinense. The sequence continues at coordinate 1,745,257 of PVNU02001090.1, read as the reverse complement.
CTTTAGACGATCCACATGAATCTCTGATGTAACGGGTCTCATTCATTTGAGAAAATCCGACACTATCACACAAGTTCCAAAATCTAATCATCGGATGACTAATCTATTGTCCAGTTGGGTTGGGTTGTCTTGCGATTTTTTGCATATGCAACCAGGGAAAGGGTTGGCATAGAAGTTCTCCTCCAATCTTGGAGACTCTCCAACTTCTCTCCGGTATGGAGCTCCGAGCCTGTTAGCATGTAACTTCTTCACCTTCGAAGAGAATTCCTCCCACGACAATGCACCCTCATCCATACGGTCTATCAGTTGCACAAAACTTTGTCTGGAAACAAACCATTGCAGGTCAGTTTTCAAATGGTTACTGATACAAATGACCATTAAGAGATACTGAAAGAAACAATATTTTGTTCTACCCAGCTATAGTAAATGTGGGGCCCTCTTTTGGTAATCTAAAGTGTCTGTGTTGTGGGTCCCATCATTGGCATGCTGCTTCATGAGGGCCTAGTTGAAAGGATATGGAATCAACCAATTCAAATTAGAACTTTGGGATGGCCCCATAGTGAATCAAATGGATCAGCCAATTGAGGAGAACTTTGGTGTATAAATGAATTAGATCACAAAAATATGGGCCCCACATGAACATTTTTTGATAATCAAGAGATTTGATAATACCTGTCAGGGTTGAGAGTTTTGCGGAATCCTTCGAACCTCCTATGTCCTTGCACTGCTTTAGCCATGTTACCGTCATATGTATAAACGAAAACATCACTCTCGAGTGCTACAATGTAGTCCAAGGCAGCTAGTTGGTTCTGATACATATTAAAAGGCTCCAACTCCTCTTCAGTTGCTAGCGTGGAGTGTGAATAGACATTTGGGTATTCGGCCTGAAGAACGGTCATGCTGTCACTCCCGTAAATCTCTCCCGCAACAATGTAGATGTTTGCCATGGAAGGATAGCCCATGGCTTTCAAGAAAAGGGCAGCTTCTCTGGGAGACATTGGACACCCTCCTTGGAGTCTCCTCTCCTTGCTATCAATCTCTTTCTCCTTCCAGTGCTTGACCTTATACCTCATGGTTCGGAGCTCCTTCGCCTCTTTTGTGGTGAGGTTGTGACTGCAGCCGGTAAATGCAAGCATGTCTTTCTCATATCTGCAACGCAATGTTGTTTTCTTTCATTGATCAGATAAAAAAACTCATGGATTGAGGTTGTGTTTGGATACTCAATAGAGTTCAACTCTCAATTTAATAGTTTGGATGACCAAAGTGGAGCCAGACCCACTCCATTCATATTTAGGAACTAGCCCCCCAAAAGTCATCTTGGGTCGAACCTGAAACACATGGAATTGTGATTTTAGAGGTTGGTTGTCATGTGACACTCCAGTGTGGTCATTTTCTATATATCGGGTCGAGTCATTGAACTTTTAAAGTTTATCCAAGCACCCAAACACACCTCAATGACAGCATAAGGACTACTCTCTTGACAAGGTTAGTTCTTGTATATCGAATTGAATTATTGCAATTAAGTTTATTTGAGCACCCAAACACATCCTAAATGTCACAAGGATACTATCTTGCTAGAAAGTGTACCTTAAATGGAGAGCGATATAAGGGTTGCTAGTAAGTACCTCAAATGGAGAGCAATAAATGGGTTGCCATTGTTTCTCAACCTATCAACAAGTAGCTTCCCCAGCTCCTCAATTTTTTCTGTATAACGTAGTGCCTCGTAATTTGCACGGCACCTAAGCCTTTGAATTGAAGGGGCGAGTCCATTATTCGCTAGCCGAGAATCAGTATGTGTGAACTGCAACACCTTGTGCCGCTTCAATAAGGCATGCATCTCCCCTCTATAGTATCTAGCCTGAAAATGGCTTATGCATTTCAGAATCTTCCTATTGAAATTTATGCAAGGGCCTATTCAGATGAGAATTGAGAGGAAATGACCAAAATGGGGTAATTGAATGGAATTATTCATGTTTCAAGTTGAACTTGAATGGACTAGCACCCCACTTTAGTCATTTGCTCTTTATCGAATTCAAGTAGTAGAAAATGCATCCTGAAAGATTTTGATACTGACCTTTGACCATGAAATGGGTGCCTTTGCGAGCGGCTTAAGCGATGCATATTGAGGTGGCAGCGACTCAACTATCTCTATGTCGTATTTTAAGGCATCGATGAAGTGCCTCCAGTCAAAAATGTCTTTAAAATCACTGCAATGTCAGTTGAAACTAAATCAAGATTTTTTTTTTTCAAGTTTTCTAATCTATTGAAACAAATAGAAAGATACCATAGCTGTGGACGAGAGTTCGCACCTAGGATCTGTCCAAAAGGAATCATGATCTAGAGAAGGGAGAACTAAAGTTGCGTTCATAATCTTTGCTATAGCAACCATATCACAAATCTGCAATCCAGTTAGCACAAAGGATAGGTTGACAAAAGAACATTGCTGTAGTAATATCTGAGACAAGTCCTAGATGGGTCCTCATTTTGTACAAGTGGGACACATGGTTCTATGATCCAGGCCGTTGATCTGACGGCATTCCTATGTGGACGTGTGGTGCCTAGAAAACCTCCTTCATGGGTATGGCAATTATAATCCTTCATGGGTGGCTTCCAAATGCCCAGTTAACGAAAATGCAGCAAGGGCTGACATTCAACAGGAACAAAGCCAGACATTGAATGGATAGTATCTTCTAGCCCAGGAGATTTTTAATGGTCCATTATCTATGACGGGACTGATAGATCAATAATGTGGATCATCAAACCATGTTCTTGCTTATACAAAATTGAGGACCCAATGACATTATACATATGCGAAGGGAGCATAATGAAATTCCTCTGAAACTAGAACCTTTCTAGCCAGGTAGTTGTATAAGAACTAATGAAAAGTCAATACATACTCCCGTTCTCATCTGATTCAATCCACCATTGGCATGGATAAGAATATAACCATTTGAAATCCTTGTTCCTGAGAAAAGAAATTAACAAAACAATAAGAAAAGGCTCAATCAACACTCATGTGGTGTGAAAAGCATGATAGATCAAAGAAAAAAAAAAACTTTCTCAACCTACTTAAATCATTCCTCGATTGAACAATACATTTATAGTAATTATCGCTATTTGGTTTCTTCCATATTTCGGGAATCTGTGTAGACAGTAAAACAGACAAGAGTAAGCGCATTCTCTATATTATAATCCAAGAAAACATAACAAACTGAAATCTGGAGGTATCTGGATTATCAAATATATTAACACAACAATATCATGATAATGCACTCGATTCTAAGAGTATTCATTCATTCTCAAACCCAGTTGAAAATTTTCTTTTTGATAGGTAAATGGGCTCAAACCTGAGACCTCAATGTGGAAATGCACCATGTCTATGATGGGCTAAGGGAATGAATCCCCCAGTTGAACTACAATGACATTCAAACCTATCTAAGTCAATGGCCTGCATGCCTACTGAATGTTTATAGTTTAAGGTGCGTTTGGATGCACTATTGATTTGAATTGCAATTATGATTCTAAAATATTAGAAATAAATAAATTGTAATTTCCATTCTCAGTTCTTGTAATTAGGATCATGGGCTCCAAACAAATTGCAATTAAATTATATTTTGAAGTTGGACTCGGAAAGAAAATGTTGCTGCTATTTGAGGGGTACTTCCTCATTATGACTACTATGAAACATCATTAACTTTCATCATTTCCATCTGATAAAACTGATTTTTCAGAATTGAATTCACAAGAGTTGGACTTGGAAAGAAAAATGTAACTGCAATTTGATGGGTACTTTCTCATTATGACTACTATGAAACATCAATAACTTTCATCATTTCCATCTGATAAAACTGATTTTTTCAGAATTCAATTCACAAGAGTTGGACTTGGAAAGAAAATGTAACTGCAATTTGAGGGGTACTTCCTCATTATGACTACTATGAAACATCATTAACTTTCATCATTTCCATATGATAAAACTGATTTTTCAGAATTCAATTCACTTGTGAATTCAAATGCAGCCTTAGTTTTTAGTTGGTGTAAAAAATTTCCACAACCTTGAAGCGGGGATTCCAGATTAAAATAGAATCAAAACTGAAAATAAATGCAGTCTTATTTTTTTTTGGAAATCACCCTAAAACAGAAATACACCTTAGCATTTCAACAGTTATTAATAATAAAAAGAGAAGTAAAAAAAAAAAAAAAAAACTCTAGACTTCTGCCAATCAATGATTAAGCAGCCTAAAGTAAAGTTGGAACCAATCTCATTTTCTAATCTAAGCATTTCATCAAGAGTATACATATGTTTTCAATTTCCGGCAAGTGAAGCTCATGCTTCGGCAATTTAGATAATTGATCCGACCCCTCTGTACATGTATGGACTCTGCCCCAATAGGACAATCTTAAACTTCCAATTGTTGGTCTTACAAATACAGTTAAGAAGCGAAATACAACAACAGTCCACATTTGAATTAAAATAGTCCCACGATTTATCACTATAATGTTCCAAATTAGGTGATTTTTGGGCATGATCAATCCCCAGTAGAGAGAACAAACCAATGGTCAATATTACCCTACGATGAGCCCCACTTGCCGGAATGGAAAACCCACAAATATTATGCTAAGGTGGGTGTCGAGTTCATATAATCCTCAGCAAAGCTAAGATTTTAAAATTTTAACAAAAAATTAAAAAAAAAGAAAAATTAAGAAAGAAAGAACATGAGTTTAAATTAGCAATCATCAAGATAATAATTAAATACAGATTCAGATGATAGAATTCAATCTTTGGGTTTATTCATAAACACCCACAATTCTAAAAGTTAAAAAAAAAAAAAAAAAATCCAAAAATTCCAAAAATTACAAGATATTCAACGGAACCGAATTTCCCAAAATCAACAAAATCCGTCAAGAGAAAAAGAGAAGGATTCAAATAAGCCGAGAGAGAGAGAGAGAGAGAGAGAGAGAGAGAGAGAGAGATCAATCCCAGAAAAGAGAGACAACCAATTCATCAAACTCCCTAAAAAAATAATTTAAAAAACCACCTTCCTAAATTCAAGGAAGAACCGGAAACGGAATCTGGAAAAAAACAAAAATCAAACCAAGACAGGAAAAACACCAACTTCTGCCTTGCCAGGAATTTCAATTCACATCGACATTCATAAAAAAACCGAAAAAAAAACCCCGCCTTCCTATTAAAAGAAAAAACACAGATCCAAAAACACCTTAAAGGAAGAAATCAAACAAAAAAAAACAAAAATCAAAGCACCTTCCTGTGAAAAGAGAGATCCAAAAAACACCCAAAAAGGAAAAATCAAACCGAAAATAGAAAAACATCATTAAAAAACCAAAAATGAAAATAAGCCCATTACTTTTTCTGCAACACCAGCATTCATAAAAAAACCGAAAGAAAAATACAAATTAAAAAAAAAACAAAAACCATCTGAAAAAACCCAAATAGCAAAAACACTAAAATCCCCGCCAAGCAACCTCCACCGATCATTCCGACGCCAACATCCATCAAAATCCCACAAAACCAACCTCCTCAAATTCCAAACAGAAATGCCGAAATTTCAAAAACCCAAATCATAAAACCACCAAAACTCCTTACCGTAACATCCACCACCTGTTTCACGACCTTCACTGCCACCTCCCGCTCCTCCACCGCCTTCTGTGCCATCGCCGACTCCTCATACTTCTGATGCAATATCAAAACACCCTTCTCCTTCCCTTTCAGATTCCTCTCAACATAAACCGAAACCAACATAACCTTAAAAAAGAGCGAAAACAATATAACAAATATAAAAAACCCCAGAATCTTCTTCCCGACGCTCCGCCCCAACTGCAGCGACTGCAGCCCAGAAGCCAAAACACCCATGGATTCAGGCAAGCAGAAAAGATGCCGGCGGATTGAGTGGTCGTCGCGGTCTTCTTTGTCGTAAAAGCTCATCGTCTCGACATCAGCCATGTCGGAGACCCGGCGCCTAGCTATGTTGCCGGTGAGCGTCGGGCTGCTGCCCGTTGGGTTGACGTTCACACAGATCGCTGACATTGCTGTGAAAATTTGGAAGAAGGAAAGAGAGACAGAGGAGAGGAGAGAGGGGAGAGGAGAGAGCGCTAAGCGCGGGAGAGACAACCGTCGTTTGGGAGTTAGTTTTTTCAGTGGAAAATACGGAGAGTTTCTTAAATATAGAAATTCTGAACCTTGATTCTATTGTAACTAAGATTCCAAGAGTTGTATGATACTCGGGCTGTCTGTGACACTTGATACGCAGCCACTCATAAATTATACAGTCAACTGTATCCAATTCACGATCCCAATATTCGATTGGTCGAACAATCCTAACCTCTGATCCGTGGACACTTGTTTGTGGAAATAGGACCGTTGGTTTTTTATTTCTAGCCGTCCAATAAGTGCCCAACAATCTGATGGTGGGATGATCGGATAAATTTAAATTTTGGTCCATGATATAAATAGGCTGGGTATCATAATTTGGGCGGTTTTATTTCACTGGTTGTATGTCACGTATGTAATTTCTAAGTGCCTGTGTATCATCCTTCATACTCTATCAGAGTATCAAAGTATCCCAGTTTTTTGGTTAAAATTCTACGCTGGATACGAACCGGAGCGTGGGGCCCACCGTGATGCCTTAGTGAGACATAATCTGTCAATCGTGTGCGTCTACACTTATTGTCCTTGATCCCAAAAGTTAGGTTGATGCAAGACTCAGGTGGGCCACAACAAGTAAAATCATGCTTAGAATTACTAAAATCGCGATGTGGGGCCCACATGAGTTTTGGGATAGCCTGATTTTTTTTTTTTTTATTTTTTGTGTCCATTCATCCTTGTCGGATGTATCTTCTGAATGGATTAGATTGGATAGGAAAAATAGGGTGGGACCTAGATACATTGTGGAAGGTTTTTATGATCAGGTAGACGGTTGAATTATTAAAACGTTAATTTAGATCCATCAGTTACAGTCCCCACGTCTTCAGTAACCAAAATACGTGGGGACGTGATCAGCAGGATTACGTGCAAAAAAAAAAAAGAAGACATGTGGGCCCACCGTGATGTCTGCATAAAATCTACTCCGTTCATTACCTGCCAAAGATAATGCTAGTACCTGAGACTAAAATTAGTCAAATCAAAAACTTAAGTAGGTTACACCACATGAAATAGTAAAGAAGAGGGGCCAACCATTGAAACCTTCTTGAGGCCCAGAGAAGTTTTGAATCAGGCTAATATTTGTATTGTATCTTCATCCTGGTGGGACTCAACTTGTGAACGGTTCAGATGACGTATAAATTTCACAAGCAAGCCCATGAAGGTTTCAATGGTAGGCGTCCCATCCTCGCTATTTCATGTCACGAGGCTCACTCGAGTGCTGGATGCAGCTGATTTTTGGGCTCATGTCGGATCATGAGCTAGCACTGCTGATGAACGGTGTGGGTACTGTCATAACACATACATGAAAGTGGGTCCCACACCTTTTTTTTATTGTACTGTCTACCTACATCAAATGAATTCGGACTGGTTTTCTATTTTTTGCATTACGGTGCATTCTTTGCAATTATTTGAATGGTTGTGATCTTCTGATCAAGGCGATACTAAGCCATGAACAATCCAGACCGTCTCTCCTGTCTAATGGCCCACCATGATCGTCCTACACGCTCAGTACGTGTAAAATCATGATATAGGTGCGTCCCAGGAATTCGGACTTCATCAGAGCTCCGGGTAGCATACACGCTCAGTACCTTTCAATCTTATTAGATCCAATCATTGCCAACGTGTCAAATCCAAGCCGCTTGTACAGTGGGCCCCACCAAGTTCCCTTCCAAATCAAAATCCAATCTTTGCCTCCACTCGTATACAAGAATCCACGGTTGAAAATACACATCCACCCTCAATGTTATCATGCATATTTGGACACCCGACCCAGATGAGCGGCGTGGATTCCTCGCACTTTTGACACGTGGAATTTGTAGACACGAAGTGGACACCCGACCCAGATGAGCGGCATGGATATCTTGGACGTATGACACGTGGCCTCTGTAGACGCGAAGTATCGGTGCCGGTGGAACAGTTGTACGCGGGGAATCAAGAAAAAGTGAAGCCTCCACGTTAGATGGGGTGTCGCGTCGCGTCTTTTGCGAATATGAAAGCCCACGCGCGTGTGTAATCCCGCCCATACGAATGCAATTAAAAGTACGAAATCTTGATATCCAAGATTTTCATCATGTGGATCACATTAATTGGATCTTTTTCTATAAAATCAGATCGTTTTAAGGGCCACAACCTGCAATAGAAACAGACGGCTAAAGTATTTTGTTTATAGCCGTACAATCATTTTGTATAATCATGTCCATATTCTTAATGAAATTGCATTATTTTTAATTCATAAGATATAATAATTTCTTCCTACTTAATGGAAAGCTCAGATCTCTCAAACATGTCATTTAGGTAGTTATGGTTGCGTATGGAAAGGCAGGACTCCACGCGCGCATGGGCTTAGTGAACTTACAAGTTTATAGAGCCTTTTGAAATCTTTATATTTCGAGGAAGCGGATTGCGTACTGAGTAACTCCGCACGCTAGCGTGCGGAGTAAACTCTGTGAAGCCCACGGTGATTTATGTATTTTATCCACTCCGTCCATCCATCTTAACAGAAAATTTTAGGTATGGTGCAAAAAAATGAAGCATACCAAAATCTAAAGTGGACCACACCGCAAGAAATGTGTGAACTGCATGTCTACCATTGAAAAATTCTAGTAGGACACAGAAGTTTTGGATCAAGCTGATATTTGTGTTTTCCCTTCATCCATATCCATGTGATCTTATGAACAGGTTGGATGACAAATAAACATCACTGTAGTGCCTGGGAAGGTTTCAACGGTGGAAATCACTATTCCCACTGTTTCCCCGTGGCATGGTCCACTTGAGATTTGGATATGCTTAAATTTTGGGCTCAACCACTAAAATGAGCTGGAAAAACATATGGACGGAATAGATAAAGTACATACATTCTAGGTGGGCCCAACTGAGTTTACTCTGCACGATAAGAGCGTGCGGAGTTACTCCGCATGCAATCCGATTCCTATTTGGATCCCGTTGGGGGTTTGCTATGCTCACACGCGTGTGCATCCCAGATCATCTACACGCTGACGCACGTGCCATTATGGTATGTTTGTAGGATCTTATCTTTCTATAAGATGGGCCACTTATCTTAGATCTTCTCGTACAAAAATAAAACTATTTTCTTTTGCCATAGCCCATCAAAGTTTTATATCAAGGTAAAAGTTGGCCTGGGAGTTTCATGGGGTGCTGCACAATAAACATGGAATGTTCATTTTTCAGCCTAACCTAACTTTGTAGATTTAGCACAATGTCTTGTCAATGAGAACTAGGGATGCTCCATTGATAGCGGACCCCTACAAACCAATGACTCAATCGCAGGTCCCACTTAAACAAAATGAAACACCAACAAATTTCTTCGATGAAGATGTATACGCTGAACAATGGACTGGGCCAGTTTGTTAGGCTCTTTGATGAAGATTGTTGTCGACTAGGCTTGCATTTGGCCCATGGCCAACCTCACTAGGGGCAAAAAAAAAAAACCTGATTTTCTATCAAGGGCTGGCTTCGGCCCAAGACTAGGCCCGTTACCTGCCGTTGGTTTGGGCTTCCCTTTCAGGCCCAGAGTCCAGTGATGGGCCTAAGTCCAATTTTTAAATGGGCCGAGCTTGGGCTGACTTCTGCTGCAGCCGGCCATTTATTGTGTTCGTGCATTGTAGGGTTGCCAGGAATCAGGACGGAGCATGAAAGGCTCTCGCATGAAGTTCCTGCGCTGGGAACTAGGTGGGGCCCACCTTGATGTTTGTGAGGAATCCACCCCGTCCATCCGTTTTGTGAGCTCATTTTAGGACATGACACAAAAAATGAGACGGATTCAATACTCAAGTGGGCCGAAAACGTGAGGATTGAACGTCCACAGTTGAAATATTCGTGGGGCCACAGAAGTTTCGAATCAGGATAATACTTGTATTTTCAGTTCATCCAAGTAGGAATGACGTTATAAACGGTATGGATGGCATATAAATATCAATGTAAACCCCAGAGAGATTTCAACAGTAGGAATTTCCCTACCCACCTTTTTCTTCAGTGCGGTCCACTTGACTCTTGGATTCGGCTCATTTTTATTCTCATGTCCTAAAATGATCTCACAAAACGGATGGACGGGGTGGATTTTTCACAAATATCACTTTGGTCCCACCTACGTTCCCACACCTACGTTCCCAGCGCAGGAACTTAGGAAATCATCTGATTGTGCGACACGTGTGTATAGACTTTAAAAGCTGCAAACAGTCCCAATCAACATCTGTGTCCCACCTGATGATTAGACCAGAGTTATTTCAAGAAGATTGTACATATAGGGTGGGGCCACGCCTGATGAACGGTCAGATTCGTACATTCGTGTCATATGAGCACCTGTGGGGGAGTAAGACCCTGAACGCTGCACACGCGAGGAATTGTGGCAGGCTCCCTGCAATGAATAGGTAGGTTGGGGTTGGGTACCTGCCCAGCCGGTTGCCTCACGGCAAATGACCTATGTGATGTTCCAGTGACAAAACCGAGGATAGGTAGCATCCTCGGGTTTTGTCTAATCCAGGCCGTTGATACAGGCAGATGGACCAAACACCAACAGCTCCCAGATATGCTGGACAGTTGAGACCAGCGGTCTGGATCGCACCAATCACAGATCCATCTACTTAAAACCAGGGCCCCAGGATAGTTCTTCCAAAATTAAAGGAGCGCGACGATGGATTGAAGCGGGTACACTCGCACGGTAGTGAGGTACCGGGATGTTGTGGGACCCACTTGATGTGTGAATTAGATCCACTCTATCCAATAAATTATTTGCCTGATTTTAGGATATGTGGCCAAAAATAATTCAGAATGGAATCTCAAGTGGGCCACACCAAAGGGTCCGTTAGTAGTAGACGCCCAACCAATAAAAACAGCGGGACGGATATCTGCCATCCAATCCATTCATCAGACTCATCCAATTGGTTTATACGGTGAGAATGAGAAGAAGAAGACGATGGACGGAGTGGATCTGACGCAAGGCCCCTGATTGAAGAGGGCATTCGAAACGGAATTCAAAACAAATGAGAGGTGCGGTGGGGATCTTGACCATTCATCAAGTGGGCACAGGTTTATAAGAAAGGTGCGGTGGGGATCTTGACCATTCATCAAGAGGGCACATGTTTATAAGAAAGGTACGGTGGGGATCTAGACCATTCATCAAGTGGGCCATAGGTGTATGAGAAAAGACGAAGAGCGACCACAGACGCTTGTGATGATGAGCGGCGGAGATCCTGCAAACGTATGAAACGCAAGGCAGTGAGTAGGAGAGAGGTGGATTGAGGTGAAGAGGGGGGCGATGCAAACAAAGCAGAGGGATGAAAAATCGAGATTGGTGGGGGAGAGAATGAGAAAGCGCTTCCTCTAAAATCTCTAGTTTTCTCCGCCTTCCAACTCTTTTATATACGTACATCTCACAAGAATTCCTTCTCTCTCTCTCTCTCTCTCTCTCTCTCTCTCTCTCTCTCTGTAGAAATGGCAGCGATGTTGCATGGATTTGGAGCTGTAGCTGCTCTTTCTTCATCTGATTCTATCAATTCCAAGAGATTCCAGCTCGGATCTTTCAAGTCGCTGCAGCAACTGCGAGGTCCTTCCCTTTCTCTTCAAGAGATTCCTTTTTTTTTTCCCCCTCCATCTCGTTCCGATCTGATGATTTCTCTTCTCAGAAAGGAGCGGGAGTCTTCTTGTTGTCAGATCTGATGCAAGCTTCTCCGGTCCTGGGAATCCTAGGGTTCGCACTGGGAAGCTGATCACCAATGCAGTTGCAGTTAAAATCTCCAACCTTTTTCATTTTCTCTCTCTTTTTTATTTAAAAGAAAAGATATGCATTTTCCTCATCTCGATTTGGATGATTTTTGGTGCTTTTGCAGGCCAAGGGTGATGCTCCAGCGAGTGCTTCTGCATCTAAACCCGGGTAGGCTCTGCTTCTCTAGATCCTTTTGCATGTGCTTTCATCTTTCTTAATTCTTCCTTGACTTCTGTATAATTTCCTATCTCTCTATGTTGGGATCTCATGTGTATTGGCCTATTGGGTTTGTAGTAATGTTCGGTGTGAGATGTTGGCTGTAGGTTTATTCTTCGGTAATTTTCAAACGCATGTCAATTTGATGTATATTGATATTAGAGGGAGGAATTTGAGTAGATTATCTGATTCGAGATCACGTTTTTGTTCCTCATATGAAAAATTACATCTGCACCAGTTCTGAAGCAGTGGGAATGTATTTTGAATTGTATCTTAGCCCACACAAGGAATCGTTTTTGGGATGTGCTTGTCAATAATACAGTTTCGTTGCTTCTAGGAACAAAATCCCTCAGAAAAACATTCTGTTTGTCATGTTTGGGGTCTGGGAATGCACTTCTGTGGAGTCCAAGAACTGTGTATGGATACTGGGAAAGAATTGGAATTGCACTGTGCATATTCACGGTAGAGGGAACTTGAAAATGTGACCATTGGTAGGGAATTTATTTCCATGGAATGGCAAGGTAGCTCTTCCCTTGGAATTTCAAATTGTCTCTTTTGGTGGAAATAGATTCTAGCAGTAAGCCATCCCAAGTATTTCCAGGGGCCTAAACAAGAATCTGTGTGTACTTATGGAATTCATTTCCACGGGCACTGTTTTCTAGACATTCATATGACCCCTAAGTAGATTAAGATTTCATTGTGACCTCCATGCTAGCCAGTGTGGAGTTTTTATTTCTTTCAAAAAAAGTGTGGAGTTTTTTAGCAGTGAAAATTCACAAAACTCACAGTAAGCATGTAGTGCAAGTGGAAGAAAAAAAAACTCTAAATTAAGAATCTTCAATGAGAATCTCCTAACTAAGAGATTAATTTTAAATCAATGATAATTGAATTCAAATCGATCTAATCTACCTAAGATGGTAAAAGCTTAAAAATAGTAAAAAAAAATCTTGGAAATATTCCTCTAAATCTTCAATCACATCCTCAAATTAGCTCCAATATCTTCAATCACATCCTTAAATTAGCCCCCATATTTTCCACAAATGGTAAATTGCAAATCTTGATATTTAGGCCTCAAATCTATAAATAAATAGTCCAAAGCTGTGGAAAAAAAGACATCAGCACATGTTGGGCCTTGCGGTAGGGCGTGGGCCTTTATTAATTTTCCCTGGCTTTGAAAGAAGTCGTCCTTGAGTTGGAAACCAATCTCAACTTTTAGACTTGTACTACCTTTACGACAAATCTTTTTCTTCTTTGGTGGAAGTTGGTGGTGCAACCCGAAGTGTTGGCTCGGCACAATCTTTGTTGGAGTCTACTGCAAATAATGCCTCTTTCGCTTGTGCTTTTATGGGTGCCAATTTGTTTGTTGTAACTTTAAAGTTCTTCGTGGATCTTGAAAGATTTGCCCCATTTTTCATGCCGCAGTCATCTTTGGCAAAGGTTCTTCAATTTTAGTGTTGAAACCTACTTGCACGTCTATCAACGTGACTACCATTATGATTGGATCCATCAATTGATTCATTGGTGAATTCTAGTGAAGATCCAATGTTAATGCATCGATCATTTTAGATGTTAGCTTTTCCTTTGACTCTGTAGATCTCTTTGTTGTTTCCAGAATTTTTACTTCATGTCTGAGTTCTGTCACATCAACAATTGAAGGATTCAATCATTAGTGTCTTTATAAGCTGGGGCCATTCAGTGTTGATTAGGACCTCAATGGGTCCTTCCCCTATGTGTCCATGTGCTCCAACTTCGGTCTCCGGATTCCCTTCACACTGGAGCTCGCCCACATGATTTGTGAGATTGCCTACAACATGCGTTAGTTGATTTACACGCTCTTTGAGTGCATGGATCAATTTGATTACTTGCACAAACTTTTCTTATGTCACCATCTTTGAAGCCATTAGAAGATGATGCAGAATTGGCAATTCCCCAATTATCACCCGCTTTGATACCAACGGTGCAACCCGGTTATCGAGTCAATAAGATCTCGACACTCGAATTGTAAAGAAATGGACAAGAGTGCAGTCACTAGAATATTTGAGTAGAGAGAATTTTATTGGTATTAACGGTCTCCTCTTACAATAAAGAAGATGATGCATAGTTGGCAATTCCCCAATGATCACCCGCTCTAATGCCAAAATGGTGTAACTTGGTTATCGAGTCAATGAGATCTCTTGAATTGTAAAGAAATGGACAACAGTGCAGTCACAAGAATATTTGAGTAGAGAGAGAATTTTATTGATATTAATTGTTTTTTCTTACAATAAAGAAAACTCACACTAAGAAAATTTTGAAATGCCCCCCCCCCCCCCCCCAAAAAAACAAAAAAAAAAAAAAACCGAATATTCAATGAGAATCTCCCCAACTAAGAGATTGATTTCAAATTAATCAGAATTTAATTCAAATCAATCTAATTTATCTAAGATGGTAAAAGCATACTAATAGTAAAAGCAAATCTAGGAAATAATGCTCCAAATCTTCAATCACATCTTCAAATTGGCCCCTACATCTTATCACAACTCCTCACATCTTCAATCACATGTTTAAATCTGCCCCTATATTTTTCACAAATAGTAAATTGCAAATCTTGATATTTGGGCCCCAAATCTATAAATAAACATTCCAAAATCAGCACATGTTGGGCCTTGTGGTGGGTCATGGGCTTAGGTTGGGTGTGGGCCTGCATTACATATGAACTCTAATTCATAACTTACTGGAGAAGCTGAATGAATGGAAACAATATTTCAACTAAACAAGAAAAGAATCTCCACAGTAACTCTGACAATGCCTCTCTCTCTCTCTCTCTCTCTCTCTCACACACACACACACACACACACACACACATGCACGCACGCACACAAAATTCACTCACAATTGTCATCGAACCTGACTTGTACATGCATTAGGTTATCCTAACTTATCACGTAAGAGCACTATCGAGATTCAAAGATGACTCCCACCAAGTTGTCACTGTTCACTGTATCCCTTTGAAAATCCAGTTGTTTGTTGCATTTAAATTCTTTGTTTTATTAGTCTGTTTTGGTTTGTTGCTTTTGGATTTTCACAATGAATTTATAAGATACAGATAGAAACCCTTAAATTGTAGTTCTTATAAATCAGATCCTTGATACGCCCTTTTCACAACCTGGCATCTCACGAGCTTTGAAAAGGCCATTTCCATAAATCTCAAAAGGAAAAAGGGCCACTCCCATACTCGACTTGGATTTGGTTAGCAATCACTTGTGGCCCTATTTAAGGCACCCAGGTGCATTGAATATTCTTGGATTTGCTAAATTGAAACAGGTCCGTCTCCTTGTAGCATGAGCTGTTTTTTTTTTTCCCCTTTTCTTTTCCTCGAGGAGTATTTTTATTGAAAAAGGAACAACATAAATCGAGAGGGGGAGAACAAGGTCCCAACCACGAGAGAGGATAGCTAACGTGCTGGCAAACACATTTGGTTCTCTGTCAACATGGGCAAATGGAATGTTTGGTCTTGGGGCAAGAATTTAAATTTGGTTGAAAAGAAGCATGGGCTTCTTAGGCTTGGAGTTACCTTTGTTTGCCTGATTAATAACATTCAGAGAGTCACCTTCCACACTAACTGGGCCTGCCTGCTTCTTAGCGAGTAATCTCAACCATTCTCTAAGGGGAAGAGCCTCTCCTTTTGGCGCATTGCCTGTGCCAGTCGGTCTGGAGCAAGTGAAAGTAATATTGCTATTTTCATCATGTAAATGCCTAGGCTGGTGCATTTGTAGTGCACATATGACTTGCACATCGGGGCCTTTATGCCATACGAGGCAAAACTAACTTTAAAACCATTGACAATCAGTGAACTATATGCTCATTCTTTTCTGAGGGAAGAGTACATTTGGTTTTTGTCAAAAAGGGTTAAAGTTGAATTTTGTCTTATGAGACGCTTTACTAGATTCATAAGATTTATATTGCAAATTATCAGATTTTTACCCTGATATTAAGTTGTATAGTACTCAATTTGGCATTCGTGAATATCAATAGACTCCTTTGCTCTAGACTCCGATAACCATCTTGTCAGCTCCTGAATCAGTCTCCATGGGCAAGTGACATAAGACTCCTTTGTAATTGTCTTTGCTGTTTCGGATGAATCTATCTTGTTTGTGCTTACATCTATTCATTATGTCCATTTGCCAAATGGTGCTTCCCATTTGCTAAGAGTCGTGGCAGTTTCTTGAACTCACTTAATGCAACCATCCAATTGATATGCATATACTTGCCATTCTATTCACAAATTGTATCACAATAGATATGACTAATGAGTACTTTGAGCCTGTTTTGCTGGACTAACCGTATAATTTCGATGGGTTTATTGAAAGAAATAATTTCGGCAGCAGGTTGTGTTCACAATGTATGCTCTTATCGGCTTCCTTTCCCTGGTTCCTGTGCTATCATGATGTATCATGCCGTGAATCCAACATGGAGAAATTGCTGGACCAAAAGGGCATGCAGCATCCACCCTTGGCCAGTCAATTGAGAAACAAGGTCTTTGCTTTGTAGTCAAGGGAATGCAGGCATAGGTTTGATATCTTTCTGTTGCAGCTTGCCTGGTGAGGTGGCATGTACTGCAAAGGGCTAATAAAACATTTTTTGATATCCCATAATGAGTTGGTGAATATTTCTCAGCAGGATTTCTTTGTTGGTGCAATTCTTGCATCTTCTCTCAGAGTTGTATACCATCAATTTGGTATGAGACAATTTAAGACAAGGGCATCACTTCTGCAACCCCCATTTATGGAGCGGAGCTTCCTAATGCAAGGGGTTTCCTTTTAGTCCGACAGAGAGAACCATCACAATTTGGGGGTTGCAGAGAATGACAAGTTCATTGCTGACATGGCACACTTGCCAGATATTGTCTCAGATTGAAATTCTAGTAGCTCCCTTTTCAAACAGGCCCTTACCCCATGACCCAGTTCTCTTCCATTTGTTTGTTCTTTACCTATTTCAAGTACAATGATATTATTTTGTATACATATCATATATTTCAGCCCAGGACACAGTTTCTGGGTTAGGTCGTTCGGGACTCGGCTGGTAGAACAGTTGGATCAAGAATAATTTCCAAAAGTTATTGATATTACAATATACATACTAAAAAACAATATTAGAAAATTATTCTGGTTCCTATTCTTGAATGAATCTCTATTTCCATTGTCAAAGAAAAACAGAAAACTTTATTTAGAAAATTCTTCTAATCTTTCCTCGTTGTCTTCCTTTTTCTCCTGTTTCCTCTTACCTCCTCTTTTTCTGCCTTTCTTTCCTGTTTCCTCTTACCTCCTCTTTTTCTGCCTTTCTTTCCTGTTTCCTCTTCCCTCTTCCTCATCCTCGTTCCTCTTTCACCATGTGAGACCTAGCTGAGTACCTAGGCTGCATCATAAGATCAGCTAGCCTTGAGACCAGGCTGAGTCAACCAATGCCTGAGTTGACTCACTGACCAGGTACAAGACTGCTAGAGCTGAACACGAGCCAAGCTAGCTCAGTTAGCTCACTCCACTCGGCTCGAACCAGCTCGATTCGGCTTGGTTTGAAGGCTGGGTTTGAACCTAGTCGAGCCGTTTTTCCATGCTTGAAAGGATTTTCGAGCCAAGCTTGGTTCGGCTTGGCTCGATCGCAGCTCGACTTATATATATATATATATATATATATATATATATATATATATATATATATAGGGAAAGTGTACTATGCGCTCGATGTCATGGGAAGTTCCCATGAGGTTGAGCTATGTGGGCCCCATTTGTGACACGTGATGGGCATCCACAACATGAATTTGGTGGGTCCCATATTGGTTATGGGATATCCCAAAAATCAGTTGTATCCGGACCGGAACTCAAGTGGGCCATACCAACTGAAAGAGTATAGAATCATGCCTACAACATCTAAAAGCACTTGTTGGGGCCCACCTGAGTTTCGGATACGATTGAAACTTGGTGTGACCTCTTTTTTAAGTGGGACACACACAATGGATGGGCTGGATTTTTCAACCACATCTCAGTCGATCCTATAAACGATCATAAAGGTTTCAATGGGTCGATATCCACTCTTAACCGTTGTCTATGGTGTGGCCCACCCAAGTCATCGATTGGCTTGAGTTTTAGGCCCATGTCCCACCACGGAATTGTGCTTCTGACTGATGGTGTGGATGCCCATCACATTTCACAGTGGGGCCCACACAGCTCGACCTCATGGGAACTTCACATGAGGTCGAGCGCAAAGTTCATTTTCACACACACACACACACACACACACACACACACACAATATTAATATTTAATATTATACATATAATATAAGTTTGTGTAAACAATACATTTTTTTTCCAAGCTTGACCCTCGGCTTGAAATTAGCTCGAAAAGCTCAAGCTCGAACTTGGCTTGAAAGTTTGACCGAACCAAGCCAAGTCTGCCAGTCCAGCTCGAAGGCCGAGCCGAGCCAAGCTAGGCCCAGCTCGATTCCGTTCGGCTCGGTGTACAGCTCTAATGACTGCTGGGTTGATGGAGATAATCCTTGGTTGACTTGAGTGGTATGGAAAGTGTGGTATATATCATAAGATTTGCTAAATTAGACTGATCAGTTATATGTCATATGATCAATTCCTCCATGTGTTTCTGTGGTCATCCTCGTTTCTATGGTTGCTGCTAATTGAGAGTTTGGAGCTTGTCTTGTGGCTATCAGAAGCCCAACTGTATGAGTGCCTCAGCTAGGTTATGTGCGATCCAAATAATCAGATGCTCTTCATTCTTTTGCATCTGTTGTTATTCACCAAGGATGCCTACTAACTTGGATGATCAGATCCTTATAAAATGTGGAGCACTCAAATAAAATATTTGGATACTCGAACAAGGGTATGGATAAAACTATAAATGACCCACATTCGGAATCTACTAAGATTTTGAACCCTAGATCTATCACTTGGTATTTACAATGAATGGTACCAATTGGGCTACGAACCAAACTTTGAGTTTTGTTAGGGAAATATTTTAACATGGTTATACTTGTGAGTTATTCTCAATCCTTCCCGTAACTATTTCTTCAGAATTTGATTTAGACAATCCCCCTACCCAATCATTTAAATACTCAATACCTGGACCCATACTCTGCTACATAGGGTACTTCACTGTGAGTAGCAGAGTTTTTGTCTTTGCATGTGTTTTGGTTAAATCAAATTCACCATATGTTTCAACATTTTATTAGGTTTGCATCTAAGTGTGCATGATGGATTCTCTATCTTTTGTCCTCAGGCATGAACTCCTGTTATTTGAAGCACTGCGAGAAGGCTTGGAAGAAGAGATGGACAGAGATCCACGAGTGTGCGTCATGGGGGAAGACGTTGGTCACTATGGAGGCTCGTACAAGGTGACCAAAGGACTGGCCCCAAAGTATGGGGATCTGAGGGTGCTGGACACTCCCATTGCTGAGAACTCTTTCACAGGCATGGCTGTAGGGGCAGCCATGACCGGCCTGAGGCCGATCATTGAAGGCATGAACATGGGTTTCCTCTTGTTAGCCTACAATCAGATCTCCAACAACTGTGGGATGCTTCATTACACTTCTGGTGGTCAATTCACAATCCCAGTTGTCATCCGAGGTCCAGGAGGTGTAGGGCGTCAGCTGGGGGCTGAGCACTCTCAGCGCTTGGAATCTTACTTCCAGTCAGTTCCTGGCCTCCAGATGGTTGCGTGTTCCACTCCTTACAATGCCAAGGGCCTGATGAAGGCAGCCATCAGGAGCGAGAATCCAGTCATACTGTTTGAGCATGTGCTCCTGTATAATCTCAAGGAGAGGATACCTGACGAGGAGTACGTGCTCTCACTGGAGGAGGCAGAGATGGTGCGGCCAGGAGAGCATGTGACGATCCTCACGTACTCACGCATGAGGTACCACGTAATGCAGGCAGCGAAGACCCTGGTGAACAAGGGATACGACCCTGAGATCATTGACATCAGGTCGCTTAAGCCATTTGACCTGTACACGATAGGGAACTCGATCAAGAAGACTCACCGAGTGCTGATAGTGGAGGAGTGCATGCGCACAGGTGGGATTGGTGCCAGCCTCAGGGCAGCAATCATTGAGAATTTCTGGGACTACTTGGACGCCCCGATCATGTGCCTATCGTCTCAAGATGTGCCAACACCGTATGCTGGAACTCTGGAGGAGTGGACTGTGGTTCAGCCACCACAGATTGTGGCGGCAGTGGAGCAGCTTTGTCAGTAGGAGCTGTGGAGAGTTTTTTGTGCTTAGATTGCCCCCATTTTGTGAATTTAACTCTTTTGAGTTAGGGATTGAGGTTATTTTAAGTTATTATTACTGTTAGCAACTTTTCTTATTTCATTTTCTCTTTTTTAAGTTTTATAGAGAATTTGTACCCAACCCATTATCAGAGCCTGTGTAACTTGGGAGGGAACATACGCCTGAATTGGTGCAATAATCTGGCAATGGCCCATTAGAGATTTAGTATTGGGACAGGTAAGCATGTTGGACAGCTTGGATGGTTTATGATTGGGTTGGATTATCTCTATCATGTTTTAATATTTCCACAATGTGCTGTTATGCAAAGCTCTCAATACTGTTTAATAGTTTTGGTGCTGCAAATGTTTGTCATTTGATTAATTGAATCAATTTCCTTTGTCATTTTTCTCGGTGGGCCTCTCTTCTTTGGTGTAATCCTTAGGTGATTTCTGTTTGAATTTGCAGGAACTAATAATATAAGAAAATTACAATGGCTGTCATTTGTAGGCCATTTCAGTGCTGTCTCAACTGATAATCTGATTCAGACTCTTTTCTATAAACGTGTCTTCCGTTGCTGGTTAGAGCACCATCGGCTGGAAATTGCAAGTGATCGGGGACCTATGTTATCTGGATAGCCTCAAGTGCCTCCAGTTTCAGCCACTTTGTTGAGTGTGATTACTCTGCTACAATACTTTCTTTTTTGGCCACTTAAGCACGTGCCTTCTGTGAGACATAGGCATGGCACTTTGCCCATGTGACTGGGCTCGCCTAATTTCTGCTCAAACATGTGGAAGGTGAGTGTATTAGGGAGCGTGAGGCGATTCATATCAATTTTGGTGTAGATGCATGATGGGGAATGGATCTTGTGCTACAGCGGTTGAGTACTCAAAAGCATTTGGATATTTGGGGGGGGATGGTGAGTTACTTGAGCTACTTATTCCTTAAGTAACTTATCTTTAACTTTAAATAAAAAAGCTGCTTATAATTGATCATAAACCGAACTTACTTATCTACTGCTGTAAGTAGAAAAATTAACTTATTTGGTGATATCCAAACAGGCCCTTGACCTTGGTTCTACCCTCAACGGGCCCTTCCAGTGCCGCTGGTCATATGAGATCTACCCTCAACAGGTCTTTCCAGTGCCCCTTCTAGTGTTAATTTATGGGCAATGGGCTGTTCAAGAACTCTTGAACCCCTAGTTAGGGCTTTATGAATATCATGTAATCCACTTTCTTTCAGCAAATAGTACATCATTTGGTTAAAGTCATTCATATGTATTTTTTAACTCATTCATATTTCTTTATGTAAAGCTTTACTTTCCTTGAATGAAAATTAAGACTTTCATTTGTCTTCCTTCCTAGAGATTCCTACAGGATGTATGGCTCATATTTCAAAACGGAATTGCTTGCTATGCGTCCAACCAAAAATTTTCATCTGGATTTTGCGTGATATATAAAATTGGCTTGGCCATCATTTTTCTTAGAAGAGAAAGTACAGCTCGTCCAAAGAAATTTAATATTATTTAAAAAAAATAATAACAATAATACTGTATTTTGCACAAAATTAGCTCTTGTTTCTCTTTAAAAAACTATTAGATGGTTTTTAGTGCAACACGCTAAAATTGGTTGCTACAAATATTGCCAAATGAATCATTGGTATGATTGAACTAATAACAAATAAAAAGTGAGAAATGGAAAGGATGGTTAACAACAACATAGTCATGGGAAAGTCATCCCGGGGTGCTTCCCAAAGAAACCCACTTCTAAAAGGAAATAACATCTCATTATGTCTTCCTTTTTCTCCTCTTTCCTCGTAATTACCTCCGCTGTCTCCGCTTCTCTCTCTCTCTCTCTCTCTCTCTCTCTCTCCTGTTTCCTCTTCCCTTATCCTCATCCTTTTTCCTCTTTCACCATGTGAGACCCAGCTGAGTCCCTAGGCTGCAGCAGAGAATTTTATTGGTATTAACGGTCTCCTCTTACAATAAAGAAGATGATGCATAGTTGGCAATTCCCCAATGATCACCCGCTCTAATGCCAAAATGGTGTAACTTGGTTATCGAGTCAATGAGATCTCTTGAATTGTAAAGAAATGGACAACAGTGCAGTCACAAGAATATTTGAGTAGAGAGAGAATTTTATTGATATTAATTAGTTTTTTCTTACAATAAAGAAAACTCACACTTAGAAAATTTTGAAATGGCCGCCCTCCCCCCCCCCCCCCCCCAAAAAAAACAAAAAAAAAAAAAACCGAATATTCAATGAGAATCTCCCCAACTAAGAGATTGATTTCAAATTAATCAGAATTTAATTCAAATCAATCTAATTTATCTAAGATGGTAAAAGCATACTAATAGTAAAAGCAAATCTAGGAAATAATGCTCCAAATCTTCAATCACATCTTCAAATGGGCCCCTACATCTAATCACAACTCCTCACATCTTCAATCACATGTTTAAATCTGCCCTTATATTTTTCACAAATAGTAAATTGCAAATCTTGATATTTGGGCCCCAAATCTATAAATAAACATTCCAAAATCAGCACATGTTGGGCCTTGTGGTGGGTCATGGGCTTAGGTTGGGTGTGGGCCTGCATTACATATGAACTCTAATTCATAACTTACTGGAGAAGCTGAATGAATGGAAACAATATTTCAACTAAACAAGAAAAGAATCTCCACAGTAACTCTGACAATGCCTCTCTCTCTCTCTCTCTCTCTCTCTCTCACACACACACACACACACACACACACACACACATGCACGCACGCACACAAAATTCACTCACAATTGTCATCGAACCTGACTTGTACATGCATTAGGTTATCCTAACTTATCACGTAAGAGCACTATCGAGATTCAAAGATGACTCCCACCAAGTTGTCACTGTTCACTGTATCCCTTTGAAAATCCAGTTGTTTGTTGCATTTAAATTCTTTGTTTTATTAGTCTGTTTTGGTTTGTTGCTTTTGGATTTTCACAATGAATTTATAAGATACAGATAGAAACCCTTAAATTGTAGTTCTTATAAATCAGATCCTTGATACGCCCTTTTCACAACCTGGCATCTCACGAGCTTTGAAAAGGCCATTTCCATAAATCTCAAAAGGAAAAAGGGCCACTCCCATACTCGACTTGGATTTGGTTAGCAATCACTTGTGGCCCTATTTAAGGCACCCAGGTGCATTGAATATTCTTGGATTTGCTAAATTGAAACAGGTCCGTCTCCTTGTAGCATGAGCTGTTTTTTTTTTTCCCCTTTTCTTTTCCTCGAGGAGTATTTTTATTGAAAAAGGAACAACATAAATCGAGAGGGGGAGAACAAGGTCCCAACCACGAGAGAGGATAGCTAACGTGCTGGCAAACACATTTGGTTCTCTGTCAACATGGGCAAATGGAATGTTTGGTCTTGGGGCAAGAATTTAAATTTGGTTGAAAAGAAGCATGGGCTTCTTAGGCTTGGAGTTACCTTTGTTTGCCTGATTAATAACATTCAGAGAGTCACCTTCCACACTAACTGGGCCTGCCTGCTTCTTAGCGAGTAATCTCAACCATTCTCTAAGGGGAAGAGCCTCTCCTTTTGGCGCATTGCCTGTGCCAGTCGGTCTGGAGCAAGTGAAAGTAATATTGCTATTTTCATCATGTAAATGCCTAGGCTGGTGCATTTGTAGGTTTGAAGGCTGGGTTTGAACCTAGTCGAGCCGTTTTTCCATGCTTGAAAGGATTTTCGAGTCAAGCTTGGTTCGGCTTGGCTCGATCGCAGCTCGACTTATATATATATATATATATATATAGGGAAAGGGTACTATGCGCTCGGATGTATGGCTCATATTTCAAAAGGGAATTGCTTGCTATGCGTCCAACCTAAACTTTTCATCTGGATTTTGCTTGATATATAAAATTGGCTTGGCCATCATTTTTCTTAGAAGAGAAAGTACAGCTAGTCCAAAGAAATTTAATATTATTTAAAAAAAAATAATAACAATAATACTGTATTTTGCACAAAATTAGCTCTTGTTTCTCATTAAAAAACTATTAGATGGGTTTTTAGTGCAACACGCTGAAATTGGTTACTACAAATATTGCCAAATGAATCATTGGTATGATTGAACTTATAACAAATAAAAAGTGAGAAATGGAAAGGATGGTTAACAACAACATAGTCATGGGAAAGTCATCCCAGGGTGCTTCCCAAGAAACCCACTTCTAAAAGGAAATAACATCTCATTCTATCTTCCTTTTTCTCCTCTTTCCTCTTACCTCCTCTGTGACGGCTTTTCTCTCTCTCCTGTTTCCTCTTCTCTCATCCTCATCCTTTTTCCTCTTTCACCGTGTGAGGCCCAGCTGAGTCCCTAGGCTGCAGCATAAGATCATATAGCCTTGAGACTAGGCTGAGTCAACCAATGCCTGAGTTGACTCAGGAAACTTGGGCTGTGTTCCACGCAAACTGGGGCCTTAGTGGGTCCAGGTACATGACCGCTGGGTTTACAGAGGTCATCCCTTGTTGACCTGAGTGGTATGGAAACTGTGGTATATATCATAAGATCTGCTAAATTAGACTGCATCAGTTATATGTCATATGATCGATTGCTCTGTGTTTCTGTAGTCATTCATTTCTATGGTTGCTCCTAATTGCAAGTTTGGAGCTTGTTTTGTGGCTATCAGAAGCCCAACTATATTTGGAGTGCCTCAACTAGGTTATGTGCGATCCAAATCATCAGATGCCCTTCATTCTTTTGCATCTGTTGTTACTTACCAAGGATACCTACTAAATTGGATACTCAGATCCTTAAAAAATGTGGAGCACTAAAGTAAAATATTTGGATACTCAGACAAGGGTATGGATAAAACCATAAATGACCCACATTTGGAATCTACTGAGATTTTGAACCTTAGATCTATCACTTAGTATTTACAATGAATGGTACCAATTGGGCCACAAACCAAAATTTGAGTATTGTTAGGGAAATATTTTAGCATGGTTATACTTGTGAGTTGTTCTCAATCCTTCCCGTACCCGTTTCTTCAGAACTTGATTTAGATAATCCCCCTACCAAATCCTATCTAGACCCCTACTCAAGTGACATAGGGCACTTAACTGTGAGTAGCAGAGTTTTTGTGTCTTTGCATGGGTTTTGGTTGAATCAAATGCATCCTATGTTTCAACATTTTATTAGGTTTACAAGCAAGTGTGCATGATGGATTCTCTATCTTTTGTCCTTAGGCATGAACTCCTGTCATTTGAAGCCACTTCTAGAAGGCTTGGAAGAAGAGATGGACAGAGATCCATGAGCGGGCGTCATGGGGGAAGTCGTTGGTCACTATGGAGGCTCGTACAAGGTGACCAAGGGACTGGCTCTGAAGTATGGGGATCTGAGGGTGCTGGACACTCCCATTGCTGAGAACTCTTATACGGGCATGACTGTAGGGGCAGCCATGACTGGCCTGAGGCCGATCGTTGAAGGCATGAACATGGGTTTCCTCTTGTTAGCCTACAATCAGAACTCCAACAACTGTGGGATGCTTCATTACACTTCTGGTGGTCAATTCACAATCCCAGTTATCATCTGAGGTCCAGGAGGTGTCGGGCGTCAGCTGGGGGCTGAGCACTCTCAGCGCTAGGAATCTTACTTCCAGTCAGTCCCTGGCCTTCAGATGGTTGCGTGTTCCAGTACTCCTTACAATGTCAAGGGCCTGATGAAGGCAGCCATCAGGAGCGAGAATCCAGTCATACTATTTGGGTACATGCTGCTGTAGAATCTCAATGAGAAGATCCCTGACGAGGAGTATGCTCTCTCACTGGAGGAGGCAGAGATGGTGCAGCCAGGAGAGCATGTGACGATCCTCACGTACTAAGTACATAAGGTACCACGTAATGCAGGCAGCAAAGACCCTGGTGAACAAGGGAGACGATCCTGAGATCATTGACATCAGGTCGCTTAAGTTATTTGACCTTTACATGATAGGGAACACGGTCAAGAAGACGCACTGAGTGCTGATAGTGGAAGAGTGCATGCGAACAGGTGGGATTGGTGCCAGCCTCAGGGCAGCAATCATCGAGAATTTCTGAGACTACTTGGACGCCCCAGTCATGTGCCTATCATCTCAAGATGTGCCAACACCGTATGCTGGAACTCTGGAGGAGTAGACTGTGGCTTAGCCACCACAGATTGTGGGGGCAGTGGAGCAGCTCTGTTAGTAGCAGCTGGCTGTGGTGTTTGCAGAGAGTTTTTTGTGCTTAGATTGCCCTTATTTTGTGAATTTAGCTCTTTTGAGTTAGGGATTGAGGTTATTTTAAGTTATTATTACTGTTAGCAACTTTTCTTATCTCGTTTGCTCTTTTAAGTGATGTAGGGGAAGAACCCCATGATCGAGGGCGTTGATCAAGCAAGAAAAACAAAAAGAAAGTTAGGAATTTTCAATTTTGGAGTTTTAACCAAAACAAAACAGGAAATTGCTATTCCCGTTTTTGGATTTTGGCCCAATTCGTGAGGCCCATCTTGATCATTTATGATGATACGTTCTATCTATTTTGTAGAGATGCTCGACGCCGAGAAAACCCAATAAGTTTCACGTTAATCCGAGTTACGAATTGACCGTGGCATCCAAAATAGTATGAACTGTTTAGAAAGTTTTGAATTCTGCCGATTTAACTTGGAGATGGTCCAGGTGGGCTACCACTGCTGATATGAAGAATCTGAGCCAACTATCTTGAAGAGTACATTGATGTCAGCAAAATCATAAAGTTTTGTGGCAATCAGATGTGTAGATTGCTCGTACCAGTGGAAGGAAGACGACGCCCAACATACGTTATATAGTTTGCACAGATTTTTCTGATTTTCTTTCTTATTTCACCTATGAGTCTTTTCTTAGTACACAAATACGAATTTAGGGTTTAGTTTATTATTTAAGGCATTGTAATTATGTTCTTTTATTATTCATTCAATAATTATTCAACAATGATTCAGAATTATTTCCTTTTTCTCTCTTAATTTCTCTCGTGAAAACGGAAACCAACCGGCGAGGAAGACGGTGATCAACCTCCCACATCTTTCCTGCGTTAGTGGTATCAAAGCGAGGTTTCTTCCTCAGGACGATGGCCTCTAATGAAGGGTTGGATCTTCATCCTAAGGACGGTGCTCCAAGGGATTATGTCACGACGGCAATTTTCGATAAAGCACGACGGAAAAATCAGTTGATCTAGTAAGGTATACGGAATAACCTTATGTTCTGTAGAGCACCCCAGGCGGCCTATTTTAGGACTACTCCAGACTATTAAAAACCTAGCGATAAAGAGGTCGAAGACATTATCGTATGACGGCCTGCGTGTGGAAACGATCATGGAAATAATGTTGAAAGGGATTTTCGAGGTAACGCAACTTCGGATGAGGTCGTTAAAGTACAACACACCACCATCTCAGAGGATGTTTAAAATTATGAGGAGGTGGAAGAAATCAATACCTCAGTCTTATAGGATAGTGAAGGAGAGTCTGAAGTTATTCCAGATGTTATGGATTCAGTTTTGATGGAATCCATGAAAATCCCAGAAAGTGTCGCGCTAGTAACGTAAGAAATCGAGGCGATCGTAGTTACCGAACTTTCTGATAAATTGTTCATTGTAGAGGAAATTGTCATTTCTCAGAAAAGGCCAACTTTCAATATGCTAGAGAAGGTTACAATTATTCATATTGGCGTGGATAAGAAGTCGGAGAAATTTGTTGCAGCATTCCAGGACAAGGCCAACAAGTATTGACTTTCGAAGTTAAAAGCAAATCATGACTCTAACCTAAAGCGAAACTTAATGACGAGTTTTTTTTTTTTTTCAAGTGGGGAAGACTGATGTAGGGGAAGAACCCCATGATCGAGTGCGTGAATCATGCACCTTCCCACGGTAGATGGACCGGAAGAAAAATAAGAGGAAAGTAAGGAATTTCCAATTTTGGAGTTTCAACCAAAACAGAAAATTGTTATTCCCGTTTTTGAATTTCGGCCTAATTCGTGGGGCCCATCTTAATCATTTATGATGATCTGTTCCGTCCATTTTGTAGAACTGCTTGGCACCGACAAAACCCAATAAGTTTCACGTTAATCCAACTGTGACGTCCAAAATAGTATAAACTGTCCAGAAAGTTTTGAATTCCGCCAATTTAACTTGGAGATGGTTTAAGTGGGCCACCACTACTGATATGAAGAATCTGAGCCGACCATCTTGAAAAGTACATCAATGTCAGCAAAATCATTAAGTTTTGTGGCAATCAGATGTGTGGATTGCTCATACCAGTAGAAGGAAGACAACGCCCAACATACGTTATACAGTTTGCATAGATTTTTCTGATTTTCTTTCCTATTTCACCTATGAGTCTTTTCTTAATACGCAAATACGAATTTAGGGTTTAGTTTATTATTTAAAGCATTGTAATTATGTTTTTTTATTATTTATTCAATAATTATTCAACAATGATTCGGAATTATTTCTTTTCTCTATTATTTTCTCTTGTGAAAACGGGAACCAACTGGCGAGGAAGACGATGATCAACCTCCCATCCTCCCTACGTCATTAAGTTTTATAGAGAATCTATACCCAACCCATTATCAGAGCCTGTAACTTGGGAGGGAACATACGCCTCCGCAATAAAGATAAACCAGCATGTAGTGGATGGATTTCCCTGAATTGGTGCAATAATCTGGCAATGGCCCGTTAGAGATTTGATGATCGGTACAGGTAAGCATGTCAGACAGCTTGGATGGTTTATGATTGGGTTGGATTATCACTATCATGCTTTAATATTTCCACAATGTGCCGTTATGCAAAGCTCTCACGGCTGCAAATGTTTGTCATTTGATTGATTGTATGACCTTTGTTGTTTTTCTCGACCTCTCTTCTTTGGTGTAATTCTTAGGTGATTTCTGTTTGAATTTGGAGGAATCCGATGATATGATAAAATTACAGTGGCTGTCATTTGTAGGCCATTTCAGTCCTGTTTCAACTTATTATCTGATTCAGACTCTTATCTATAGACTATAAAGGTGTCTTCCGTTGCTGGTTGGAGCACTGTCCGCTACAACTTGCAAGTGATTGTAGACCTATGTTATCTGGATAGCCTCAGGTGCCTCCAGTTTCAGCCACCTTGTTTAGTGTGATTACTCTGCTACAATACTCTTCTTTTTTGGCTACTTAGGCACACGCCTTATGTGACTTATAGGCGTGGGCACATGTGACTGGGCTCGCCTAGTTTTCTGCTCGAACATGTGGAAGGTGAATGTATTAGGGAGCATGAGGCAATTCATATCAAGGGGTCTACTGTTATAAGTAGAAAAAGTAACTTATTTGGTGGTATCCTTGGTTCTACCTTCAATGGGCCATAGGCCAAAAATGACAAGAGTAAAAAATCTACCCTATTTTAGCGGGGCGTATCCAATTTTATTTGATTGGCGCCTAGACAGTCTAGGTCTACCTGGCACATCTATGGGCTATTGAGTGCTTACAACTAACCTAGATATTGACTTATTTTTAATTCATTTTTCAATATCTTAGATCTTCTCGTACAAAAATGAACACACTACGGTGGGCCCCATACATCGCATGCACTGTAAGCATATTATACAAATGTTGTAGAGGATCCGACCTGGGGATTCTCGTATTATTATATTGTACGGTTATTATTAGTTAGGGATATTCATCGTACATTGAATGGTCAAAATGCCACCTATCTTTTTTGCACCGCCACGAGTAATTGAGTGGTGTTAGTTGAGGAGTGGACCGTTACAAAAGGCACTAATACTAAGAGACAAGTCAAACTCTCTCTAAAGATGGAGCTAACTATTTATCCACCGTACACGTGGCATTAACTCGCCAATCCAGACCGTCCAGATTCATTAGAAGGGCCGACTTTTCAACGGTCACGATCGTCATGTCTATGTCCAATGTGTACGGTAGATGAGAGGAGACATGCGTGTGGAATCCGGTGGCGGAGGAAGAAGGTCGCTATCGGTTCTTCTTCTCTTTGACCCATCCTCTCACGCGTATAAAACAGACAAACGATCCATGCAGCAGCTGTACCGGAAGTTTCACATCCATTCATCTTTTACCCCTCAATGTGTCATTTTTGTAGAATAAAAAATATCTACGAAGATGGTTCATACCATGAAGAACACCCTATATGAAAATCCGGCAGATCCATTTATTGGGTGGGCCACAAAAGTACACTGAGTCATTCCATTAGCTTTCCATAAATTGTGAACCATCCGATAAGTGAATCGTCTTGCTTTTAGCAAAATATGATATTCATGATGTGAAACACATTTTCCACGGATCAGATATTATGTAAATATGAAATATTGGGAAGAAAACGAACGCTGTATTGGAAGTTCTATAACAGCTGATGTGTTCGATCGTCTCGATAGCTAATGCGCGGCACATCCTCCTTTGGCCTATTGTACGCGGAATTATGCACGCGGAAGGAAGATTTTCGTCGACTCATGAAAGAATTCAAATTAGTGGCCCCCACGAAATTTTTAATGGTGAGCATTCAATCACTTAGATGAAGCTAAAACAAAAATATCAGCTTCATCCAACACTTTTTTGTTGCCCCAAGAAATTTTTAATGGTGAGCATTCAATCACCACTCTTTCCAGTGGTGTGGTCCACCTGATATTTGTATCTGCTTCGTTATGGGAAAATGCCCTAAAATGAGCTGGAAAAATGGATGGACGGCGTGGATAAAACGAATACATCATCAGGGCCCACAGCATCGATCAGTGCCGACCACGGTAATGAGGGGTCACTACCACATCCGAGTCCTTTTTTAATAAGTGCAGGTGTATTCTCCACTTCCATTTGGCAATGTGCACGAAGACGGTTTTTGGACCATCCATCTGGAAGTCTCCGCTATGGATGAGCCACGTGGCACAATTTACAGTAATTGGATGGCCGGGAAGTGGAACTCATTAGTTAATGCAGGGCCATGGTTTGGTGATCCAAACCGTTGATCTGATGGGACGCATGGTTGATGATGGCTGCCTCGAAAATATTCCAGATTCGAATGTACTTACCTTCCGATCGATGGCCCAAAATAGATGATGACGGAGACCGTCCATATTTGAAGGATAATGATAGCCTAACGATCGAAGGGTTGAAATATTTCAGTCTGATATTTTGATAGTCCCTCATCCATGGCGAGGTACATCATTCGAACGGTTTGGATCGTTGAAACATGTCTCAAATGTACGGTATCCTGGGCGTACGTCAGGAAACGTCACGGTGGACACTGCAAGAGAACGTGGGGCGTGGTGTGATGTTTTGTATTTTTATAATCATGGGAGCTTATTGCATACAGGACACGGCAACTCGTGTACCCTGCAGGCTTTCCTGCATGGCGACATGCCACTCGTGTGTGACATCAGGACCATGAAAACGATACACGCCACCAGGAAGATCACCGTTTTCTAACGTCACGATGATCCGCTTTGCATGTGGACCACACTTGTATGATGAGTCAGACAGCCAGTCGTCCATAACTTTATCTAGACGACAGATAATAATAAATAAATAAAACATTTAAATTTAATGACCAGGAGTTGCTGGTCGACTTGTGATACTCATGATATCATCCATATACGTGATAATGACTTTTGAGTCTTTTTCTTTTTCACAACCAGACCACACTTTGATTTGGAGCGGCTACAGACTTAGGGTGCATTTGGTAAAACTTAATTCCACGACTTATCACTTCCCTCTAAATTTTTAGATAAAAATTGACAAAAGTACCACTATTAACATTTAAAAATAGCAAGATTACCCTTCTTTGTTTACTTTCCCCATCCATGAAACCATCCACGCAAGTACTTGAAGTCACCAAATTCTATAAGCCCCAACACAATATATATATATTATATCTACATAGTTTATCCATTTGGAGAGATAATTTTAAGGCATGAGCCCAAAAATGAGATACGTCCAAACCTCAAGTGGACCCCACCATTGAAAGCAATGGGGACAATGATGCCCACCATTGAAACCTTACTAAGGCCCACCATGATGTTTATTTACCATCAACCTTGTTCATAATAACACAAAGACCTGAATTAAGGGAAAACACAAATATTAGCTTGATCCGAAACTTTTGTGGCCGTGACAAGTTTTCAATGGTAGTTTTCAAATAAATTACTAAACAGATTTTTCAGTTCTTATAAGTACTTAAATTCAACACTTTAAGTTTTCAGTACTTAAATTAATTTTCAGGCTTAATTTTTCAGTTTACCAAACAGCACCTTAATCTGTAACCGTAAGAAGCTCGAACGGAATTAGATGTAATCGGTAAAATCCAAGTCTAGTCACGTGTAGGGCATGATGTAGACAGCTCAAACCGGTCAAAGAAATTCATTCTAAATGGAGAGGAATTGCCCTTCGGAAAAAAAAAAAAATAAATAAATAAATCAGCCATAACTTTTAATGTGGGCATCATTACTAGATGCACGACTCATGAATCTTGATTGAAATAGGCCCCCTAAGGTCAATTGTAGGTCGCATTGCTCTATTTTGTGAGAAAACACTTCATTCCTATTCAAAATCACAGTTTTAGTAAAAGCTTATTATTTTTAATAACTTTTAACTTGGGCATGTCTCATTCGTTTTAGAGTTTTAACATATGCAGTCTTTTGAGGATTTACTTCTAATCATGCAAGGAATCATCCTGCATGATTAAATAAGGACTTTTTATTTTTAGTAAATTTTAGTTTAATAGAATTAGGACTCCTAATTTGAGTTTTATTTTTCTTTATAAATGATGTAACCAAAAAGTCTGAGTGATCAATAAAAATTCTGAATTTCCTTTTTTTCATAGGAGTTTCAAGAATAACCTTGTGGATTCAAGGTTTTGTATGCTTGAGGTAGACGGTAATTTTCCTCATCATACCTTTCCCTATGTCTCACTCACTCACACTCACACCCATACCACATGGCCACTCGATCTCCTTATCTCAGTGTTGAAACAGAGTTTGTCTACCATTAAGCCAGACCAATAATTATGAGTATTTGATAAACACACATGACATTTAATTAATATATTACAATGTTTTAAACATATATTTAAAAATAGATTAAAGGAGAGGAATTGTTCTAATTGTCCTTGGGATTTTGAGATTGGACACAACGTCACTTACCAAGTGATTTTTTTGGGCCATGGATCTTAGTACCATTTGCTCCATGACCACCAAAAAGGTTGTATGATAGACCTACGGTTATTATTATATTATGATGTGGTCATCTTATGTAAGAGGATTATTGGCGAGTTACAATGAAAGGTTTTCTACTATTAGGCTCTACTACTAGTAGGTGCCTTGCCCCATTATACATATGTGTGTGAGTGTGTCATGAAAATAGGCTTCTATGTTGGACTTGTTGGGCACTTAATTTTGTGGATGGAATTCAACTCTCTAAACTGGTTGGCATCATGCCTGGATTATAGTTGACTCAAATATGTATTAGATGTGATCCATAGATCTAAGGGTATGTGAGTGTGGACACTAGATCGTAGGTGGATCGCGCTCATGGTACCTTTTTCAGGGCTTTTGTGGTGTATTTATGTCTTAGGGCATGGCATATATGTCTTAGAGCCACCACTAGCCTATTATGTAAATTTTCATAGTTGGTTAGACTTATAGAACCCTTAGGAGAATGAATAGTTAGATTCTCTATCATAAAATGACTCATAATATGCGATTGAAAATTTCAAGTAAGGAACCACAATTATTAAGAAAGAATTAGGCATCCTCTCTGCCTATACAAGTGTATGTTATCTACTTCACGGGACTAAACAAAGTATTAGAGATTGGGTTGGTTCTTGTAAACTAACAATGCAAATGTATGTGCGATATTGTGTGGTAATACGATGCCTACAACAAGCGATGACGAGTAAGACAAGTCTATCCAAACCCACCCACTTGAAGAAGTGTTCAAAGACTAGTTAGTGCGAGCTTTTTATGTACAAGATCCAGTATACCCGCGAGCCATAAAGCATTCACTTGAACTAAATAGACTAGTAGGTGGTTGGAGTAGAGATGATGATGCACGATATTATGCAAGTATGAATGATGCTGATTAGTGTTAGATGAGCAGGTGGATGGGTTTATAACAATGATTAACTTGAGTGGACCATATCGGCCTTTGGTGACTTAAATGGCAGAGGTTAGGGCTTGGCTGGGTTCACTTAAGGCTATATGGGCTTCCTCTCTTATAACCCCCCCCCCCCCCCCCCCCCCCCCCCCCCCCCAGTGGATGAACGGACTT
Source organism: Liriodendron chinense (assembly GCA_003013855.2). NCBI lineage: Eukaryota > Viridiplantae > Streptophyta > Magnoliopsida > Magnoliales > Magnoliaceae > Liriodendron > Liriodendron chinense. The sequence goes on along the minus strand of PVNU02001090.1, from coordinate 1,710,618 downwards.
AAAATGTGGTGAATGTGATGATATTTGATGCTTAAAAATGAAAGAGAATGGGGTATTTATAAGTTTTTTGGGTGGCATTTTAGTTATTACTGGAGATTATATGGATAAAGAAAACTTAAGGGATGGGATTAATTGTTAAAATAGGATTGCCATGTGGCGTAATATGGGCGGTTGAATTGAGGGATAAATGATCTAATTTTGAGCAAACGTGAGGGCAAGGGGGTCATTTCCACTCCAGCACGTTTGCCAATGCTTGCAAGCTGATGTCATTACCTCACTTAGGGCTTGTTTGGTTGCAGAATCCATATTTTAGTGAAAATCTAGATTCCACTATTAGAATCCAAAATTGTAGAAACTAGAGTGGAACCCAGGTTTCATCCGAAACTTGCTATTTGGTTGAAAACAGTGCAATCGAGATTCTGTTCCAACTGTTGCTTGTGGTATGGCCACTTGGGCTTCATATCTGCCTGAGAACCTTACCCTTGGCCTATTGTAGTCCCGCAAGACAAATGGCCAAGTTGGATGGCAAATAAACATTATAGTGGGCCCTAGGAAGTTTTGAATGGTGGACGCTCAATCAACACTGTTTTCCCGTGGTGTGGCCCACTTGAGATTTAGATCTACCTCATTTTTTGGTCCAATGCCCTTGATTAAGCTCTCAAAACTGATGGACCATGTGGATATAAAACACATACATCATAGATGTAAAACGCATACATGGAGGTGGAGACAATAACTTTCGCCTCTTTTCCCCTCTGTAGAAACGGTCACCCACACCGTTTCCACTAATCCCGATTCCAGTCAATTTAGGTTTCTAGGCGAAATCTTGTTTGGCTGGAATTTTCTACCAAACACACGAGTTAAGATCAGATTCTGCTATAATCTAGATTTTAAGCTGGAAACGGGTTTCCAGATGCCAACTAAATAGGCCCTTAACCTCGCCTGAAAGATGACGGGTGTCCATGTGGTGAGCAATGCCTAATACGCCACTGCTATGTGGATGGGCCCCATCTTTTGCATTAGGCTTGGGCCTCCTAGGGTTATATTCCCCCCTGGTCCACTTAGTCATGCCTCGTTGCGGTCCTAAATGCTAATGGGCTTAGGTTAGCCTTGTATTAGGCTTGGACTTGGCTAGGACTCAGGTTTATAAGGGGGTTCCTGCTATGTTGTGATCAACTTGTCAACCTTGGGTGGGGGTGTCTACAGTGAGGAATTGCAAATCTTGATTTTATGCACTCTAGCTCACTTTATATAACCATCTTCTACATGACCCGTAAGAGTGGGTGTAGTTGGGTGCTTATATTATGATTTGATTAAAGATCACGTGGTTCAGTAAGAGATTTACAAAATTCTTAAAAAAACTATCTTATAGCTTGGATCTTAAGACTAAACATTTATCAAATGATCTTTTTTTTTTATCAAGCCCATTACTTAAAAATTTTAAAAAGTTTTACAAATGTTTTCAACTATTAAACTTTTATTTTAACTATTAAAAATGTTTTGATAATAATAATTTGATGGTTTACATATAGGATCTACCATTTAATTGGCATAGGTATTGGATTAATGGTTCATGTCTATGATAATGGAAGGATTGGATTAAATATAGAGTACATGGTCAAGGCATAATCATAAATTTCCAATGTAGTATGGTATCATAACTGGCGTCTTTTTTAAACCCAAATTCCTTATTATATATAAATTTGATTCCATAGGTAGAGGGTCGCAGAGAGATCTTTAGCCACCCAACCCCCTTGGGCATCATCGACAGAGAGAAAAGAAAGAAGGAGAAGAAAAGAGAGAAATGGATAAACCTATCTCCTTACCTTCTCCATCATACGTTCACACATGTGGGGTGACATCGAATAGTTTTGTGCATCTTCATTTGCCATGCCTTAGTGGTAACGTGCCAAGTCTCACATTTTTCTTCATCCAAAATAGATCAAGTAGAGACCTTTGAGTTGAATGATCAACATCGACTAATAAACAAGTTTTTAGCCGCATCGATTAAGATCAGCAAGTGAGTTACCAAGGCAATAAGTGGGCTAGGCAAATCGGCCCAACCAAGTTTAGCCCCATATGGACTGTTTTTTATGGACAATTTAAGCTTGTGGGTTAGACTTACATACAAACCACACATAAAATCTAATTGTTCACATTGAATCTTTAGTAATAGGATCAGCTAAGCCTCATTTTCTTGGACCATCAAGCCATATGCATTGAGATCTGGTCAAGTTCTAATTGTTCATTGAATCCTTAATAATAAGATTAGCTAAGCCTCATTTTGTTGGACCATTAGGCCATATGCATCGAGATGAATCAGGGCTTTGCATTTTCCTAAAGGCGCAGAAAGTGGGCCTAAGCAGTCCTTAGCTCATGGGTCAGGCGGGTTTAACCTATACTTAGGCCCATAGCTCGCCTGGGCCACATTATATATATATATATATATATATATATATATATATATATATATATATATATTCCCACCTAACTTTATTTTTTTAAATGTCTATTAGGTGGAGTAACCCCAGGATATATGAAGACAAACTCCCACCCCCTTGCCAACCAATGTGGGACAAACCAACAACCCTCCCTCCCCACATGAGAACATAGGGCGTGCAACATGCATGCATAGGGGCGGGCAGATAACCTTAGCTCTGATGCCATTGTTGTGTCACACCTAAATGGCTAACCTATTAAGTGGAGTAACCCTAAGATATATGAAGACAAACTCCCACCCCCTCCCAACCGATATGGGACAAACAAACAGATCTCAACATAAGTGTCGTTTGGTAAATTGAAAAATAAGGTCTGAAACTTAATTGAAGTGCTAAAAACTTAAAGTGTTGAATTTAAGTACTTATAAGTACTGAAAATTCTGTTTAGTCATTTGTCTGAAAAAAAGTCCTAATATCTGAAAATAAGTAATTTTTTCACAAAAATGTGTTTGGTAAAAGTAAATTATAAGAATTTGAAAATTGACAATTTGTCGTATTTGCTCCTACTGTCTCAATTTATATCCTTTGTAGAATATGAGACAAAACATGATATTGCCTTACCACCAAATCCAAATCTCATGTGGACCACCCCATAGGAAACAATGGTGATTGAATGCCCTCCAATAAAAACTTCTTGGTGGACACAATGGTTTTGGATGAAGCCAATAGTTGTGTTTTCCCTTCATCCAGGTACGTGTAACACCCACTAAGCTGTTCTGAGTAACACTTAATTCGCTCCCCATTGGACGCGGATTTCCTATGAAAGCCCAGCGTAGGAAGTTCCTGCATTGGGAACTTAGGTGGGACCCACAGTGATGTTTTTTGATAAATCCACCTCGTCTATCCATTTTGGGAGCTCATTTTAGGACATGAGAACAAAAATGAACCGGATCTAAGACTCAAGTGGGCCTCACTAAAGGAAAAGGTGGGTAGGGAAATTAGTACAGTTGAATCCTCCATAGGGTCCACAGTGATGTTTATATGACATCCATACCGTTCATAATGTCACTACTATTGGGATGAACCGAAAACACAAATATTAGCCTGATTTGAAACTCCTGTGGCCCCACAAATATTTCAACTGTGGATGTTCAATCCTCACTTTTTCGGCCCACTTGAGTTGTGGATCTGGTTCATTTTTGTTCTCATGTCCTAAAACGAGCTCCCAGAACGTATGGACGGGGTGGATTTATCAGAAAACATCACTATGGGCCCTACCTAGGTTCCTTGCGGAGGAACTTCCTGTGCAAGGCTTTCGCAGTAAATCCGCGTCCCTTCCAGTCCGGTTTGAACGGATGAGAATTGGCTACTGACAGGTTGAGTAGTGAATCTCACTATTGAAGTGATGTCACCATGTTTCATGGGCCTCAGCACGATGTATGTGTTGTACCCACACCGTCCATCCATTTGGAGAGACGAATTTAGGGCATCGCTCAAATAATGAGGAAGATCCAAAGCTCAAGTGGACCCCACCACAGGAAACAGAGGAGATAGTGACATCCACCGTTGACAACTTCTTAGGCCCATCATGATGTTTATTTGAGATCCGACCTGTTCATAAGTTCACACAGCCATGGAGGAAGGGAAAACACAAGTATCGGTTTGATTGAAAACTTCTGTGGCCCTTAAGAAGTATTCAACAGTGGATGTCACTATCCCCATTGTTTTCTGTGATGGGGTCCACTTGAGCTTTGGATCAGCCTCATTCTCCATGTCATGCCTTAAAATGATCTCTCCAAATGAATGGACGGTGTGGATACAAAACATACATCGTGCTAACTGTTTTCCATGTTGGAGCCTACCTTGGTGTTGAATTGGCATCTTTTTTAGCCCCATTCCAACTACACTGGGAGGGCACCTGATGAATGGCGTAGTTCTCATTGACATGAAGTCGGTGCCGTACACGTCAGTGAAAGCACCGTAAGAAAGCCAGGCAAGCGTTTGTCGCCAAGGTTTCCTAAGAATGGGCATTTTCGTCATTTTGTCATATTTAGTCGGTTGACTTTCGCTGGTGAGATTTGCGGGATGTCAGTCCAATTAGATGATATATAGGTGGATGATTGTAATTATTTTATACTTACATGTGTTTAACTGTAATTTTTCCATTGTACAATCCTGGTCAGATGGGCCCTATCATGGATGGATGGCCCAAGATGAAAACTTGGGACCGCAGCCAGCAAATCACCGGTTTGTAAGGGCCAAAAAGATGGAACGTCTCGCATGCAGCATTTGGATGCTGTCCAAGGATGATGTATCATGGTAGCATCCATCACCTCAACCTTAGTCATGTGTTGTGCATCCAGGCCGTCCATCCATTTTCTGTCGCATTTTAGTATCAAGTCCCAGAAATTGAGTAGATTCAAATCTCAGGTGAACCATACCATAGGGAATAGTGGTGATTGAAAGCCCACCATTAAAAACTTCCTAGGACCCACAGTAATGCTGAACGTAATGTTAGTTTTCCATCTAACCCGTTGATAAGATCAAATAGATTTGGATGAATGAAAAACATTAAGATCAGATTGATTGAAAACTTTTGTAGCCCACAAAAACCTTTTAATGGTCATTCACTACTGTTTCCAATGGCGTGGTACACCTGAGATCTGGATATTCTTAAGTTTTGGTATCACATACTAAAATGAGCTGAAAAAACGGATGAACAGTGTCGATATACAAAAAGACCCATCGATATGGACCCGGCACCATAAGGGTAACACCCAATTAACACCTAATCCGCTCCCGAGTATAAATGGATTCACCCATCGGGTATAAAACACATCAGTCTCAATGGGCTTCAGACCGGTCCAAGATCGGTCTTGCAAAGTAAAACCATAGGCTTGAGTCTAGCCTGGCCAAAAGATAGAAGCCCAATCCTAACCCAAGCTCGGCCAACAAATTGGGCTGGGCCGGCAGGCTCTCACACGTATCTAAGCTTGATCCAATAAAGGCCCAAGGCTCTAAGAGAGTCTCAGGGGCTCATATGATCGATGGATTGGATGTCTTACACCCATTACAGTGAACCCCACACATCACAATGGGCCCACCAATAGAGCATGTGTGCAACCTTCACCTTTTTATTGTGAATGTCTTTGCAGGTATAATTGCTATTTTGTTACAATATAACTCATAAACGCTTTACATGCTTATTTTTGCATCCCAACATTACTTAACAAACACTTTATAATTAGAGGATATTATGGAAATCTAAATACCTCTTAAATGTTTTAGTACATTCCAACCACACATGTTTATCTATCCATCTGACTAGTTTCACATGTGTATATATAGAGAGAGAAGACTGCTCACTAGTTCTCTCACGTGAGCACTTTTTGAGGAATCATCACATGTGATGTGAGCTCAAAATTTGAGCCGTTCATGTGATGCAGAATTCCAGAATATCTTAAGGCCCAACTTTAAACCTAATTTAGAACTTTGATAGGCCATGGTAAAAAAAAACAGTTTTGGATAAGGTTGAAAGTTGGGCTTCAAGGATTTTGGAGATGCTGTATCATGTGAATTGCTTCAGAATTTTGGCTTACATCACGTGTAATAAGTTCTCAAAAAGTGCTCACAAGTTCTCACACGCAATTGAGCATTCCTTCCTCTCTCAATATATACATAGAGAGAGATGAGATGGTCACATGCAGCTAGTTGTGAAACTAGTCAGCATCTGGGCCACCATGTTGTTTGTATGATAACCTGACTGTGCAGCAAGGTTGTCCCACCATAAAAAAAAAAAAAAAAAGGATGCCTAAAGATTAGGACTATCCAACCATAAAACCGGATGCTCCACATGAATGTGTAGTTTTTAGGTATTGTTTCATGGTGTTCTAGAGTGTTCCCACCTAATTGTTGGATGAACCTGATTTTTGGGGCATCTTATTTTCACTGCTGGGATAATTTTAATGGGACCATCAATATGTTATACAAACTTCTTGGTGGGCCCACACATTAACTGGTTAGATGTACAACTAGCTGCATGTGAGCATTCCATTCCTTCTCTCTCTCTCTCTCTCTCTCTCTCACACACACACACACACACACACAAATGACACAATTGTCAGCTTGGTTCCACTTTTCTATCCAACATTGGCACATCTAAAGGAGCTGATTAGGTACTATGCGACGCAGTCCTAAGCTCAAGACATGCTAGTACATGGCATGTGGGCATTGGGGGAGAGGAGGCATGACATGATTGTGTCAGGCTTGCTGACATGGCAGGTCTCTTATGACAACGTGCCTTTCACCAATACAAATGTGACACGTATGTATCCATGTCGGGCCTGTCCTGAGCTCGGGACAGGCTCGAGTAGTACCCAATCTGAGCTCCATCTAAAGGCTTGTACATCCCAAGCGTACAAGCATACATGGAATTTTAGAGGTTGTTCTAAGGTGGCACGATGAGCATGATGTTGTTAATAGCTGCAACCGAGTTCACATTCTTAAACCCAGGCCCGTCTGTAGAGCCCACGTTGGTTACAATTAAATGCGTTGGGTCATGGGGCTCAGGCTCAATAAATTCTAAGTGGGTTAAGCCATTTGGGTTCCAAACCTATTGCTCAGTGGTAGATGGACTGTATTTTAATATTGAGGTTGTGGATTCGAGTGCCCATGTGAGGGTGTGTAAAATAAAAAATAAAAGAAAAATAAAGAAAAAAAGGTCAGGTTTTTTTAGGCCATTTAACAAATGGGTTGAGCATGGGCCGATCCTAACCCAAAGTAAATCTGGCCTACTCCTTGGGACTAACTGCAGGGGAAAGATTGGGCTGGTCTTGGCATATACCAAGTTCGGGCTCATTGATTGACTGGGCTTCACATGGACTTACTTCAAGTTCGAACCTAATCCAAATTCAGGCCATGACACAACCCGGTGGGCCAACCAGGGCAGTTGCTGGCCCTAACCGTTCATTTGTGAGCAACTGATCAAAGGTTAAGGAACTCTGAGCATGGACCTGTTTGGTACTTAATGAACGGTCAGGATCGTGCATAATGAACAGTCAGGATCGTGCATAAAAGTGGGTGGCCAGACTCTGGTTGGCCATGTATAATTGTTATGGCTCGGTTCGGGTCTGTTTCTTTTAGGTTGGTAGGGTCTGTACCAGTCTGACGGGCCAGTAACGATGGCCAGAGATCTGTGGAGCCCATTGTGATGTCTGTGTGTCATCCACTCCACTCATCAATTTCAACAGCTCATCCATTCGGCTCATCAGTTTCAACAACTCCTTATAAGACCTGATCCCCAAAATCAGGTGCATACAAACACAAGAAACGGTGGGTATTTAACGCAGACCGTTGAAACCTTCCTGAGGCCTACAACGACGTTTACATGCCATCCAAACCATTCATAAGTACCGCCGGGGTGAAGGTAAAAACAAATATTAGTCCGATGCAAAACTTCCGTCGGCCTGAAGAAGATTTAAACGGTGGACGTTAAATCCATACCGTTTCTTTCTTTGTGGCCTACTCGAATTTTGGATTTGCTCCGTGTTTGGTCTCTCGTCCTAACATGATCTGGAAAAACTGATGGACGGCGTGGATATAACACAGACATAGAGGTGGGCCCCACGGGAACGAATTCGCGGTGGGCCGCGGCCATTCCCGTAATTTTCCGATGGAAGCAGGGGCATTTCCCTGCTCCCCCTTATAAAGAAGCTGTCTTCTCCCGGCTAGGGTTTCTCTGCGCCTTCTAGGGTTTTTTCTTTTCCTCTCTCTCGTTTCGCAAAACCCTCTGCAGCGAAAATGGTGAAAGGGCGCCAGGGCGAGCGTGTCAGGTCCGATCTCTCTCTATCTCTCTCTCTCCAAATCCTAGAATTCTCTCTCATCTCCTCGCTCTATCTGTGTCTCTTGCAGGCTGTACGTGCGAGGAACGATTCTCGGATACAAGAGGCAAGATCCCATCCATCCAGAAAATCCCATTGCTGATTTCATTTTCTATTCCCCATCTTGAATTTTTGGAACTTTGTTTTTTATTTTGGACGGTCCAGATCGAAGTCGAACCAGTACCCGTCGACATCTCTGGTTCAGATCGAGGGCGTGAATACGAAGGAGGAGGTGGCCTGGTACTGCGGCAAGAGGATGGCCTACATCTACAAAGCCAAGGTCAAGAAGGACGGCTCTCATTATAGGTGCATTTGGGGGAAGGTCATCCGCCCGCACGGGAATTCTGGGATTGTGCGGGCCCAGTTCAAATCCAACTTGCCCCCAAAATCCATGGTATTTACTGCTTTCTGCCATTGAATATTTTTCGTTTTTTTCTTTTTGTTTTTTGAGAGATTGATTTCTTTTTGTGGGTTTGTTTGCAGGGAAGCAAGGTTAGGGTTTTTATGTATCCAAGCAACATATAAGGTAATATTTGCTGTTTTCTTTTATTTATTTTTTAGGACAGTTTGTGTGCTCACAGTCTGCACTGAGATTCTGTGCGCACTGTATACAGACATCCATTGATGGTGGGCAGGAACCTCAGTTCGTATTTCGGAAGTGGTTTTTCGAAATGTTTTTTAGATTCTTTGTGTGCACTGTGCGTATTGAAGCTATGACTTGCTTTACTCTTGTTTTAGTGATTTCTGGGAGTTGGGTTTTGGGTTTGGTTGAAGATGAATGTTTTTGTAGCTTGCGGGAAACATGAATGAATTGGTTGTGGTGATTGCAAACTGTTTGTCTGCTGGGTTTCACTTTGATGGCCTGGAAATTGCCCTGTTGTCTTTTCTATGATCTGCAAACAGGTGGCTAGCACATGGTCAGAGGTGCTAATGCCCCTAAAACGAATTGAAACTGGGTGGCTAAGTAAGTGGTCATGTACCAGGAAATTAGCAGCAGAAATGACTTCATTATGTAAGAGAAATTCCACACAATCATGGTTTGCAAAATCATCTGATACTGAGTTGGTAGTGCTCCAGTTGTAAAACGAGTTTCCACACCAATATGGGGCAATGATTGGGGACTGAAACGGACCTAGTTGGGGTGAATTTTAATGGTTTCACTGCCCTGGCATGTTACTTTTTGACATTGCTACTTAAATCATACCACCTCGAATATCTTCTCAAAATCAAGTAAACCTAAGACTAGGGCTTCTGTCATCTTTTGCTTTGTTGTTGGCAGTGTTTTAAATAATGGTAGCATGTTGCGTAGCGTTCAACCCTCTGTAGCGTGTAGCGTAAGCTATATGATACTTCTATTTTTAATTTAAAACTAGAAAAAAAGAATGATAAATAGTAAGAAAAAAGCAAAAAAGAAGAAGCCTAAAAGATGATTCTTTTTTCAAGTTTAAGCATGTTTAAAAAGTTATTAATTAGCACTTATCAAAACCTAATCCAAATATATAAAGTTATAAACCAAATCACATAATTATTACATTAACTTTCTAAGCAAACCACTTCAATTAATAATTTCTAATTGAAACTACAAGTCACAACTCACAGTTATGAAAAAGAAATAAAAATCGCATAGGTTAAGAAGTATCAAGTACAATACAGATGTCATCGATACAAAGAGGGCTTTTCTAAAAGCTTTTTCTTTTAAGTTTAGTTTTAAAAGTTTTTTAATGTGTGACTTTTACAACAACTTTAACAAAGGATCAAATCATTAAAGTAAAGGTAAAAAAAAAAAAAGTTTGATTTTAAGTTTACAAGGAATCCTACATTCTCGTAATTCTAGTAGTTGAAAAAAAGGAAGGTTGGAGAGAATCCAATTTGAAATCACAACCAAATTGCATTCTCTACGGGGTATTCGTGTGAGTATCACATGTATATATTTATGTTACATAGTTTATGAGCTCTTTTGCAGTTTTCTTTTTGCTGTATTGTTGTGTGAGTGGCGCATAAAATCACTTAGACCTGTCGCCGTCGTTAGTACCACATTTTCTTTTTCCTTGAAAGGCTAATGTGGTGTTTGTCTCTGATATTTCCAACAGCTTGTGTCATGAATCAGAACCAATAAAACATAAAATATTAAGCATCTACAGAATGATCGATGTCACAATTCCTAATTAGTAAAGTAGAAATCATCTTCCATTATGCAACAACTAAAAAACAGTATGAGTATCATCATCTAGCCACAACTAGAAAAGAACAGGCCTAGCCACAACCAGAAAATATTAAGCATCTACAGTTATATTTTTCGTATTAAAATTGGCAATGTCATTGGGTTAAATTAGTCTTCTGATCTTCATCTTTATTCAGTCATCAGTTATTCTTCATATTTGAAGAACATGTAACTATCTTCATCATCTTCGAAGAACATGTAACTATTTTCATCTTCGAAGAAAACGTAAATATCTTCATCGCTCGATTTTTCGCTACTCTTTCCGTTCATGTTCCCCGAAGTTCTTTTAATCTTGATACCAATGGAAAAATGTTGAGAAATCAACTAAAAGTATGGAGTGAGTTCGATAGTATTTATTTTGACTGTGAAATGCTTCTGAATAAATTTCCACAAAGATTCCAATTAAAGAATGCAAACATATCCCATTTCTCATCATTTGCCCGTTTAATATCGATTATCATTTTTAATGTTCCCCAAAACAAGAAATTCAGATTCTACTTCAATATCAGTGAACAAACTATTTAAACGCTGTTAAAAAAACAAAAACACAATATATATATATATATATATATATATATATATATATATATATATATATATAAAATAAATTTTTAAATAAAACGGATATTTATTTTTTCATTTTCTTACCCTTTTTGTCGAAACATCTCAATTCTATTTCCCATTGGAAAATTAATAAAATATGAAATGGGTAAAAATGAGTAAGAAAATGAAAAAATAAATAAATATTCATTTTATTTAAAAATTTATGATATATATAGATTTTTTTATGTTTTTGTTTTTTTAACAGCCTTTGAATATGTTGTTAACTGATATTGAAATAGAATATGAATTTCTTCTCTGGGTAATACTAAAAGCAGTAATCGAGATCAAACTGACAGATGATGAGAAATGGGATATGTTTGCATTCTTGAATTGGGATACTTTGTGAGAATTTATTCAGAAGCATTTCATAGTTAAAATCACTACTATTGGGCTCACCGTATATTTTCAGTCAATTTTCTAATGTTTTTCCATCCGTATTAAAATTAAAAGAACTTCGGGGAACATGAACGAAAAGAGTGGCGGAAAATCGAACGATGAAGATATTTATTTGTTCTTAAAAAATAGTTACATGTTCTTCGAAGATGATGAAGATAGTTACATGTTCTTCGAAGATGATGAAGATAGTTATATATTCTTTGAAGATGAAGACTGAAGGAAGATGAAGATTAGGAGACTAATCTGACCCAATGACATTGCCAATTTTAATACGAAAAATACAACTGTAGATGTTTAATATTTTCTATTTTATTAGTTTTGTTTCATGACATAAGCTGTTGGAAATGTCATAGCAGCTGCAGATAAACACTACACTAGCCTTTTAAGAAGAAAGAAAATGATGAAGATAGTTATATATTCTTTGAAGATGAAGATTGAAGGAAGATGAAGATTAGAAGACTAATTTGACCCAATGACATTGACAATTTTAATACGAAAAATAGAACAATACAACTGTAGATGTTTAATATTTTCTATTTTATTAGTTCTGTTTCATGACATAAGCTGTTGGAAATGTCACAGCAGCTGCAGATAAACACTACACTAGCCTTTTAAGAAAAAAGAAAATATGGTACTAATGACGACGACGACTATGCGATTTCATACCCTGGTCACAAAAAAACACAGCATAAAGAAAATTGTGAAAGAGCTTATAAACTATGTGATATAAATATATATTTCTGATACTCATACGGATACCCCGGAGAGACTTTTGGTTGTGATTTTGAATTGGATTCTCTCCAACCTTCCTTTTTTTTTTTTTTTTTAAACTATTAGAATTATGAGAATGTAGGATTCCTTTTTTTTTTTCTCTCAATATGATTTAGGAGGGAACGTTGAAGTGGAAAAGCCATGAGATGACGAAGGCAAATACCATGCAAGCAAGTAGGAAAGTTGAGGAAGCGGTTCCCATGCTAGAAGCTTCTTGTTTCCTTAGGGGGCACTTGTCCGACGTTGCCTGTTTCGTTCCATTGCTCTATGAACTCGGGCTCAGTTGCGCCCACCACATTGCGTGCTGTTGCACAACAAATCTCACAGGTCCTGCAAAAAGAAAAGAAAAGAATTGAATAGGGAGATTGTAGAAAGGTTCTTGAAATGCAATGTGATGGGTAAGGAAAGAGTGAATGCTCTAGACGTGCCAGTGCGGCTCATGTGGGCATGATCCAGATTATATAGCAGCTGTGCCCCACCTCGCATGTATGGTGGCCCGAAAATTAGTATGTATGGTGCACACCATGTGTATTGAAAAAAAAATTAATAGTTGAAAATAGTAGAACAGTGGTTTATACAAAATGCGGCCCACCTGATGACTGACAAACTTATTTGCGAACAATAGTGCATGCTAGGGACATCCACCTAATGAACGGATTTCATACATGCCAGTATGACATGTGGGAAGTGATTAGAAATCTTGTTCCCACAGGCAGCCTTAGTAGAGCTCTGTATATCATAGCTTTAATTTGAGTAGGGTGAAACTCAAATGAGTTGACTCGGACTCATTGGGACCCAATCCATTTTGACACCACTGAGTTGCCCGAGTCGGGGTCAAACGAGTCGATCCATGTCCTGAGTCTTTTAACCATTATATATATAAAGTTGTAAGCGGTTACATGCATAAGATAAGATATAGAAGTTTATACAACATCTTCCCTCCAGTCCAAAGCATAGGAAGCCAAAGTTAATTTATGAGAGAGAGAGAGAGAGCGCGTAGAACATCAATAAAATTTCATTTATTCTTTGAATATATACTTTGGCAAGGTGGGATGGATGATGCGCAAGCACTTAGAAAATACTTGGAAATTGCATACATGGGCATGGTATGCAAGTAATTCAAAGTAACCTGTCCAAATTATGGGTTCCGCGATGTATCATGAACAAAAAATTATGCTTTCTTTATTACACTTCGACATTGCTATTAAATGCATGCCACCTCGAATATCTTTTCAAAATCAAGAAAACCTATGATTGGGGCTTCTGTCATCTTTTGCTTTGTTGTTGGCAGTGTTTTAAATAGCGGTAGCATGTTGTGTAGCGTTCAACCCTCTGTAGTGTGCTGTGTAAATAGCGTAGCGTACTTCTATTTTTAATTTAAAAATAGGAAAAACATGATAAATAGTAAGAAAAAAAAGAAAAAAAGCCTAAAAGATGATTCATTTTTCAACTACAAGCATGTTTAAAAAGTTATTAATTAGCACTTATCAAAACCCAATCCAAATATATAAAGTTATAAACCAAATCATATAATTATTACATCAACAACTTTCCAAGCAAACCACTTTAATTAATGTCTATTTGAAACCACAATTCACAACTCACAGTTATGAAAAAGAAATAAAAATCCCATAGATTAAGAGTATTGAGTACAATACAGATATCATCAAATACGAAGAGGGGTTTTTGAAAACCTTCTTTCGAAACCCTTTTCTTTTGAGTTTAGTTTTAAAGGTTTTTTAATGTGTTAGTTTCAAATTAGATGGAGGCAAAGGTTGAGGGCCCTGTGGCTCAAGGAAGGTGACAAGAATACCAGATTCTTTCATAGTATGGCTAGTTTGCGGGCAAGGGCAAACAGAATTTCCTCGTTGACCATGAATGGCAAGATGACGACAGATAAGAATCAAATATGTTCGGCATTTGTTGACTATTACAGAGATCTCCTTTCCGCGGTGCATTGGAACAGGACTAAGCTAGATCGGTTGGAATTCAATCAGATATCTAAGGAGGATGCTGATTCCCTAGAAAAACCTCTCTCGGAAGATGAAGTATTAGCGGTGCTTAAAAGTATGACAGGACATAAAGCTCCAGGCGTCGACGGCTTCCCTATTCTCTTCTTTCAGAGATTCTGGCATGTTGTCAAAAAAGATGTTATGGCCTTCTTAGGGGAATTTTTCGAGCGGGGAAAGCTATCCGCAGACTTAGGTGCCACGTTCATTGTTCTCATCCCGAAAACGGAAGGAGCGGAGCAGATAAAAGACTTCCGGCCGATAAGTCTCTTAGGGGGCCGTACAAGATTTTGGCTAAAATCCTTGCATCCAGATTCAAGGAGATCCTCCCTAGCTCTATTTCAGAGAATCAAGGAGCCTTTGTGAAAAGTAGACAGATTCTTGACGGAGCCCTTGTTGCCCACGAGTGTATTGGCTACAAGATAAGAGCAAGGAAAGTGGCATTGTTTGTAAATTGGATATTGAGAAGGCTTATGATCACGTTGAGTGGGACTTCCTCGATTATATGCTTCTCGGGATGGGAAGTGGCTTGAAATGGAAAAAATGGATAAGCGCCTGCATCAACTCGGCTTTCTTTTAAGTTACGTTAAATGGTTCTCCTAAAGGCTTTTTTAAATCTTCTAGAGGTTTGAGATAGGAGGACTCCTTGTCCCTTATCTTTTCATGGTGGTAGGAGAGGCATTTAGCATGATGCTTAAAAGGGGAGAGGAAAATGGGCTTGTTTAGGGGCTTCACTATTTCAAATCAAGAAATCTCTATCACTCACCTTCAATATGCGGATGATATGCTACTATTTTGCGATTCTAAGGTGGAATCTGTTGATAACCTAAGAAAGATTACAATGTGCTTTGAGGCGGTGTCAGGGTTGAAAATTAATGCTAGCAAGTTGGAAATGCTAGGAATTCATATGGAAGTGGCGGACCTTCATGACCTTGCAAGTATTTTCAGTTGTACTACAGGAGCTTTTCCTTCTACGTACCTCGGGTTGCCCCTATGCATCGGAAAATCGGCCATTAGCCTTTGGGATAAGGTGATTGAAAGGATTGAAAGAAAGCGGTTGACTTGGAAACGTACTCATATGTCGATGGGAGCTTGCCTTAAGCTCATCAAGTCGGCCTTCTCTAATACGCCTATCTATTTTCTTTCTCTTTTCAAATGCCCCCAGGTAGTGATCAACAGATTAGAGAAACTTAGAAGAGAATTCTTGTGGAAAGGGGCGATTTATAGCGGTAAGTTTAATCTTTTAAATTGGAAAGAGGTTTGCAAACCCGTGAAAGAAGGTGGAGCAGGAATTAAACCTATTGCTATGATGAACACAACTCTGCTTGGCAAATGGATTTGGAGGTTTGCTTTCAAAGAAAATAGTTTGTGGAGAAAGCTTGTTGCGGATAAATATGGTACCCAGGATGGGGGTTGGCTCGTTAAGAGGTCATCCATCTATAGAGCCTCATACATGTGAAAAGCAATCACAAACAAGCGGCAATTTCTTCTTCCAGGCCTTGCTTTTCAGCTTGGGAATGGGTTACGCATCCGTTTTTGGGTTGATATTTGGTGTGAGAATATAGCTCTCCAAGTCTTATTTCCTAGGCTTGCTTGCTTGGCGATAGATTGTCAGTTTCTGGTAGCTGATTGCTTTTCGGTGTAGAAAGGAAAGGTGGTATGGCGTCCGCCTTGTAGAAGGAACCTTCTCGATGACGAAATCTCTGAGTTTGCCGATCTTCTTGCTCTCTTAAAGTATCAAGTAATGTCGATGTTCGAGGAGGATAAGATTTTATGGTCGAAGCACTCCTATGGCATTTTCTCGGTCAGCTCGTTCTTAGAGCATTATCTCGATTTTCAACGCCCCCTCTTGCATTGGGCTCCCCTCATCCCTTTTATCATTTGTTCTATGGGGCCCCTCCTCGGGTTGTTGTGTTCGTTTGGCTAGTTGGAAGGAAGCGTATTCTAACGATTGATAACCTTCAACGCAGAGCTATGATTCTCCCAAATATTTGCCTAATGTGTATGGCGAATAGCGAATCGATTGACCACTTATTTATCCATTGTCAGTTTGCGACTAAAATTTGGTCGTCCTTCCTTAGCTCGATGGATACAGCCTAGGTTATGCCGAAGTCTGTGGAAGATCTTCTTTGGGCTTGGCATGGAGGTGGAAAAGGTGTCTTTCAAAAAGCAGAGTGGAGGCTTCTTATTATGGCCATCTTTTGGGTGATTTGGAAGACGAGAAATGATAGATGCTTCAAAAATATTTTGGAAAATGAAGCGCAGGCTATTGCCAAAGTCAAAGGGCTTGTGGTTGAATGGATTTTGTATGCCTAGTTTTGGTGGTCTGTTGTCGTTTGGTTTGTGTTTCTCTATTCCATTGGGGGGGGGGGGGGGGGGGGGGGGGGGGTTCGCCTGTTTTTGTTGAGTTGCTGGATCGCTATCTCATCGGTTTGGTTGTCTTTTTCTTTCTTGTAGCTTTTGGTTGGCTTCTTAATAAATTGCGGTTATCTTTCAAAAAAGAAAAGAAAAAAAAGGATCACCGTTTGATTTTCACTTTACATAAGTTTTTCATGATGTGAGTTTTACACTATTTTTAACAAACCAAGCTAAAAAAAACATTGTAGCGTACGCTACGCATCTGTAGCGTATGCTATGACCCCTGTAGCATCCGCTATAGGGGATTTACGCTATTTAGCTACAGTTACGCTACGCTACGAGCGCTATTTGAAACACTAGTTGTTGCTTCAGTCCACTCAGACAGACAGGCCTTCATGTATTTGGTGATGGGTGCCAAAGTAGAGCTAAAGTTCCTGATGAACCTTTCGTCGATTGTGCCCAAGCCATGGAAGCTTTAAACTTCATGAATATTTGTTGGGAGAGGCCAATTAATTATTGCTTGAATCTTTTCCAGATCAACCCAAGTCTATGGACGAAAAACCTAGGAGCTCAATTCATAAAAGTGCAATTTAGTTAGAGCTCATCGCATTTTGAAGATGCCTAATATAGTCCTTATGTGGATGGTTGTACAGAAGGATGTCGTCAAAATAGAGAACGTGAAGCTTGCTTAGGAAAGGCCAGGGGTTTGTTTCATAACACGAATAAAGTTGCTTGACGCATTGGTTATTAGCAAGAAAGGCATGACTAACCACCTGTGCAGGCCATCTTTGATTCTGAACATTGTTGTCGATTATTTCCCTGATGGATTCTGATATGGTGACAGCTGCTAAAGCCGATCTTCGAAAAGATTGTGGTGTTGGACACCATATCTGGCATGTTCAGTTATGAGATGGGAAAACAGTATTTGATCTTTTATTTGTTGATGGCACGGTTGTCAACTCACGTTTTCCAGTTGCCAGGTTTCTTCGTTATTAATAACGCTGGAATGATTCATGGGCTAAGTCTTTCTTGAATAAAGACTTTTGCTAGTAAGCCTTCCAACCATTAGAGAAGCTTGCCGTGCACCATCTGATTCATTAATATGATGGTAGATTCAACAAAGATGCTCCTGGCACCAAATCTACAGTGTGTTGGATATATGCATGGGTGGCAGATTGTTCAACAGCTTATTTGGAACCGTATCTTGAAATTGGAACAAGATGTCCTATAGTATAGATGGGGGAGTGGGAGATTCCTCACTCAATTCTAGCATGCAATTACACACCACACAAGGGTACACCATTCCCTTTTCCTTTGCTCTCTTCCATGAACTCTCCCCTACCAATGATTTGATGAAATGTTTTCCCTCTCCCTTGTCTTGTCATCTTGCATGTGGGTAAATTTAATACGCTTTCTGCCATAGGCAATGGTATGCGTATTCGTGTGTCATTGTTGATCAATTCTCCTGTTGTAAAACCATGGATGACTTTAAAGGATTTGGATGACCTTCATAGAAATATAACATCACACAATAGGGTGTCTTTATATTGTCCCAAAGAGATTTTATTTATTTATTTTTGGTCTTTAATCTTCAGCTTGTAGATCATGCCTTGCATGCAACTCTTCATTAATGCTGCTCCATGCAATCCATGATAACCTTCACCCCTCATCCTCCACAGTTCACGTGTTTGGAAAGCATTGGTTTGCTACCAATCTCCTTCTCTCTCTTTGGATGCTATCAGCACACAACTAACTACACATGATATGTTCTCCAGTAGGGCATCAAGTGCTAGATTGACATATTCCCCACACCTTGATCTACATGGCCCTCATTCACACTGTCCTCTTCATGCATGCTTTCAGGACTGACCTCCATCTCTCAGTGTATATCCACCCTCAGCCTGTGACATTAACCTTGCAACCCACTGTATTTCTGTATGATTCATGTCACTGTCAAGTTGTAAAACTTCTGTGCATTCCTCCAGGGTTAGATTCTCGTATATAGTTGGTTAAAAGGTGCTAGGTTCAGGTGCCTTTTTGAATGGTTGAGGCACTAGGTGAAGCCTCGGTACACGACTGGAGTAGCGAAGAATAATTCTTTTTAGTTATGAATGGTGTGGTTAAAGATGCAAGGTCTGGAATGCTCCAGTTGGTAGGTGAAGCCTAGGCTCACACCTCGTTTTTATTATCATATATTATACATATCGCTGCATATTAATTTATAATAAAATTAATTTTAACATAACGAAATAAGACAAAGGGTGTGTTTGGATTATGGTTTACAATGTTTGTTTGTTTTTTTTATTTTTTTATTTTTGGGTTAACACATTAGTACACACACCACATTGTTAGTGACACCCCACTTGGGAATCGATACCAAGACCTCAGTCTCAGTGTTGAAACGAGGTTATCTTCACTCAATCTACCACTGTTTACAATGTTTGTTGATCCATGTAATTCGGCAATCAAATGCAGATGTAATATAATACGGGTAAAGGAATTTGTCACAAGTACAATTTTACATTGTATTATGGTGGCAATGCCGTATCTAAACACACAGATCAGTGTAATTTTTACCATAGTGATTAGACATTTTTTTCTTGTTGATTTGACCTTTA
The DNA here is from genome assembly GCA_003013855.2 of Liriodendron chinense. Taxonomy (NCBI): domain Eukaryota; kingdom Viridiplantae; phylum Streptophyta; class Magnoliopsida; order Magnoliales; family Magnoliaceae; genus Liriodendron; species Liriodendron chinense. Next base: position 1,691,325 of record PVNU02001090.1, on the reverse strand, counting down.
GAGTATTTTAAAAGTATCACCATTGAAAGTTTACCACACTGATGCAGGGGCATGCGATGACCTAACCCTAGATGCATGTATATTCAGTTGGAAGATATTCAAATAATAAAATTACGAAACTAACTACTTTCAATCAGAGGAAACTGACAAATCTCAACACGAAGATGAGATCCGTCCGTCTGGATCATGTCCCTTCACATAAAACCATGTAAAATCGTAAAACAGGGAGGATTTAGGGATACGAGGATATCCCAGATCTAGCATGGACCAGTCTACAACCAAGTTTGGATCCGGTTCTCATGGCTAGGCATCCCCTCTTTTCGATCGTACCCAAAAAGGGAGGGGGAGGGGTTTCAGAAAAGGACGAGGGATTTCGAAAAGCAATGGGTTTTCGAAAAGCAATGGGTTCTCATGAAGCACAAATTAGGAATGAAAAGAAGCTTACCTTTCCTCGCACCTTAAAGAAATAGAGAAGAGAAAAACGGAAACTCATATTGGAATCCTCAACACTCAAGGGCCAATCTTGAAACCCTAATCTCTCAAACAAATAGGAAGAAACTCACGAATTTTCTATTCATTCAATAATTCGAAATAGGGTTTCTCACAGTATATATAAGCTACGAAAATTTAAAAAATGCACTAAAGTGCCTGAAAACTAAAGAAATAACATAAAAACGCTTAAAATAAATAACAACACTAAAGCGCCTAGAAATAAGGAAATAAACAGAAAAAGCGCCTAAACGTAAATCTGCTCCATGGTCCAGCGGTCATGATGCTCTTGCGCGATCTTGCATCTCGCGTACTTGTAACGCGTCAGAAAATGGGCCCGGCATCTATCCACATCAACTCGTCTGCTCCAACACTCGATCTGCGACGTCGCCTCCTCTGGTACACTCTAAAGGGTACACTGATGTCCGCATCAATTCTCCCCGGGTGGGAAGAATTCGCCACTGGTGAAAGTGAACTCCTGTACTACTCAAGCATGTCTGGATCGATACTGTTGTAGCTGTCTCGGTAATCCAGGAGTTATCTGCAATAGGCCTGTTCCTCCACTTGACTAGGAATTTCTGGTAGCCCCCTGAGCGAGTAGAAACCAACTCGGAGTCCAAAATTTCCTCTATCTCGTCTCTTCTCAGTGCAGAAAGAAAAGAAGGTAAAATGGGTATAGGGAGATCAGGCTGTGGCTAAGGTCCATATATAGGGGAAGTCTGGGAAGAAATAGGGGAATCAATGGATAGAGGTAATGGCTCGTGATAGGGAACTAGATCTTCCACATTAATTGTGGAACTGATGCCCATGGTAGGAGGGATATCGACAACATAAGCGTTAGATCCCAACCTTTTCACAATTTTATGTGGGCCTATGCTACGGGCATGGAGCTTCTTCACGGATCTAGGTGGAAACCGATCAGACCTAATACGAACCATGCAAGATCGCACAGGAGCATCATAACTATTGGACCATGGAGCGGATTTACGTTTAGGCGCTTTTCTGTTTATTTTCTTATTTCTAGGCGCTTTAGTGTCATTATTTACTTTAGGCGTTTTTATGTTATTTCTTTGGTTTTCAGGCACTTTAGTGCATTTTTTTCGTAGCTTATATATACTGTGAGAAACCCTATTTCGAATTATTGAATGAATAGAAAATTCGTGAGTTTCTTCCTCTTTGTTTGAAAGATTAGGGTTTCAGGATTGACCCTCGGGTGTTGAGGATTCTACCCCGGAGTTTTCGTTTTTCTCTTCTCTATTTCTTCAAGGTGCGAGGAAAGGTAAGCTTCTTTTCATTCCTAATTCGTGCTTCATGAGAACCCATTGCTTTTCGACATCCCTCGTCCTTTTCTGAAACCCTTCCCCCCCTTTTGGGTACGATCGAAAAGAGGGATGCCTAGCCATGAGAACCGGATCTAAACTTGACTGTAGACTGGTCTATGCTAGATCTGGGATATCCTCATATCCCTAAATGCTCCCTATTTTACGATTTTACATGGTTTTATGTGAAGGGGCATGATTCGGACGGACGGATCTCATCTTCGTGTTGAGATTTGTTAGTTTCCTCTGATTGAAAGTAGTTGGTTTCGTAATGCCGTCCTATCCACATCAACTCGTCTGCTCCAACACTCGATCTGCGAAGTCGCCTCCTTTGGTACACTCTAAAGGGTACACCACTGATGTCTGCATCACACGCCTATCCAAACAAAGGAATTGTCAGTCAAATTACCTGATTTCCATCTGACATGTATTATAATTTGTAATGATGACACTTTTACATCCTATTACGGTTGTACACCTGTAATCCAAACATGCCTTAATTGCATTGCTATTTGATATCTTGGATAGGTAGAGACTTAAGAGACCACTTCCAAAAACTTACACATGAGAGTTAAAACCACTTCCTAAATCCGACATCTACTTATGAATCCAGTAAGGTACTTAAGAGACCACTTGCAAGAACTCACACATGAGAGAGATACACGACTTCCAAAGACTGACATCTACTTAAACATCCTAATGAATCAAGTAATGGAAGCTCAAATTGCTCTCAGGAAAGTTCAATGCGGTGGTGATTTCACTACACTTACTGAAGAAATCAAGAAGACGATCTCACAATTTTACCAAAGATTTAGAAATTTGGGAGGAGGTATTTTTCATAATTCAAATCTAAAAAGTGAGGAAAACTAAACGTTTTTATACAACATGCCCAGGTCTTTCCACAAAAAATGAATGTAAAAATGTCCAAAATACTCTTTTAGCTGAGGTAACCCTATTACCCTATGGGTACCTCATTTCTTTTATTGGGATGGCATTGAGGTGAACATCCATGACATTTTGGCCAACCATGATAAGTATAAGATGGATTTGATGTTGATATTTCAGATTGTCTTTCTTCATTTCCCACATTGCATTTGATGATGTTTGGTTGATTGCTGCCATCTTTTTGTATTGCTTGTTGAAGTTGCACAAATGAGTTCCCTTGGCTATGTATTTGTTAAAAAGGATTCTCACGTGAATCACATCATTGGTGGTGCAGGGTAACGGTGCCCCGTCCGTGGTGAAGTTGAGTTAAGAGGGATTTTGCTGGTTATTTCTAGTTCATGGTTTCAAAGTTTTTTTTTATAATTGGAAGCTAAACTACTAGTTTGTTAGAATTTCTTTCCCTATTGAATGGAAATGCAACATTCCTTGCGATATGGTTGCTGGTTTTCTCTGTTTGGTATTCTTTTCTATCCTTGTATTGCTGTGGGTGTTTCCTGTCCGGTCGAGTTGAATTAGAAAGTAGGATTGTTGACTTCAGTCGCTCGTTATTCAAGTAGATTATAGTGTTACTCTTCTATTTATGTTGACATTTTGTAGTACAAGTTGGTTTTCATACGCTTTCTTGCGGCACTATAAGGAGCAATGTGCAATCTATTTATTCACCTATGGCCCACCATATTTTGGAACAATCTGGGTTCAGTGGCATGCATGCAACAACATGGTGGACCCCACTTTCCATCGAGAAGTTTCTGTGATTGGCTAACCCTTTCTCAGATGGATGGTCACCTCTGATAACATTGTTGAGCGCTTTAGATGTAGTTGATTACATATTGAGTGTTATTATTACGGAATAGGCAGCAGGATTGCATGGTGGATCTTGGTGGCTGGTTTCCATCTGGATGGATGGCGCATACATGCATGTGACATGGTGGACCCCACTTATGGCTACCCTTTTCTCAGTTAGATGGTTAGCTTTGATAACATTATTACGTTCAGTGTATTACATTGTGAGCGTTATTTTATTTTATTTTTTATTAATTTTTTTTTTGTTGTTAGTCAAGCAACGCACCCACCCTGTTAGCTGGTGCAATCTACTTATTCGCCTATGGCCCACCATATTTTGGAACGATCTGGTTTGGGTGGCATGCATGCAACAACATGGCGGACCCAATTTTCCATCTTGAAGTTTTTGTGTGGCCCTGTTAGGGCTCTGTGGGACCCACTGATGTATGTGTTTTATCCACATTGGTCATCCATTTTAATAGATCATTTTGAGGCATGATCCCAAAAAGGGAGGCTGATCCAAGGCTCAAGTGGGCCAGACCGCAGGAAGCAGTGGTGATAAAGATTCCATCGTTGAAACCCTTTGTAGGGTCCACATTTATTTGCCATCCAACCATCGTGTTCATAGGGTCACATAGATTGGATGAAGGGAAAATACATCAGCTTGATAAAAAAACTAGTGGCCTCAAAAGAATTTTTCAACTGTAGGTGTTCAGTCCCCACTGTTTCCTGTGGTGTGGTCCACTTGTGCTTTGCCCGCCCCGCACCCCCCCCCCCCCCCCCCCCCCCCCCAGCTCCTGCAGGACCCTTGGAGGCTATAGAAGTTCTGGATCAAGCTTAAATTCCCTTATGGGTCTGTCTAGCCCTATGAACAGGTTGGATGCCAAATAAAGCTTCAGCTGCGTTCAATCCTGTGTGTTTTCTGTGGTGTGTTCTACTTAAGATTTGTATCTGCGTTGAGCTCATGCCCTAAAATCAAAACGGATGAACGACATCCGCATGCTATGTGGATAAAACTCGTACAGCACACTGGCCCCATGGAGCTTGAGCCACGTCATGCCTTAGGGATATCTGTCCGACACCTACAGGGCCAGGTGGCCCCCACTAAGGGTTGGCAGCTGCCCCTGCATATCAGAAAGCGGATTAGGTGAGACCCCTGCCTTACCCAAGATGGTGCGGCCCTTACCGTGGGTTTAATTTGGGGCCCACATTGATGCCTGTATTATGTTTCGTTTTTACATATCAATTTAGGGCACTATGACAAAAATGAAGTAGATCCAATTATCAGGTGAACCATACCGTAAGTAACAGTGGTGATTGGCCGTCCTACCATTAAAAAAAAATCTTAAGGAGCACCTTAATGTTTCTGTAGGTTTTATTTACCATCCAATACATTGATAAGGTCACATAAGCCTGGATGAAGGGAAAAAACAAATATCAGCTTGATCCAAAACTTTTGTGGCCCATTAGTGGTCAATCACCACTTTCTTAAGGTATGGTCTACCTGATAATTGGATCAGATTCATTTTTAGGACAGTGCCTAATATGATCCGGAAAAACGGATGGACCGTGTGGATACATAGTACATACATCAAGGTGGGTCCCACAGTAACCTCATGGTAAGGGCCGCACCGTCTTAGGTGAGGCCGGGGTCTCACCTGATCCACTCTCTCTATATGTGATATATACCATGCATAATGGGCGCGGATTTCCTGCGAAAGCCTTGCGCAGGAAGTTCCTGCGATGGAAACCAAGGTGAGGCCCACAGTGCTTTTTTTTATGAATCCACCCCGTCCATCAGTTTTGGGAGCTCATTTTAGGACATAGAAATAAAAATGAACCGGATCCAAGACTAAAGTGGGCCGAAAACGTGAGGATTAAACGTCCACAGTTGAAATATTTGTGGAGCCACAGGAGTTTCGAATCAGGATAATATTTGTGTTTCCAGTTCATCCCAGTAGTAGTGACGTTATGAACGGTATGGATGTCATATAAACATCACTGTGGACCTGAGGAGGCGTTATGAACGGTATGGATGTCATATAAACATCACTGTGGACCTGAGGAGGTTTCAACGGTAGTAATTTACCTACCCACCTTTTCCTTTAGTGAGGCCCACTTAAGTCTTGGATCCGGTTCATTTTTGTTCTCATGTCCTAAAATGAGCTCCCAAAACGGATGGACGTGGTGGATTCATTAAAAAAAAAAAAATTACTGTGGCCCCATCTTGGCTCCAGCGCGAAGGAACTTCCTTCGCAAGGCTATAGCAGAAAATCCGCACCCATGCCTAATCTTAGTTGAGTAACCTAGACGCGGATTGCCTGGAAAGCCTTTCGCAGCATATCCTGCACTCGGAATCTAGGTGGGGCCCACCGTGATGTTCATAAGAAATCTACGCCGTCCAACCGTTTTGTAAGATCATTTTAGGCGTTGCAACAAAAAATGAACGGGATCCAAGGCTCAATTGGGCCGCACTAAAGCAAAAGGTGGGTAGGGAAATTCCTACTGTTGAAACCTATATGGGGTCCACAGTGATGTTTATATGCCATCCATACCATTCATAATGTCATTTCTATTGAGATGAACTGAAAACACAAATATTATCATGATTTGAACTTCTGTGGCCCCATGAATATTTTAACTGTGGAATTTCAATCGTTACGTTTTGGCCCACTTGAGTCTTGGATCCCTTTCATTTTTATTGTCAACGCCTAAAATGATCTCACAAAACGGTTTGACGGTGTAGATTTCACACAAACATCACGTTGGGCCCCACCTCTAAGCGCAAGGGATGCAGGCAATCCACGTACAAGTGAAATCCTAAGGAGGGGCAGAAATAGTGAAATTTACTTCGGGAAACAAAATTAGTGAAGGTTTAGAAAATAATAGTCAAATGAGAGGTTTACCGTCGTAAATTTCTCTTGAGTTGGTGGGTCACTTATGAACCATATGATACACATTGTCCGCACCTCTTAACGGCATACATGCGTTTTCCATTCTGTTAACTGGGACCCACTCTCAATAATCTAGACCGTTGGTATGTAATAATAGATGGAATATTTTATAAATTCCGTGAGAATATTTATATAATCACAGTGTCCCACAAATCAAAATCCAGTTTTTTAAATATCTTATTAACTGTCTATCTGTTTACCACAAATCAAGGGTCGAATCATTCGATCAAGTATGTTTTAAGTTACAAAAACATACCAATGGTCAGGATTTCCAAAACATGGCCCCACTTCAGAACTAAAAGCCATAAACACCTACAAACATGCAGGCCTCATGCAAAAAACAAAAACTCGTACCTGTCCAAGATCCAAAAAATCAAGAGAAATTTCCCACTGTAAACTCTCCTTTTCACCCACCAGCAAAAATAAACGCTTCAAAACCATTCTTTCCCACTCTAAACTTAAGCTGTACGGACGTAACTTTTTCTGACCGAAATACCCTCTGTTTATGAATTTCATTCCTTTTTATAATATCCTATTTCTCTTCCTCGTTTTTCTCTCTTCAAATATAGAAAAGAACCCATGTTGTCTTCGTATTCTCTCCGGTTATAACTCAGAACCCATCTTCTCTTCTTTTTGAAATCGTGTTTCAACTCATTGGATTCTTCTTCTACTCCTTGAACTCGTGTCTCACCGAAACGGCCGCTGTAGGTAAGTAAGATTGAAGAATGAATGTGTTTTTTCGCAATAATGAAGTTAGATCTTTATTTGTTTCGCAATGAATGTCTTATTTCGAAGGGTGCTAGCCATGAATGTCGTTTTTTTGCGGGCATGTATGTGAAGTCGATCAATTTCATCGATTACAGTGAACATTAAAGATCACTCGGTCATTATCACTGAAGACGGTCAAATTGACCGAGCAGTAAGGCAAATGTGAAACTTCACCGATTGCAGTAAAGTTGGAAAAGCAATGTCAATTTGACCGAGCACTCAGTCAATTTGGAAGAGCACTCAGTGAAATTGACCGAGCACTCAGCAATTTGGAAGAGCACTCAGTGAAATTGACCGAACACTCAGTCAATTTGGAAGAGCACTCAGTGAAATTGACCGAACACTCAGTCAATTTGGAAGAGAACCCAGTGAAATTGACCGAGCACGCAGTCAATTTGGAAGAGCACCGAGTGAAATTGACCGAGCACGGTCAATCAGTCAATTTGGAAGAGCACTCAATGAAATTGACCAAGCACTCAGTCAATTTGGAAGAGCACCGAGTGAAATTGACCGAGCACGCAGTCAATTTGGAAGAGCACAGAGTGAAATTGACCGAGCACGGTCAATCAGTCAATTTGGAAGAGCACTCAATGAAATTGACCGAGCACTCAGTCAATTTGGAAGAGCACTCAGTGAAATTGACCGAACACTCAGTCAATTTGGAAGAGCACTCAGTGAAATTGACCGAACACTCAGTCAATTTGGAAGAGCACCGAGTGAAATTGACCGAGCACGGTCAATCAGTCAATTTGGAAGAGGACTCAATGAAATTGACCGAGCACTCAGTCAATTTGGAAGAGCACCGAGTGAAATTGACCGAGCATGGTCAATCAGTCAATTTGGAAGAGCACTCAGTGAAATTGACCGAGCACGGTCAATCAGTCAAATTGGAAGAGCAGTCAGTCAATTTGGAAGAGCACTCCATCAGTTTGTAAGAGCACTCAGTGAAATTGACCGAGCAATCAGTCAATTTAGCCGAATGTACTAAATTTCCACCGCTCACAGTGAATTTGCATTGAATACAGTCAAAATCTACCTAATACACCTGGATACAGTGAAATTTCAGCGAATAAAGTGTAATTCAATGAGAGAACCTTGAATTTGTGTTAAGATTTGATTAGAATAATCTGTATGTTTTCATATTCATTATAGTTGGTGAAAATGACCGGCTTCATTGATTGTTTAACGGTTCGCTAAGAAGATTTTTTCGAATGTGTTTGCAGTTAATGGCTTCTAGAATCATCGTATGCGCTTATGATGGAGAGTTAATATGTGAAAACAATGCATACACGTATAAGGGTGGAAAGTCAAAAAGCGTTGTGTTGAATGTCGGGACTACATATGAGGAACTCCTCTCTAAAATGTACAGGATGTTGAAAACTACACAGAGGGATTGTGATATTAGGATGAAAGTCATGTACCCATGCTCAAACCAATCAATCCCACCATCTGAAATCGAAGATGATGAAGACGTGCGAGTGTTCTTGGCAGCACAGTCGGAGCATCCGAATACATACGTGCCGTTAATCATAAAGACAATGGATCGCATTAATGAGACATTACACGAAGACCCCATTGGTTGGAATGGTGTTGAATCTGATGCTGTCGTTGAACATGAGACCCCCGCAGTGGGAAATCCGTGTGAGGAACATGGAGTTCGCTGGGCAGCTGACCTTAGCCTGAAATGTGAATATACGACGTCACCTGTACTTACAAAAGTAGGTGTTCCTTTATCCTCACCTTTACCTATAAGAGTAGATGTGCCTTCGTCCTCACATGTTCCTTCACCATCACCTTTACGTACAAGAGATCATGTAACTTCATCCTCCACCACTGGTGATGACTGTATACGTCTAAGTGAGAATGCATTGCTTGAGCCGCCTCAAACATCAAACTTCATGACCGGTCTACTTAATGTGCCATTTGATGATGATGTATTGATCAATGCTGATTTGTCGAAATATTCAGATTCATTTGATGACACAATTGAGATAGCAGTTGGACAAACGTTTAAGGACAAGGCACGCTACCAGCATGTTTTGAGCCAATTCGCAATTCGCCAAAACTTTCAATATAGAGTCTTGTATTCATCGTCCAAGAGATTTACCGTGGTATGTTTCGAAGATAATTGTCAATGGAGGGTTCATGCATCTAGGGTGAATGATGCGGGGATATTCAAGATAAAGAATTACACGTCAAAACACACATGTGGCATGTCCTGGATGAAGAGCGATCACCGGCAAGCAAGTAGTAAGTTAGCCAGCGAGTTGGTTGTTAGTCGTATTGAGCAGCGCATGGGATTAAGGCCGCGTGACATAATATTAGCTATGCACGAGAAATATAATATTCTTATCAGCTACAAGAAGGCATGGCTGGCTAAGGAGATCGCAATCAAGCGTGTAATGGGATCTTACGAAGATTCCTACAATCAACTCCCAGCCTATTTACACGAGCTAAGGAGGGCTAACCCAGGAACGGTGACGGCTGTGCTTGTTAACCCAAAGACAAGCAGGTTCGAAAGATGTTTCGTTGCACTTGGACAGTGTGTTAGAAGTTTTCAAACTACTTTGCGAAGGGTGTTGGCCATCGACGGGACGCACCTAAAAGGTAAATATAAAGGTGTTCTATTCGTGGCAACAGCCTTAGATGGAGACAATCATATCGTACCGGTAGCATTTGGTATCGGGGAATCAGAGAACAGCAGCAGTTGGAATTGGTTCCTTTCCCACCTGAATAATACGTTAGGGTATCTTCCGGGTCTTGTCATTATATCTGACCGACATAAAGGTTTAATGAAAGAAGTCCCCGAAGTCTTTCGATACGCGATCCATGGCTACTGCGCCTACCATATCTACAGAAACTTGGTTGACACATTTAAAGATAAGTCGTTGGAACAATATTATTGGCAGGCTGTAAAGACGTGCAGGAAGGCTGAGTTTGAAAAAGTAATGCGCAATATAGAAATGGCTAACCCACCAGTACATGCATGGTTGACAGAAATAGGATATGAAAGATGGGCATCTTCGCATTTTCCAGGAAAAAGATTCAACTTGGTTACTACTAACATATCGGAGTGCGTTAATGCTCTATTCAAAGAAGCAAGAGAGTATCCTGTGACCATATTGATAGAGACGGTCAGATTGAAGATTCAAGAAATGTTCTACAAGAGAAGTGAATCTATCTCATCATTTACTGGACCTTTGACAAATTGGGCGGAGAAACAACTAACGGATTTTGTAGAGAAGGCGCGCAATTCCCGTTGTCATGCGATTTCTCGAGATGAGTATTATATTGAGGATGAATATAATAACAAAGTTAATCTCAACGAGCTTTCGTGTACATGCCGTGAGTTTGACGTGAAAGGGTTGCCGTGTTTGCATGTTCTTTCAGCATGTATAAGTTATAATCTTCCTCATTACAAGTACTGCTCCCCATTTTATACGGTCGAAAATTATCGGATCAGCTTTAATGAACCGGTGTACCCAGTACGTGACAAGAGTGAATGGGAAATATCAGATGAATTCTGGAAGTATTGTGCTACAATTAAACCCCCACAACAACAAAGGTCAGCCGGAAGACCAAAGAAGATGCGAATTCCGTCACGTGGAGAAGAACGGAAAACAGTAAAGTGCGGAAGGTGTAAACGAACAGGCCATAATCGACGAAAGTGCAAGTTTCCACTAGCAGATGCATGACGTTTGGCCCCTTTCCAGTTCAGCTTCAGTTGTTAATTTATTTTCTTTCTTAATCATCTATTTGTTGGGAAATCAATAGAAAGGGTCAGGAGTTTTCCATTATGGGATTTTTGCTGCATGGGCTATCAGCAGTGGTGACCATCATGTTGATGATCTGGATCAGCAAGCCTGATGTAGAAATACTGGATGCCGGAGTTGTACTGTATAGAATTAGATAAGTAATTATTGTTGTCTAATGATTTTGATTGATTACATGTATGGTACATATGCATGGCATGTGTATCTCAATTTAGGCATACAAATTCTGGTCAAATTGACCGATTACAGTTACAAATGGCCGAATTATAAGTCCGAATTAGACTGTGATCGGTCAAAATGACCGATCACAGAGGTAATTTCTCCTTGTGATCGGTCAATTTTACCGATCACAGTGACCAGTGACCGATTTCTGTTTCTGAATAAGGCTTTTGACCGATCACAGAGGCAATTTCTCGCTGTGATCGGTCAAATTGACCGATCACAGTGACCAATGACCGAATTCTGTTTCCGAATAAGGCTGTGATCGGTCAAATAGACCGATCATAGAGGCAATTTCTCGCTGTGATCGGTCAAATTGACCGATCACAGTGACCAATGACCGAATTCTTTGTACGAACAGCAGTGGTGATCGATAAAAATGACCGATCACAGTGACAAATGGCCGAATTCTGACTCCAAATTAGACTGTGATCGGTCACAATGACCGATCACAGTGGTAACTAGCTGTACTCGATCAAAATGGCCGATCACTGAAACAATTTGGCCGATCACAGAAACAATCTCGCTGTGATCGGTCAAAATGACCGATCACAGAGGCAACTTCTCGCTGTGATCGGTTAAATAGACCGATCACAGCGGTAACTTCTCGCTGTACTCGATCAAAATGGCCGATCATGAAACAATTTGGCCGATCACAGAAACAATTTGGCCGATCACAGAAACAATTTGTCGCTGTGATCGGTCAAAATGACCGATCACAGAGGCAGCTTCTCGCTGTGATCGGTTAAATAGACCGATCACAGCGGTAACTTCTCTCTGTACTCGATCAAAATGGCCGATCATGAAACAATTTGGCCTATCACAGAAACAATTTGGCCGATCACAGAAACAATTTGTCGCTGTGATCGGTCAAAATGACCGATCACAGAGGCAACTTCTCGCTGTGATCGGTTAAATAGACCGATCACAGTGACATTTGCCGAATTCTGAGTACGAATGACACTGTCATCGGTGAAAATTCTGAGTACCATTCACATGTAAACCAATCACTTTTCACACAAAATTCAGCAAACCATTCCACAAACCATTCACCTGTAAATCATTTCATAACTCATTCACATTTTCCCCACCTATATGTTACACTGGTATAAAATACAGTTATACAAAATTTCCGCTCCCTCCCATGCCTAATCATGAATACTCAAACAGTCAAACGCCAATGAATCCCTGAATAGTTGAGTGTTGTCGAACTGTTTATTTGACAAAATGTCACCGCCGCATAGTATATCAATATATTTCATGACATATATACCGCAATCACTACCATTTCTTTGCTTTGGAAGATAAACCTCTTCACGGACGCTCCACTCCCGGTCAAACGCGGAGGTGTCTCCGGTGAAATGAAAGAGAATAGGGAGTCCTTCAATCATGACCCGGATCTCTTTCTTGTATTGGAGAAGCGGGTTGCTATCGAGACTATCGCAAATTACAATCTCTCTTTCTTTGGGGTGGATGATCATTACAATCCAATGTTTGTTGTCGTGATTTACAGGTACATATATCTGTGCATGTAAAATAAAAGAAATTATCAATTATGTCACATAGTTTAAAAATAAATAAGAAATACCTAGTGCCAATCACGAAAACATTACTCTTTCATATTTCCACATAGCCTTCGTCTCACTGCGCTCTTTTGCAATGCTAAAGCTACAGTCTTTCTCTAGAATTTTTACCATACGCTCTGGGTCGTTCTGATATTTCTTTAATTTAGGCAAAAGATTTTTGAGACATGTCTGTCAAAAACAATATTACAAATGTCAAAAAAATTGAAAGTAGAAATACAATTTTACTAGGACATGTTTGTCGCACAATTACCGAAAAAAAGGTGGGGCAGAATTTGCAATCCTGAGGATATGCTGTCGGACACTCATCCTTCCTTCTGTCCAAAAATTCAATATATTTGTCTATCGCCTAACAAACGAAGCTGATTTAGCTCTACGAGGTAAATAAATGTACATGTAAATCAAGTCATGAAGATTGAGAATACTTACAACACTATCAACCCATTCATCCTTCTCCCATATTGATTTAAACCATATTCCCGCTGCCTCATTTTTATTTGTATCATACCAATTACGTAATTCCATAATTTCCTCCTCCGATAGCTTCCTAAATGGATCCATCTGTAAATGTACTGGTATCGGAGAAGTAATGAGGTCTCTAGCTTCTTTGGCCTCTATAAATACGCTGGGAGTTATTTCAATAGCAGACATAGGTACAAAAGGAGATCTCTTGCACCAAGAAGGCTTCAAGTGCCTTTTAGGTCTCCCTTGAATTATAGGAGTAGCAGCTTCCTTCTCGACCTCTGTTTGAGTAGACAGACTAGCGGCTTTCTACTCAAGTACACAGAACCAATCACAATAAATTAATATATCAAAACATAGCATACTTCAATAAACAATACATTACTACAAAACATATTTTAAAAAAAATAATACATTCACACCTTCTTCGATTTCAATTCTTCCCTCTCCTTCTTCCACTCCTCTTTCTCCCTCCTTATATCTTCTCTCTCCCTCTTCAAATCTTCTCTCTCCCTCTTCAAATCTTCTCTCTCCATCCTTAAAATTTCTAGGTCTTTTGTCAAATCTTCTCTCGCTTTGTTGAACTCTTTTGTATGCTGCTTTAATTCTTCTACTACTCGGTGGAACTCTTTCCTTTCTTTCTGTAATTCTTTTATCTCTTTCTTCAATTCATTTATTTCTTTCTTCAACTCTTCTCTCTCCTTCTTCCTTTTCTTCCTCTCTTTGTTACATTTTTCTATAATTTCTAACTCCTCGTTTCCTTCTCCCTCTTCTTCTCCCTCTTCCTCTCCCTCTTCCTCTCCCTCATTCTCATATGTCCCAGCTTCTCCTTCCTTCCCATCTTCTCTATCATCATCTTCTTCATTTTCATCATCCTCATCTTCTCCGTCACCATCTTCTCCCTTTCCATCATCATCATCATCATCCTCATCCTCATCCTCATCCTCTTCTATATCTCTTGACTTTTTCCTTCGAATTTCTGTACTCCTTAAAACAAAACCATCCTCGATTCCCTGAAAATAATACAAAATGATGCCCACTTGTCATGGAATTGAGACATGTCATCACTTCCTCTCAAATCAACGATGCCTAATGTTAAACTTTTTACCTTTACTCTTTCATAAACCAGACGAACAGCCTCCAACTTCAGCTCTTTGCTGGTGGGTTCCAAAGTCCCAATTATTTCTGTCTGAAAAAAATAAATTGCTTCAATCTCAATATATCAAAACATACATGATATGTTAAACGATAAAATAGATAGAGTAATGCACTTACTTCTTCATTCTCAATGATGTCGTATATTATGTTGTGCCTCCATCCATACCAGTCTTCATATCGATTGAAGCGTGGAATTCTGGAAGGAACATATGACTTCACACTCCTTCTTAGAGCCACGATTTTTTCGACGGCCCATATCTGTTAGAATAACATGAAATTGAAGAAGATTAAAAGACTATATAGTGGACTAAATAAATGCTTTAGTTAAAAGAGTAGATATAACAACCCTTACCTGTAGAGGAAATATGCATCCATATACATTGTAAGTTGGCCCGCATTCACGTGCTGTCTGCGCCGCGGCTAGTACCCCTTCGGTCATTGTCTCGAATGCGAGACTACCCCAGGGATACCTATTGAACTCATCCAAATTGTCAACCAACTGGATAAATTCATGCTTACAATAATATTTGCTGCCAGTCCCTCTAACGAACCATTCTACACACATTAACAATGCAACTTTAACAACATCCTCGTGCTTTTTAGTCTTGACAATTTTGTTGAACACCTCTCCTAGATGTTGTTTCAATATTGGATACTGCTTCGCCAAATATTTTTCTTTAATTGAATTTTTTGTAGCAGCACCTATTTCCGGAATTGTCAGGTCTCCGGACTTCAGCCCTGTTATAAGGGCGAAGTCCATCTCAGTCAACCTCAATAAGTTTCCCCGAATTTCGAAGACGAGGTCACCTATTTCCCCTCTATGTCTTAAAAAGAGGATATGTCCGAGAGCTCCTAGATATCTGAAGGATTTCAGGTCCAACAGAAATCCGAAAGGGGACTGCCTAAACAGCCTTATCCTGCGTTCATTACTCAGTATTCCATCCTTAACACCACCCTTAAACCACCACGTCAGACTGCATTTTGCTGAAATGTTAGGGATTTCTTCGGTTCCTGCACACAAAAAATAGCACACATGTTATACATTACAAATAAAAAAACAAAAACAATTATAAATTTTCAACACCAAATATACTCACTGTGATCGGTCAATTTGCAGTTACGGCGAGAATTTGCCACTTTGACCGATCACAGTGTAAATCGTATGCAGAATTCGGTCAATTGCCACTGTGATCGGTCAAATTGGCCGAGTCCATTTCATAATTGCCTCTGTGATCGGCCATTTTGACCGATCACAGTGTAAATCGTACGCAGAACTCGGTCAATTGTCACTGTGATCGGTCAATTTGGCCGAGTACAGCGAGAAATTGTTTCTGTCATCTTCCAAATTGTTTCTGTGATCGGCCATTTTGACCGATCACAGTGTAAATCGTACACAGAACTCGGTCAATTGTCACTGTGATCGGTCAATTTGACCGATCACAGCGACAAATTGTTTCTGTGATCGGCCATTTTGACCGATCACAGTGTAAAGAGTACGCAGAACTCGGTCAATTGTCACTGTGATCGGTCAATTTGGCCGAGTACAGCGAGAAAATGCCTGTGATCGGTCATTTTTACCGAGTTCAGTGTAAATCATACGCAGAATTCGGTCAATTTGGCCGAGTACAGCGAGAAAGTGCCTCTGTGATCGGTCATTTTGACCGATCACAGAGTCATTTTACACTGTGATCGGTCATTTTGACCGATCACAGAGGAAAATTATGGCCGTACTCGGTCAAATTGGCCGATCACAGTGGGCTTGACCGATCACAGCGGTAGTGATCGGTCAAATTTGGGATTTTAGCGATCACAGTGGCCAATTTTACTTTCATCGGTCAATTGTGACCGATCACAGAGGCCTTTGTTCGATGATCACAGGGACAGACTGACCGATCACAGTACCAGATTGACCGATCACAGAGGCATATTGACCGATCACAGAGGCAGAGTTGACTGTGATCGGTCATTTTGACCGATCACAGTTGGATTTGGCCGATCATCAAAATGGCAAAATAATCATAAAAGCTAAGCAAAATGCACTGCTGTGTTATCTCTTCCAAATATTGCATGGGTTTTCTTTCCTTTCCCTTTAATTGCAAGAAAATGAAATCAAACACGAGGAATGTAAATGAAAATAACAATGAAAATCAACTTGGGGTTCTAGACAAGTGCTATAACAATGAAAATAAATAATCAGGGGCATATCAGCTACAAAATAATATAAGATAGATAGGCTTGTAAATGAAATTTATGATCACCATGCACCATTGAGCAATAATGAATGGTTCAGCAACCTTCACATTTCATTCTTTGATGTGGAAAGACTACTTTATTTGCAGAAGTACTTCCATGTTTCACACGTACAACACACATCAATAAGAACCACTCTTAATATCATATCAAAGAAATCATGGAGAATGGTGTTGATTGTTGAATAAGGATCCTTATTTTTCAAGGTTACGTAAACCCTGGTTCACCCACCAAAGCAATATGAGGAACAGTCATGGAAACATACATTTGACCGATCACAGGGGCAGATTTCACTGTGATCGGTCATTTTGACCGATGACAGAGAATTTGGCCGATCACAGGGGCGAAAATGGCCGATCACAAGGGCAGAATAGACTGTGGGCTTTGACCGATCACAATGATTTTTAGGCCGATCACAGAGGGTTTTAACCTCCATTTTCACATCTTCACAATCATTTCACATTCACCACCATTCCCATATCCATTAGCATTTTCACCTTCATTTTCACATTTTCACAAACACTTCACATTCCATTCCATTTTCACCTCCATTGTCACATTTTCACAAACACTTCACATTCACTTTCCATTTCATTTTCACCTCCATTGTCACATTTTCACAAACACTTTCACCTCCATTGTCACATTTTCACAAACACTTTCACCTCCATTGTCACATTTTCACAAACACTTCACATTCACTACCATTCCCACCTCCATTAGTATTTCCACTTTCATTTTCACATTTTCACAAAAACTTCACAATCCATTTCACATTTTTACTTATATTAGCATACCTTTTCGACGCTTGGATGTGTGAGCCATTTTCAGCCGCTCGAACGATGAAGACGACCGCTCCAACGAGGAAGACGATGGCTAAGGAAGATGACGGAGGAGGTAGGTGACGACGGACGCCGGTGGAGGAAGACGGAGGAGGTAGGTGACGATGGACGCCGGTGGAAGAAGACGGACGAGGAATACGACTGTGGAGGAGGATGAAAGGGTATTTTCGTCCGACAATTTTCCAAAAGTTTAGAGTGGGAAAGAAAACTTTTGAGGATTTACTTTTGCTGGTGGGTGAAAAGGAGAGTTTACAGTGAGAAATATCTCAAAAATCAACGCTCTCACGCCCATTCCCCCTCCCCGCTCGCGGACATATTTGGTACTCTGGTGGATTATAGTACTTGATACACAGTCACTAATAAATTCACACGTGGCATACATGAACCCAAATTAAACCGACTAAAATGTGAAATCCCAAAGTTTTTAAGCCACGGCCCAAAAATAATATCTGTTGAAGAATCATAACATCTGACTCGTAGAAGCGTGTTTACTGAAATCGGACCATTGGATACTTTTCAATTCTAACCGTCCAAAATCCGACAGAAAAATCCTCAATTAAACGTAGTTTTCAGTTCATGATACATCCAAACCAGGCCACATAATTTGGACAGTTTAGATTGAATTTTTATTCCATATATAAATATATAAGTGCATGCATATCATCTACCACACTCAACCAGAGTATTAAAGTTCTTTTCTTCTCTCCGTCACTCCAACCGATTCGGAATAGTAGGAAGGAAATAGTTTTCGAAGTGGAGAAAGCGGCAAATGGAAGAGAATTTCATTATAAATACCGTCGATGATGTAGGTTTCATCTGTCTGTCGCCGTCGTCTCTTATAGCGATTTTTTCCTCTGAAGTAAAGGTGGGCAACGATGGAATCCGAGTCAAACATGGGCTACATCAGGATCGTTGGACTGCTCGAGTGGGTGTGTTTGAATAATGTTCGAACAATGGCTCTGTTCAAACTCGGTTCAGTCTGGCCCGGCAATGTTCAAACATGTTCAAACATATGGATTCCAGACAACTTTTAGAGTAGTTCAAACAATTTCACTTTAAAATCTTTTTTCTACTACTGAATAGTAAATACCAATTTATTCATAAATTATATATTACAAATGATAAATCACAAATTTTAAAGCTTTTAACTAACAAAAAATGAGGCAAATACAAAGCTCAAGTGGACCACACCACAAGAAACAGTGAGGAGAATGATATCCACCATTGCACATTCATGTTTATTTGTCATAACCCCCCTTGCACATTCATGTTTATTTGTCATAACCCCCATTTGTCATAACCCCCCCCCCCCCCCTCTCTCTCTCTGTGTGTGTGTGTGTGTGTGTGTGTAATCGAGTCGAACAAACGAGTTGAGTTGAGTTGGTTGAGTTCGAGTTCCAGTCGAGTTGAATAAGGCTGTGATTGAAACTGACTTGAAATTTTTTTTTTTGAACAAACCCTATGTATTTGAATAATTGTTCAAACAAAGTTTCACCGAGTCGATTCGAGTCAATTCTAATGATCAAACTCAGTTCATGTCTAGCTCTACTCTGAAGTAGAAAAATCCGACTCAAGTTCGAGAAGAATCGGCATTTTAGTTTTCATAGAAAATCCCAGCGAGAGGGATTACGATTTCTTGAAAAATGGCATTTCGTTAGAGTGAGATATTGGAATAATCTTCTTGAAATTTCTCTTCTCTGCGCTTTTCTATTATTAACAAACCCAAATTTCCTGCACATTTAGGCCCGTTTGGATTTTAAGTTGCTTAAGATAAGCTACTTATTAGATAAGTAACTTTTCTCTGTTTCTACTTAATTGATAAATAAGTATGTTTGGTAAACAACATGTTTATCAACTTAAAAGTAAAAAAGCATGTTTATTTCCAGTATCATTCCTCAAGTCTATTTAGTCTCTGCACATCTACTGTCCATCATTTGGGGCCAACCTTTAGTATAGATGGTTCATTGTGTGGGCCCTGCCATTGATGTGGGCAGTACATCATGTGGAGTCCACATGAGGTTTCAACGGTGTCATCATTATAACTGTTGCTTCCTGATGTGGGGTCCACTTGAGGTTTAGATCTGCCTCACACGCTAGCCCACTCACATCCAAACTAGATGGATGGCATGGATTAAATATTGCAGTGGGCCCAACAAGGTGGATGGTCAAGATGGGCAGGGCGATTGTAGCCATGGACGAGTACCTCTTGTTTCAGTCGGTGGTGAAAAAGTAAAAAAGCGAAATAAAAATGCTAAAATAGTTAATTGATTTTCAGTAAATAAGTAATGATCATTATTTATTAACCAAACTAACTTATCTCAAATAAGTTACTTAGGGCCCGTTTAGATTGTAAGTTACTTAAGATAAGCTACTTATGAGATAAGTTACTTATCTTAGTTTTTACTTATTAAGTAGATAAGTATGTTTGGTAAACAACATACTTATATCTTTGGTAAACAATATACTTATTAGCCAATAAGTAAATAAGTATGTTTGGTAATAATACATTGATAAGTAACCTTTCAAAAGAAAATTTCAAATCTATATATAATAAGCAACATATTGACATGAAAAGAAAAAGCTAGGCGTTGAGGCAGTTTTCCTAACATAATGAGCCTTTCTAATCCTCATGTACATGCCATCCATGTGCTAGCATAGCACGATTGGTCCAAGATACATTCCATTCATCAGAACGGGACCATTATATGGATGCCTTGGCACAAGAATCAGGTTGATCCATTGGTCAGGTGGGCCACAGTCTGCAAAACAAATGTATAGCTCTAGAAGACTTGGCTGAAGTTTTCTAACCCATTCACTTGTTTCCAATAGTCGGTCCACATGGTGAGCGGAGTAGAACCATGTTTGGGAAAGATGTAGAAGATCAGATCAACCTGATTGGTGGATTGGATCTTGCACCAATTAATGTAGGATGTGGGCCATCCATTGTGTGAGCCCTACCTTTGATGGGACAGTCCATCATGTGGGGCCTCCTTTGATATGGACAGTACCAGAGAGCAGTAATTGAGTGAACCATGAGAGAGAACTTTGATGTGGCATGACTTGAGAGAGATGAGTAGAAAAGCTAAATTGAAGGGTGGTTAATTAACATTGGAGGGTGACTAACAGGGTGGGTGTGTACTAACCTAAAAAAGAAATGAAAAGAAAAAGAAAAAGAAAAAATAACAGCAAAATCATGACATGAGAGAGATAAGTAGAAAAATCAAAAGTAAAAAAGCTAAAAATAATACTTGTTAAAATAAGTACTTTTTAAGAGATAAGTTACTTTTCAATTATACTTACCAAACAAACCTAAGTGCCAAAAGTAACTTAATGTCTTAAGTACAGTTGAAAAGTAACTTATTTGGTAGTATCCAAACGGGCCCTTAACTGCTGGCAAGAAAAGCAACTTATCTGGTATCCAAACGGGCCCTTAGTATAAAGGTATGTAGGGCCCACCGTGATGTGTGTGTGATATCCACTACATCCATCAGTTTGGGCTGCTAATGTTATGTCATGAGGTAAAAAAAAAAAAAAAAAGAGGCTGATCCGGGACTCAAGCAGGCCACACCGTAGGAAACAGTGGGGATGGGGATGGACACCGTTGGAACCTTCTTGTGGCCCACCGAAGTTTTGGATCAGACCGATGTTCGTATTTTGGCTAGTTCTTGCCGGGACTCACCTTATAAACGGGTTGGATGGCACGTAAACATCGTAGTGGGCCCAGGAAGGTTTCATTGGTACACAGTCTGTACACGTGGTTTTGACGTTTGGTGAATCTGGACCGTCCAACTAGTGGATCATACTGCAGATGGTTTGTTGTAAAAACATCACTCAAATGGAGCCATCCTAACTGTCTGATTTGTGGCCTTTGATCAGATGGTGAGAATTATAAAAGTGAAAATTATATTTATTGGATGGATAGGATTTTTGGTCATCTCGTCCTAACATGAGCTGGAAAAACTGATGGACGGTGTGGATATAACAAAGATATAAAGGTGGGCCCCACGGGAATGAATTCGCGGTTGGCCGCGGAAGCAGGGGCATTTCCCCGCTTCCACTTCTTATAAAGTAGCGGTCTTCTCCAGGCTATGGTTTTTCTGCGCCAACTAGGGTTTTTTCTTTTTCTCGTTTCGCAAAACCCTCTGCAGCGAAAATGGTGAAAGGGCGCCAGGGCGAGCGTGTCAGGTCTCTCTCTCCTTCCCTCCAAACCCTAGCATTCTCTCTAATTCTCTCTCTCATCTCCTCTCTCGATCTGTGTCTCTTGCAGGCTGTACGTGCGAGGAACGATTCTCGGATACAAGAGGCAAGATCCCATCCATCCAGAAAATCCCAACAGGATTTCATTTTCTATTCCCCATCTTGAATTTTTGGAACTTTGTTTTTTATTTTGGACGGTCCAGATCGAAGTCGAACCAGTACCCGTCGACATCTCTGGTTCAGATCGAGGGCGTGAATACGAAGGAGGAGGTGGCCTGGTACTGCGGCAAGAGGATGGCCTACATCTACAAAGCCAAGGTCAAGAAGGACGGCTCTCATTATAGGTGCATTTGGGGGAAGGTCATCCGCCCGCACGGGAATTCTGGGATTGTGCGGGCCCAGTTCAAATCCAACTTGCCCCCAAAATCCATGGTATTTACTGCTTTCTGCCATTGAATATTTTTCGTTTTTTTCTTTTTGTTTTTTGAGAGATTGATTTCTTTTTGTGGGTTTGTTTGCAGGGAAGCAAGGTTAGGGTTTTTATGTATCCAAGCAACATATAAGGTAATATTTGCTGTTTTCTTTTATTTATTTTTTAGGACAGTTTGTGTCCTCACAGTCTGCACTGAGATTCTGTGCGCACTGTATACAGACATCCATTGATGGTGGGTAGGAATCTCAGTTCGTATTTCGGAAGTGGGTTTTCAAAATGTCTTGAAATGGTGGGATATGTGTGCACACTGACTCTTTGTGTGCACTGTACGTATCGAGGCTGTGACTTGCTTTACTCTAGTTTTAGTGATTTCTGGGAGTTGGGTTGAAGATGATTGTTTTGGTAGCTTGCGGAAAACATGAATGAATTGGCTGTGGTGATTGCAAACTGTTCGTCTGCTGGGTTCCAGTTTGGGGGCCTGGAAATTGCCCTGTTGTCTTTTCTATGATCTGCAAATGGGTGGCTAGAAAATGGTCAGGGGTGCTAATGCCCCTAAAACGAATTGAAACTAGGTGGTTGAGTAAGAGGTCATGTACTAGGAAGCTAGCAGCAGAAATGACCTCATTGTGTAAGAGAAATTCCACACAATCATGGTTTGGAAAATCATCTGATACGAGTTGGTAGCTTCCGAGTTGTAAAACAAGTTTCCATGCCAGTATGACTAAAACAGAACGAGTTGGGTGAATTGTGATAGTTTCAGAACCTGGGCTAGTTGCAATCCAGCATTGTCACTTAAATCCATGACACCTCGAGTATCTTCTCAAAATCAAGAAAACCTAGGACTGGGGCTTCTATCATCTTTCTCTTTGTTGTTGCTTCTGTCACTCAAACAGACTGCCCTTCATGCATTTGGTGATGGGTGCCAAAATAGAGCTAAAGTTCCTGATGAACCTCTTTCAATTTTGACCAAGCCATGGAAGCTTTGAACTTTATGAATATATGTTGGGAGAGGCCAATTAATAATTGCTTGAATTTTTCTGGATTGACCTTACTCCATCCATGGACATGACCTAGGAGCCCACTCTAAGACTCGTAATGTGCACTTCAGTTAGAACTCATCACATCTTGAAAATGCCTAATATAGTCCTTGTGTGGACATTTATAGAGAAGGATGTCGTCAAAATAGACAACAAGAAGCTTCCCTAGGAATGCGCTGGGGATTCGTCTCATAACATGAAAATAGGTGCTTGATGCATTTGCCGTAGCAAAAAAGGTATGACTAACCACTTGTGCAGGCCATATTTGATTCTGAACATTGGTGTCCATTATTTCCCTGATGGATTCTGATACGGTTATGTCCGCTAAAGCGATCGTTGAAAAGATAGTAGTGTTGGACACCATATCTAGCATGTTCAGTTATCAGATGCGAAAACGATATTTGATCTTTTATTTGTTGATGGCATGACTATCAGCACGTATTTTTCAGTTGCAATGTTTCTTAGTTGTTAATAACACTGGTATGATTCATGGGCTGTCTTTCATGAATAAATACTTTTGCTAGCAAGCCTTCTAACCATTAGAGAAGCTTGCCATGCGCTGTCTGATTCATTGATATGATGGTAGATTCAACCAGTGTTTTAAATAGCGAATAGCGTGTAGCGTAGCCTTCACCTCTCTGAAGCGTGAGGCGTAAGCTACATAGCGTGTAGCGTAAGCTACACAACACTTAGATTTTTAATCAAGGTTGCACTTGGTTGCACCAAATTAGATGATTAATAATAAAATTTAACAAAATTTCATGATATTTGGTGCAACAAATGCAACCTAAAGTAACAGCAAGGGTAATGATTAAGTATAAAAGTGAAGAAAGAGCAACAAAACCGATTTAAAACTATTTCTTATATTATTTTACTATAAGCATCGAAAAGACTAATGAATTTTCATTGAAATAGAATTATGTAACAAATCATTTTTAATGATTGATTTAATTGTTATCGTAAAAAATGACTTGTAATGTGAGCTATGTAGCGTGTAGTGTATCCAAATCAATCATGTAGCATAGGCTACACGCAACTTAAGCTATTTTCATGAGCTACGTAGCGTTTAGGCTAAGCTACGCTACGTAGCGTAAGCTACACGCTACATAGCGTAGCTATTTAAAACACTGGATTCAACAAAGATGCTCCTGGCACCAAATCTACAGTTTGTTGGATATCATGCATGGGTGGCAGACTGTTTGACAGCTTATTTGGAACCATATATTGAAATTGGAACATGTCCTGAAATATAGATGGGGGAATGGGAGATTCCTCACTCGATTCTAGCTTGCAATTACACACCACACGAGGGTACATCAGTCCCGTTTCCCTTGCTCTTTTCCATGAACCATCCCCTACCTTTGATTTGATGAAATGTTTTTCCTCTCCTTTGTCCTCTCATCTTGTATGGGAGTAATTTTAATATGCTTTCTGCCATATGCAATGCTATATGTATACATGTGGAATTATTGATAGGTTCTCCTGTTGTGAAAACCATGGAAAGGATTTGGATGACCTTCATAGAAATATAACATGAATTTGTAAGGCTTGGCCGCAACCCCCCCCACCCCCCCCCCCCCCCCCCCCCCACAAAAAGCTTCAGCTTGTAGATCGTGCCTTGCAAGTTTACATTAATGCTGCTCCCTGCAATCCATGATACCCTTCATGCCTTGTCCTCAACAGTTCACGTGTTTGGAAAGCATTGGTTAGTTACCAATCTCGTCCTCTCTTCGGACGCTGTCAGCATGCGACTAACTACACATGATATGGGTGCTCCGGTGGGGCATCAAATGCTAGATTGGCATATTCCCCACACCTTGATCTACATGGCTGTCATTGGTTTGCTACCAATCTCATTCCTCTCTTTGGATGCTGTCAGCATGTGCCTAACTACACATGATAGGGTTCTCCAGTAGGGCATCAAGTCCTAGATTGACATTTTCCCCACACCTTGATCTACATGGCCCTCATTCACACAGTCCTCATCATGCACGCTTTTGGGACTTACCATCTCTCTCTGCATATACACCCTCAGCCTGTGACATTAACCTTGCAACCCATTGTATTTCTGTGTAATTCATGTCACTGTCAGGTTGTAAAACTTCTTTGCATTCCTCCAGAGTCAGACTTTCACATATAGTTGGTTAAAAGGTGCTAGACCACTAGGTGCAGGTGCCTTTTGGAATGGTTAAGGCACTAGGTGAAGCATAGGTACACGACTGGAGTAGCGGAAAATAATTCTTTTTAGTTAGTCATGAATAGTGTGGTTAAAGGTGTGAGGCAGGTCTCCTCAAGGTCTGGAATGCTCCAGGTGGTAGATGAAGCCTAGGCATACACCTAGAGTAGCCAAGAATAATATTTTTTACCTCAACGTATTTTTTATCATATATTATCAATGTTGTCAAAATTCTTAGGGGTTGAATCGTATTGAATCGCAAATCATACTTCATATCGTAAATTGTGATATTTTTTCTGATTTTAAAAATACATATTAAAAAAATGAAAAATATAAGTAAATCAGAAAAGATGAAAAACTCATTAATCATTCATTTCCTATCAACATGTACCAAAAAAGTAATACATATCATGGAATTATCAATTGAGAAAAAGTATGAGGTATACATATCAAGATATTAAAGGATTCTTGTCTTTTTCTTTTGTTGCCTTCCGAAAAAATTTACCTTAAAAAATATACAATAGTCCTTTAATAAATTTGTTCTTTTGTACCTTTCGTAAGTATAGAATCATGTTAGAAAAAAATGGCATTCCATTCCATTGTGAATAGTATCTTGATTTCTTTGTTTCGGGTTTTTGAATATCAAAATCCCCAAATATCCTCTTTGCTTCTCTCTCTCACCCAAAAGAAAAAAGAGAGGATATATTTAATAGGGGAGGCCTTTTTCATGTTTAATAAGCAAAAGGGTACAAAGAAAGAAGAAAAAATTAATTTTGGGCCTATTTATGTAATCTACGATTATCGTATGATTCATACAATTTGATACGATTATTGTACAATTCAATATGATTTGTACGATTATTTATCGTACCATTATTTGGGATTTACAATTTGGGTGTAATTGTACACCCATATTTTACGATATGAATCATATCATGAATTGTATGATTCTGATGACACTGTATATTATACATATCTTTGCATATTAATTTATAATAAAATTAATTTTAACATAATGAAATAAGACTAAGGCTGTGTTTGGATTACGGTTTACAATGTTTGTTGATCCATGTAATTCTGCAGTCAAATGCAGAAGTAATACGATACAGGTGAAGGAATTTATAATAATTATAATTTTATATTGTATTGTGGTGGAAATCCCCTATCCACACACACAGATCAGTATAATTTTTACCACAGTGATTTTACATTTTTTCTTGTTGATTTGACCTTATAGTATTCTAAGGGCCTGCTTGATTTTCTTTTTTACAGGTAAATGCCCAGTAAATAAACCATTATTGCAATTTACAGTTGTTTGAATTTGGGAGAAAATACTTCCTCAAAAGTAGTGTAAAATTCAATAGAATTGCCTGTTTCTATACATGCAAAATTTGTGGGGCCCACCGTAATGAATATGTTATATCTATATCTTTCATTTGTTCCACAAGCTAATTTCAGGGAGTGCCTCAAAAAAAGATGCAAATCCACTGCTCAAATGGACCACACTAGATGAAACAGTGGTTGTAACGAACCTCAACCGTTGAAAATTAATACCTTAATAGTGCCCACACTAATGTTTATTTCTCATCCAACCTGTTCATGAGATAATACAAACATGAATAAAGCGAAAACATAAAAGTCAGCTTGATCCGAATTTTTTGTGGCCTCCAAGCAATCATCAACGATAGGCGTTCAATTCCCACTGTAACATATGATGTGGTTCACTTGAGCTTTAGATCTGCCTCATTTTTGGGCTCATGCCCTAAAGTGAGCTGGCAGAACGGATGGACGGCATGTATATGAACCATACGTGATGGTGGGGTCCACAGTTTTTGAGTCCCAAATATCACCCCGCCTCTATTTTGCGCGACAAATTTCAAGCTGTCATTGTCAACATTGGGAGAAGAGTTGTATTTACCAGTGTAAATAATGATGAATATTTTACACTGTATTTACGTTGTAACTTAGAAATCAAACAGGCCCTAAAAGTATCATCATTAAAAGTTAACCACGCCCATCTAAGCATAGGAATTGTCAGGCAAATGACCTGATTTCCATCTGACAGGCATTGTAATTTGTGATGATGATGACACTTTTACACTACAAGTATTGTAATTTGTAATGATGACACTTTTACATAACATTACAGTCGTAAACCATAATCCAAACATGCCCTAATTGCATGGCTATTGCATATCTTAGACTGGTAGATACTTAAGAGACCACTTCCAAAAACTCACACATGAGAGCTATACACCACTTCATCCAATTAAATCCAGTTATGGAAGCCCAAATTGCTCTTAGGAAGTTCAATGTGATAATGATTTTACTACACCTCTATTGGAGAAATCAAGAGGACGATCTCACTACTTTGTCATGATTTTACAAAAGATATATGAAATTTGGGAGGACAGTTATTTTTCATAATTCAAAGCTTTGATCTAAAAAAGTGACTAAAATTAAATGTTTTTATATGACATGCCCAGGTCTTTCCGCCCTAAATGGTTGTAAAGATGTCCAAAATACTCTTTTATTTGAGGTAACCCTTGGGGTACCTCATTTCTTTTATTGGGATGGCAAGCAGGTGAATGAACATGCATGACATTTTGGCCAACCATGATAAGTATAAGATGGATTTTATGTTGATATTTCAGATCGCCTTTCTTCATTGCCCTCATTGCATTTGATGATTGCTTGATTGCTGCCATGTTTTTGTATTGCTTGTTGAGGTTGCACAAATGAATTCCCTCGGCTATGTATTTGTCTGAAAGTATTCTCATGTAAATCACATGATTGGTGGTGCAGGTTAAAGGTGCCACTGTCCATGGCGAAATTGAGCTAGAGGGATTTTGCTGGTTTTCTAGTTTAAGGTTTGAAAGTTTTTGTAATAGGCAGCTAAACTGCTAGTTTGTTAGAATTTCTTTTCCTCTTGAATGGAAATGCAACATTCCTTGCAATATGGTCGCTGATTAGCTCTGTTTTGGATTCTTTTCTTGTATTGCTGAATTGCATGTGGGTGTTTCCCATCAAGTTGAATTAGGAGTAATTCAAGTAGATTATAGTGTTATTTTGTGTTGCAGTGTAAGTTGGTTTTCATACACATTCTTGCGGGAGTGCGGATTGCAGCACTGCAAGGAGCAATGTGCAATCTATTTATTCACCCATGGCCTACCATATTTTGGAACAATCTGGGTTGGGTAGCATGGAGCTCGGATTAGGTACTACCCCCACCAGGACGCAGCTGGAGACGGACGGGTGCGTGGCACATCGGCATTGGTGGAGAGCAGGAGGGGCCCACACCGATGTGTTGGGTCTCTTAGCACTCCATCAATACCGAGGGGCCCACACCGATGTATTGGGTTTGTTAGCACTCCATCAATACCGAGGGGCCCCCTGCTCTCCACCAATACTGAGGTGTCGCATACCCGTCCGTCTCTAGCTGCGTCTGGTGAGGGTAGTACCTAATCCGAGCTTGGTATGCATGCATGCAACAACATGGTGGACCCCACCTTCCATCTAGAAGTTTCTATGACTGGCTTAGCCCTTTCTCAGCTGGATGGTTACCTCCGATGACATTTGGGAGCCTATCGAATGAATGATTGAAGAAAGAAATGCACTGACTTTGTTCATAGTTCGTTTTTCGACACGCCTTTTAGCTCGTAGTGGAGCATAAAAAAAAGCCATTTCGCTCAGCGTCCATCTGCTGATGACTTTTTGAAGGCGCGCGCGAGAAAGAGAAGGCGCTCCTATTTCATACTTTAGATATGCCTTACCATTGAACCATTGAAAGTGCACGCCCACTTCCGTTTCCTTCGCGCGCATACGTTTTTCAGCTGGCTGAAAAGCCTATTAGTCAAACGCGCGCATACGTTTTGAAGCTTCAAAACGATTATGACTATTAAGTCAAAGGCGCTAGCGCGCGCATACGTTTTTCAGCTGGCTTTCTCTCGTAAAGCCAAAGGCGCCCCAAGACAAGGTACAACTGTTGGGAAGGGGACATGATCAATAGAACCTGGCTGGATCCGGGCTGGGATAGTGGCGCCCATTCCTAAGGGTGCTTTATACACGTACTTTATTACATATTGAGTATTATTATTACGGAATAAACAGCAGGATTGCATAGTGGAACTTGAGGCTGGTTTCCATCTCGATGGATGGCATACATGCAACATACATGGTGGACCCCACTTTCTATCTGCAAATTTCTATAATGGCTACCCTTTTCTCAGCTAGATGGTTAACTCCAATAACATTATTGGGCGTGTTACACGAGTATATTGCGCTCAGTATATTACATTGGGTGTGTTATTGGCGTGCGGGGGAGACAAGGGGTAGATGTACCACTAGAGTAATTGAGCAATCTACTCATTCACCTATGGCTATGGCCCACCATTTTTTTGTGGGTTAGTTCACACACCCCATTGTTAGTACACCCACCCACCTCCGTTAGTCACATCACAATGTTAGCCACCCACACCATGGGAATGGATGCCACGACCTCAGTGTTGAAACGAGGCTATCTTCACTCCAGCTATGGACGTGGGTGTTTTTGGAATGATCTGTGTTGGGCAGCGTGCACGCAACAACATGGTAGACTCGATTTTCCATCTCGAAGTTTTTGTGGGAAGGAGTTGCCTCCTACCCCTGCCAGGCGCTTTGTGGCCCACTGTTATGTATGTGTTTTGTGGGCACTGTTCGTTCATTTTAATAGATCATTTTTGGGCATGATCCCAAAAAGGAGGCTGAGCCAAGGCTGAAGTGGTCCAGACACACAGGAAGCGGTGGTGGTGATGATGATCCCCATCCTCAAGACCCGTCATGGGGTCCATGGTGATGTTTATTTGCCATCCAACCTGTTCACAGGGCCACAGATTTGGATGAAGGGAAAACAAAAATCAGCCTGACCCCCAAGAATTTTTCAACTGTAGGCGTTCAATCCCCACTATTTCCTGTGGTGTGGTCCATGCTTTGGATCTGCTTGTTTTGGGGCTTATATGAAAATGATATGGAAAAATAGATGTACCCCCCACCCTCCAGCTCCTGCCGGGGCTATGGAAGTTCTGGATCAAGCTGGTATTCATGTTTTCCCTTACGGGTCTGTCTAACCTTGTTGGATGCCAAAAAAGCGTCAGTGGGCGTTCGGTCAATCCTGTGTTTTCTGTGGTGTGGTGAACTCCAGCTTTGGATCTGTGTTGAGCTCGTGTCCTAAAATAAAAACGGATGGACGACATATACATTGAGCTCATGCCCTAAAATGAGCCGGCAAAATGGATGGATGACGTGGTTAAAACACATACATCATGTTGGCCCCATGGAGTTTGGGCCACATCATGCCACAGGGATATACGTTGGACACCTGCAGAGCTTGGTGGCCCCCACTAAGGGTTGGCAGCTGCCCATACATATCAATGTGCCATGCCTAATCATGTCTTAATTGAGTACCCTAGTACTAGTAGTAGTAAGTAGTTCTGAAGTTCAAAATCTGAAAATCATATCTAAATCAAATAAATTTTTATTCCAAAACTGTTTCTTTTTCACAATCAAAATCTTTTCTCATAAACATTGCTTTTGTGGCTCTAGCATCGTTCTTGTCCGCCAGGCTGAGGTCCTTTCCAAGCCTTAAAACCTAGGCACGAGCCCCACCTGCAAGAAAACATACTGAACCTGGTCCTGCCGAATCTAGCCTGAGCCTGAGTGCAACATCTGGGCTGTTCATTAAGGCCCTGTTTGGATTGTAAGTTACTTATCTTGGTTTTTACTTATTAAGTAGATAAGTATGTTTGGTAAACAACATACTTATCAGCCAATAAGTAAATAAGTATGTTTGGTAAACAACATACTTATCAGCCAATAAGTAAATAAGTATGTTTGGTAATAACACATTGATAAGTAACCTTCCGTAAGAAAGTTTCAAATCTGCATATAATAAGCAACATATTGACATGAAAAGAAAAAGTTAAGCACTGAGGCAGTTTTCCTAACAGAATGAGTTTTTCTAATCCCAAGTGTGTGCAATAAAGCTCATGTACATGCCATGCATGTGCTAGCATAGCACGATTGGTCCGAGATACATTCCATCCATCAGAATGGGACCACTATATGGATGCCCTGGCACAAGAATCAGGTTGATCCACTGGTCAGGTGGGCCACAGTCTGCAAAACAAATGTACGGCTCTGGAAAACTTGGCTGAAGTTTTCTAACCCATTCACTAGTTTCCAATAGTCGGTCCACATGGTGAGTGGACTAGAACCATTTTTGGGAAAGATGTGGAAGATTAGATCAACCTGGCTGGTGGATTGGATCTTGCACCGATTAATGTAGGGCCCATCTTTGATGTGGACCATCCACTGTGTGAGCCCCACCTTTCATGTGATGGACATGTGGGGCCTCCTTTGATATGAACGGTATGAGAGAGCGGTAATTGAGTGAACCATGAGAGAGAACTTTGATATGTAGTGTAACCTGAGAGAGATAAGTAGAAAAACCAAATTGGAGGGTGGTTAATTAACATTGGAGGGTGACTAACAATGTGGGTGTGTATTAACCCAAAAAAAAAAAGGAAAAAAGAAAAGAAAAAAAAAAGAGAAAAAGCATGACATGAGAGAGATAAGTAGAAAAGTCAAAAGTCAAAAGGGTAAAAGAAAAATACTTATTAAGAATAGTAATTTTTAAGAGATAAATTACTTTCCAATTATACTTACCAAATGAACTTAAGTGCCAAAAGTAACTTAATGTCTTAAGTTCAGTCGAAAAGTAATTTATTTGGTAGTATCCAAACGGGCCCTAAGGGATCATTTGGATACCATCAAATAAGTAGCTTTTAAACTTACGCAGGTTAATAAGCTACTTTCTTAAATAAATTAGTTTGGTCAACCAACTTAAATAAATAGCTTACTACATAACGGAACTTATTTTTTAATGCCTTTTAACCTATGGAAAGTAACTTAAATCACCATCACTGCCAAGAGTGCCCTGTACTCATGATGAATGGATATGCTATGTGGGAAATGGACCAGTGATGTTTTTGAGAAAGCTCCCATGTCAATTATTTTATTCAGTCTCATTTTGGAGGCGGGGCTACATATGATGTTGATCAACACTCAAGTACGCCACACGACAATGGTATTGAATGTCCACCATTAAAACTGTACCCATTGTTGTATGGCCCACCATGATATTTCTGAGAATCCAATCTGTCCACCAGATTTTCAGCTGAAGATACAAAAATTCTAATACATCAGGCCGCTTGGATCGTTTTTCCCCATCATGAGCCCAAAAATTGGAACATATTCAAAACTGAGGTGAACCATACCATAGGAAACAATAGTAATTGACCATTAAAAACCTAGACACGGGCCCCACCTGTATGAAAACATACTGAACCTGCTCCTGCCGAATCTAGCCTGAGCCTGAGTGCAACATCTGGGCTCTCCGTTAAGGGCACATTTGGATACCATCAAATAAGTAGCTTTTTTAGCTTAATAAGCTACTTTTCTTAAATAAATCAGTTTGGTCAACCAACTTAAATGAGTAGCTTGTTACATAAAGTAACTTATTTTGTCTTGCCTTTTAACCTATGAAAAGTAACTTAAGCCACCATCACTGGAAGAGTGCATTGTACTCGTGATGAATGGATACGTTATGTTGGAAATTGGCTGGAGATGCTTTTGAGAAAGCTACACTGTCAATTATTTTATTCATCTCATTTTAGGAGGTGGGCCTAAATATGATGTTGATCAATACTCAAGTAGGCCACACGGCAACAATGGTGTTGAATATCCACAGTTAAAAACTGTACCCATCGTTGTATGGCCCACCATAATATATTTCAAGAATCCAATCTGTCCACCAGATTTTCAGTTGAAGATAACAAAAATTCAAATAAATGAGGCCACTTGGATCAATTTTCCAAATCATGAGCTCAAAACATGAAATATATCCAAAACTCAAGTGTACCATACCATAGGAAACAGTAGTAATTGACAATTAAAAACTTTCTGTGGGTTACAAAACTTTTAGATCAATTTGATTTTTTTTCTCCCTTCATCCTAGGTTTATGTGACATTATCAACAGGTTGGATGACAGATAAACATTACTGGGTCCTACTAATGGCGGGCCTTTCTTAACCACCATTTCCTATAATGCGTGTGTGAAAATAATGCCAAAGAGAATGTTGAAAAAATGTGGTAGTGTGAGAATGGGCCCCACATCATTATCTTATTCTGCAGGCAACCGACAAAGATCTTTTATATCTGAATCATTCGACAAATAGCCGTATCTTCTACAGCAAGCAAACGTGTCAGAATCTCCTCCGTCAAAATTCACACCCACCAACCATACTTTTTAGGAACTCCAGTGATAGTTTAGTACCATTTAAAAATGACTGTGATTGTTCCACCGTAGGCATGGCATAGTTTTATGATAATCCAGACCGTCAAAAATACTGATCCAACTGCGGATGGAGAATAAGCCTGAAATTATTTTGGAAGATAATCATCTACATCTGATTTTTCATTGGAATTTGAACCCTTGGTTTTACTTTTAACCTTTCATTTCTCAACCATTAATCGAATCGATAGGAGATTGATCAATTTCACTTTCGAGATGTGCTCCACAATCCGGATGGTCTGGATATACATACGTGAGTGCCACGTGTGCTTGTATGAGCCACCACCATTTTCAAACTGGTGGTAAACTAACATAGAATTCAATGCCCGCCTTGCAATTTCGTAACAAATGGAATGTCGGCAAGTTAATTCAATTTTGAAGAGAAAAACATTGATACTCCGGCAGAGTGTGATGGTTGATACTCAGGCGCTAAGAAATTACTTACAGACTGCATATGGAGTGGGTAAGTAATTCAAATTAAACTGTCCAAATTAAGGATCTCAGTTTAGATTTAGATTGAGAAAAAAAAATTATTTGATTATCGTGACGGGGACATTTATTGGACGGTTGAAAATGGAGACATCCAATGGCCTTATTTCAACAAATTAGTGTCCACAAATCTGCGGCCGATTTCTGGATTGTTAATTAATGAGAGTCTATACTACAATTTATCCGGTTTAACTTAAGTTAAAACATGCCAGGTGTACAATTTCTGTATGCCAGAGTCTCAAGCCTCATACACTGCCAGAGTATCAATCACTCCTAAAATTATAATGGGCCAAGTCAACGGTCAACTTTGAACGGTGAAGATTATCTGATGAGAATAGTTTATGGGTTGTGCCGTATCCACTATGGAACCCGCAATTTCAACAGTCCGGATCAGTTACTTGAGTGACACGTGTACGGTCAATGTGCACTTGAGGATGATCCACGGTACCCTAGCAAGCATTTTCGCTTAATCCAAACCGTCCACATTATTGACCCTACAGTCAATGGCGCACTTTCTTAGAGTTTGAATCCTCTGTTAACTTCCAAGGGGCGAGGAAGTTCCCGGGAACAAGGTGGGGCCAAGGTGATTTTTTTTATAAATCCATCCCGTCCATCTGGGAGCTCATTTTAGGACATGAGAACAAAAATTAACCGGATCCAAGACTCAAGTCGGCTGAAAACGTGAGGATTGAACGTCCACAGTCGAGATATTTGTGGAGCCAAAGGAGTTTTGAATGAGGATAATATTTGTGTTTCCAGTTCATCCCAGTAGTAGTGACGTTATGAACGGTATAGATGTCATATAAACATCACGGTGGGCCTTCAACGGTAGTAATTTACCTAGTCACTGTTTCCTTTAGTGAGGTTCACTTGAGTCTCGGATATGGTCCCTTTTTGTTCTAATTTCCTAAAATGAGCTCCCAAAACGGATGGACAGGGTGGATTTTTGCAAAAAATCAATATTAGCCCCACCTTGGTTCCCAGCGCAGGAGCTTTCTGCGCAAGGCGTTATCAGGAAATCCGCGCCCGCTTCGAAGCAGGAAATTCCGTACGTTGAGTAGCTATCTGGCTACTGAAGTGACGTCACCAACTTCTATGGGCCCACCGTGATTTATGTACTGTATCCACACCGTCAATCCATCTGGAGATAACATTTTACAGCAATATCTAAAGAATGGCACAGATCCAAATCCAAAGAAAACAGTGGGGACAGTGATGCAACCGTTGAAACCTTCCTAGGCCCACCATGATATTTATTTGAGATCCGACCTGTTTATAAGCTCACACAGACATGGAAGAAGGGAAAAACAAAAATATCAGCGTGATTGATAACTTCTGTGGCCCCAGGAAGGTTTTAATGATAGGAGATCAATCCCACTTCGTTATTTGGTGGGGTCCACTTGAGATTTAGATCAGTCTCATTATTTAGATATTGCCCTAGAATGTTATCTCCAAATGGATGGACGTGTGGATGCAATACAGAAATCACGGTGGTCTCCATAGAAGCTAGTGACGTCACTTCAATCTCGAGATAGCTACTCATCCGCATAAGTGAACTCCTTGCTTGGAGTTTTTCATTAGTCAACATTATCTGCAACCTGTCACATCCTCAGTCGTAGTGTGATGTTGACGAATGAAAAATGTTCATTGTGCGCCTTGACGTGTATGATAACGTGGAATGTCTTTTGTTTGAGCACCAATGAGGTTTGCTCTGCTACTGCTAGTGCTACTGCTACTGCTGGCAGCTTCTTCTCCGCAATGAATGATCCAGATCGTTCATCTACAAGTTCCCGCTTATATGGTACGTTAATCTCACCGACCCGACCGGAAATATCATCATCCATGCAAAGTGACACAAAACCAACGGTACACAAAAGAAATTTCTAACTCATCTTCGTATGAAGGGTGAGGAATCTAGATCATTAATTTTCTCCCATGTTAACATATCTTCTAGTTGAACGGTCTCGATCATCACTTAGGTTGGGCAGTAGTGGCGAGCTGCATTGATCCCATCTGAAAAAAGTCAAGATATATCTACAGCTAACATCTTCCAATCCAAGTAATTTTTAGTATATTTTCCATCCATTGTGAGGCGTACAATATCAACGGTTTGGATCAACAATATATGGGCCCCACCGATACAAACTTAAAACAGAACGTATTGCACCACGGAATCCCCGCCCGAGCACGTATAAGACCTCATCATTCAAAGAAGACAGCGGGTCTTCTAGAAGAGGCTTCTTCGCTCTGCATTCACACCTCCCGGCGTTTAAAAATGGGCCTGGTTCGGGCCGATGGTGAATGGGCCCGTGGGGTCCACCATTCAATGATCCATACAGTTGAAGTAATGGGCCTCAGTGTGGATCGACGATGTACCAAGGGGTAGTCTAAAAAAACAATCTTAAACCCCTGGATAGTCTCCTCAAATTCGACGGTCCTCATCCACCAATGGATGATCGTGTCAATGCCCGATTACAGAATTCTACTCTAAGCTGATGCACCGTACCAGCCGGCACAGCCCATAAGGGAGTTTGGACTTGTACACGGATGATTGAGATCACCAAGGTGATGAACGGATGTGATGATTACATGTGCGACCCACTATCATCACATTCTCATCAGTTGAATATATGTACTGGCGGGCCCATCTGCAAGTGGACCAGGGCTGAAGTTGTGCCAGGCCCATTGGTAGACGTGACTTCCGGCAGTACGTAATTACAAGAGTAGAGTTATTCGCAGTGGTATTTATTTTTCTCATAACATGTGGACAGCCCAATTTTCCACTAAGGGATGTTGTATCTACTATTCCTATCTAATGAACGTCTTAGATCTACCACACGTGCTCAAAATTGGCACCTTTTTCAGGAATCTTCTCTTAATTTTCTACCGCGCGAGTCACTGTTTCATTTTCGCGTCCACCACAAGCGCGGTTTTGGTGTAGGGCTCCCAATGGGTCGGATCCGGCTCCAAATTTGTATATCAGTAGACGGATTCAGATTGGATTTGGATCCAAAAAGGTGTTATACCTATCTTATCCATTTATAAATTGTTAGATCCATTTTCGATCCGAGATCCATATAATCATTGGATTCAAGTCGAATCTAGATTTGAATCCACTTCACTACAAATCTTAAAAAAATATATAATTTAATATATTTAATTTAGTAGAAAAATGATGCAAATCTTACTATTTACTGTGGTATGGTCGACTCCAAAGTGATATGTCTCAATTTTGAAACATGGCCTAAAATAATATGTAAAACGAATGCCCAACATGAATGTAATCATATACAGTTAAGGTGACAATGAGTTGAATCCTAATTGGTTTGAGGTTGATCTCGGATATATTCATGTGAATCCAAATTTGTATCCATTTAAGTAATCGGGCTTTTTTTAAGATCCAAATCCAGTTCATTTAACTAATAGAACCTAATTTAGGTCCTAATCCGCATTATACGGATATTTGGAATGAATCGGATCTTATATCTGACCCGCTCGATTGAGAGCCCTATTTTGGGGTGGTGAGACCGTTGAGTGAGCATTGAGAAACAGATGAACCATATGATACACATCGTCCTCACATCTGTACGGCATACATGCGTCTTTTATTCTGTTAACTGGGACCAACTATCAATAATCCAGACCGTTGGTTTGTAATAATAGATGGAATATTTTATAATTTTTTTGAGAGTATTTACAAAATCATAGTGTCCCACAAATCCAAATCTAGTTTTTTTTTTTAAATATCTTATTAACCGTCTATCTGTTGACCACAAATCAAGGGTCAGAATCATTCGATCGAGGATTTTTAGTTTTAAAAAACATACCAATGTTCAAGATTTCCAAACCATGGGCCCCACATCAGAACTAAAAACCACATACACCTACAAACATGCGGGCCTCATGCAAAAAAAAACAAAACCCGTACGTGTCAAAGATCCAAATCACCGCTCTCACGCCCATTCCTTCGGTCTAGCAGACATATTTGTTACTCTGGTGGATAATAGTACTTGATACACAGTCACTCATAAAGTTCACACGTGGCATACATGAAACCAAATTAAACCGACTAAAATGTGAAACCCCAAAGTCTTAATATCAGTTGAACAATCATAAACTCTTGACTCGTAGAAGCTTGTTTGCTGAAATCGGACCATTGGATACTTTTCATTTCTAACCGTCCAAAATATGATAGAAAAATGCTCAATTAAACATAATTTTCATCTCATGATACATCAAAACTGGGGAACATAATTTGGACTGTCTAGATTGAATTTTTTATGGCATATATGTATAGATAAGTGCCTGCGTATCATCTATCACACTCAACCAGAGTATCAAAGTTCTTTTCTTGTGGGAACGAAATAGATTTCGAAGGCAGCGGTGAAAGCGACAAATGGAAGAGAATTTCGTTATAAATGCGGTCGATCATGTAGGTTTCCATCTGTCCGTCACCGTTGTCTCTGATAGCGATTTTCTCCTCCGGAGTAGAAAAATCCGACTCGAGTCCGAGAAGAATCGGCATTTCAGTTCATGCAGAAAAATCTCAGCGGGAGGGATTGCGATTTCCCGGAAAACGGCATTTCGTCGGAGTGAGGTATTGGGATAATCTTCTCGAAATTTCTATTCTCTGCGCTTCTTTCTTGTTCACGGACGCGAATTTCCTACACGTTCAGTGTAAAGGTTTGTGGGGCCCACCGTGATGTGTGTGTGATATCCAATACGTCCATCAGTTTGGGATGCTAATGTTAGGTCATGAGGTTAAAGAAAGAGGCTGATCCGGGAATTCGAGTGGGCCACACCGTAGGAAACAATGGGGATGGGGATGGAAACCGTTGGAACCTTATTGTGGCCCACTGAAATTTTGGATCAGTCTGATGTTTGTATTTTGGCTAGATCTTGCCGGGAATCACCTTATGAACGGGTTGGATGGCATATAAACATTGTAGTGGGCCCCAGAAAAGTTTCATTGGTTCACTGTCTGTACACGTGGTTTTGATGTTTGGTGAATCTAGACCGTCCAACTAGTGGATCATACTGCAGATGGATTATTGTAAAAACAGCACTCAAATGGAGCTATCCTAATTTGTCTGATTTTTGGCATTTGATTAGATGGTGAGAATTATAAGGGGTCAACTGTCCAGATTGGGAAGGAAAAATTATATTAATTGGATGGATAGGATTTTTTGGTTATCTATGGAAGGACCGACTAGATGGATGGCCTGGATTCACCAACCAAATATACAGCAGATGTCATTGGCAACTTACATGTGTTAGCTACATGGAGAGTTTGATCATCATTCTGGACCGTTGGTTCAGCCCATTCTTCATGGTACATTGGCCAAAATCTAACTGAAATTGGTGATCCTATCCATCTGATCTATGACCCTCGTTGATCTGTAAATAAATCCTGTGGACCCCTCCTTGTATTTCTTATGACTCTCACAGATCACTTCGATCGGATGATCCTAACCATCTGGTTTGTGGATGGCTAACCCAGAAGGCCAATGCTTTAATGGTTGGAATCATCCGAACCGTGTGATTTTAACACGGTGGTCCAACAGTGAGCTGGACTGACTTCACAGTCAAGATCGACAACTGGACAGTCCACGTGTCCAATAGATGTAATTTTGCACCACAACCCTCACACACCACAGGTGCCATCCTGGCAAGTGTGTCGGACATTTGAGCGATGCATGAGATAGCCCTCACAGTCAAGGTGACCATATATAAAGATGAGGCCAGCCTGCTGATCAGGCAAGCCTGATCATATCAATCATTGGCAATTTCATTTAAATCATCCATTCATTTTGTATAGGATTTGATGTTTGAGGTTTCTTTTACTAGTTTGTTAGGATGAAGGACTAGAAGTTGCAATTAGTTCCCATATCGCACTTATAAACAGAGATTTAAATCGCCAACGATAGAAGAACATGACAAAAATGATAATTTCAGCTAGATGTTACCTATATAAAAATCAATTGAAGTATTTGGTTGGTCCAACTGAATCATTTATCGTGGAAACGAGTTGACTAGCTCTGGGTTGTTTACATCAGTTCAGCTCAGTTGGTTTTGAAAAAATTTCGGTGGTTGGCTCAGACTTCCTTATTTTGGTTGAGCTGATCAGTCTTGAATGCTTTTTAGAACATAAAATCTATAATTTAGGCTGTGTTTGGATAGACAGTATCCCGAGAAAAAGGAAAACATTTTACTTTCATTTGAGAAGTGGGCATGTTTGGATGTCGATGAAGGCCATGGATCCCCAGGTAACGTTTTCATCCGTTTATGGATACACGTTTCTTGAGAAAGGAACGTAGCTGTGGGGAGATTGGGATTTCCACTTGCAAAACAAACATGACGTCATGACCCATGAAAATGGATTTACTCTTCCATTTCCAGACCCTGGATTCTGTCTATCCAAACATGGCCTTAAGTCTACCGGGTTGTTAGATAGATTTCAAAGCTAAGCACCTCGAAGAATGAAGCAGACGACAGAAGGATTTTATCGCAATAAGTCATATTTCTTATATCTCATTGGGCCTATGTAACAGTTGGAACTTTTTTCAATTGATTTGCCTCTATTTATGCTTTAGTTTTGAAGTATCTGGTAGAGTTGGTTGTCTTCATGAATTCGAAACACTAGCTGTATTTCTATCATGTCTAGAAGTACTTGTATCATTTCCACTCTATTATTCAATCTAAAGTGGGTTCTAGGCATTTGCCATTGAATGATATATTCACGATTTCATCTGTCTCAGTTGAACGAATCCGCCCAGCACTGAATGAGGCCCACCTGATCTCCTTGTTGATCACAATGGATTTATCTTCCCTCATCTTACCACATCAGGAGACCACATGCGACTATGTGGTTCTGCCTTTTGCTATTGCTATTTCTAAAGGATTGCAGAGGAGTGGTCTCGGATTCCCCGTATTTGATTGGGCTTGGGAGCTATGACATTACGGGACCAGCAGCAGGATGTGAATATGATGGGATATGCTAATAGCGGACAGACTGCTTCTGGAGTTCACTTTAGGCTGCGGGCCCGTGCATTTATTGTCGCAGAGCCTCAAGGGCAACGTGTAGCATTTGTGAATCTCGACGCTTGCATGGCCTCACAGCTTGTCATGATTAAAGTGCTAGAAAGACTGAAGGCGAGGTTGGTTTTGATCTCTCTATGTTCTAATTCCGTCTCTTTCTTATGCATTATATTTTTCAAATTGCCACACCATGTGTTAGTCTAATCACAAATGCATCTGGAAAGCTGATTACATTGCGCTCGAAGGTTCTGATATACTACCTTTTTCTTTGTGAATTGAAGGATTCTGTTCACTCAAATGAGTAGAAAATCATGTACCAGGCAGATGATGTTGTGGCGAGAGAAGAACACTCTATTATTTAGAAGTATGATTATTTCGAATTTATTGTTACCTGAATCTCCAGTGGGCCAGTGGCACCAAGTAGAAGTGGGGCCCACGTGATTTATAGGCACCTTCGGCCCAGTCAATCAGATGCATCACCTCAGAAATCCCCAGGACCCCAAAAGTAGCTAGATCTAAAACTCAGGTGGGCCATTAAATAGGGAAGTAGTTGAGATGGAATGCCCACCTTTGATTTTCATAGGGGTTCCACTGATACGCAAAATCTCCTGATTTTTGGCCTAGCCCTTCATCCAAACTAGATGAAGGATCCGAATGGCCTGGACTCCATATAAACAAAACATTGGGTTGCCATGCAAATCAAGGTTGAACGTCCCATCTCACCTTGCACCCTGTTATGTGACCCACGTGAGTTTTGAATCGAGTAGCTTTTTGGGCCTTGAGGGTTAGATTACATTCAAGCATGAACATCGCATGGGCCCCACATCTGCCCGGTACCACTGGAGCACACCCAATAAAATGCCATGCATGCAGGACATATAATGATAATATCCATCATTTCACTACAAATTACAACATCAGTCCAGATAATTAAACCATTGTGTATATTGATGCGGACATCAGTGGTGCACCCTTTAGAGTGTACCAGAGGAGGCGACGTCGCAGATAGAGTGTTGGAGCAGACAAGCTTATGTGGATGGACTGCTGGGCCCATTGGGCCCATTTTTTGACGTGTTACGAGTACGTGAGCTGCAGGATCGCGCAGGAGCATCATGATCGCTGGACCATGGAGCGGATTTACTTTTAGGCGCTTTTCTGTTTATTTCCTTGTTTCTAGGCGTTTTAATGTCGTTATTTAGTTTAGGCGTTTTTATGTTTTTTTTTTTTTTTTTCAGGCACTTTTGTGCACATTTTATTTTTGTAGCTTATATATACTGTGAGAAACCCTATTTCGAAATGATCGAATGAATAGAAAATTCGTGTGCTTCTTCCTCTTTATTTGAGAGATTAGGGTTTCAGGATTGGCCCTCGGGTGTTAAGGATTCCACCCTGGAGTTCTCGTTTTCTCTTCTCTATTTCTTCAAGGTGCGAGGAAAGGTAAAATTCTTTCTTTGTTCATAATTCGTGCTTCATGACAATCTATTGTTTTTCGACATCCTTTGTCATTTTCTGAATCCCCCACTTTTGGTACGATCGAAAAGAGGGATGTCTAGCCATAAGAACCGGATCCAAACTTGACTGTGGACTGATCTATGCTAGATCTGGGATATCCTCATATCCCTAGATCCTCTCTGTTTTATGGTTTTACATGGTTTTATGCTAAGGGGCATGATCCGGACGGACGAATCTCATCTCTGTGTTGAGATTTGTTAGTTTTCTCTGATTGAAAGTAGTTAGTTTCGTAAATATTTATTATTTGAATATCTTCCAACTGAATATACATGCATCTAGGGTTAGGTCATCGCATGTCCTTGCATCATATATACTAGTGCAACCTACCTGAACCTGCCTACTCCTAGCGTACCCCCGTACCATGTGCCAGAGGGACGCACGATCCTGGTAACCTTGGATTATTTCATTGCCTGTGTGAGTTCTATAGAAGCCCTTGTATCACTTTACTGCAGATTATAGATATCATTTTAATCAATTTTAACCAAGGTTTTAAAACTCGCCAGACCAAGTTAACTCAGTTTTTCTCGAGAACAAATTGAGTTGCTCCCAGATCATGTAATTTCATGGACAGTCACTGGAAATCTTTGGTTTCTGTTGAAATGAAGTGAATTGTAATGTTTCAGCTCCTGGGTGAGTCGCACTCTGAAACTGAGTTTTGAAACTGTGATTTTGAGATGTTAGTCCTTGTGTATCTGAACCATTGACTCTCGCCTTTAAATTGATTTTACTGTCACTAACATCATTTCTCAAGAATTATAGAGGATCTCATACCTGTTCTTTCCATTTTGGTAGGTATGGTGACCTATATACTGAACAAAATGTGGCTATTAGCGGCATTCACACTCATGCTGGACCTGGTGGTTATCTTCAATATGTAGTATATATTGTAACATCTCTTGGATTCGTTCGTCAGTCATTCGATGTTATTGTCGATGGCATTGAGAAAACTATTGTACAAGCTCATGAAAATCTCCGCCCTGGATCAATCTTTGTGAATAAAGGTAAGAGAGGTATCCATATTTTCGTTGTCCTTATTTTATGCACGCTATATTTGTCGGATTGTCATATCTATTCCATATCATCATTTCCATTATTTCCACTTCTTATGAATATGAGCTTCTGATTACAGGTGAGATATTAGATGCTGGTGTAAACCGGAGTCCAAGTGCTTATCTCAATAATCCTTCGGAAGAACGGAAACAGTACAAGTATGATGTTGATAAGGAAATGACCCTCTTGAAATTTGTTGATAAGGAGTGGGGCCCGGTTGGGAGTTTCAACTGGTTTGCAACTCATGGGACTTCCATGAGTCGTACAAATTCATTGATAAGTGGTGAT
Organism: Liriodendron chinense; assembly: GCA_003013855.2. NCBI lineage: Eukaryota > Viridiplantae > Streptophyta > Magnoliopsida > Magnoliales > Magnoliaceae > Liriodendron > Liriodendron chinense. The sequence goes on along the minus strand of PVNU02001090.1, from coordinate 1,647,170 downwards.
AACAAAGGAGCAGCTGCACGCTTTATGGAGGACTGGTCTATACAGAATGGTTTTATGGAAGATGCATTCGGATCTGGCCGTAGCGAACTGAGTAGACTTCCCCGAAGAGTCTCGACGATCATTCCTCGTCCACACGAAAACTGTAGTTACCTGATTGTTTTTGTTATCTTTCCACTTCTTTTCCAGTTTTCTTACACAACATTTTTTTTTTGTTGCAATTGTGGGGCCCAGAAATGGGACTGGTGAGACAAGGATTGAAACTCAGTTTTGGTGTACCGTATCATTCACCAGCAAAACTGGGTCATGCCAATCCGGTCTGGACCTATATTGACTATGGCCAAAGCCAGTTCATATGCGATGCCTATCAGTTTCAGACGATGCTTTTAAACCTTCGGGTGGGACCCACTTTCTGGTCAACTAGTCTGTTGGTCTAGTTGTCCCATCACGGGATGTGCAATTCACTTGTCACCTATCAACTGATACTAGCCATCTGTAGACAACTATGACTGGGAGTCCATGTCTAAATGGGCTGAATCAGGCTGTTAGAATTATCTGATGGAGGAGATGCATCCATCATGGAGCCCATCATATGAATGATTCACCAGATGATGCACTCCATATGTATTGTCTGTCCCATGAAACAAAAACTTTCGGCAGTGAATATCTTATTTATTTCTTTTAACATGCAGACAATGAGTTGATGGAGCTTGCAGCCTCCTTTCCGGCTACCGGTGGGATGCCAATAATGAGGTCTGTGAGTGTTAGAAGGCGTGTCCGGCGTGTCCTCCAGCAGCGTAGCAGGCCAAGATTCGTGTCTGCAGTTTTGCCAATCGAATTGTGGAGATGTTAGCCCGAATGTTCTTGGAACCTTCTGCATAGACACCGGCCTACCTTGCGATTTCAATCACAGTACCTGCAATGGAAAAAACGAACTGTGCTATGGCCGCGGCCCAGGGTAATTATCATGCCTGCCCCTTTTTTTCTCAAAATATGTACTCGCACATCCATTATATTTGAAGGGGAGTTATATGATACTCAGGAAGCTTATAACGTTTGATGCACAGGTACTCAAAAGTTGTACACGTTGAATTCATTAACTCAAAAACAGATTGGTTGAACAATCCTAATCATGGTTTTTAGACTCGGATTAACTTGTTCGGTCTTGAGTCAAGGGTTGCATTGTCCCAATCCACCAAGTTGAGGGTGACTGGTGGTATTAAACCAGATCGGTTAGTACCGAGTCTGAGTTGACTCAGGCGAATTGTATCGGACTGGTGGTGTCAAACCGGATTGGGTGGTACAAAATCTGAGTCTTAACGTCATGATCTTAACCCCTTATTCATGGACAATTGTTGAAATAGAACCATTAGATATTTATAATTTTTAACCACCCAGTAAATGTCTATCAATTCGATGGCCAGATAAGCAAATAAAAGCATAATTTTTGGTTCTTGATGAATCTAAAGTGGGACCCGTACTTTTGATATCTTAATTGACTTCTATGCCATGTATGCAATGTCCAATTAATTTCTAAGTGCCTGCATGTCTAAGTAATTTTTAAGTGCTTGCATATCATCCATCACACTCTACCAGAGTATCAAAGTTTTTCTCACATTTAAAATGTACACTTTTTAATCTATCTGCTAGATACCCAGATGAATTTGAGAGTACTCGCATCATTGGAGATAGGCAATTTAAGAGAGCAGTGGAACTATTCAACAAAGCAACCGAACAGTTAAAAGGGAAGGTGGATTACCGTCATACTTATCTGGACTTCTCGAATCTTGAGGTTACAATTCCTTCGAATGGTGGAGGCAGTGAGGTGGTCAAAACCTGCCCTGCATGCCATGGGATTTGCTTTTGCTGCAGGAACGACCGACGGTCCAGGAGCTTTCGATTTCAAGCAAGGAGATGATACGGTAACTGTTACAAAGTTAGATGGAATAATACACCTATTGCTGTCAATGAGCTAGGGCAATGGTTGAAAAACGGTTTCAGTGCACCATATCATTCGCCACCGAAATTGGGTCTTATCTCCTCGTGTCTCCCCATTTCGTGCCTGTATCGGCAGACAACTGTATTGTAAATGGATGAAACTGGTTTGTATCGGAGAAATGTACTGGTTTTGTACGATACTTCAAACCCTAAGCCTGGCTGGCCCATGGGGCTTCTGAGCTCAAGCCTCATTTTTAGACCCACTGGTCAGTCCTGTGCCTGGTTTTCAGGCCTGACATGTAAATAAGATGGGCCTCAGCCCAGGTTTGACAACATCTTTATTGGGGCATGGCTCAAGCTGGGCTCCAGTCAACCATGGTTTGAAAAATCAGCCAATATGACTCAGAAAATACGAGTCATATTGGTTTCAATCTAAATTAAATTTAGTCACCACATCAATACTGGACTGAGTTGGATCTGTTTCGTTCACCAGCCCTGTGACACTCCTGACACCTACTACATAAATCCATGAATCTGACTGTTATGGAATGGCTTCAGGCCCATGAGCTGTGGAGGCCAGGTTCTCGCTGCCCCAAGCCCAAACTGAACCCAGCCCTTCAACACCCCTAAATACGTGATTTGAACTCTGTTATCCATATAAATAGTTTGCTGATTTTTAAGTTCGATGCTATTCCAGGGTAATCCTTTCTGGAAATTGGTGCGGAATGTACTAAAAACACCAGATAAGGCACAAGTTGATTGTCAACGTCCAAAGCCAATCTTACTTGATACTGGCGAAATGAAAATCCCATATGACTGGGCGGTGAGTTACTTCATTTGGTTTCTTTTCCTTTTCGCATCCAATGCAGAGAACTATTATCTCTGTTCAATTAACCTGCATGCTGTCTGGTCCAATGTGGGTTTTATTTTAGATCCCATGTTTGCATGTTTGATGCCACATAGGTCTATGTGATGATTGCATTTTTGGAAGTTGGCCCATCCAAGAGGCAGTGAGTAGTTGAATTGAATGGTCTGGATTAAGGAGATATTCCGTTATCTCAGTGCAATTATCTTGCATGATGTGGTCTAATGTGGGTTTATGTTAGATGCCATGTTTGCATGTTACATAGGTCTCCATAATGATGCTTATTTTTGGAAGCCAGTCCATCAAGAGGGAGGTAGTTGAATTTGAATGGTCTGGATTAAGGAGAACATTGGCCACATCATGCACTTTTGGTGGAATGCGATGTTCTTTGAGAGGTTGAATGGATATCATATACGCACAATCCAACTGATAGGTGAACTCTTAGATTATCCTAACTGCTCGATCAATTGCTCAGCAAGGGTGCCCACAAAACATTGGTCGATTAGAGGCACACACACACACACACACACAGACGCACTAACTTCAACAAAGAAAAGCAATAACTAATTGCTTTTGCAAGCATGTAGTTTTTTACTTTTGGAAGGATCGCAACCAGTGATACTTATGATTACCTCTGATTGTGATTTTGCAGCCTTCGGTACTTCCAATTCAAATGCTCCGGATAGGGCAGCTGGTTATTCTCAGTGTGCCTGGAGGTATGAGTAATGCATCCTCATGTATGAGATCCTTTTTTTTTTTTTCTGCAATTTTTTAATTGATGGATATCCATGCGGAAAGTAACATTAAGAAGAGGAAACATGCAATCTTTGACCAAGCATTTGCTCAGCAATCAGCACCACAAATGTACAGGTGGGGACCACCTTTTGATTCTCCAAACTGTTTCATATTGTGGGACCACCTTTTGATGCTCCAAACTGTTCATATTGTGGGACCACCTTTTGATGCTCCAAACTGTTTCTATTAAATGAGGACCATTATTTTTGTAATTCTCTAATTTCTCAGATGGCTGGGATCATTACCAGATCAATTGTTTAGATTACTGAAAGGCAGGGCCCACCTGTAATATTGTGGGGTCGAACTGAAAAATTGTTGTTTTTGGACCATGTATCAGCGTTGCACAACTATATTTCTGTTAAGAAATTCTGCAACTGGGGCTGCTTGTCCGTAGCCACAATCCGCAACATGTAAAATCTATGATCGCTTCTTCCTTTCAACATGTGATTTCTGGACTTCTCCCTTGGATGTATAACTACTTGTCATCCAATATGAGAGATAATTGGAGCTTGGTCCACGAGATAAATGGTAACTTTAGATTACTGAAAGGTGGGCCCCACCTGGAAAAATAAATAAATTTTGGACTGTGTATCAGTATTACAAAATCTCACTGTTAAGAAATTCTCCATCTGGAGCTTCTCCTCTCTCAGGCTTCTGCCTCACTACCCATCCTGGTTACTTGTTGCATGCATCCATCTGAAGAGCATTGTGTATGTTCTGATGTTGTTTCTCCCTACAGAATTCACCACAATGGCTGGGAGGCGTCTCCGGAATGCTGTGAAAGCCGTGCTGACTAGTGGTGGTCGCGGAGAGTTCGGCAGCAATGTTCATGTTGTTATCGCTGGATTGACAAACACATACTCACAGTATGTGACCACATTCGAGGAGTATCAGATCCAAAGATACGAGGTTCGTATTTTTCAATCAATCATGCAAAAGCTGATTTCGTTTTTGTTTTTTAAAAGCAACTTGAATTCATGACTGGGTGACTCGGACTAACTTGTCTGGTCTTGAGTCAAGTTGTTCTGGATGAGTAAGGCGGCAGCTTAGCCAAGTTGGCCCCTATTGCCAATTCTGAAAAGGAGAGTTCATGGTTCAGTAATGCAGACCATTGGTCTGTTGATTTCCATCTTGGAGAGGCATGCCCCCAAAACTTTCCAGCTTGGAACAATTCCAGTAGCCTATATAATTTCAAATGAATGTGTACTGTTGTTCTTAACCATTTATATGAATTTATATGAGTATCTATGGGTCATCAATCTGGAAATTATTTGGAGTGTGGTCTATCCACAATAGTTGGGAGGCCCCACTTGCCAGAACTAAAAGCCTATGGGCAGGCCTGCGTTCATAGTGTTACATGGCGGACAACTGTTTTGTATAAGTTCTCGGCTGCACTAGCTGCATGGGTTGACTTGCCTAACTTGGACGAATCATTTGAGTCTGTAATCGACTCATACCGAGTCAGGCATAGTCAGCCCCGTGGCATAAGACTCATGGTGTGAAGAGTCTGCCAAAGAAAAAGATGTAAACGGATAGGATTCAGAGCAGAACTGTGCATATTCGAATCTTATCCAATTAAGAATAACTGAGATCCAAAGCTGATCTGATATCTGACAGATCCTGAAAAACGCCAAATTTGAATTTGTCGAAGACTCGAAAACCTGAATCCGAATTCGATCCGAATATACTGTTAATGCATCTTTTTCTTTTTTCTTTTATACAGAAATATCCTTACTATTTTTCAAATCCCTTGGCAATTTGCAAGGATAAAATTGTCCTGACATTATATATAATAGAGATATTCCGGATTGGATCTTTATTAAATCGAATTGGGGTAGATCTGAATCCGATGCAATTATAAGCACATCATGTTTCCATGACCCGAATTCAATCCAATAGATCCAATTATCAATATGAATCTGATTTAAGACCGAATTCAAATCAGATCTCAGTCAGGATCATGATCTGATCCATTGACAGCCTTACTGTAGTGTCTATTATGCTGCAAGTCGGGGTGATATACATCCATACATGCACATGTATGTGTGCATGTGACCATGCATACGTATGCTTGAATCTACACTGGTGATGTATGTATGTATGTATGATCATACCACTGCCATAATGAGAATGCGATGATGATGATGAATCCCACCTGGTATTGTTGCGTTCTCATTTTTGGGCCTAGATCAAAAGTGTTTAGTGCATCCGCCCATCCACATTCCACAGGAAGCGCCAAAGGGGCCCGCTCCATAGAATGTGCATGGATGATCGATCATCTTGTTCTATTCAATTTTTATGGTCGGTTGCATTGAAGCGAGTGCTACAATCCTCTGGTATTAGCGTGCCTACAAAATTCAGGTCCTGAAGTTCTTCATATTTGTTTTTAACATCTTACTGTTGGTTTTCTCAGGGGGCCTCAACGCTCTACGGGCCCCACACACTCAGTGCCTACATTCAAGAGTTCAAGAAGCTCGCCACCGCTCTGATCAGTGGCCAGGCCATTGCACTGGGCCCACAGCCCCCAGATCTCTTATCCAAGCAGATCGGCTTACTAGCGCCTGTTGTTGTCGACTTGACGCCCATTGGTGTCAAATTCGGCAATGTTAGGACTGACGTTCCCCAGAACTCTACATTTAAGAAGGGTGACATGGTGACAGTCGTTTTTTGGTCCGCTTGCCCGAGAAACTGATCTCATGACTGAGGGAACGTTCTCCCTCGTGGAAATTCTACAAGGTAGCCAGACATGGGTCCCAGCTTACGATGATGATGATTGGTCCCTACGTTTCAAGTGGTCGAGGCCATCGAATCTCAGTCCTCAGAGTCATGCAACTATAGAATGGAGAATCCCCTCGACAGCCGTTTCGGGTGTGTATCGAGTAAGGCATTTCGGTGCTTCAAAGAGCTTACTGGGGACGATTAAACATTTCACTGGTGCATCTGGTGCATTTGTGGTGCTCTAGTGGGCCACACGTATGTCTAATGAAAGATAATTATTAAGATATCTGTTTTGACTGTTGTAGATTTGGTCATTTCCATTCATCAGTTGCTCCTTAGCATGGTCACGTTACATCACAAATCCAGCTCGATAAAAAAAAGAAAAAAAAAAAAAGAGCAGGTGGGCCACACCATGGTGATTTAAAATCGCGCCCACACATCTGAGTTCATGGATTGTGGCCCAACTGAGTTTTGGATCAGGCTGATTTTTGTAGTGTCTGTTCCTCCTGTTGAGGCACACCTGATGAACAGGTTGCATGGAGTATAAACACCATGATGGGCCTACTCTAAAACCAATGGTCAGCATCTCCTCCCCATTGTTGCTTGTGGTGCAGGGCCGTGCGGCCAACCTGGGCCGATTCGTGGGGTGCTGGGCACCAGGATGGTCACCATGGGTGTCCCCATCCCCACTGTTCTGTGTTCTGTTCTGAACGCTGTAGTTTCGGATCTAATGGATTCATGTCCTGACATGGAAGTACCACAAGAAACGGACGGAGTGGATGTCACACAAACATCACATTGGGACAACAGTTCACTCCCTATTCATGTTGCCATTTAACCATTTTTCTTATTGCCTCCGTCCACGTCCTTTGGGGCCTTTCCAGTGCCCTTTTAAGTAGGGCTGAAAGCTGGGCAGGTTCAACCCGACCGACCCGTGACTGACCCAACATTGGGTTGGGCTTGGGCAGGAAGTATCAAACCCAATCTCGAGCTTGGGCTATGAAAACACCAACCGGATGAAATTTGGGTCGGGCTTGGGTTGAGGTCTTGGGTTGCCCGACCCAACCCTGAACCCGATCTATATACAAGTTACTTATAATTTCAGTTATACTTTAGTTAAGTAAACTTATAATGTTTGAAATTTGATATGTTTGAATTTGAACCGCACTAGAGTGTTAAAAGAGTAATTATCGTATATTTTAGCTTATTTGTTTAGAAAAAGTGAAGTTCTTTACAATATTAGACTAATGTAATAATTAGCATGTATCAACCTGACCAACCCGATCAACCCTGCTTGGGTTGGGCTTGGGTTAAGAATTCCCAACCTGAGGTTGGGTTGGGTTAGGGTTGAGCACCAACCCGACCCAACCCTGCCCAACTTTTAAGGCTTCAACTTGGGTTCGACACTCTCCTAACCCTTGTTATTCTTGACCTTTGTTGCATGTGGCCAAACCATCCAAGTCTACTGGTGCTGCTAAATTCTCTCCAATCCATTTATTTCTACTTCTATTCTTCCTCATCTTAACATTTTAGCTACATTCAGCTGTAAATCTGATCCATTTCCAATAATCGAAAGAGAGATGTTTGGTAGGCCCATGAGTAATCCAGTAGCCATGCACAGGCCACTACACATGTACCAAAGTGGCATATGGCCATGGTATCAAAGCCATCTCTTAGGTGGGTCCCATTGTGTAGATGACCTGAGGCAAGAATCAGACTGGTCACTCATTAGAAAGGCCACATTGATAGAAACAGGCGAACATGCTTTAAAAACTTGGGCAAGTTCATTCAAATCATTGGGTTTTTATTTATTTTTATTTTTTTGGTGGGAAAACCATGGCCTGCCTAATGAGCCGAGCAGTCTGATTTCTGGGCCTGGGCATCAACAGGGTGGGCCCCACCTGTTCGCTACTTGGATCTCATGCCTGTATACTGGTGTGTAGATGTGCTGGCCTAGACAAGCCTGTGGGCTTAGTGAAGCTCATCACTAGTAAATATCAATAATCATTAGTAATTGAATATGTAATTAGTAGAATACCAAAATATCCTCAACAGTTTCTGTTTCTTATGTGGATAATCAATATATCTCCTGACGGAGAATGATCACATACATTTGAATATAAGTTATCATAAGTTTGATAAACGTGGGGCCCACCCATGATCTGATCATTTCCTTTGATCCAAACCATGCATGTGGTGCACTTCGTTTCCATGGTACATCCCAAGAATCATCATGATCCAAAACTCAGGCGGGACAGACCACATGGAGCAGAGTACAATCACGCTTAAAACCTATACATTCAGTGTTATGGCCCACCTGACTTTCCAAATGGCCTAAGTTTCATGTGCCCCTCCCATCTTGATGGGGCGCACCTGATGAATGGGTCAGATGTCATATACACAACACGGTCAATCTTACATTCCATTTGGAAGTTCCTATAGTGTGTGGCCCACCTGAGTTATGGGTCAGGCTAGATTTTGGGGTGTATGCCTAACATGGGAGTGCATTTAATGGATGAGTTGGATGGCATGCACCATCATGGTGGACCCCACAGAACGCATGCAACCACTCCCTTGGTTATATGATATCCATGCTATCAAACAGAAAAATGCAAGCAAAGAAAGGCAGACCATCTTCTCTCCAAACATGACATGAAAGCCCTGGCAACCTTGAAGCCAACAGCAAAAAACACAGCGTTATGTTTACCAGCTTTCATCATATGGGTCATATATACACACTACATTATAAATACAAACCATGCCATGGCTTGAATTTCAAATACACACTACATTACAAAAAAAAACATGCCATGACTTGAATTTCAAACAATGTAAGTACCGTTATGTAAGCCTTCTTGCTTGCCAATATGGATTTCTATCCATATTGTCTTTGAATACACCACCAGTGGTTCAGCATGTTGGTCTCAGCGATGGCAAAGTACGACTTTATTGATTCAGGACTGAGTGGGACGGGATCTGACAACATTCAGCACCCCTCTTGCAGTTGCCTGCCATTATTAGACACAATAGCCGCTCATGAGCTGTCGAAATCGACAACTGGCATTAGAAGAACATCGAGGCATTCCAAGATGAGACTTTACCTCAAAGAAGGAATTGAAATTGAGGCGCAAGAGGAATCTTCTCAGAAACGGGGCCCTTTGGCTCCCTGCAAGCCTGCTACTGCGCAGTATCGTGTATAGGGAGTTTGATTTCTTGTTGAGTTCCTTCAAAATGAGAAAGGCATTAAAGCTCCAGAACAAAGAAAGCTGCAGTTTATGCACTGAATGCAAAACCATGAAAAAGATAGCTAGAACTGGCGGTCATGCATCTTAAAATGTCTGAAAAGACAAGGTAACAACATCCAAGGAGGAAAAAATGGGTTGGGATCTCTCGTATCAAGAAATCTCTTGTATCGGGATCACAATTTGGCTATGGTTGGTGATCCAGATCATTGATCTGATGGGCCCCACTGCTGACAAGGGACACTCTAAACATGCCCCAAAATAAGTAAATTAGCATCACCAGAAGCACACACTACCCACAAGATGTAAATATGGACGAGAAGTACCTCAGTGATATGTTCCAGCTCAAGTGTATTTGGGTTGCTCTCCTGATGTTCGATGTTCCAGCAGAACTGCAGGCACAGCTTCATTATGCTGTCCAGTATCCTAGAGACAGACCCAATGTCTAAGAACGATTGTGAAATCAGGGCGGACAGGTATCTGCAGATCGCATTCACAAACAAGTAAGAAGTCGCCAATTTTCCGACACCTAACTGTGCCATATCATTAATAATATGAAAAGCAAGAGTAACATGTAAGAATAATGTCCCGCCCTAACTTCGATCAATGAGAAAACTTAAGAGCAAGAAAATCAGATAATCTCGCAATGCAAATGCAGTTTGTGATGCAATCCTGAAGAGGAAGATACGCTCAGGTCGAATATGATTCCGTCTATCTTGCACTGCTTTCTTGCTGTTTCCGTTATTTCTTCACTCCTTTTTTTCATAGAGAAAACAAAGGGAAAAGGATAAGTATGATGGCTGGGGATTTGAACCCACGACCGTTTATGAAAAAGCAACTATTTCCTATTCAAGTGATCTGTGACCCTCTCTTTTTAGCAATGTCTAAGATCAAATGATGGATAATCTCCATTACTTTAAAAATCAACACTCCTTAATCTCTCATGACCTTCATCATTTCTTGATAATATTTCAGGATCGTGTTATATTCTTCTATCTTTTACAACCAGACCAATGATTATAATCTCATACACCGCACAATCATTCGAAAGTCAAATAAATATGTTCCGGATATTTATGCTTATCTCCTTTTCTTTCTCCACCTAAGCATTGTCCTATATCCTATTTCTTTCATAATAAATATATTTTATCTTAATTAGGCAAAAATTAATGTGATAACAATTTCATGATTGTAATCATCATCATAGCATTATATCAGCAATTTGGGGTCGGCTTTTTGAATCCTGTTATGCCAAGTAGGAAATACTAAGAGAAATGTTCTTTTATATCTTTTGCACTTCATTTCCGTTTTACACATCTTCTTCTTCTTCTTCTTCTTCTTCTTCTTCTTTTTTTTAATAAGAGTTAAAATTTTGACCAAGGTATTTAATGTAGGATGGTCCAATTATGATGCATGCATACATGTGATCATAGATAATCCAGCGGAATAACATAAGCAATAACAATTAAACATTCAACATTCACCATCATAGTTAAGAAAATAAGAAGGAACACATGTAATAATGTGGGCCATCATCACAACCACGTAGTATGGATTTCAAGTATTGCGTGGAATGGATCCGACGAGGGATAAAACCTCCTGATCTTGCATGGTTATGATCCAATCGTGCAATGGGATTCACTAATCCAAGAGATCAAAGGATTTCTCGGATTATGGAATTAAAAATCTGAAAAAGTAGGGTTTTGATTCAAATCTCAGATTTGGGTTGTAGGGAATGTAAGAAAGTAGGTTTAGAAAAAAGAGGGAAGAACAAGAATTACCTTAGAAGAAGGTTGGAAAAAGGAAGAAGGAAGAAGGAAGAAGAAAGAAGGTTGAGGAAGAAGAGAGGAATCCACCAAGAGAAGAGAGGAGGCAACCAAAAGGCTTTGTTTATTCAATAATCAACTAAAATTCATGTTTAGGGCTTAACCCCTTAAATAAACACTAACTAAGAAAGGAAAAGTCCAAACTACCCCTTATACTTAAGTAAAAACGAACTGAAAAAAAATAACTCGTGCGCGCCCAATGGCGGTCCAAACAGTCCAGCAACAAAACAAATTAATCAGATGAATTTAACAGTCCAGCAACAAAACAAATTAATCAGATGAATTTTGGGTGCCCGATGACAGTCAAAACTGCCTAGAGAGTAACTCTTCAAATCGGGTGAATTTCGGGTGCCCGACGACATCCAATCGAGTCTTCTTTCTTCCTACACATGTCTTCCCATTGTAGGGTCTTCTACATGCCAAATCACATGTGTAGGGCCTTCAATGCTCTTTATCAGTCGTTTAGCCACAAGGATGATACCTGAGGCACTTGTTTCCTTCGTTGATACACTTAGAAGGGTCTGATGTTCTCATCAACTCCCCTTGGGTGAGAAAAACTCGACTCCGACGAGATAAAACTCTTGTGGCTCTCTAGCAAGTCTGGATCAATTCTTTGCAATTCCGCCTCAGTCAACCATGTAGAGTCAGATGGTAGTTTGTTCTTCCATTTTATAAGGTATCTCTGGAAACCTCCATCTCCCGTGGAAACTATCTTTTCATCCACAATCCCTTCAACTTCTTCTTATATTCAATTGGTGAGGGAAGGGGTAGGAGTGGGTTGTGAAGCAAACTCAGAATATGACCATGAAAGAGAAGAAGTATCAATGGTAGGATTGTGAGAAATATCTAAATCTTCCACATTAAAAGTAGGATTAATGCCCAGCTCAGTTGGAAGGTCTATCCTATACGCATTGGACCCAACTTGTCGCAATATTTTGAATGGTCCAGCACTGTGAGTTTGTAATTTCTTAGCAGTACCCTGAGAAAACTGCTCTGCCTCATCCTCACCATTACATAGTCTGCTTCCTGAAATTCTTGTAACTTACGATGCGAGTCAGCTGAACGTTTATAACTATCATTGCTATTATTAATTCGTTGTCTAATATATGTATGCAACTCATGAATGTGTAGTGCAAATGCATTGGCTGACTCCAAAGACCTTTGGGTGACAGACATGGGTAAAAGATCTATGGGCATTCTTGACTTATAACCACTAACAATTTCAAAAGGACTCATTCTTGCCGACCTGTTGACAGAACCATTATAAGCAAACTCAGCCATGGGTAGTACTAAGTTCCAAATCTTAACATGCTCACCCATCAGACACCAAAATAGGTTACCAAGACTTCTATTCACCACCTCAGTTTGGCCATCTGTTTGAGGGTGATATGCAGTAAAAAATTGTAAACGAGTACCCATCATATGCCATAGTGTCTTCCAAAAGTAACTGGTAAATTTGACATCACGTTCAGACACTGGTCTTAGGCAAACTATAGAGACGCACCACACCATCAAAGAAGACTTTAGCAATATTAGAGGCATCTGACGTTTTCGAACATGGAAGGAAATGTGCCATCTTAGAAAAATGATCCACTACAACAAAAATGGAATCGTGCTTTTTGATAGTCTTGGGAAGCCCCAGCATGAAATCCATACTAATGCCTTGCCATGGAGCATGTGGCACTGGCAATGGCGTACATAGCCCAGTGTTTTGCTTTCCCTGCTTTGCCAGTTGACATGTACGACACTGCCCTAAAATTTTGGCTACGTCTTGCAAGTGGCCAGCTATCTCTCCTGAATGAAGCTCTCAAATGAGGAATTCACGAAGGGACATACGGGGAATACAAAGTCGATCTCCCTTGAAAAGGAAAACATCTTTAAGAACATAATCGTCCGTGCTACATTGGTCATTAGAGAGTGACGTATAAGTACTCCCAAAATCAGGAAATATGGGGTACTCATCCTTCAGTTGCTCAAACCCGATTACATTTATACTCAAGGAGTTGAGTAACGCTACTCTTCTATTAAGGGCATCTGCTGGTTTGTTTTCTACCCCGGCCTTAATGTTTCAGCACAAACGAATATTCCTGAAAAAACGCAACCCATTTTGCATGCCTTGGATTAAGTTTCTTTTGGGAATGTAAATATCTTAAGGCCTCGTGATGCAGGGGCATGCGATGACCTAACCCTAGATGCATGTATATTCGGTTGGAAGATATTCAAATAATAAAATTACGAAACTAACTACTTTCAATCAGAGGAAACTAGCAAGTCTCAACACAAAGATGAGATCCATCCGTCCGGATCATGCCCCTTAGCATAAAACCATGTAAAATCGTAAAACAGGGAGGATTTAGGGATATGAGGACATCCCAGATCTAGCATAGACCAGTCCACAATCAAGTTTGGATCCGGTTCTCATGGTTAGGTATCCCTCTTTTCGATCGTACCGAAAAGGGGGGGGGAGGGGGGGTTCAGAAAAGGACGAAGGATGTCGAAAAGCAATAGGTTCTCATAAAGTACGAATTAGGAATCAAAAGAAGCTTACCTTTCCTCGCACCCTGAAGAAATAGAGAAGAAAAAAACGAGAACTCCGGGTGGAATCCTCAACACCCGAGGGCCAATCCTGAAACCCTAATCTTTCAAAAAAAGAGAAAGAAACTCACAAATTCTCTATTCATTCAAATATTTCGAAATAGGGTTCCTCATAGTATATATAAGTTACGAAAATAAAAAGTGCACAAAAGTGCCTGAAAACCAAAGAAATAACATAAAAACGCCTAAAGTAAATAACGACACTAAAGCGCCTAAAAACAAGGAAATAAACAGAAAAGCGCCTAAATGTAAATCCGCTCCATGGTCCAGCGATCATGATGCTCCTGCGTGATCCTGCAGCTCGTGTACTCGTAACGCGTCAGAAAATGGGCCCAATGGGCCCGGTGTCCATCCACATCAACTCGTCTGCTCCAACACTCGATCTGCGACATCGCCTCCTCTGGTATACTCTAAAGGGTGCACCACTGATGTCCGCATCACCTCGTGATCTGAAAACAAAACGAATTCTTGCGGTAAGAGATAGTGACGCCAATGTTTAAGAGACTGCACTACCGCATAAAATTCTTTGTTATAAGTGGAGTACTTCGGTTTGCCTCATTGAGTTTCTCACTGAAATAGGCTACTGGGTGGCCCTCCTAGCTCAACACTCCACCTATACCAACACCTGACACATCACACGCTACCTCAAAGACTTTAGAAAAATCAGGTAAGCGCATGACGGGAGCTTCTACCATTTTGCCCTTAATCTCCCTAAAAGCCTTGACTGCGACTTTCGTTCACACAAACTCTCCCTTTTTCATGCATTCAGTGATGGGAGTCATAATCGTGTTAAATCCTCTAATGAACCGACGATAGAAAGTTGCTAAGCCGTGAAAGCTTCGCACATCATGAATGTTCTTCAGTTCTGGCCACTCGATTATCGCTTTGACCTTTTCAGGGTCTGCGCGCATACCTTCAGATGACACGATAAATCCTAAGAATAAGACTTGATTAGACATGAAAGCGCACTTTTTAAGATTAGCGTATAACTTCTCAGCCCTAAGGACACTACAGACCTGCTTTAAGTGTTTAAGGTGTGATTCCTTAGTGGTACTCTAAATAAGAATATCATCAAAATAAACCACTAGTAACTTACCAATGAACAGTCTCAAGACTAGTGTCATTATTCGCATAAAAGTACTGGGTGCATTAGTTAAGCTGAAGGGCATGACCATCCACTCGTACAACCCATCCTTCGTTTTGAAAGCTATCTTCCATTCATCTCCTGGGCGTATGCGGATTTAGTGATATCCACTCTTGAGATCAATTTTGGAGAAAATAGTAGACTTGGCCATCATGTCAAGCATGTCGTCAAGCACAAGTATCGAGAACCTATACTTGACTATAATTTTGTTTATGGCATGACTGTCCACGCACATGCGCCACGTGTCGTCTTTCTTTAGCGTCAACAATGTGAGCACGACAAACGGGCTCATACTCTCCTAGATGAAACCCTTTTGCAGAAGCTCATCAACTCTGCATGCTCTATAGGGTTCATCCTGTAGTGAGGGAGGTTCGGTAAAGTTGACCCTGGGACGAGATCAATGGCATGCTGAATGTTCCGCATAGGTGGCAACTCATTCGGTAAATCATCAGGGAATATATCTTTGTATTCCTTCAAAACCGATGTTACCTCATGGGGTAACTCTAATGGAACCTCTGGTGTAATTTCTCTTGCCACAAGGGCATATACTGTCAAATCCTCCTTAGTATCTTTCTCAAACTCTCTTGCATTAATTATATGAAGAGACTTAGGTTTGGATCTCCTCACTTCCTTAGGCTCATTCGCATTCTCATCCTTCCTTTTTTCTGAAGTGCTCTCTAGGTGGCATTAGATTAAGTTTTATCTTTTTGCCATTATGCATGAAAGTATATGCATTCAAACTGGCCAAAGATCGTAATATCATTATCGAATAGCCACGGCCTACCCAGGATAATATGTCCCACATCCATGGGTATAACGTCGCACCACAGAGACTCTTTGTATGACCAGGACTCTATAGGGACTAAGCATCGATGGGTGACAGGAAGGGAGGTCTTGTCAACCCAAGAAACTTTGTACGGATTAGAATGAGGGGTGGATTTCAACTTCAGACGGTCCTAAGTGTTAGTGGAAATCACGTTTTGACAACTTCCACGGTCCACTATCACCTTCTCTCCACACTTAGCGATAGTATAGAAGAGAGTGCTTCGACGCCAATCAACACTACTCCTAGACTGAGTTAGCACATGCCTGACAACTGTAAGCGCCTGCTTCATCGGCCACTTCATCATCATCACTAATTCCCCCTTCAGGGTGATATTCTTCCACTTCACAATCACCCTGGATCATCTGCACCTTCGTGGGACTCGCTTATAACTAAGGCTTTTCCACGGTTCTTTGTGGGACATTGATTTGAAATGTGACCGACATTCCCACATTCATAACATCGCACTTAGTTCCCTACACTAAGACCAACACTAAGGACACCTCTTACCCTTATCATCCTTAGGCCTAGGCGGGACAGTCACCTGTGCCCTGGGTTGACTACCAATGTTAGATTTAAATCCCTTGGAACCAGATCTAGCATTAGAGTCTCAGGGACTCAAAGCGTCGAATGACAGGAGCTCTCAGATACTGTTCCAACTCCTGCACAACTTGGTATGCTTCATCCAAGTCTGTTATGGGCTGAGTCAAAAGCTCGCACTAAAGATCCGATCGAAGACCCGTTTTAAAACGTGAAAGCATCACTAAAGGGTCCTCCTGGATATCACATCGCATCATGAATTCCTCGAACATAGCGATGTAGTCAGCGACAGATATTGACCCATGGCAAAAGGACTGCCACTGGTCAAGGAGCTTCTGTTGATAGGAGAGAGGAAGATATTTCTCCTTCAATAACTCCTTCATCTCATCCCAATGTGCGATGGGGGCTCTTCCCACTCTATCAATTTTACGTTCGATGTTAGTCCAAAACAACTTGGCTTGACCCACAAGTTTCATCTTAGCAAACCGCACTAAACGGTTTTCTGACATGTCATACCACTCAAAGTAGTGATCCATGTCAGCTAACCAATCAAGGAATGCCTTAGGATCCAGGCGCCCATCAAAACTTGAGGCTTCCACCTTCACGTTCTTCATCGCACGCTCATCAGGATCATAGTGGTCTTAATAATCATATGTGGCTTGTGCCTCCCACGCAACACCACGACCTCGACCACCATTACCTCCACGTGTGGGAGCACGTTGTTCAACAACTCCTCCCACTTGAGATTGCGCATCTTCTCCAATAGTGGGGTTTTCCTTCTGGGATATCTCAAATCGCTCTAATCTATTCATGGTAGTGGTGACTTGGTTGTTGTTCATGATCGCTTGAAGTCCGAAACCTCTACCTCTTCTCATGGGCATGCAAATAAAGACTTGATCAAAGTTCTACCCAACTTGCCTCTACGGCTTATACAACTCACAAAATGAATGCGATGAATCCAGACCTATAATGGTCCTGACACTTACTAATCCTAGATGAAACGAATCAAATCTGAAAATCTTCCAAATTTGGAAACTTTCTAAAATTGGAAAGTTTCTAAATCTGAAAACTTCCTAAAACAGACCTAACATAAAACCCTAATTAAATAACTCGATCTAAGATAACCATGCAAAACTCTAAGCTCTGACACCAAAATTTGATGTAGGACGGTCCAATTATGATGCATGCATGTGATCATAGATAATCCAAAGGAATAACATAAGCAATAACAATTCAACACTCAACATTCACCATCATAGTTAAGAAAATCATAAGAAACACATGCAATAATGTGGGTCATCATCACAACCACGTAGTATGGATTTCATTTCAAGTATTGCGTGGAATGGATCCGGCGAGAGATGAAACCTCCCGATCTTGCATGGTTATGATCCAATCATGCAATGTGATTCACTAGTCCGAGAGATTAAAGGATTTCTCGGATTAGGGAATTAAAAATCTGAGAAAATAGGGTTTTGATTCAAATCTCATATTTGGGTTGTAGGGAATGTAAGAAAGTAGGTTTAGAAGAAAGAGGGAAAAACAAGAATTACCTTAGAAGAAGGTTGGAAGAAGAACGAAAAAAGAAGGTTGAGGAAGAAGAGAGGAATCCACCAGGAGGAGAGAAGGCAACCAAAAGGCTTTGTTTATTCAATAATCAACTAAAATTCGTATTTAAGGACTCAACCCCTTAAATAAACACTAACTAAGAAAGGAAAAGTCCAAACTACCCCTTAAGTAAAAACGAACTGGAAAAAAATAACACGTGCGGTTGTTGGGCGTCCAGTGATCATTGGTCGGGTGCCCGATGGCGGTCCGAACAGTCCATCAACAAAACGAATTAATCAGATGAATTTCGGGCGCCCGATGACCAATGGTCGGGCGCTCGATGACAGTCAAAACTGTCCAGAGAGTAACTCTTCAAATTTGATGAATTTCAGGCGCCTTGACGACATCCGATCGGGTCTTCTTTCTTCTTACACATGTGTCTTCCCATTGTGGGGTTTTATACGTGTCAAATCACATGTGTAGAGCCTTCAATGCTCTTCATCGGTCGTCTAGCCACAAGGATGATGTCTGAGGCGCTCGCTTCCTTCGTTGATACACCTTGAAGGGTCTGATGTCCTCATCAGTATTCCTCCTTAAATGAGATGCTGGGGGGATACTTGGGAATCGGTGGGAGAACCTATGAGGTATCTCTCCCAGATGCCTCAAATGGCTCATCAAGGGAATCCACCCTACAGGGAATGGAGGTTCTCTGATGGTTGGGAAAGATGAAGTAGGTAGTGCCACATGTCATAACTCAGGAGGGGGCGGTATCCTGGGGCATAGTCCCTTGTGCCAGCAAACCTGGGGTACAGCCAGCGGTTCGAGAAAGCTCTAGCAAAACCAACCGCTCACCCCCCACATTGAGTATGCAAGATTGAGTCAAACTCTTGCTTGAAAAACTCAATCCCAGACCACAATTCTTCATACAAGATCATCAAGAAACAATTACTTCCTTGAAACAGAAAAAGGTAGCTCTAACGCGCGCGCGCACACACACACAAAAAAAAGAAAAGAAAAAACAAAAAAAAAAAGCACACAATTGAAAAACAATAACTCAATTGTACTGGTAAAGACCCAACCAGATTACATACTCTTGGTGAAAGCCCACAAGTTCTGTAAAATCATGAGAATCTTGAACGCGAGCTTGCAAAGCGTTCCACTGAGATTCGATAACATCGACCTGGAAACATGGAATTTCATAATGAGAAATAGAACACAAATGCAATAATGTCAATAAATTGCAACAGGGACAATAGAAACTTTGGTATAAACAAGAAACAGTCATGAGGAAAAAATAGAGTAAACATGTGCAAGCCTGCTTTGGCATTAATTTTTATAACTCCCATCATTATGACATGGTCATTCAATGAACACAGCCAAATTCATATGTGCAACCTCATTACCAGCATCAGTGGCTGTCAATCTTCAGCATACAGTGACAAACAATGTGTGGCTGGACTGCTGTATGGTAAACAACTTGTTTCCACTTACTTCAAGCTAGTAGGAGAAACTCTAAAAAGGCCCTATGAATTCACCATCCTGATAACAAGCTGCAAGGCTTTCTACCAAAGTATGTCCAGTGACCAATCTCCAAAAAACATGCCCGAAGGTCCACCAAATACTGGTAAAGTTGAGATGATGTCCCCATCATGAATGTTAGGTGAACCTTGCTTAATACAGGACACCTATATCCACTGTAACTACACAACCAGATGAACAATCACACACTTTTGCATGTCTTCTGATCATGTTGAGGATACAATGATTCTGTTTTCCGACCCTTAACCTAGAAGGAATCTTGAATCTGTCATGTCACCACTAGAAGTTGTCAAAAGAAGCCTATAATGGCAGAGCGGTGACTAAAGAAAAATTCCTAATATATCAAAAAGCATATCATTAAATCGTTCAGTTTCTTCTTCTTTTTTCCTTCTTTGAATTGAGTAGTATGGTGGAGATTAGTGGGATTCTCTACATGTATTATATTAAACTTAACTGACCTATAGAATAATGGACTGGCATCAAACCAACCTGGATATAAAATTGCAGGTTTCTAATCAGAAAAGCCATATGCTCTCGAACATGCCACATTGGTCTGGAGCGTTGCCGACGCTGCTGAGAAATGGAGCAGTTCCTGCGATCTTTGCGATTTTTAGCAAAATCTGCGTGATCTTGATGCATCACTGAAGCCCATGATTTCTCCAATTCCATTTGCGTTCGTTTCAGCCGAAGCAAGTACTGGAACACCTTGCGGTACCTGAACAAGATTCATTGTTTTCATAAATGAGATATGAGGAGAGCAATTCCACATTTCTTATTCTTATCCAAACACGAAACTCTTTTTTTTAAAAAGAATTTCCAAATGTGAAACTCTTAAAGAACTTTGAATATAGAAAACCTTCCATCTCGATTCTCGTGACATTGACATTTACCAATGCCAATAAACTGCATGAAGAAAAACTTGGAAAAAAAACAATACTTACTTAGAGAGCACTTCTTGTGTAAAGAACAGCTGTAAGGGCCAATCAACAGAATATTCAAGGGCAATGCCATCCCAACCATCAAGGGATGTCTCCGAGGAAGCACTTCCTTGAGCAACAATGCCTGGGTTTCCATCAGTGCTAATTTTCACCTTCGATAAATCCAGTTGAGACGGTGTGACAGCGATCCCAAATGAAGGCATCCTGATAGTAGCAGAAAAAATATATATATGCATGTGTTGTTTCCAATATCAACTAAAAATAAGTAAAAGAACTGGTGCAAGGGATGATCAGAGAAGAAATCTAGGTGGTCGAACAATATCAGAAGTTGACGGAACGGCACTGACCTTAGCGATACTCTTGAGAAGTATTTGTCTTCATCACCTATAGTCTTTATAGCAGCCTGCAGTATATTGTTTCGCATCATATAATTCCTTTTGCAACTAGGACAGGTAGATTATTAACACCAAGTTATTGCGGATCTGGTAATACAATCATTAAAAAAAAGGTCTTTAACAAAGACGAGTTGGTCTCTTTTTCTTTTTTTCTTTTCTTTTCTTTTCTTTTTTCTTTTCCTCTTCTTCTTCTTCTTCTTCTTTTATTTGGCAATTTTCCACTACAGGAGTCCCAAATCTTTGCTCTTAACTCTGCTCGCTTTTGCCAGAAAGAATAATACATACAATCCAATCGCAAAGCAAGAAATGCTCCCTCTGACCATTGTGTTCTTTGTGGACAGTCTCCTTAAACAGAATCCCATTCTTTTGTCAAGTGAAGTTTTTCTTTTTCTCTCTTTTTTCTTACCAAGAGTGGTCATTATTTAGTGCTGGTTTTTTTTTTTTTTGGAAAGACTGCACCTCATCTCTTTTGAACCTCTAGATAGATGGAGGCAACCCACAGATAATCTAAGGACTTGGTTCTTGTGAAGCGAAGCGGCAATGGATTTGGGTGCGGGAGTGGGGAAGCGTCTGTTTCAAAATGTTAGCGAGTATAAGCAGCTAGGAAGCAGGAGCAGGAGTGTGAGTTTGAAGCATGATTCAGAGCAGGAGTGGCACCCATTGAAAAGGATCATGCAACTAGATCCTTGGATGATTACCTTTGAAGGATTTAGAAGATTTGGTTTGGAGGAAATGCTCAAGCATTAACGGATGGGTAACCGAGTGCCAGTGCCAAGGGGCCAATGAAGTGGTGGAGAGTGGTTTTCTCTGCTTCTTTTGCCTAAGCTAGCAAAAACTATTTGGAGCATTCATCCCAAGCATTCATCAGATCCTATTGGTTCCCATGCCAGTTGATAGTGCGCAATCTTGATGGGAGCATAGAAGGGAACCAAGGTTATGTGAGCTATGAAGGCACTCTTTACTCTGTGGACAGCTATTGTTAAACACATCAACTTCATGGTATTTGTAACAATAACACATTGACCTCTCAAAGGGAACTCCGTCGAGATTTGCTAATCTACGGGAGATGGTATGTCAAATGACCAAAATACCCTCACGAACCAACAGATACGAAATAAATATTGCAAGACTAATGGAAATACAAGTCAAGCACTTCTAGTCTTCTAATAATTTGTAGACTATTCAATGACAAAGGTTGGGGCTCTTCATTGAGGCTTCAAGAGTTTCATCACCCTCTGCCTGCTTTGGATTGATGGATACTCTCCAACATTCTCTACCTGCCATTCAATCCTTTAGGAGGGATTGCTTTCATATTTCGGTAGCTCCTCAACATATTTAAAAAGACTTTTGTGTTGTTCGCAAAGGAAGTTCTAGGAGAGTCTGTCTAATCAAGGCATAGACTATGTCTTCATCTAGAGCCAAGGAAGTTCCAGGAGAGTCTGTCTAATCAAGGCATAGACTATGTCTTCATCTAGAGCCAAATTATGTGGCGGTTAAGCAAGCTAATCAAGGCATGTCTATGTCTAATCATAGGTTCCAAGAGAGTCTACATTATGGGGGTAGCTTTACATCCCTTATTTTCAGGCGAAGCAATTAAACATCGTCGTCATCGTTGTCATCATCAATGATGTCAAAATCGTTATCGTATTGCAAATCATAGTATGGGTTGAATCGTATCGGATTGCAAATCATTTCGTAAATTGTAAGATTTTTTAAATTTTTCTTAAATTTTTTTTTAAAAATATGAAAAATATAAATAAATAATATATTTTTTTAAAACTTGTCTATCTTCCTTTTGCCACCTATGTGCACCAAGTAATACCATGTAATAATAGTGTTAAAGGATACTTATTCCTTCATTTTTTGTCTTCCATAAAATTTTCTTTTAAAAAACATACAAGGGTCATTTAATAATTTATGTTCATGATACCTTTCTTGAATGTAGAATCATAGTGGAAAAACGGCCTTTGATGCTGTAGATTGATAAAAATAAAAAAGATATTTTGATTTCTAAACATCATTCCATAATACATATAAGTCAGCATGATCGTAAGTCGTCACCATCCAAAAAAAACATTACAGGTAGGTCATACATCAATTTGGTGTTTCGAACAATTAAAAAGTAAGAAATCACCAAAAAAAAAGAAAAAAGAAGAAGAAGAAGAAGAAGAAGCTACAAGATTTAATGTTGAAGAGAATATATATCATTTAATCTCTTATAAAAAAACAAATAAAAATAATTTACCTTTTTAAACAATTCTAAAAGCACCCACCAATTTAAAGACATAAAATGAAAGCTAAGTGAAGCTTAAAGTAGAAGCGAAAAATTATAATTTAAATCGTAAATCGTAGGATTCAAATCATAGAATCAATAGATTCGTATAAAAAGGGATTCAAGGTTGGGATTCAAATCGTTTTGCTTAAGATTGACTAAAATTGTAAATCGTAAATCATAAGATTTTGACAACACCGACTCATCAACAACACCACCACCCTCATCATAAAGCCTTATCCCAACTGGGGTCAGCTACAAAAATCCAGTTCCATCATCCCACTCTATTGAGGACCATATCCTCAGTTAAAAAGTCAGATTATCACGATTCATGATAAAATTTGTGGAAGAAGTTTGAACAAAAATAAAGAAATAGGAAAAAAGACCCTCAAACCAGAGGAAATAAACTTGGCAAGGGCAAAGCATCTGAGATAGATTCATAGTGGCAAGATATCTCAGTTATTCGCCCATGAACACAAACTGTTCGATGATTGCTGAGAAGTCCACAACAGAGACAAAACTAGAAATAAGTTAGTATGCATATACAATGCACATTCAATTGATTATGCAGCCATATCATATCAACCCATAAAAGACAAATTAGTAACTTATATGAAAAAGAGGGTCAAGGAGCTACAAGTTTTACATATAGTAAAGCTCAATGTTTAATAGAGGGAGGGGCTGTCAAAGTTCAAAAAAATAAAAAATAAAAAAGAAGAAGAGAAGAAGGTTTAATAGAGGGACCAAGTTCCCATTCACAGACAAGACAATGGGTCTCCAATTTTTCAAGAAACAAGCACAACAAAACTCAGAAAAACATTAAGCTTGCAGTGTCAACATATGTTCAATAACATGTTGCTTTCTCAATGACCAGCTAACCTGAAGCGACAATAATACATACATGAAATCACATATAAAACAATAGATCATTAATTTTTCGTTAGAATGGTATTTATGATAACTTTACCAACTGAAACGGGACCATGAGATCAGCTTCAGCAGTTGACTGGCGAGGTGGCAGGCGCATTAATTGGCGGCTCTCCTCAAGAAAACACTGGCATATCAAATGAGTTATATATTAATGAAAATAAATAAAAATCCAGGGCATGGATATGTAGACTACTCTATCAAGCAAGTTTACACATCTTTAAGAAGTGCAATACTTGCATGTTCCAAGGACTCCATTCAAAAGAAGATGAGAAGAGGGATAGGAATTGCTATTCTCAAAAGATAGTGAAAAGTGATAATAAGTAAAATTAGATTTCAGTTTCAGTGATTTTAGAAAGATGAAGACGATATAAATAAAGAATTCTGGGAACAAGGACAATGCCTCCGTTACCTGGAAGAAGTCTCCTTTGGCCAAAAGAAAATAATCTTTAAGGGCCTTCAGATGGCCATTCAAGTCAGCATGAATGACCACAAGCTGTAAAAAATTAGGGCCAAACATTAAATTGATGCACGAAGAGACTAATGGAAAGATTCCTCATGTTCATTACCTGCCAAAGATGACTGGCTGCAATAGTACGTATGGAGTCAACCGCACATTCAAATGACCGCTTATGAAACTCAGGCGACTCCTGCAAATAAAAACCAGCCATTCATGTTAACAGCTGAAGTATTAGCATTGTAGGAAAAAGACAAAAATAGTTAACAAAATCAGAAAATTATCAGCATAGAAAACCATGTTAATGAACGCAAGAAAGGCAATCTGACACAACTACAATTCAGACGGATATCTGCAATGATTAATGAGAATAAGAAATAAAAAAATAAGACCTTCAGCTCCAGGAGCATAGCATCAATTTTATCAGCCTCGGATTGTGGAAGTAGTTCTTCTCCAATCAGCTTTGCATCTGTAAAGGGCTCCTTCTGGAAAGCAAATCGTCCAATGGACCCTTGAACTCTATGTGGTCCTCTTGGTATTTGTGTGTGAAGAACAGAATTCTGACATCTGAAATCAGGGCTTGGATTTCGGAGGACTCTCACTGCTTTACCAGCAAAAAGAATTGATTCTGCAACACGCATGTGAATATACTCGGGTAACATATCCTGCATAAAGAACGTTAAATAACAAGAATTATAAGAATTATAAAATAATAGATCGTCTACAAAAACTTTGACAACCTGGTTGTGGTAAAGGAAGGCAGAAAAGGTTTCTATAGCATACTTGTACATGGAAGAGTGGAACAAAAGGTAATTTTCTGAAAGACGAAGATTCTGTTTAAAGAAGTGTGACTATGAATGAGATTTGAACGATACAAATATGCATAGTTCCTCTGATATGCAACAGATTTCATAGCTTGGACACCAGGGGCATGTTTGGATATGTGGATTCCATGGATAACTTAATGATTACCCTGTGATAATTTCCATGGATGCTGTAGAAAATAGGATTCAACAAATGGGATGCCTGTTCGGAGCAAATGGAATCCCCAAATTCATTAGACAATTGTCACCTTGTTTCTTGTGCCTAATAATTCTGACAATGGATAACGGTGATGATTACTATGAGAATTCCACATATCCAAACAGGCCAATTGTCTTGTCAGTGGAAAACAATTTCCATTTCTGCATGGATTCTGTGTATCCAGACACGCCCTAAAATCATACCAGTCCAATGACTGGTATTTTCCTTACTAGCAAAGAAAAGCTCAGGGGGTCAATCAGCGGGTCTTTTTCAGGGTTTTGAAGTTGCTAATGTTCTTTAACGAGTTAGCAATCTCCAATTTGCTGATGATACCATTATTTTTTGTGAAGCCGATGAGTCCCTGGTGGATAACCTTAGAAAAATTATTAGATGCTTTGAGCTTGTTTCAGGCCTTCGGGTTAATCTGGTTAAAAGTGTACCTCTTGGGATCCATCTATTACTGAAAGAGGTTTCTCAGTTGGCTAGTATTTTTGGGTTTCGGGCTGGATCTCTCCCTTCATCCTACCTCAGTCTCCCTCCCTGTGTTGGGAAGCCTGGCACTTTTCTTTCTTTTTTTTGGGCTATTTCACACATCCCACTGTTAGTACACACACCCACACTGTTAGTCACCCTTCAATGTTAGCCACCCCCCACGTTGGGATTCGATACCTTGACCTCAATGTTGAGACGAGGTTATCGGATAAGGTGATTGAGAGAATGGAAAGGAAGCTCTCTCCTTGGAAAAGTAACTTCTTATCTCTTGAGGGTAGAATTACCTTAATCAAGGTGTCCTTATCCAATCTCCCTCTTTACTTCATGTCTCTATTCCGGTGCCCTAAGTCAATCATTGCTAGGATTGACTGATTGAGGAAGGATCTCCCCTAGCAAGGTGGTGTGACTTCGGGTAAATTTCATATGTTAAACTAGAAGGAAGCGAGTAGGCCCTACTCTGATGGGGAAGTTGGTATTAAGTGTCTTAATGAAATTAATTCTACCTTGATGGGCAAGTGGGTATGGAGGTTTGGGGTAGAGGAGGGTAGCTTGTGGAGGACCACCATCGCTGGCAAATATAGCTCCTCTTCTATACGTTGGTGGACCAAGGGATCATCCCTTTACCGTGCTTCCTATCTTTGAAAGGTTGTTGCTCGGGTTGCGCCCAAAGTGTTTGGCAGGTTGGATTTCGTTGTCAGGGATGGAGTTCAGGTCAGGTTTCGGGATGATGTTTGCCGTGGGGAGTCCACTCTTAAATTGGATTCCCTGGGCTAGCTGGGCTTTGTCCTATAGTTGATGTTTCTGTTGCCTGTTGTTTCTTAGCCTCCTAGGGATGGGGGTGTGTGGATGCCCCCTTGCCGGCAGAATCTGTTAAATGCAGAGATCAATTATATGGTTGGACTTCTTTCATGATTGCAGGGGCTCCAGCCTTCTCTACGTGTAGTTGATTCGATGATTTGCCAGTTTGATAAGTATGGTATCTTCTCAGTGAGATCTTCCTATTCTCTTATCTCCCAAGCTGTTAATCAGAGGCTTTGCAGTCATATTGGCCCTGTATGGTCCTATGGTGCTCCTCCAAATGTCACGACTTTCGCTTGGCTCACTGGCAAGAATAAGGTCCTAACCATCGACAACCTTTGCAAAAGGGCTATGTTGCTGCCTACCATGTCTTCTCTATTTCAAAGATGCAGAATTGGTGGATCATCTATTCATCCATTGCCTCCTCGCAAGAAACATCTGGAGTAGCATTCTGCTGGCGTTCAACGTATCCTAGGTGATGCCCAGCGCAATTGAGGGGCTATTTCGAGCCTGGCATGCGGGACGGTAGGGGAGCAAGAGCATATCTAGATGGAGAGTTGCTATGCTCGCCATCCTCTGGTCTCTTTGGGGCAAGAGGAATGATCGTTGTTTCCAGAATAGAAGTTGGTCTTGGATTGGGATTATAAGTAGGGTCAATCAATGTATCAAGGATTGGGCGCCTTAAGCAGTTGTTTGTATTCTTTTTCTTTTCCTTCTGTTTTGTTTTTCCTTTTCTTTTTCGGCCTGTTTGGTCCTGAATAAATTCAGTATCTTTCAAAAAAAAAAAAGCAAAGCTCAGAGAAACAAGTAGTTTAGTTGAACTATCAGCATATTTAGAGGGAAGATGGAAACTAAAATAACTAAAGAGTTGAAATATGCAGGTAGGATGTTTAAACTATGATCTCTACTGTGGGACAAAGTAGCTTACAATTTGAAAGAACCAAACTCAATGAAACAGCTTTCCTTCGCTTCAGCGTGCATTATGCTGAATTACTCGAAACAAAATGACAACTATGAATTTGTTTTCTGGGTGTTTTGTTGATTGAAACAAACCAGAAGCTGATGCATCATATTCCATAGAGGCTATGGTAGAGTTAACTTACCTTTCAAAAAAATGGTAGAGTTAACTTAAGAAGGAGATTTAAAAAATACTAGACAACCAATTGAAAGGTGTGACCACTTGAGTAATTGACAATATAGCATCAAGAATGATGAAGGATAATGTTGGTAATGAAAAGATGGGCGAAGAATATAAGGGCCTGTTTGGACGCACCCTCAAAATGGCATTTTGATACGAATTGTGGTTCTCATTGAGCATTTGGATGCACTTCTGCAAACATCTGCCTTATCCCCACCTCAGAAAAATAGGCTCTAAAAAGCCAACTTGACGATAACCAATCAGATTGGTTTTCATCAAGTCAACTGAAAAAAGGGGCATGAAAAGCTCTTTTGCAGAAGTGCATCGAAATGGACCCTAAATCTTAAAGTTATGAAGTGGCTTTGCACCATATGAGGAACTATGTAACCATGACTATTTGCTGGAAGTCTAAATATACCAAGAAGATATGGAACCCCAAGTGCCAATCCGTCAATGACGCATCATCAGGAGACTTCTGGGTCAACTTTTCAAACATATCAGGACGGGATGGTTCATTCTCTGCATCCCTGTCTTCCTGTCTGCAATCATAAACAGGATATGAGTTTTTCGATGAAACTACGTAGAGGAATTAGAGTGCCACTACTACTACAGTCATATTAGTGCTGCAAGATTTAATTTCTTGTCAGCAGCAATCAAACATGATCGATGCTGTCATGACTCGTGTGTTTCATTGAATTGTGAATACAACCACAAGCATTGAGGCACAAGGACTCCTCTGATAGCCCCTGGAAATGCAGTTTCTTCAACACCTAGGGGATAAATATAGGAAACTACTGCCTGTAAAGTGCGTAAAATTTTCAAATAATTACTTATATAAGGCTTACAAATGTAATAACAAATTCAAATGTTGATATGATTCATATTTGAAATTCAAGAATACCTTCTGATGAAAAACTCTCCATGCTGATCTTGAAGAATTCCATAAACCATCCAAGATGCAAGTTGGTGATACATGACCTGATGTCCATGCCAAAGAAGCCTATGCTTTGGGAACACGACAACCGACAAAGGAAACATGGTTAGATAGCATAGCACATATCCATGTAGCACGGTGCTTGCATTGTACAGGTAAATCAGCCTAGAGCATAATTAACACAAGATTGTTACATAAGCTCCTAAATGATAGTGCCAATTCTATTCAGAATCTCAGATATTATAATGAGTACGTATATTTAAGCCTACCAATTATCACAAATCACAAGATTGGGTATTGCTATTTCTGCACACTGAAATTCAGATTCAAGAAAGAAGACACTTACCAAAAGGCCAAACATAGACATTAAACATGCAAAACAATATAAAAAATGCTGTCAATAGTTTCAGTGTCACCGAAGCAACAAAACAACAAGAAAATACACAAAAGTTTGGTGAATATACATTTCAAATTGTATCAATATTGACTGGATCATCTCCCACCATAGCGATTGGAATGCTGTTAAAATTCCAATGAACACGCAAAGTGGAATTGGCTTTTTTTTTATGGAATATATTATGCTTATTTATGTGGAATGTGCTGTAGAACAAACAATGTGTGATGATTGAGTATCATATTTGCATTCCAATGAACATGCAAAGTGGAATTGGCTCTTTTTTTTATGGAATATATTATGCTTATTTATGTGGAATGTGCTGTAGAACAAACAATGTGTGATGATTGAGCATCATATTTGTACATAGTAATGTATATTTTAACACCATTTCTCTCATAATTTTCTAGTACTTCTTCCTTAATTTCATCAAACACCTAACTATTTTGTGACTCAGAATCCTTAACTCATTCAGCCAAGTGAGAATCATCTTGAACCGGACCTCACCAATGTCCAAGTCAAGAGTTGATACTCTAACGACCATCAAAGATTTTGTTTGGCCTACTAAAAGAAAAATGCATCAAAGTTTAAGTTCCAGGCATTTTGCCTGTGCACTTAAGTTCTTTATATAAGGAAACTACTGGGCAGAAAGTATCAGAAGAAACTTTTATTCTTTTTTTTTCTTTTTTTCTTTTTTTTCTTTTTCTTTCTTTTTTTGAAGGGGTTAAACAGAATATTTTGTTAAGAAAGAGAGTACAATTACAACAGAGGGAGGAGATCCCCAATCAACAGCAACTGGAGCTGGGTACCAAGCCTCGCCAATCCATGAGCTATTCCTTTCCTAAAAAATGAATGAATAAGATAGCAAGAGCCTCTCTCCTTCACTTGTTTCCTCCACCGATCTTGTGAATCTCGAAGGATACTTATTAAAGAAGAAAATATGTAAGCAACTCCACATCACATTTCCCCTCTTGATCAATGTTGGAGAAATGTAGGTTGAGAGCCTGATGTCATTTCATGTCCCTTTCCAATATTGTGGCTCAAGCATGACTCGGTGTAACGCCCCAGATTTTCGAGATTTATTTGAAACTTTTTGAAAATTCATTTTTAATTTATTTTTTTATTAATTATCGAACATTTACTGTTAATTTGTGAATAGCGGGACATCCGTAGGAGATCCGATAGGGGACCCTTTACAAAAGTTGCTTAGAATGATCCCATAAACATCGTAGAAAGATCAGATTTAAAAAAATCACGCACTTTTTAGATAATTACGAAAATGCCATTAGTTAAACTTAAGTTAAGATGCCATTTTTAAGTATTATAGTTTCTGACGATCGCTTTCATGCAAAACCCTGGATTTAAGCTTTTGGGCACATATTAACCATACACATCAAATTTCAACCCTTAAATCATAGTAGAAGTGGTCCGATTGTCAAATCAGCCCCTTAACCCTTGATTTTCATGTCCATCGAGTGAGGAAAGTAGATGGTTAGTCGTAGTCGAATATTTCTCTTCATATGAGTGACTTGGATCGTCTTTATCATGGACCAATAGTGTGATTTGAGTGCCCCACCTTGATAAGTCTCTTTCTTATGGGCGAAGTTATCCCGTTCTAGAAATTAACGAGTTACCAACTCTTCTCAAATCTGAACCTTTCAATTTACCCACTTCTCACCATCAATCGCTTCTCAAATTTGGACCACTTATTATACTCATATGACTACGAGTTTACATAAAATTTGGACCCCGATTTATAATCCTACACCGTTGAACCACAAAGCCAGCACCTTCCTTTTCCGCCAAAAATTGAAATTTCAGATCTAGGCATTTCTCACCATCAATCAACTACTAAATTTTGTACAATTGTTTGCCTATCATGACTACATATTTTTCCAAAATTTGGGCCCTGATTATCAAGCGTAGACCGTTAATTGAGATTAAGCCCATTTTAGTACCCGTCGGGCCATTTTCAAGGATCGGCCAATCTAGAATGTGGATCATCAAGAAATTTACGTATTCTGACTCTACTCTTCGAGCTTAATAAGATGAACGGATTAGAATTGATCATAGATCATCCGAATATTAAGATTTGAGATACCTACCTCGAGAGGTTGTTACACAAGACCCCGCATGCACATCGCTCTCCATATTTCTACTACGCACCTCCAAACCCTAATTCCAACCCTACCTCTATATATAGGGCCCCTCTTAGCCAAAGGTGACCCCATCCACAAATTTGAGAGAGAGAAAGAGAAAGAGAGAGAAGAGAAGAGAGTTCTTTCTCATATTTTTCCAGCGGCTAGGATCTTCTACAGCCCTCTTCTTCTAAGTCTATCATAAGGTGAGGATTTTCCTTCAAGCCTTTCATTAATAATATTATAATTATCATAAGTTTCTTTTGTGGCATATGAAGTTGTTTTGTTTTGAATTGCTGATCCATATAACATGAAGTTTAATGTAGGATTTGTAATGAATATCATTATATAATGATGTGATTCATTGTTTAGATTTTTGATTAAGAAGCATGTGTATTTGTGTTATTTATCTTTGTGAAATCTATGCCCTTATTTCCTTAATCTGTATTTTACAAGTAACATTGGTTTTCATATTGTGATACGAAATATGTGTATA
The DNA here is from genome assembly GCA_003013855.2 of Liriodendron chinense. Lineage (NCBI taxonomy): Eukaryota > Viridiplantae > Streptophyta > Magnoliopsida > Magnoliales > Magnoliaceae > Liriodendron > Liriodendron chinense. Next base: position 1,615,198 of record PVNU02001090.1, on the reverse strand, counting down.
AGATCATCATATGGACATCCCATTATTGTATACTCTTTGTCCCTAAGTTGGTAAAATTATTTGATGAAGAGAGATGGAACCCGTGAGAGGTGTCCATGATGGAAGAATATATCTTGACTTGACTGAGAGAATGAAGTGATTGTTTGTTAATGGATCCTTACATGTACATGATGCTTGATTTGATCCATTTACAGTACATGGGTATTTTAATGAATTTGGTCATGATGTACAACCTTGGCTTTTTGGGACATGATGAAATCATAAAACGGGACAATGAGTGGACACTAATGGTATACAAATTCTCATGAGCCGGGGTTGGTGCTATGGACACTAATCCCGTGCTGTCGGCCTATGCTGGGTTGCTTGCGACTCCCCATAGTGACCATTGAGTTTTATTTAAATCAGTTGTATGCGAAAACACTTAAATAAAGGTGAAACTAAAGTCATGCATTCACTTGGCTCCATGTGGGTGTACGGAGTTGAGAATAGGCTAGAGCGTCCTACTTCTCCCTTACACTGTCACGTGTAGATTTGGGCTATGAGCGTCCCTTTTCTCACGTGGTCGGGCAAAACTATGGGCTTGTGCGTCCCAAGAACCTCTGGTGACTAGTGGCTAGCATGAAGTCGTAACAGGGAGTCTCCCACTTCATGTATTGTGATTCTAGCCAGGGTGCCTTAGCCAGAGCATGCATTCCATGCATCGCATTAACAAAGATTTTTAGTTGGTTGTTTTGATTTGATTAAGTGATAATATACTGCTTGCGTTTACTCTGTACCGTTATTGTTATTCTTGATTTTCTTGGAGGAAATATTCCCCACTATGATAGCGTTTAACGCTATCCCAAACACAATTTAGATGATGCAGGTGAAGATCTAAGTATTGAACCCGATTTTTAAGGAAAAGAGTTCGATGGTTCGTACGATCACATGGCGGATGACGATGTTAGAGAAACATAATTGATGTTATCATTTATTAAATATTTCTTTTGAGTAGTTGATACATTTGTGGAATTGTAATAAGTCTTCAAGAGAAGACATGGTTTTGTATTTTAATTAATCAGCATGGATATTGGTTGGTTCCCTTATTTAAACATTGATGATGACGTAGTAAGTTTGATAGAATAAGATGATAATTGTTTCCGCCATTGTGCTTGAATGCTATATTTTATTATTTGACAAATTAATTATTCCATAAATTACTTGGGAATTCGGCCGTCGTGTTATACATGAGAGTCGAAAATCTCGGGTCGTTACAGTTGGTATCAGAGCACAATCGGGACCTCTGGGTGAGAAGCCCAACCATTTTCATAATAAATATCCCTTATGGCTTAGGTTCCCATGAAATAGAAACAAAAACACATAGGTTCATCCTCCATTGGATGCATGAGATGTTATGAATCTAGAGACTCAAACATAGGCCCCTTAAAATCATTAGGATAGCCTATAAACGTATTAATCTGTAAATTTTAGGATTTTTGGGAAGTGGATTCTCACTTTTTTTAAAAGTTTTGGAGCTCTCAACATTTTCTCATATTTAGACCAGCGTTACGCTAAGTCATGGGATTTATCTCCCTCAAATTTTAAGGATAACTATTTTATTTTGAATTATTTTTGTTAGGACAAATTTCTTGATCCTTTGACAATGTCACCACTAAGAATTATATTTTCGGAATAGATAAATTTTTGAAAATTTTTATACATATTTTTCACTCATTACCCAACAGTTTCATAAAATTTCAGATCAATCCGACGTTTAGATAAATCATGAAAATTCTATTAGTAGAGAAAATCTTGCGCTGAAAACTGCTGGACTGTTACGTTTTACAGACTTTTAGAGGTCAGAATCATATCTTAACATAGGAATTTAATTCTGAGAAAAATTACAGTGATTCCTCACCTAACCTTTAGATTACCCTCCAAATTTTAGGCAAAAATCACGTTCGGTTTGAGAGATAAAATTCTAAGAGCGCTTATAAGTCATGTGTTCCAGATTTGACACTATCCTAGTTCCTTAGCTTTGAAAACCTCTAAACCCCTTGTTTAGCCTTAGTTATCGTAAGATGGCACCCTTAGAAGTATTCCCTAGTGTATGCTCATACATCCCTATGAATTTTAGGCCCAACCCTCTTACTTAAAGTAGATTATCGTAACCATAAAATGTCATGTACCAATCCCTCATATAGATCTTCGACCATGTCTAACAATGAAAGTAAATAAGATCTCGTAAAGTTTTAATGTTTTGTATTGTTGAATTTTAATTTACGTGATCTTCGTTGATTTTTTTTTGTTGGAGAATACATGAAAGTCCCCACAATGTTAGACTAAATCGGCCGCATGGGAGGGCAGAACCGTACCTAATATATTGTGTAAAGGATTGAATCCTCGTTCAAATCCCGAGGGTCGACACTCGGAATTTCGAATGGATACTAATGAACTCAATGCTCAAATGCGAGTAGAAGATCTAAGTATCGGATCCGAATCTACTTGAACTGTTCACCCGTGATGTCGACACAATACAAATCGCATCCTTGTTCTAACTGGACGACTTTTATGCATTCTCTTGGAATGTGTGTGATTGTTTTCTTTTGATGACTAAAATAAGATAGATGTATAGACGACCCTAGGACGTAGAAGCTTAGCCACTTAGACCCTATAAAGAGTTAGAATACGGTATCCCTAACCTCATATTTCTTTCGCACTTTCAGCTATTAAAGAACTGTCGATGATATCTCATTCACTTTGTTATCCGCTTGTTTATCCACTCATTTAAGTGACCATCCGATCATGCCAACCTAATCAAACCCAGATCTATCTTTTAAACTCTTGAGTAGTCATTTCATTAGCGATCAGACATCCTTGATAATTATCTAACCCTAATCGTCTTAGATCCTTGACTATAAGAGCACCCACCCAAACCTGAGAAATATTAGGGCGCCAGATGATTGAATGATTTGAGAGACCAATCAATATATTCAGAACCATCTAGGAATCAGAGTGCGCAGTGGATGCATGACAGGAAAGAAATTTGGGGGAGCATGTAAAAATAGATGTCGAGTACGGATTTATTTTTAAGGCGGGTGGATTGTGATCGCGTCTGACCCGAAATAGTTCAGAAAGTTAGACAAGAAGTCATAAACTGAGATTGCCCTCAATCTTTTATCGACGATGCTTAGGAAACTTCGGGGACGAAGTTTGTTTTTAAGGGGGGTGGTTTGTAACGCCCCAGATTTTCGAGATTTATTTGAAACTTTTTGAAAATTCATTTTTAATTTATTTTTTTATTAATTATCGAACATTTACTGTTAATTTGTGAATAGCGAGACATCCGTAGGAGATCCGATAGGGGACCCTTTACAAAAGTTGCTTAGAATGATCCCATAAACATCGTAGAAAGATCAGATTTAAAAAAATCACGCACTTTTTAGATAATTACGAAAATGCCATTAGTTAAACTTAAGTTAAGATGCCATTTTTAAGTATTATAGTTTCTGACGATCGCTTTCATGCAAAACCCTGGATTTAAGCTTTTGGGCACATATTAACCATACACATCAAATTTCAACCCTTAAATCATAGTAGAAGTGGTCCGATTGTCAAATCAGCCCCTTAACCCTTGATTTTCATGTCCATCGAGTGAGGAAAGTAGATGGTTAGTCGTAGTCGAATATTTCTCTTCATATGAGTGACTTGGATCGTCTTTATCATGGACCAATAGTGTGATTTGAGTGCCCCACCTTGATAAGTCTCTTTCTTATGGGCGAAGTTATCCCGTTCTAGAAATTAACGAGTTACCAACTCTTCTCAAATCTGAACCTTTCAATTTACCCACTTCTCACCATCAATCGCTTCTCAAATTTGGACCACTTATTATACTCATATGACTACGAGTTTACATAAAATTTGGACCCCGATTTATAATCCTACACCGTTGAACCACAAAGCCAGCACCTTCCTTTTCCGCCAAAAATTGAAATTTCAGATCTAGGCATTTCTCACCATCAATCAACTACTAAATTTTGTACAATTGTTTGCCTATCATGACTACATATTTTTCCAAAATTTGGGCCCTGATTATCAAGCGTAGACCGTTAATTGAGATTAAGCCCATTTTAGTACCCGTCGGGCCATTTTCAAGGATCGGCCAATCTAGAATGTGGATCATCAAGAAATTTACGTATTCTGACTCTACTCTTCGAGCTTAATAAGATGAACGGATTAGAATTGATCATAGATCATCCGAATATTAAGATTTGAGATACCTACCTCGAGAGGTTGTTACACAAGACCCCGCGTGCACATCGCTCTCCATATTTCTACTACGCACCTCCAAACCCTAATTCCAACCCTACCTCTATATATAGGGCCCCTCTTAGCCAAAGGTGACCCCATCCACAAATTTGAGAGAGAGAAAGAGAAAGAGAGAGAAGAGAAGAGAGTTCTTTCTCATATTTTTCCAGCGGCTAGGATCTTCTACAGCCCTCTTCTTCTAAGTCTATCATAAGGTGAGGATTTTCCTTCAAGCCTTTCATTAATAATATTATAATTATCATAAGTTTCTTTTGTGGCATATGAAGTTGTTTTGTTTTGAATTGCTGATCCATATAACATGAAGTTTAATGTAGGATTTGTAATGAATATCATTATATAATGATGTGATTCATTGTTTAGATTTTTGATTAAGAAGCATGTGTATTTGTGTTATTTATCTTTGTGAAATCTATGCCCTTATTTCCTTAATCTGTATTTTACAAGTAACATTGGTTTTCATATTGTGATACGAAATATGTGTATAAGATCATCATATGGACATCCCATTATTGTATACTCTTTGTCCCTAAGTTGGTAAAATTATTTGATGAAGAGAGATGGAACCCGTGAGAGGTGTCCATGATGGAAGAATATATCTTGACTTGACTGAGAGAATGAAGTGATTGTTTGTTAATGGATCCTTACATGTACATGATGCTTGATTTGATCCATTTACAGTACATGGGTATTTTAATGAATTTGGTCATGATGTACAACCTTGGCTTTTTGGGACATGATGAAATCATAAAACGGGACAATGAGTGGACACTAATGGTATACAAATTCTCATGAGCCGGGGTTGGTGCTATGGACACTAATCCCGTGCTGTCGGCCTATGCTGGGTTGCTTGCGACTCCCCATAGTGACCATTGAGTTTTATTTAAATCAGTTGTATGCGAAAACACTTAAATAAAGGTGAAACTAAAGTCATGCATTCACTTGGCTCCATGTGGGTGTACGGAGTTGAGAATAGGCTAGAGCGTCCTACTTCTCCCTTACACTGTCACGTGTAGATTTGGGCTATGAGCGTCCCTTTTCTCACGTGGTCGGGCAAAACTATGGGCTTGTGCGTCCCAAGAACCTTTGGTGACTAGTGGCTAGCATGAAGTCGTAACAGGGAGTCTCCCACTTCATGTATTGTGATTCTAGCCAGGGTGCCTTAGCCAGAGCATGCATTCCATGCATCGCATTAACAAAGATTTTTAGTTGGTTGTTTTGATTTGATTAAGTGATAATATACTGCTTGCGTTTACTCTGTACCGTTATTGTTATTCTTGATTTTCTTGGAGGAAATATTCCCCACTATGATAGCGTTTAACGCTATCCCAAACACAATTTAGATGATGCAGGTGAAGATCTAAGTATTGAACCCGATTTTTAAGGAAAAGAATTCGATGGTTCGTACGATCACATGACGGATGACGATGTTAGAGAAACATAATTGATGTTATCATTTATTAAATATTTCTTTTGAGTAGTTGATACATTTGTGGAATTGTAATAAGTCTTCAAGAGAAGACATGGTTTTGTATTTTAATTAATCAGCATGGATATTGGTTGGTTCCCTTATTTAAACATTGATGATGACGTAGTAAGTTTGATAGAATAAGATGATAATTGTTTCCGCCATTGTGCTTGAATGCTATATTTTATTATTTGACAAATTAATTATTCCATAAATTACTTGGGAATTCGGCCGTCGTGTTATACATGAGAGTCGAAAATCTCGGGTCGTTACACTCGGGCTAGTTGAACCTAACTCAAACAGCATGGTTGTAGTTGAAAGGTAAGGCTAAACCAAGTGCATGTTTACTCAAGACTACATTTTGCAAACAACTGGATTTCCACAATGTTGTAGACTGATAGAAAGGAAGAGACCAAAAGGTCCTAGTTTGTCACCCCCACTGAAAAAAAAAGAAGTAAAAACTTCATATAAATGCAAAGAAATTTTGCAAGAGCGAGCAAGACAAGTATTTACTTCTATGACGAAAATGAATTTTCCAAAAGAAAAAAGGTACCTTTGAATGCATGCTTGCAATTCAGGCACTCCACAATGACATCGTTTGTGTAAAAGGTTAAGAAGTTGTCCTCCCCGAACATCATCACGCTCAATCTCCACAATGAGCTCATAAAGAGGGGGCAATAACACATCAAACTGGGACAGCTCCACCCAATTTGTAACGCAGCAAGGAAAGCAAACAAACGTCAAGCTATGGAGAAATCTGACTACAACAAAAGAAAGCATACAGCATGTATAGAAACCACTCTACAAATTATGTCACATGCATCTCTGCTAAACAGATCTAAATAAAATAAATATAGGTGCACCTTTACTAAGATAACAACGTCCTAAGCATACTACTTCACTTGGCCGTAATGAGAAATAATTCTAACTGAAGAGGAGAAAAAGAGCCCTTCTTTTTAATGGTAGATGAAGAACCCAGTAAAAAGGGTATCAAATTATCAATGTATGGGCCCAGTCCATGGACCTGATAATCAGTATTGGGGCTGAACTATGACCAACATAAAGAAGCAAGGATGCAAGCTCAGGCCATTTTCAATTGAAAGAAAGTAAAACTTTGTAAAATCCAGGCACTAGACTGGCCTATTTTTGGGCCTGGTAAGCAGGCCATGATCTGTTCCACAGGTTCAAAATGAGAGCTGTGCCCAGCCAATATCAAGATAAGACAGAAGCCATTAGGCCATCCTGTCCATTGACAGCCCTGGCAATGAAGGAAACCAAAAAGTAACCATGAAATGCTGAGAAGTTTTCCAAATTAGATCGAACCAGAATCCAAATTTTAAATAGGTTTACAATAGTAATGGCAGGAAATGGCTCTACACTTACCCATCAAAAACATTTTATCTACACATACTTAAAGTAATAAGAAGTCATGTTATGCAATGAATTTAAATGCCTAGAATTTAATTAATACACAAGTTCTACATGATAGAAATAATCGACTTCAAAATTAAACAAAAGATGAAATTGTCCAACTAAATTGCTTTTTTTTTTTTTTATTGGCCTCCGACTCAATTGCATCATTGCCATCACATAAAGAATAAGAGCTTGCCGAGAGAACCGTTAGACAAATGCAGACGGTCATTAAGATTGCAATTATCAACAGCTACAAAGACAAAAAGAAGCATTCACAAGCACTAGCTCTGGAAGAGCACACAAAATTGATGATTAAAATTTCAGATAAGCCGGAACTTGTTTCAGCACATAGACAATTTTCAACTCCCTAGATAAATCGTGATCATCGCCATAGCCATGTCCGAGCTATTTCGGATTGGGTACAAATCCTATTTTGCCAACAATTATCATCTAAGGCCCTTTCTTTTCATAAGTGAACAAGACTTCGTATCCCTTTTCAACGCCTCAATCCAGACTTTTTAGGTTTCCCCCTCATCCTCATTTTAGGCCCTTCAACCCTAGATAGAGGTTTCCTCGAAACTAGGGCAAACTCCAGTTGTCTTGGCAAATCTATGTGAAATATGCTTGAAAATGAATCTTTTTGGAATCATGAGCAACAGGTTTCTTAAAGGCCGACAGAAAACATCAACACACCTTTAAAGAATATTTGGTTTTGTAAAGAACAGCTATAATAAATTCGCAATGCTGTCACATACACTGTTTGCTTGAATGAACAGAATGGTTAATCTAGATTGAAGCATCAAATTTACATGTAAAATCAGAAACTTAGAGCATCCCCATTTGCAAGAGTGCAGTGAATACCAGCATTTCCTAGACAACACTAAGGGTGTGTTTGGCTACGAGGAATCCAAGGGGGAAATATGGAAGGAAAAAAACAAGAATTATCTAATGATTATTTCCATGAATGCTGTTGAAAATGGGATTCCATATTTGAGGGTCCTGATTGGAAAGCAAGTGGAATTCTCATATCGACTTTTTTTTTTTTTTTGAAAGATAAATTCTCGTATGGACGGATTCATTACATAGTTTCTTGTGCCAGAAAATCTTAACTTGAATAAGCGTAATGATTACTTTGTAGAACCCACGTATCCAAACAGCCCAACTATCTTTTCAGTGGAAAACCATTTCCTTATTGATTTCATGTACCCAAAAACACCCTAAGATTTACATGCATGCAACATGGTTAAGAAAATGCAAGACAAAGGTTAGGAGAAAAAGGTAACCCAATACAGGGTACTAATAAGGCTGACAAATGTCATTGATTTTTATACAAATTTAGAAAGAAATTTTTTTTTTTAAGCAAATAGAAATACAAGAACATTGGTTTCCAATTCGACTTACATCAACCAACCTTATTGAGGCCATGAGTTACAGTTGCCAAAATGGGCACAGGATCTGAAAGCAAATTCTGCTCAACTTGTAGAACAGCGGATCTATAAACTGATAAAATCTCAACAATTCCATTAGCAATGGCCCTGCAGTAGACACTTGGCTTTTTCTTTTTCCTCTTCAACAACTCAGTAGTTCGCAATAAAGGGGCATCGCCGGTAGACCGTATCCAACTTAAGTTGCGCGATTTAGTTGCAAATCGATCAAGCTCCCTATAGTAAAATCCTAGACAAAGAAGTCTTTCAATAGCATCCCTGCAGTCATCAACATGTTCTTTCAGAATTTCAACAAGTGGTTATCTCTTGTCTAACTATAGAAGGTTTGCTGGCCCCGCACGCACTTCACACGTGCCAACCTGGCATGTATGTAGGATATTAAGAAGTGTACAAGCTCGCATCCAGAGCGAAGATGGCCTGACACAAGATTCGGGTCCACAATCAGGCAGACATGCAAGGTTCTAAATCGGTGTATTGTGTCTCTTATCATTCACCACCAACGCAGCCCTGAACTGGGCTGTTTTGGGCTGATACAGGCTGATACAGTATGCTTTGGGCGATATATACTGGTTTCGGGCGATACTGTAAACCTTAGACACATGTATACATTGCAAGTGGACCTTTGACAAGGTTTCTTAAATCGTCCATACAAGTAGTTAACCAGCCTAATTTTCGTGACAGGTCATCCAACGAGTTGACCAGCATGTCCCACATGGCCTACACGTGTGCTCCATGTAGACTGTGAGGAAGAAGGTGAATGTGGAGCTAGCAAACCTTCTAACTGCATATCCATGCATGCAAGCAAAAATTCGAATATAAGATACTAAGGAAAGAATTTGCCGACGTGTTCCAATACAAACGTCAGAGTATCAAATGTATAGTTTGCATCATTTTTCTCTTATTCTTATTTTCGGACATTTCATAATTAGTTTATAACCTTTTTTTTATGATGTTAGGGTGTCCATGCCCCATTTTAGGGCGAGACTAGTCCCTGCAGATGCATGCAATCACCCACAAACCACGTGCATCGCGTAATCCCGGGGAGGAGAATCTAACCGGCGTCTATGGGGAGCACACCCACGACACTAGCCATTCACCCAAACCCCATGCGGGTTAGTTTATAATCATTAAACCCATCATGCATCAAATCCTATGTTTTATCGAGGAAACCGCTGATAAGATGACTACAACATCGTAGATTTGTAAGAGAGATGCTATTAGATATGGCCCACCATACGTGAACTTCACATACGTGCCATATTTCCCGCCCATGTATCACATGCATAGGAAATGTGAGTCAAAGGGTGGGCCATGGGCTGCACCATGAACATCAGGTTGATCCAGTCATTAGGTGGGTGACACAAGTACATTGGTTCTGACTGTCGAGTGTTCATTGAAGCAGAAAGTGTGGCACACCTGATGAGTGGACCAGCCTAATATTTTGTGCCAGGTCACCTTCATGGTGGGACCCTCCCTCTTCACAGTCAGATGTCCTACACGTATAACAAGTTGGTGGGAGGGTGGGGCTTGTATGTGACGTTAACATACAGTGGGCTGTATGAGAAATTTCCCGTATTATGATTGTATAGTATGAGAAATTTCTCATATTATGATTGTATAGTATGAGAAATTTCTCATATTATGATTGTATAGGAGGCCAGTTCCTCAACTTTTGTAGAATAAGCTTATTGCACAATGTTGAATGTGGCAGCCCACTGCGATTTAGGGCCCACATCCACTCCATCCATAAGGTGTGCCCATTCAAGTTCATTCCATATTCCAAAAATCAGGCCAATCCAAAGCATAAGTGGGTCACAGGACAGGGAACGGTTGGAATGGGGACTTCCCCCCATTAAAACTAGGCCTGACAGTGGGTGGGCCTGAGTTTGTTTCAAGCCTGGGTTTTGAACTGGTCAGATCTAGAGTTGTACATCGAGCCGAGTCAAGCCGAGCTCCGCCCTGCTCGAGCTTGGCTTGACCAATGACCACCTCAGCTCGAGCTTGGCTCGGCTTGAGCTTCAAGCTCAAAATAGTAGCTCGAGCTTGGCTTGCTGTTCGAGTCGAGCGAGCTTTGTCGAGCTAAGTCGATCGAGCCGAGCTTTGTCTATTTTTTTCTTTTCCATTTTGAAAAATGAGAATGCAAGTATAAATTTAATATACTACAAACTTTATAGACCACAAACTATAAAATGAAAGAACTAGAAGTGTATAACTAGAAAAGACTAGAAGTTAGTGAGTGTATTTATAGACTACAAACTTTATAATTCATGAATTTAAAATTCTCCATAGGATGAATTAGGGCTGTAAATGGTCGGGTTCGGGGCGGGTTTAGCCAAAACCAGACCCGCCCGTTTACTAAATGGATCTGGGTCCAAATTTTAGACCCAGACCCTTTTACTAAATGGGCGGGTCCGGGTCGGATCCGAGTCAACCCATCAGACCCATATATAAATGGGTCTGGGTCTGGTAGAGGGAGATCCACCCAGACCCATTTATAAATGGGTCGGGTCTAATGGGTCCGGGTCTGGATAAAGTATACAAGCATTTTACAAGGCTTAAAACCGGGTCTGGACAGGTTTGGGCTGGACGGGTCCGTTGAAACATAGACCAAACCCGCCCATTTACTAAATGGGTTCGGGTCGGGTCGGGTCGGGCCTAATAGAAAGAAAACCAGACCAGACCCGTTTAGCAACTGGGTCTGTTCTTGGACCCAGACCCGTACCGTTTAACAAATGGGTCGGGTCTGAGACGGGTCTAAATGGGTTGGGTCTAAATGGGTTGGGTCCGGGTACCCATCGGGTCCACTGACCCATCTACAGCCCTAGGATGAATGCCCATGTCCATAATACTCATCCGCTCCAATCACGGTGGGATAAAATCTAAAGAATTCAACTCATGCACAATTCTAAATAACTCAAGTATTCAACTCTACAATTTGAATCGCACAATTCTAAACAATTCTAAATTATTCAACTCATAAATTCAACTCATAATTCAACTCATAATCTACATAATTCAATCTAAATTCAACAAACAATTCAACTCATAATCCACATAATTCAAACTAAATTCAACTAAATAATTAACTCTAGTATTCATAATCTATAAAATTCAAGCTAAATCCAACTCATTATCTACATAATTCAAACTAAATTCATCAAACAATTCAACTCATAAATTCAACTCAACCAAACCCACTGACCCGACCCAACCCAACCCACCCCGCTAACCCAACCCACTGACCCACCCCACCCGACCAAACCCAACTGACCCAACCCAGCCCCAATCCGACCCAATCCAGCCCCAAACACTAACTCAAGAAAGGGGCAGGTGTGGGGTAGGGTAAGTTAGGTTTTTTTTAATATAATATATATTATTATATATATAATAATATTTCGAGCTCGAGCCGAGCCGAGCTTTTCGAGCTAGCTCGGCTCATGTTCAGCTCTAGTCAGATGAGAGCCAGCTGGACTGGGCCTCTTCAAAATATTGATTTTGCCAGGCCCAGCCCATTGCCAACCCTAATTAAAACCTTCATGATCGTATGTGGGGCCTGCCGTGTTTTTTATATGCCATCAAATCCATTCAACGGATGCATCCCACAAGGATGAATGGACATGACGAAAATCAGGCCATTCCAAAACACAGGCCGGCCAAACCACGTGACCTTAGAGGTTTTAGGCATGAATTTACAGTGTGACCCACCTGAGACTTGGATCGGCCTGATTTTTTGCCTCCGTGGAGAACATGGGCGGACGCACATGATGGACAAAGTGGATGTCGTTCACGCATCACGGTGGGGCCCACACACAATCTTGTAGAATGAACTTACTCTACAAACGTTGAAGCCGAACCAGCCACTGAGAGGAATTATCCGAACCTCGGGCCCAATTACCAACAGCTACAAGTGAAGACCAGGGATCCAGACCGTTCATCCGACAGGCCTGGTGAGATCTTCGACGAATAAACGGATCTAGTTAATCTATCTCCCAAAACCTAAATGAATGTGAGATTCTTTCTAGCAGACCGGATGGATTGAGAAAATTAAAGAAAAAGCAGAGGGATTGAGATTCGATCTCCTACCTTTCGGACGGTTGGATGAAGGAGATATCAGGGGCGAGCTTGAAGACGCATTCTCCTGATGTCGGAAAGTCGTACGGTGAATGCAGGCCTACGGAATTACCTTGCTCCGTCACGTCGATGACGAGATCGCCCGTGTATCCCACCAACGCCATGAGTAGCTCGTGCAGCATTATTTCCTGCTCGGTAATGAAAACGGGGTAGACGAAGAGGGGGAGTTCGGACCGTGTTCGACCGGAGCCGGTGCCTCTCCGGTCCGATTTGAGAAGAAAAAAAAAAAAAGACCGTTCACAGATCGAAAAGCATCCGAGCCGTTCGGTTCGTCCGGCCCGGGGTTCAGACGAAAAGAAGGTCGCGGCAGGTAAGGGAAGAGAAAGAGGGAAAAAAAAAAGTTTTTTTATTTGAAAAGGGGGAAATTTTATACTCGGACAGAGTGCAATAGATGATACGCAGGCACTTAGAAATGGAGCCGATGGGTCAGGGTCGGGTGGGGTTAGCGTGCCTGGGCCGAACGCGGATTGCGTCCTACCCCCGCCCGCCTCCAGCTGGGAACGTGCAGGAGCTCTGAGTGGCCACCGTGATGTATGGGTTTTATCCCCACTGTCCATCCATCCATCCATTTCACCGTATCATTTCAGGATAGAGGCTAAAAAATGAGGCAGATCCAAGACACAGGTAGACCACATAATGGGAATTAAATTCTCACTGTTGAAAATTTCTTGGGGGCCACAGAAGTTTTGGATCGAGCAGATATTTGTGTTTTCCTTTCACTTAAGTCTATGTAACTTTATGAACAGGTTGGATGGCAAATCAACATCACGGTGGGCCCTAGGAAAGTTTCAACGGTGAGAATCATTACTACCATGGCTTCCTGTGGTGTGGTCCACTTGATCCTTGGATATATCTAAATTTTGGTTCTATTTCATAAAATGGCACGGAGAAATGGATGGACGGTGTGGATAAAACCCATATATCACGATGGCCACTCAAACCTCCTGCCCGTTCCCAACTGGAGACGGGCGGGGGTAGGACACAATCCGCGTCCGCCTGGGCCACCCTGGATTGGTCTTATCGGGTCCGGGCCGCGTTTATAGAAGAACTCGACCCAGATCTGCTTGGGCTGAAGTACCCATCGGGTGCTCACCAGGTCTTTGGACCTAGTGCTTTCAGTTGGGTTCGGGACAAATAAGAGGGATGGATTAGCCCGCACACAAATGCAGCATGTAAAAGCCCTCTCTTAAATGCATGTTGATGTGGCTTAAATACATTTTTAATATATCATGAAAAATAAGAGGTTGCTTAGAAGTGTACAAATGGTGGTACTTGGTGTGTTTGGAAGAGTGTATTTGATGTGAATTGAATTTGAATTCACAACAGGACCACTAGTGATCTTTCTTTTTTTTTATTTAAATTCTAATGAATTCTGATTATCAATGATTCACGAGTCAAAGTCTTTTCTCTCTTCACCAATGCATTCTACGTATTGGCTGTCAAAAACATTTACGAAATTAAGTGGATTTCGATTTTCAGCTGCTAAAGACAACTTGTGGTTTAAATTCATATGGATTTTATGATAATTACAAATGCATATCAAATACATGCTCCCAGCCCAACTTAAACTGTGCAAAACAATGAGACCCGAGCTAGGTATATATATATATATATATATATAGTACCAACATCCCACTGCTAGTACACCCACCCACATTGTTATTCACCCTCCAATGTTAGCCACCACCCATGTTGGGACGAGGTTATCTTCACTCAGTCTACCACTGTCCCAAAGGCTAGACTTAGGGCTTGTTTGGCACCAAGGATCAAGTGGTATTACCTGGGATGGAATTTACAGAAGCGTTATGATTACCGCTGTTATGGGTAAATTCGGGCTGAGCTCGAATATGGAAAGCTTCCCACTAGGGCTCATCTACAATGGTCATGGACCGATTATTTAAGAGAGGAAGCTAAGTCAGGCCTCGGCCCACTTGGGCTCGGCATTCAGCCTTCTCGAACTTGGCCCACCTCAGCTCAACATCTGGCCCTCATCTTGACAAGAGACCTGGCCTCATCTGCCTTGGTTTGAATAAAGCTTATCCCTCTTGATAAGATAAAGCACTGATCCAGATAAGGATAAGGATAACCACTGATCCAGATAAGGATAAGGATTATCCCAACTTAAATCTCTCCAGAAATTATCTATAAAGAGGACTCCCACTCTCTCTCGAGGTAAGCAATCCACTGCCATTAAACCTCTAATAGCCTTCTCTTTCAGTATCCATACTGACTTTGCCATCGGAGGGCCATAAGCCGGGCCAACCGGCGGCGGTCCTAACCTTTGTCAGTGGTTGCAGGTCCCTCCATCTACACCATTTATCTCTGAGTGGAGATCGGGCGACGAAGAATCGAAGTTGGTCCCTGACCAACAGCTGTTGACCAATTTTTGGCATCAACAGATTGGCGCCGTCTGTGGGAACGACTAGATCGTTCACTTGATTTTTTTTTCTTCGTCATCCAATCGTTCTTCACCTCACAAATGGAGCAGCTCTACCATCATCAGCTGATCAAGGGTGTTTCTTCACCGTCCGAATTATCATCTTCAATCCAGCGAATGGGAGGCCGGCTATAGCTCCAACCAATCACACGTCCAAGGGTTGTCGCTCATCATGCCTCCAATATCATCAACGGTTGAAGTTTGAGGACCCGGCGCCAAGAGCCCATCCTCCGGCGGCCTTCCCCGACCAAGATCCCACCCTTTTTTCTTCAACGTGCTCTGTACACATCACATCGATGAAATCGGAGAGGAAGCACGAGGGCACCGCGCGGGGTGGCTTGTAGAACGACAGCTTCACTAGCTCCCTCAGCTTCTCAGGCGTATGCGGCATCAACAAATCAGCTGCCTCCCCCAAATCCTGCACTGGGAACAGTCCCTCCTCCAGATCCTTCTCTTTCAAGCACACACTCGTGCAGCAGAGTACCACCCGCTCGACCGCCTCTGGGAACTGCGCTGCCATGCTGTAGCCCACGAACCCGCCATAGCTGATCCCGACTACGCTCATCCTCCGCACCCCCATCGACTCCATCAGCCGCATCAGGCACTGGGCCTGGAACGACTCAGACCGGTCCGGCCGGTTGGTGAACGACTCGCCGAAGAAGCCCCCAGATCCGAAAGGCCAATGCCCATCAATGGAGCGAAGCACCCAACGAATGTCCTGGATCTCACACACGCGTGCCAATATGCTCGTGTGCCGGCTACGCCCGCCCTCCATCTCTCCCATTCCCGTTTTCATTTCTTGTGCAAATCGCTCTTTCCAACGCTTTCTCGCAGAGAAATTTCAGAGGAAGGAAGATCTCTCCAAAGTTTCGGATCTAGCATCCGATCTCCAGAAACAGTGCACAACCTTGTAGATCTGAGCCACAGACTCTTGGCGAGCATCGCCGCCTACGACTCGCACTCGGATGCCGTTCGAGGCGTCTTTAACGAAATCAGAGCTAAATTGAAAAATCTCAGGTCGTCAACATCCATCTCTGCAACATTTCTAGATGAGAGAGAAGGTGAGAGTGTGAAGAGGCCTGACCCCAGTCCAACACCAATTCCAACTCCTCCAGCCCCGATGTCAAGAACCGGCCGATCCAACCATCCATCCAACAGGTGGGCCATCTTCAATCATCACCACCTGATTAACTGGGCCTCATTTCCAACATCCAGCAGAGGACGTTCATCCGGTCATCATCTATGACCGTCCACACCTTCAGCTGCCAGCATCGGAACCAGTTTCCCTTTGGCAATCCAGCCATCCGCGGGGAAGATACAGCAATACATCAAACAGGATTTGCTGATTTCGATCTGCTTCTGGTGTGCCATCCATCCGCCCGACTGGTTTCCAGGAACCGTTGGATGCTCGAACACCGGCCCGATCTCGCCCCTGTGCGGCTTGCACACGCTCGTCTTAACCCGGAACCAGCGGTTGTTCATCATGCCCATGAGATTCCAAATGAGCTTCTCCGGCTGGGTGTTGAGGCTCTCGTCCCAGGCTCGGACCGCAATCTCCTTGGCCCCCAGCAGGTCCAGCACCTCCATCTCCACACTATTCGTCCCCACTTGTCGCAGCGCCTCTTCAGCCCTCAACCGGGAAAAGCCCATCTCTATAATCATCGAAATTGCCGATTCCTCTGGAGGTGGACCAGTTATTCGAGCTCCCATATTAGTATCGGTGTTCTTCACTTCAACTCCAGAATAGATGTGCCGCATTGTAGAGACAATTGCAGTAATGAACTCATAGCTGCAGTCGGCAAACTGAGGATGAGTCCAGATGGGAAGCACTACCTTCAGCACCTTGGACTGGAGTACCTTTACGAATGTCTCAGCATCTCGTGGAAAGGGAACAACTCCATTTGTAAGAGGTGGCACAAGCAAATGCTTTGTATAAGAAGAGAGGATGAAAGATGAAGTCACCAGGTGGTCCATGAGTGTGCCGTAGCTGGCCAAAGGACCATATATCCACGAATGCCCTGTTTCTTCCTTCACATCTTGTCCGAAATATCCACCATCCATCTCCATGGTAGAAGCAGGCACTCCATTAACAGTGAAAAGCAACTGACTGGTAGCTTCGAAAGTGGTTAAGATAGCTTGAATCACTCCATGGCCATAAAAGCAATTAACCAAGATCGGGTTGCAGGACTGTGGCCGGTCCAATAGAATGCTGCCTATGAAATCGATTACCTTCCCAAGGTAGCAGCACTTCGTCGAAATGAATACCTCTGCATTATCAGAACCAGCATACCCCCCAAAATTCAAGTGGTCCAATGCAATGGAAGCAAATGTAGATGCGACAGATTTGGCAGAAGGAGACACATTTAGAGCATCCTCCCCGCGGCGAGAAGGAACCAACATTGCTTTTCCCAACTCCAAAAAAAGATGGCTGATGTGGAAAGAAAGTGACCTCATCATGTCACAGCAGGGAGAGTAACAAGAACTGTATTTATCACACTCTGTTCCAGTAATGGGACCCACAAGGCCCAATCTGAAGATCTGGGCAGTTGCAGTGAGTGACTGGCTCCACGTAGTGAGCTTGATGGACCGTCCAAACCCACTCTCTGCTGCATGCCAGTAGGACCAGTACCCAATTCACAGCTTTCTGATTGCTCATCATCAACTCCATTAGATGGACCACACTCAAATCATCAGCCGTCCAGAGTGGCAACTGCAATTCCTGCCACCACCTCATTTTCCACCAGCATAGACGGGCCATCTTCAATCAACGGCTCGGATCAGCAAAGCAAATGCCTTCGGCAAAGGTCATTCATATCTCCACCGTGCAGAGAGATTCAAGATTAATTCCACACGTGCTGCAACACCACCTCTAGCCCATCTACTCTCCATTAACGACCAGCAATGAGGGACGTTCTCTCCAAACCATCCATCATCAACAACTTGAGGACGAGCAACTCCTGCTCCAACGAAAATCTTATTGGTTTCAATGCTGCTGGATACAAGGCCTTGTTTCACTCTTTGGAAGTTCAAGTGCCATTTACAGCAGCCACGTTATTTAGGCCAATTAAATGTTTTGAGAGAGCAGCTGAAAGGTGCCACACGGATTCACTATCCAGTATAGTTGCATCATGTTCCTGGGGTAAACATGTCGCCGTTGGCACAGGAACACCTTTCCAGATTAATGTCTGGTGAAATGATATAACGACATCCAAAACAAGTGTTTGGCCTAGTTGGGATACTAATGGAAACACAGGCAAGTCAACCTACCCAAATCATCAGAGTTGCCGGAACCAGTTCTTGGAATAGTATGGGTGATGTGAAAAAGAAGTCAGCATATCAGGTCGAAGGTGCAACCGGCTACGAGTACAGTCATGGTCCGAGTATTAAAATATATTTATTTGCTATCCAAGCTACACATAGGAGCTCGATCCCATCGCTATTTATGGTTCACCCACCTGCGCTCGGCAACAGGCTTCGACAAACGACCTCCGCATAATCCAGATGCGAGTATGGTTGTGATCCGAGCATTGAAATGTATTTATTCGCCTCGGTCTCATCGCTTTGCCTCATCCATGCCTCAGGCCAGGATTCGGGCATTCATTCGTGAGGCCTCGTCCTTAAGAAAAAATATGAAATCAAGACACTGGCCCATAAGGGTCATCCCCGCAACTATATAGCGCGGCAAAATCTCTCCTCCAGGAGACATGGCAAATCTCCAGGTCAGCAGGACTGACCACGACGGGATCAATCGCCTAAGAGCCCTAGACCAAGAGTCGAAAGACCGACCTGGGCAGTCGGAAGAGCCCTAGACCAAGAGTCGAAAGACCGACCTGGGCAGTCGGAAGAGTCCTAGACCAAGAGTCGAAAGACCGACCTGGGCAGTCGGAATGGACGAAAGAGTCGGACCAAAACACGAAGTGTCCAAAAGTCACCTCTATATGTCGACTCGTATAATTGGCAGAGCCTACGGGCCACCCTACTATGCCAACCTCATGCAGTTGGCAAAATTCAAATGTCAGCTCATCTATTTCTCTTTACTCTCAAGCCGAGCAAGTCAGGCTCGAGAGTAGGGGGGCTTCTGTTATGGGTAAATTCGGGCTGAGCTCGAATATGGAAAGCTTCCCACTAGGGCTCATCTACAATGGTCATGGACCGATTATTTAAGAGAGGAAGCTAAGTCAGGCCTCGGCCCACTTGGGCTCGGCATTCAGCCTTCTCGAACTTGGCCCACCTCAGCTCAACATCTGGCCCTCATCTTGACAAGAGACCTGGCCTCATCTGCCTTGGTTTGAATAAAGCTTATCCCTCTTGATAAGATAAAGCACTGATCCAGATAAGGATAAGGATAACCACTGATCCAGATAAGGATAAGGATTATCCCAACTTAAATCTCTCCAGAAATTATCTATAAAGAGGACTCCCACTCTCTCTCGAGGTAAGCAATCCACTGCCATTAAACCTCTAATAGCCTTCTCTTTCAGTATCCATACTGACTTTGCCATCGGAGGGCCATAAGCCGGGCCAACCGGCGGCGGTCCTAACCTTTGTCAGTGGTTGCAGGTCCCTCCATCTACACCATTTATCTCTGAGTGGAGATCGGGCGACGAAGAATCGAAGTTGGTCCCTGACCAACAGCTGTTGACCAATTTTTGGCATCAACAACCGCTGTTGTGGATTGTCGTGGAACTGGTGGAATACCACCAAATCCCATTTCATGTTTGGAGTGGAAGAGAATCCTACCTAAACCATCGATTTTGATCTTTATCGCGTTTAGCGTAGAGTTAGCTTGATGGGGAAGACAATTGCGTGCCAAAAGCCTTTTACAAGGAGTTCCTCTATTGGGATGCTAGGTGGGGTCCACTATGATGTTTATGATAAACCCACTCTATCCATCCGTTTTGAGAGATCATTTTAGGACATTTGGCCAAAAATGAGATGTATCTAGAACTAAAGTGGGCCACATGAGAGGAAACAATGGGGGTTCAATGGCCACTATTGAATGTTTGTATGGAAACAAAAGTTGCGTATCAAGTTAAGTTTTTTGTGTTTTCACTTCATCCTAGTGACAATTACCTTATAATCGGTTTGGATGGCATATAAACATCAACATGGAGACTGGAGAGATTTCAACGGTAGGAATTTATTTCCCCAATTTTCCCTCTTGGGTGGCCCACTTGAGTTTTTGGTACGCGTCATTTTTGGCCCCATGTCCTAAAATAGGCTCACAAAACAGATGGACGGGGTGTATTTTAAATTGTGGGCCCCATTTATCATTTCAGTGCAAAGCTTCATGCGAAAGGGCGAAATTTGCGTCTGTGGTTTATGCAATCCCTCTTTTCTCGATCAATATCACTCTGCGGATGGGAAAAGCATTGGCACGAAATTTGAAGTAAAAGTCTTGTTGTTCCAAACATAGACTTTGATTGTTTTCAAAACCTATCCCACCAAATCCACCTTAATACCATTTGATTCCATGTACCAAACATGCCCTTAATTAGTTAATAGATCCCAATAATGGACTTGGACCGCTACAATCAATTGTCAACCTTAACTAGAATCCTCCGTACACGTAGCTTACCATGTTGTATATATAAAATCCACTTTGGGAGATGCCAAAGTTGTAGGCAAAAGGGCTTTTGTGAAAATAAACCCTCACAACAAATATTGCATCCAAACCCGCCCTTATCCATGTAGATAGTTGTACTCCATCCTATCTTATAAACACTAGAATATTCAATTTTTAAATAAATCTTGAGCTTTATTGAATCTGCTATTCAATTCGGGCATGGATTAACTTATTATGCTATTAGATAGAATCTTCATACCTGATTTTTGTGTTGGAAAAGTGTGCATGCTTGAATTTAGGGGGCGTTTGGATTGTAAGTTACTTTTTTTCATTAGTCATGCAACACACCCACCCTGGTAGCTGCGCAACGCATCGACACGGTTAGTCACAAGATGCACCCACCCACCAATGGGGTTAGTGTGTCTCCTTGGCATTTCAAACCTGAGGCCTGCTGTTGAAACGCCTAGGTGTGTCTTCCAGCTGGGCTAGCAGGCAAGACACTTGCAAGTTACTTAAGATAAGTTACTTATGCCTAAAGTAGCTTATCTTGGTTTTTACTTATTAAGTAGAAGTGATTAAGTAACTTAAGTAAAAAAGTTTATAATTAATCATAAACCTGTGGGGGTGGCTAACATTGCAGTGTGCCTAACAGTGGGGGTGGGTGTACTAACAGTTGGGTGTGGGTGTGCTAAAAAAAAAAAACATAGTTTTAATGAAAGAATTATTTAAAGATCAGAATAATTTAGTTCATATATTTATAGTCAATTTTTTAAATGTAGTTAGGTTGTTTTTAATAAATATTTTTGAAGGGCATTTCAACAGTTGGCATTTCATCCTAAGGACAGCAAAACAGAATGGCCTCGTTGATAGGAAACATTGCAGTATTATAGAGTTTGGCTTAGCTATGCTCTTCCATGGCCATGTTCCAAAACGATTTTGGGTTGAGGTTTTTGCCACAATGGTCTACCTTATAATTCCCTTCCTACTCGTGCTCTCAACATGAAAAGTCTCTTCAATCAATTGTTAAGTTGAAAACTAGATTATGGTCTTTATTCATACGGCTCACCCACTTAGGTTTTGGACGTACTTAATTTTAATTTTTAGGCTCATGTTTTGAAACTAATGGACAAAGTGGATGCGACATGTATATTGAGGTGGACCCCACAAAATTTCAGCCTACTCGAACTTCCTGTAGGTGGGGTTAGAGGAAATTTGCCTCTTTGCATCTCGCCTACGCATCACTTAAGGTGGGTGAAGTTCACCCCACCCATCAGGTACATCATCCCTTGTTTGGTGCAGGCCACCTCATAAGATTCTACCTTTAATCTCTGAAGTCACATGATATAGCCCAACTAGGTTTGAAATGCTATGATTTTGGATAGTTCTTTTGTTATGCAACAAATGACCGGAAAAGAAGGCAAATAAACACGGTGGTGGGACTATGCAATGAGCAACCCATCTAAATTGTTTCCCATTGTACGGTCCATGTTATTCTTTAATCATCATGATTTTTGCATTTGTTGTAATAAAAGAGGTAAAGAAAAAAATTTGAAAATTACAACCAATAAATGATAAAGAAGTTATATGAAGAGTTGAGTTACTTTGTAGTCGCTGTTTTAAAAGATAAAATTGCCCCTACAAGAAAGACCCACAATGCACGGGTCCTAACAACTGTCTTTGTAATATAATAGCTCTCATCTACAATAACCAGCAGTTTTGGATTATATTTGGGTTTTCCCTTCATCCTGGTCTTTATAACCTTATGAGCAGGCTAGATGACAGATAAACATCACTGTGAGTCCTAAGAAGCTTTCAACGGTGCAGCTCATTACCGGAATCAGTTTGCGTGCGGAGTATCGTACAGAGTAAACTCAGTTGAGCCCACCTAGAATGTATGTGCTTTATCTGCTCCGTCCATATGTTTTTTCAGCTCATTTTAGTGGTTGAGCCCAAAATTTAAGCATATCCAAATCTCAAGTGGACCATGCCATGGGAAACAGTGGGAATAATGATTTCCACGGTTGAAACCTTCCTAGACCCTACAGTGATGTTTATTTGTCATCCAACCTTTTCATAAGATCACATGGATATGGATGAAGGGAAAACACAAATATCAGCTTGATCCAAAACTTCTGTGGCCTCTGATAATTTTTCAGTGGTAGGACATTCAGTTCACACTTTTCTTGTGGTGTGGTCCACGTTAGATTTTGATATGCTTCATTTTTTGGCACCATACCTAAAACTTTCTGTTAAGATGGATGGACGGAGTGGATAAAATACGTAAATCACTGTGGGCCCACAGAGTTTACTCCACACGCTAGCGTGCGGAGTTACTCAGTAGGCAATCCGCTTCCCTCATTACCCCCACTGCTTCATGTGGTGGGTAGTCCACTAGAACTTTGGATATACATTAATTGTGGGCTCATGGCCTAAAATAATATGGAAAATGGATGGACAGCGTGGATAAACCACATACATCACGGTGGCCCTGCAGAGTCATGGGGTCACCACACAATCTGCGTTCACCTGGATAGTGGCCTTTGCATTTTCTCACATTGAATTTCGATGGTTGAAATTTCTAGGAATGATCCTGTTGTGTCATGGTGAGAAAAAATAAGGCCCTCACCACACAATTCACCCTGGACAAACATTGCGAAAAGAGGAAGTTCTTTTCCCTCACCACCCTATGCAAGTGATGGATCAAGGGATGCCGAAGACACCTCTCTTCTTGGGGGATGGTGGACATCAAAGGTGGGTCTCACATGATGGACAAGTGGGCCCCACATGATAGATGGTCCACAACAAAGGTGGGACCCACATGATGGATGGTCCACATCAAAGGTAAGATCCAAGTGATGGATGGTGGATATTGAATGTGGGACCACATGATAGAAAGTTGACATTAAAGGTGGGCCTACATGAATGACCCGTATTGAAGGTTGGACCCCATATGATGGACAGTCCACAGCCAAGGTAGGACCTACATGATGGATGGTGGACATCAAATGGGTCCCACATGATGGACTACCTACTTGATGTGGGCCCCACGTGATAGTGGTGCAACAAAGGTAGGACCCACATGATGGATGGTGGACATCAAAGATGGGCCCCTCCTAATGAATGACTCGTATTGAAGAGGGGCCCCATATCAAGGTAGGCCCACGTAATGAAAGGTTCACATTAAAGGTAGGCCCCACATCAAAGTGTGGCTGAACATGACGGAACATACACGTCAAGTAGGTCCCACTTAAATGTCAGTCCACGTCAAAGGTCGTGGGATTCACATGATGGATGATGGTCATTGAAGGTGGGCCCACATGATGGTTAGTTGATATTAAAGATGGGCTAACATGATGTAAGGCCCATAATAAAGGTAGGCCCCACACAATGAATGGTCCACATCAAGGTGGGCTCACATATTGGATAGAGTGGGCTTCACATGATGGATGACTCACATAAAAGTGTGGCCCCCTCATAATGGATAATTGACATCAAGTAGGCCCCACCTAATGGACGGTCCACATCCAAGGTCTCTCATGATGGATGACCCATATCCAAAGTGGGCCGTATGATGGATGATCCATATAGAAGGTGCACCTCACACGGTGAATGATATATCAAAATTGGGCCCCACATGATGGACACTACACTTCAAAGGTAGGGCCCACATGATGGACAATACACTTCAAAGGTAGGGCCCACACTATGGACACATCAAATGTGGAGTCCACATGATGGTGATGGTTATTGGACATTGAGGGGCCCCACATAAAGGACAATTAGCATTAATGATGGCCCCCACATGATGGATGGTCCACCTAAACAACCCTTTAGATTGCTCTTATATTTAAGTTGTAATCTTTAAAAATGACATCAACTCAAATGTGGAGTCCACATGATGGTGATGGGTATTGGACATTGAGGGGCCCCACATAAAGGACAATTAGCATTAATGATGGCCCCCACATGATGGATGGTCCACCCAAACAACCCTTTAGATTGCTCTTATATTTAAGTTGTAATCTTTAAAAATGACATCATCTACCCTTAAAAAAGCTCTTATTTAAAAGTTTTACTAAATGTGTTTATTTTAAATTAGAGTTTTTTTTTTTTTTTTTGAGATTTTACTAAATGGGCTTATTTAAAACAAGAGCTGGAATAGAAAGAGCTTAATGAAGTAGCAATTATTCAAAAAGTTCTTATTGAAATAGAGTAGAGATGCCAAACGCCCCCTTAGGATTTAGAGAGGTAGGGGATCAATAGTTGCTCGATAATTCTTTTTGGCAATAATCATTTTAATCTTGAAATTTAAAATTTAAATACCGTCTCCTAAAGATAAAGAAAGAAAGAGAGAGAGAGAGAGAGAGAAGAGAAGAAAGTGTTAGAAGAAGCTCTCAATTCGGTAATTACCCATGCCTCTTTTCTTTTAATTTTTACATATCTTACTTAATTTTTTAAAATCTATTGAATGGACGGAATGGATTGGCCACATGTTAATTGCACTATCCGATTTAGCAATCTTAAAAAACTACCATAATTTCTGCAAAATCTCTTTTGGAGTAGGAAGTGATTTAAGTCCATCCCGTTAGAGTGATATCATTAGGTTGATCGTAACCGTTAGATTATCTATAATGCTATGTAAATGAAATCTAAGTATGGCAGATCTAATTAATGTTCTTATAAAAATTTTAGGATAGATTTGTATTAATGGTCAGACCACTGGAAGGACCGGATCGTCCGTTGGATAATTCTGATTAAACTGATGTAAGAGAACTAAACATATTGTGAGATTGATTATGATCATGGGTGGGCAAATTCAATGAAATTGTGCCTAACCTTTAGATTAATTATATAATAAAGGATGGACAGGTGCAGATTTGATCCAGAGGTGTAATTATTCTGAAAATAGAAAAACAATAAGAAACACCCAATACATTACATATTTTGTGGATTTTAACAATTGGGATCAGCAATCTATGTTGAATATAGTCACATATTCCGTGGATCCATAATGAGGATAAGCAAGTAAACATAAGGATAAGCCTTTTGAAGGTTTCAATTGTGGGTTTCGTTATCACTTTTGATGGCCCCTTCATTTTTGAAGCCCTGGGGAACTCTTTAGGAAGCATAAGGGTGAGAGCAATCTTCCTTCTATCTTTTACCAATGTAATGATGTTGTCACGCCAGTGATGTATGACGTCTCGATCGAATTGTCATGGTCGCCCAAGTATCATGTGACGGGCATTCATGTCTATGACGTTACATAATATTTGATCCCTTGTATGATTTTCTAATAGAAAAGGGCATGAGGCATTGGGCCGTTACCGTTGTCATGTTGTCCTTCTGGATCCAATCAATCGTGTATGAAGAAGGATGCGGTATAGGTCTCCAATTTCAGCTTGTCCACAATCGTTTATAACACAATGTTCTCACAACTTCTACCATTAATGATCACATTGCAAACTCTCCCATTTACTGTGCACCTAGTACGAAAAAGATTGTGGCACTGGGGTTGTTTCACACATCCTTCGTAGAAAACTGTCTCTGTACGAATAGTGACATACCCTGATCTTCAGTAAGTCATTTAGTCCCTTCATCATCATCCTCGATTTGATCAACACTAGTATTCTCTAGTCGGCTTGTGCTTTTTCTTCGGTGATGGTTAGATTAGCTATTGGTCGCTGCGGGCATGTGTTTGATAGGTGACCTGGCTGTCCACTCCTGAAACAATGGTCGGGACTAGGCCGACCATAGGGATTTAGAATTTTACTCGAGCTTGGCACAATTGCTGATCAGTTGTGGTCTCGCAGTGCCACTTCCCGAGGTACGAGCTGCAACTGCAATGGGAAGATCTTCAATGGGTCTTTTCCCTCGTACATGGGTGAATCTCGAGCGGGACCTATTACAACATAAGGTTGTGTAGGGGCCCTCGTAAGCCGTGTCTTTGCCCTAGTGGTTGATTGGACGGCCCCATCCATGGTCCAGACTGGAAACATTTGAACCTGATCTTGGATTGAGGGTCGCAATACTGCCGATAAATCGTGCCACTTGTTGCGATTTAGATTCAACCAGGTTGTTCTGCATTTCCAAATGCTAAAATTCTTCCAGATATTCTGATATGGGTCAATTCCATTGTGGACAATTTTAGTACTGTTGGAATATAATTTGTTCGTAGTTGTTGAGGAGGAATTGGGTCCGTAAAAGATGTTTCATTCGAGGTCATGATCGGATATGCACTTTGTTCTGTTGAGCACTGAGAAACTTGAAGTTGTTCTCACCTATGCCTAACGCTCTGGATTTCAGTTTATAAGCGACTAACTTCACTTTTTTCTCTTTAGGCACATTCATGTAATTAAAATACTGTTCTACCTTGGTTAACCAATCGAGTAACTCCTCTATACGTAATAAACTATTAAAATTGAGAAGTTTCATGCTTTCCATCGCCATACAACTGAAATCCAAACCATTGGGCCATTCCAAAACTCATGCTGGGCCCCACCACGTAAATTTAAATGTTCTAGGCATGATTTTGTATTGTTCCCTTGGATGTGTCCCAAGTCACTTTTGTATTGGCCCTATATTTTGGGGGTTCGAGGGTGAACATGAGGGGCTGCACATGAGGGACGGAGTGGATGCCAAGCACACATCAAGCTCGGCAGCTATGAATCATCCCACAGGGAGTTTCTGCAACAAGAAGCCCTGTGGGGTCCATCACGATGTCCGTGAGAAATCCAATCCGTCCATCATTTTTTCCAGATCATGCTACACCGACAATCCGAAAATGATCAATAAATAACACTCCACTGGGCCACACCACAAGAAACAGTGTGGACTGAACGCCTACCATCAGAACCTACTGGGGCCCACTAAGTTTTGGATCATGCTGATGTTTTTCTTTCCCTTCATCCTGGTGGGAATCACGTCATGAACGGATTGGATGGCATACAAACATCACGGTGAGCCCTGGGAAGTTTTTCAACGGCGGCCCTTTCCATCCCCACTGTTTCCTGTGGTGTAGCATACTTAGGTTTTGGATCTTCGTCACTCAACGTAAACAAGAGCTGGATAAACTGATGGACGGAGTGGATTTCACGCGGACATCTCGGTGGGCCCCACTGGGATTTGTGTTGCAGGAAACCCCGAAGGTCGCCCCTACTTGCCTCCCTCCGCACACGTGTGCCAATATCACGTTCTGCGAACCTCTTCTTCAATCTCTCCTCGCGCGAATGCCTAGCATTCCTCCGAAACTAAAATCATTTTTTTTGGGCCTGGCTGTCAACATTTGGGTCCTTTTTGTCATTTTTGAAACGTAAGAAAGAAAGCACTCTCTTTCTCTCTCTCTCTCTCAGATCTGCGTCTCTGCTCGCTCGGAGGCCGAGTCGTCCAAGTCAGAAACTCGGTTGCGACGGACCAAACGAGCGTTTTCTGGTGAGTTTGATACGTTTTGCTTTTAATTTCATTTTTATTGGAAATTCGGAATGCTACCCAAACCCACCCGATTGATTTCCATACACCCATTTTCTTGTTTTGTGAATTGAGATAGTACAAAAGCTTACGTGCTATCCCAATTCCAGAAAATGGTAAATGGGTGTCTGCAAATCAATCAGATTGGGTATAGATGTCAATTTGGGGTGGAATAATCAGCTGAGCTGGTTCAAATAGAGGGTTCAGATTTAGTTGTTGGGGTCCTGTTTGGCAAGTCAAACGCGTTAGGCCCATTTTGTGGTGGGCCTGATGTCAGGCCCAAGCCCATCAAAATACATGTAATGGGTGTGGGCCTGGGTATGTGTATGGGCTGGGCCTTGATGGAAAAGATGTCAAAACATAGGTCCCCGCCAGGCCCACCTCTCCACTGAACCTTGAATTTGGATCTGGGCCCGGCCCAACTATGGGACGGAAGTGCGGTCCACGCTCGGCAGCATGTTGGGGTCATGCGATACACCCACATTGTCCATAGACGATGCCAGTGTGTATCAGACGATATGTCAAAGCATGGTTGGGGTAAGCTCGGTGGGCCTTCAGGCTGGCCCATTCACATTGACAATCTAGTCGTTTTGGCCCATTGCCTTCTACAGCAGATATTCTCTCAGGCAGCTGACCATTGTCATGGAATGGACATTTTAAGGAACCTAGGCATATTTGTCACTTGTGGTACACTATAGGCCATATATATAGTGTCTAGAGTCGTTTGGAGAATTTTGGAGAATGGTAGAAGAATGTACAGTACGGCAGAGATCTCTAAAATGTTCTAGAGTTTTGTAATTGGGTCTTGGTCACGAGTAGTATAGAAGGATCTAGAAGTTTTTTAGAAGGTTTTTTGTTGTAGGCTAATTGCCATACATCCTCGTCCTAGCCACTCATGTGATGTAGTTAGAAGGTTTTTAGGTCTATATAAGTAGGTACTCTGCAAGATTGCCTAGTCTCTCTTGTATGCTTTCTCAAGTTAGCTTAGCTAACGCTTGGGTGATTGGTTGACTCATCCACAAAGGGGTTGTGAATCGAGTGCTGCACGGTCTACACTTGGGGAAGCACTCCGCCTTGAAACTGTGGACGTGTTTTTGTTAGTAGTGTTTGATTGATTTCCATAAATTTCCATGAAGTGCCAATTACAACATCTCTCCTGTACACTTGGGACATTGGCCTAGTATTTGGGACCATTGATTTTGTGGGGCCATCATATAGATGGGCAGTAGCCTGAAAACCAAAATAATTGGATTTGCCATGCGCAACCATTTGGGCCATCATTTGCGTTAATGGTCATTGCTTAGTGTTTCAAATTGTATGCAGTTCTATTTGAATCTTAAAATCCAAATCATTTCTTATTGGAAACAATTGAATCTTATGCTGCAATTGCTCTCCCCACAATCCCAATTTTCGATTCTCTTTTGCCTTGGTCTTGCTTATGAAGCTGCTTGGCCCTTCTCAGCCTCAAATAACGTCTCTGTTAATTGCATTAAGCACTCTTGAGAATGGCATCAACTGAAGGCAAAGTACGTTAGATTTTTCCTTGCTTAGGATTATGGCAAGGCCCAACAATACCATTGCATACAAGAGCACTGATATTGTGACTTGGTCGATTAAAAAAAGAAGAAAAAAAAGGAAAAAAAGATATTGTGACTTAGAGCTTCTTCAACATCAGCATCATCGTCATCGTTGTCATTGTAGCCTTGTCCTTGCTAGGGCTAGTAACCCTTTTACATGATTCCAAACAACGTTGCTAGGATTTATGCATGACCACCATGATCTTCGGCTACAATGATCTTCTATTCTGCCTAGCACATTTTGCATACTATGTTAGTTTTTTCTACCATTCTAAGACATCTATTTCAATCTCATTTCCTCAGGTGTTGTGATTTTTCATGGTGTTTAGTACAAAGGTACCCAGTTTCTGCATGTGCTCACTGGTCCTGTCAATCATGACATTGTGTTGATGCTGGTACTGGTTGCTCCTAAAATGCTTTAGATACATTTGAAACAAGTCTAGGGGTATTAGATTTTTTTATTTATTTTTAATTATGAATCCTAACATTTTCTCATGGCGTTTCACGTACGACGGGTGCAACTCGGGCATGTTGGATTGGGTTGAAGGTCAACCCAAGCCCATCCCAACCTCAGTAGGATCCAACCCCCAACCCAACCTGACTCGATTCCAACCTGAGGTGTCCAACCATAAGTCCTCTATACTCAACCTGACCTGACCCGACCTGACCCGACCCAGCCCAAATGCATGTGATTATTCCAAACCCGACCTAGCCCGACTGAATTTGCTCAACCCAAACCCAGCTCGAATTCAATTGAGGCTGTCATTTTTCAACCCGAACCCAACCGGAGGACCTCAACAACACGACCCAACCTGACCCAAACTTGGGTTGCGTCTGGATGCACTATCGAATTAAATTGCAAGTATGATCTAATGAAATTGGAAATTGCTAAATTGTGGTTACCATCCTTACTATTTCTATTGAGGGATTGGGGTCCAACTTGCTAATACATTACTTCAGAGTTGGACTTAAGTGCAACTGCAATTCGAGGGCATTTCTCATTACAATTACAAAGGAAATGTCACTGTCATTTTGAGAGATGAGTCCTATTCCATTCTTGTCTCTTGAGTCCCTGTTAGTAACTATATCTTGGCATCATAACTAGTACCTAAACAAAAGAATTTGAAATATTTGATAGTCTTCCACTTCTTCCCCCAACAATCATTTTTCTTATCCTTCTCATCTGTTCTTTGCTTTTTTCAGGTTAATTCCGTTCCTTTTTAGTTGGGATTTGTGAGAATATGCCCTTAGGACATTCTTGTTTGAGATAATACAAACATGGTCGAATTGCACACAAACTCGAACAGCTACATTTGATTGTATGCTTATGAGAAGTGAAATATGACGACGATGAAATTTCCAAAGCGGTACTTGATCGTCTTTCTAATGTCCATCTGCGCGTGCATTTGCTACATCGAACGTGTGGGCTTCCCGATTGCTTACACTGTAGCTGCAGATGCTGTTGGGGTTAACCAATCGAGCAAGGGTCTGATACTTTCGACTTACTACTATGGATATGCTATCTCACAGCTGCCTGGAGGATGGGCTGCACAGCTTATAGGGGGGAGGCATGTTCTGCTTCTCTCATTCGTGTTGTGGTCAACTACTTGTGCTCTAGTTCCGCTTGACCCCAACCGAGTCCAGATCTTGGTGATTGCTCGGTTGCTTGTTGGGGTGGCACAGGGCTGTATCTTTCCATCCATCCACACTGTTCTAGCTCAGTGGGTCCCACCCTATGAACGCTCACGGTCTGTTTCCGTCACAATGTCGGGCATGTACCTTGGTGCTGCAACTGGCATGCTCATCTTGCCAAGCTTGGTGAAGTTTAAGGGCCCACGGTCAGTATTTTTAGCCGAAGCAGCATTGGGTGCAATTTGGTCGCTTCTTTGGTTTAAATTCGCTAGCGACCCGTCGCATTTAGATCAGCAGAAAGCAACCGCCGTCGGCTTTGGGAAGTCTTCATTGCCAATCACAAATTTAAAAGAAAACAAAGGGGCCTTGCAGAAGACAAAAGTGGAAAATGGGGAAAGTGGGGCCCATGTTGCCAAAATCCCATGGAAGAGACTAATCTTCAGCTGGCCCATTTGGGCGATCATAGTGAATAATTTCACTTTTCATTACGCATTATATGTGCTGATGAATTGGCTCCCTACGTACTTCGAACAAGGCCTTCGACTTAGTCTTCAGGAGATGGGCTCCTTGAAGATGTTGCCTTATCTAAACATGTTCGTATTCTCCAACATAGGCGGAGTGGTCGCCGATCATCTGATCACGAGAAGGATCTTGTCTGTGACCATGACACGGAAGCTCTTGAACACAATCGGGTTCGTCGTTGCTGCTATTGCATTGATGGCACTCCCCATTTTCAGAAACTCCAGCAGCGCTGTGTTATGTTCATCAGTTTCTCTTGGTTTCTTGGCACTAGGGAGAGCTGGGTTTGCTGTGAATCACATGGATGTTGCTCCGAGATACGCAGGAATAGTGATGGGGATTTCCAATACCGCAGGGACGGTGGCCGGCATTGTTGGGGTTGGGCTCACTGGCTGGATTCTCGAATCTGCTAAAACTGACCATATGGATCTTTCAAGTCCAGAAAGCTGGAAACCTGTGTTCTGCATTCCTGGGTTCCTCTGCATATTCAGTTCACTTGTGTTTTTAGTATTCTCAACTGGAGAAAGGATTTTTGAGTGATGAAAAACAGTTTCAAGCCCATAGAGATCCTAACACCTGTTTTGGACCAATCTTCCATGGCCTGCCAATACTCATGATCTGGTAAAGAACTACACTTGCAATGTTTCCGCATTAACATGTCAGTCATTTGGCTCTCATATGTCTTTGTAGCATTGTACCCCCTTCAAGGGCTCGATATCTTAATCAACACATATTGAAGTTTAAAGTAGTGGACTGTGACCATGAGCGATGTTGAGTGGCAGAGAAGACAGAAATTAGCCAGTAATCATGATAGGGTAAGCTAACGTTCATTCGGTTGATCTTTTTCCTTGAGATTTTAGTTGAATTACTTGAGCTAATTCATTCATGATTGGATGTTTATTTGATCAACTGTGTTGAGGAATTTAGCCACCTTTTCATCCTAGCGCATTTATGCATTTTCTTTGTAAAGGATTCCCATTGTTGTTGGGGATTTATAAACTTTCTTTTCATTTCTTTTATTTCCTTTTCATGTTATTTTGACATCACTGTACCCTTGCTCCAACTATTTGGGGTTGGCTTTGGAGAAACTTCTCCCAGGATGATTTGGGAGAAATTCCTCTCGTTGTTGGAAATGAACTGGGTGAAGACCCAAAAGGTGGGGGATCTTTTGTCGATGTGGTACTTTGCTTGCTCTGATCAGAAGAAAAGGTTGATCTGGCGCCCTGCTCTATTAGCCATTCTATGGGCGACTTGATTAGAGCGGAACAACGGGTCTTTAAACAAGAAGGCAGTGTCTCTGGAGCATATGTTCATCAAGGCTAGGTGGGTTGGTGTAGAATGGGCTAGACCTACCAATGTGTTCAAGTGAATCCTGTTGGAGCTTTTTATTTTTATTTTTTGTAGCTGGGGGTTTCAGTGTCGTTTGTATTAGTTTGATGATCCCTGATCATCCTTTTTGCATTTTTCTTCCTCTTTGTTTCAATAAAATTATGAGTTAACCCTCCCCCCCCCAAAAAAAAAGCGTCAGCTTTACAGATCCTGTTTCGTCGATCAATCTCATCTAGAACCCTATCCTTGGCAAGTGAACAAGCCCTCATATCCCTTTTTCAACAACTCAACCCAAGTCCTTTTAGGTCTTCATCTTTTCAAGCCCTTCAACCCTGCTCAATGCTCCCTCCACATCAAAGTCATCCCTGGTCTTTTATTCCACACCATTTAAATATGCCTCCACCATTCTCACTTATTGGGGTGACTAGGTTGCTTTGAATAACCTTATTCATGATCTATTCTTCTTGGTTTTCCCACACATTCGTCTCCACATCCTCATCTATGCCCACCATTCTCTCTTATTGGGGCGAATCAATGCAATATTCAATCTCCATGGAAAAGAATTACAAATTCACTGCCGTAACAGTTTCCTTTGTTTGAGAAACCGAAAAAGAGGAGAAAATGAGCACAACAATTTTAGAAAAGGAGCGTGTTAAATGTAGATTTCGGTAGTTATGAGAGACAACTCTTGTTATTTGACCCTTACACCACATCTTGGGTACACCAAATGGGTTTTTATGCACTTAATTCTACAGATTGCTGAAACTATGGATTATTTAAGGACATGGAATGGTTTAAACTAAATATAAGGGTGTTTAGATAATTTGAGGTCAATTTGTGCTTTCTGCTCAACATTTTCCTAGATGGAGGAAACCTTTAACACTCTTGCATATCATGACTGTTGATACACATGCATAGAAATTATACACTTGGCATACAAGCAACTCAAAAACCATTCAAAGTGCTACATATGATTTGAACAACAAACCAACACATTGTTACTGATTTAATTACCCACAGCTGATTGAAAAATATCCTGTGTTCTGAATTTACCAAACACGTACTAATTGGAGGTTTGGATTTCTCAGTCCATGAATTTTGGATTATGACCCATTCACAGCTGGCTTTTCAATTTGGACAATTGAACTGTGTATGCCCATGTACAAGTTCTAAATGCATGCGCAGCATGAGGTGTGATGCACTGCTGGAGTATCAAATAAAGTCCCATCTACAATCTCCCCTACAAAATCTTCCACATCCTGCAACCAAAAGCTGCTGCTCCACATGCCATACCCACTAGTAAACAGTAGTAAAAAGTTTTTATTCCTACACCTCTTAAATTTTTAGTAGGTAAGTTGGGTTGAAACCCAAGAACTGGGTGCAAACTCTCTTAAAATGGCATGTCCATCCAAAATGGCATTTGAGGCAAAAACTCCCTTTTCGGCCAAACCAGAGTTTTTGAGGGTTCGGATGCACTTTGCAAACACCCAAGCACGCTTGAAATCTCCTTTTGCAGAAGGAAACGGATTGCATAGTGAGTAACTCCTACCGTGATGTATGTGTATTATCCATGCTGTCCATCCATGTGGACCACACCACAAGAGACGGTATGAACTGAACGTCTACCGTTGAAAACTTCTTGGGTCCACACAAGTTTTGGATGAAGCTAATATTTGTGTTTCCCTTCATCCATATCTTTGTGACCTTATGAACATGTTTGATGACAAACAAATATCACTGAGCTACAGGAAGGTTTCAACAGTGGATGTAATTATCCCCACTATTTCGTATGGTGTGGTTGACAGCGAACAACCGGCTGACACACCAAAAGCTCCAAAGCTGTTGGAGGATTACCAATTTATTATTATGTTCTAGCTCTCCTAGGTAAATCCAAGTGAGTCCTCCACATGGACAACCCTCATA
Source organism: Liriodendron chinense (assembly GCA_003013855.2). Taxonomy (NCBI): domain Eukaryota; kingdom Viridiplantae; phylum Streptophyta; class Magnoliopsida; order Magnoliales; family Magnoliaceae; genus Liriodendron; species Liriodendron chinense. The sequence continues at coordinate 1,579,989 of PVNU02001090.1, read as the reverse complement.
TTGCATGAGTCTCCGAATCACATGGTCCCACAATGGGTCCCACTTCATTGTCATCCTGCATCTCACAAGCCACCCCACCTCTAACATGGAGATACAGTGTGCATCCTTAAAGTCGCACCAAGAGGCCACCCCACCTCTAGCGTAGAGATACAATACATCCTTAAAGTCACACCAAGATGCCTCCGCATTAGTGGTCCACTTGATCTCAAAATGAAATGCAAGAAACCAAGGCTCAAGCTTAATCATTTGTTTTAGGTAGTGCGATGTGTTAATGCACTGGTTTGTACACCTTGGTTGTTAATTACATGAGTCAGTGAGTATGTGTGTCAGTTGGTTAGTTGAGCCCATTGAAGATGAAGATCAAAGACACAAGAAGCTGAGGAGCATGAAGGGAGCAGAAACAAGTATAAATGATGCCTTAGTGAGTCTAACACTTTGACTCAAAACAACCAATATGCCTTAGATGACTCAAACCTTATAGGAAAACCCTTGGTCATCGTTGTTATGTTTGTAGAGTCAAGTAAAAGCCTGAATTTCTAATCTCTAAAAAATTGACATAATCATCATGAATATTTTGCCAATCTTTAGTATTTTAACCTCTTTTTTTTTATAGAATTTTTGAATAGTTTATATTTGGCAAATACCTAATATTTTAAAAGTCGAACTTTTTGGACAATGTTAAAAATCCATGATTTGTACTTAGATTAGAAAATCAAAATCTTTATTATTGCGAATTTGAATTTTTAATATTTTTTATTAAATCTAAATAGAGGGTACTTCCTTATTTACATAAATAGCTTAAAGTAAATGTAAAAGTAAAAATAAACTAATATAAAGTCTGCCAACCGGTCGACCAAAGTGGCCTTAGTCTAACAAGCTTTGAAATATAATATCTTAAAACTTAACATGCTTGTAGACCAGTCGAATGACCGATCGTTAGCCTTAGCTAACCGGTCGGACAGGGCATAAATCTGTCCAGCAACAAATTTCGGTCTAGACTTTTAATTCGACCGGTCGACAAACCAATCAGACACTCAATCCAGCCAGTCGACAAGGGTCTTAGGTTGGTCGACAGATAGCCGTTTTTCAACCATTGCAACTTCTTCTCTATAAAAACGGCTTTCGATCATTAGTCTTTTGAGATGGTTTTTTAGCTCTCATTTGTTCCAAACATTGGTATATCATATCCTAATCAAAACCATTAAGGTTAAGCACATTTCATGTGATTAATTATATAATTAAGAGCATTCAAAGCTCAATAATAAAGTGTGCTTAAATTCATCTAAATCCTAGGTTTTAGAGATCATTTCTATAGTTGAATTTCCTATCTTAAACAGCCCTGAGTGTCCTTTTTGGTGAATCCTTCCTCCATAATAAAATCCTTCATAGGATCACCATAGTTGAGGTTATTGTATCTAAACCTTGTAATCTTGGTTTTCTCTAATCTCAATAGTTAAAACCTTTTAGAGAAACCTCATTCCTTCACCTTGGCATCCATAGTCACAGCATTTGAAGGTAGCTGATCGAGAGAGCAATTGAGGAGCAACTTCAAGCAGAAAAGAAGCACCTCATCGACACATCAATAAGGCTCAACTCAACCAAGGGTTTATTTTGTGAGTCCATTTCTCTGGCATAAAGATTGTCCTTGTGTAGGATGTGTGTATCCTTGGGTAGGACTTGCGAAAATCCTTATGTAGGCCTCTGATACGAGAGAATTCGTGTATTATCCTTGTGTAGGATTGTAGTAGACCTTGTGTAGATTGTAAGGTTGAGAGGTGAACTTAATTTAAAACCTCCGTTTTAGTGAATCCAGTGCATTTAAGGGAAGAGTACGGCAACCAAGAGTGGAGTAGACTAGTCGAACTATTATGAAAAATCTGCGTTTGTGATTGATTTTTGGCGCTTTTGATTCTTTTCATGCTTATAGTTATTTAAGTATTATGAATGCAAGATTAAATAAAATGTTAAGTTCTTAATTGTTTACACATCGCTCACACAATCACTATCTTCATAGAATCCATTATCAAATAGTTGAATCCATAGTCTTAGTTGTAGACTTGTGCTTACCTTGTTGCATCTTTTCCCCATTGTTCAATTGGACTAGTGGTTATTGCCTTGTTATTTGAAGTGTTTGGACCCTCTTAAGCTTGAAAGCTAAGAGTTATTTTGCTTAATTCAATTTAATTGGATAATTAATTTTAATTAGGCAAAGATTTGATGAAGTCCTATTCACCCTCCCTCTAAAACATTAGCCATACCTTTAAGCTCCACATATAGCAGTAACGTGAAAACCGCAATTTCTTGATGAGCTTAGTATCCAGACCTCTTTACTAAAAGGAAGTCAATGAGGCACAAGTTGCAATTCATAGGTCATCGTTCAGGTCTTGTTTGAATACTTTGCCCACTTAGTAAATGGGCCGAATCTAAGCTGACACAGCCTGTGGCCCACTGCCATCCCTACATCTCAGCTCAGGTTAAAAAAAAAATGGACTTTAAAAAATGTTATATGGACGCTAAACAACCAAAGAGCCCTATGAAGAATGAGCTGATCACTTACAGGCACCAGTACTGCAACTTTGGCACCTCACCTAGCCATTCCAAAATTGTGGCCCACATGATGAGTGGGCTGGACTGATTTTTGTACCAGGTGATCTTCCTGGTGGTGGTGGGATCTACCATTTCCATGGCACTGATGTCCTACACAAGTGCATGTAGCAGGAAAGGATGATCTGGTACCCCATCTTGTGGTACTATAGCCTGTAGGTGATCAGTTGTCATAAACAAATGCCAGTTGCTAGAAACAAAAACTACCATTCATCTACTAGAAAAATAACATCCAACAATTCCCACAACCAAGGGGCATTTTACAATCACCAGGATCTTAGAATCTCCCCTTCACCACTGATAGGAGATTGAGAACAAACTCCAACAAGATTTGGAGACAAGGCCAGATAAGATTAAAGAAATAAGGGGGAAAAAAACCGTTACATGAAAAAAGAAGAGAACAAGTCCGCAAGGATCTCTAGTCCTCGGCCTCTACTTCTAGCTTAGGCCTTTTTCCTGGTTGAGGCTGTGTTTCTTCCTCCTCGTCCTCAATCTTGGGAGCCAGGTAAAACCGGATATAACCCATATCTGCAATCTTGTATTCAACAACAACAGGCAGCTCTGAAGACAGGCTAATGGTCACTGTATGCGACAATGATGTTGCCTTGGTGAATGAGTTCATGTATCGGAGAGCAAAGGTCAATGCCACAGGCTCATTCATCTCTATGACGGTAGCTTCCTCCGGCTGTTTAAGGCAGAAAACACGATAGATTAGGTGACCGATGATTTGAAAACTACATGGGTGGACAGTCATGTAAATCCTCAAACAGAACAGAGGGCTGCTGAGCACATGCATCAATATAGACAAATCCTATTACAATGTCTGGTAGGAAGTTGGTTGTTTAACTTTTTCCATCCAAAGTGAGCAGCCGGATCCAATACAAAGCTTTGTATTTGTAGAATGTGTTCTAAGTGCGTCTAAGAATGTTCAAGTGTGTCTGAGTGTAGTCCAAGTGTGTAAGTTCATTGTAAGTCTGTCTACATTCATCCAAATGCAATATGCTTAGATTGATTTAGACCACACTCAGGGGCACTTGAATGCACTTAGATAACGTTGTACACAAAGCTATAAGGTCTGGGCTCAAGGTGAAGAACGCTCGTCTTTGAATTGGTGAAAAAGTGTTTGTAGCGCTGATGCCAAACTCCTAGGACAAAGCTATGATAATGATCCCTGAGATGCAATTTCCTGCCATGTTTGGATGCACCATTGAATTCATACTTTGGTCATGTTTGGAAACCATGGATTCTATGCCAAACAATGGTAAAGGAAAGTGATTTTCCTTTACAATGACAATTTGTGTTGTTTCGGTGGCAAGGAAAAAAGGTGGATTCCACCAAGCTATCATTACCCTTATCATTATTTTTTATTATTGGCACAAGAAAGTGAGTGTTGTGAGAGGAAACATGAGATTTCCACTTGTTATCCAAATAGAAACTCAAAATTGGATCCCACATTTTAATAGTTCTCATGGATATCATCATTACATAATTATTATTTTTTCCTTTCTTTTCACTTGAATTCCACATAACCAAACATGTAGTGCAATAAAATGGAAATTCATTGAATTGTGGTTGCATTTGTTTCAAGTTAGATTGGAAGTAAATGTAAATGCAATTTGAGGATAGGTTCCTCATTGCAAATACCAGACAAATTGGTCATTTCTCTCAAATACATTCATAATCTAATTCGGTTTTGCATCCAAATTCCAAACACTTATCAAGCAAATTTCTTCATGGAAAAAATAGCTGTTATCTTCTGGTGATGATTAGCAAAAACTTGGAAGCAGGACAAGAAACTCACCTTGTCTACAGACATATTCTGCCTGCAAACAATATTTGCAGTTCCTATATCACCCCTGGTCGAAAACTTCACTCCTTCCTTTGTCACTGAAATGACAACTGCCACCACCCACAACAAAAAAAATATATATATTAATTAATTAATCATTAAAATAATAACAAATATAATATGATGATGATGATTTTATTGAAAGTGTGATGGTGGTGGTGGTGGTGATACCAGTATCGCCAATGCTACTGAGATCTTTGCAAATCCTTGCAAATTCAGCCGATGGCATCCGTACAATGGCATGATACTCCGCTTCCGGAATTCCCAGATGCTCACTATCGATGTCCATCAACTTCATCTCAAAATCAGCAATCTTATCTTGACCTTTAAAAAAAAGATAGTAAGGAAATATATGAGATCAATATCAGCAAAAGATAAATGAGAAGGAGAAACAGATTTCTCATTCGGTTCTTCTTCGTACCCAAAAAGACCACAAAAAAAGGGTAGATAATATTTGCAGAAAGGTTCAAAATATTAGAATGCATTTGTTGATGCATTCAAAAGAATACTTCTTTGGTGTCATTTGCAAAACACACGAGTAGAAAAGGTTTAGTTCCACATTGGAAATCACCTAGATATTCTAATGCATATAAATCATCTCTTCAAGTATTGCTTTTGAGAAATACCAATATTACGCTCTGAACCCATTCGCATGTGCATGTGTGACCTGAGGGGAAAGCTGGCCAAAAAACTAGTTAACTAGGTGCATGCAAATGATACTCACATACAAGGTGGTGGAAATCCACACGTGAAGTCTGTTTGTGCAACAGACTCTGATTTACACTTGTGCCTTATCTTAATTGTTTTGCTGTGCCACCCCATCTATTAAAGAAGAGATACACAGGGCTGGGTACGCTTCAGAGGCCTTTCCTTCATGCATGAAAGTTTGTGTAAGATACTCCAATTTACAGTAGTGCCTTATCTCCTTGGGACTGTTCCCAGAATTATATTACTATCATGCATCAATTCATTCATTGATTCAATAAAAAAATGTTTCTATCACAATATGGCAATGTATTGAAACCCATCCTTACGTATCAGTTTGTATTGTTGATATGTTCCAATACAATCACATAATATCAGGATGCACCTGTTGAGTGTGGAGACAAACCACTCACATCAGAACATGGTCGGGCGCCCGGACGGTCTGTGGACCGGGCGCCCAAAATTCAGGCCGTTTTGCTCTCTAGTCCGCTGGACTATTTTGTGGGCAGCCGGTCGCCCGACGGTCAAAGTGACCGGGCGCCCAAAATTAGTCTGCTTCATGTATTTTTAATGCTGGACGTGTTTTGTATTGACCGGGCGCCCAACGGTCAAAGTGACCGGGCGCCCAACCGGCCGCGAGCTTAAGACGCGGGTTTCCTATTTTGTGTTCTAATTGCTGGGTTTACTATATAAAGGGGTGTAAACCGGGATTAGATATAGGGATTAGGGCTTCTATACGTCCAAGGTGAGAAAAAGGCGAGAGGATTAGCAAAAGGGCCATCTCTGTGCATGTGAGCATAGGAGAAGGTAAGTGTATTGCTTGTAACTTCGTTTTTCTTCATAGTGAAGTTTGCACCCGTGGTTTTTTACCCTTGTTGGGGTTTTTCCACGTAAATCTCTGTCTTGTGGATTGTTGGTTTGTGTGATTCTTTTCTAGTTATTATTTTCTTCCTGTTTATCGTTTGTGGGTGAGACCGGAGATTGGATCTCGGTTCACCAGCGTTGTTGGCGTGCTGTGCAACAGCACTGTAAATACATTCCATACAAATGCATCGTATCGGAGTGTGTCATGAATACGATCCTGTACAAATGCATAGCATCAAAGAATAATTATAATGAAATTCAATGTTAAACCAAGATTGATGATATCAAAATGTGCATCATATTGTATGAGGAATGGTTGAAAAAATCTTGAACATTGCTTTTCTATAAACAAGAAATTTTCAGGATTCTGATGCCCCCGATCTTCCAATTTGAGTGCCCCATCCATTAATCTGAAGGAAACCATAACCAATTAGTGATGCCTGAAAAGCCTCCCAGATCAAACGATTCCAACCCTTGGATCATGTCATGGGAATAAACGGCTAGGGAGAAAAACAAAGGTCTGAAAACAACAGTCATGGCCACTGCGACAAATACCACCAAATAGTATTAACAAGTTCATATCACAGAATTTTCAAAATCTCAGAAGTTTTTAATTACAGCACAAATTTTATTAAAAATAGTTAATAATTACAGGCGCACATATTTAAAATGATTTATTAATTTAATAAAAAAATTATTTCCAGCGAGATTTTCCCAATATATCCCGAGAAATTCTTGAACCGATAAATTGCCTGAGAAATAGGTTCGCAGTTTGGTCATAGCTAGGATTGACAGGATCATCCAAGGGCATACTCCATCTATGTGGTTCCTATCAAACCAACGGTCTGGATCAGACAAGCATGGTCCCACTTGTATGGTACAGATGCATCAGAACTTAAATTTCTTCCATTTCTTACCCAAAAAATAAAATATAAAATAAAATAAAATAGAAAAGGCTTACTGGGGCTCTCGAACATGAAGGTGACGGTGTCGCTGCCATCATCGGCCTTGATGGTGATGATATCGTCATTCCCGGCGCATTTTAGCATCTTAGACATGTTGTTGAGGTTCATGCCCATGGAGAGGTTCCGGTCGCAGCGGTAGTGCTCGAAGCCCTCCGATCTGAGGAGGAGGGCCACGAGCGCCACGTGGCTCGAATCCATGGCCTGAAGGGAGAATCCCGTGGCCGAGCAGTCGAAGTTCGCATCGGTCACCAGGTCCTTGATCGCTTCTAGAACCTTCTTCAACAGGCTCCCTTGAACCAGCCTTAGCTCCAGCATCTTCTAGGGTTAGGGTTAGTGCTTCTGAGAGAGAGAGAGAGGGCAAAATGGGAGCGAAAATGAAAGAGGAAGGGTTTGAAGGAGAGGTTTTGCGGGGAAGGTTTGAGCGTTTTGAAGGAGGAGGAATTAAACAATACGCGGCCGGTGCCATTGCACGGTATACGAGCGTTTAAAATTTTGAGGACTGGAGTCTATATTTCAGTAATCCAGACCATTGATCTGTTTCTTCCCACCATGGATTGATTATGATATGAAATATGATCTATTTAAATTATATTAATATTTCTATTTATTTGGTATAAATATACGGTTATGAAGAGAAATGCAACAGCGCGCTACGAAATTAGATGGATGTGAATTTTCTACAACAGTCCTTGAATGGCCATACGCCATGTGTGTTTCTGTGACATCGACTCGGTAGATCGTTTGCTCCGGAAAATCTTAAGAAGTGAGCCCGAAAATCAGGTCGTCCCAAAACTCAAGTGGGCCACACCATAGAGAACAATGATCACGAAAACGCCACCGTTGAAGCCTTCCCGGAGCCCAACGTGATGTGCGTTTGCCATGCAGACCGTTCATAAGGCGATTCCCACACGGATGAAGGAAGAAATCTAAATATCAGCCCGAAGGAAAACTTCGTGAGGCCACGAAATGGTTTCAACGGTAAGCGTCCTTATCCCCAATTTTCCCTGTGGTGTGGCCCACTTGAGCTTTATTTTTGGGCTTGTGCCCTAACATTAGATGACGGACATGATGGACGGAGTGGATTTCACACACACAAAGCGGAGGGGCCCGTAGAGATTTTTTTTATACGGTCTCACTGCAGTAGTTTCGTCTAGATTAGTAGTTTGGTGTCTTCATCTTCAGATTTCTGGAGTATGGTCCATCGACGGTGGGATGCAACAGACCAATGGTATGGATTTCCGTTCGCTGGGCCCCACTTGTCGGAATTGAAAGCATGGTCTCATGGTATACGATCCTTCCTGGGGAAGAATGGAAATTTCCAGAGCATGGGACTGGAACGCATGCACCTAGGCGCTGTGACATGGCATAGGCATATCTCAATCTGAACCGTCTGAATTGTGGGTCCCATTTGGATCGATTATACCTGAATATTTTCGCCAGCTGATGATCCTATCGTTCATTTTGGGTGCCAATGAAGTGGACGGCTGGTGAAATCAGATTAGCGGTCCAGAGTCAATGAACGATGTCTGTTAACTGGATATTAGAATTCTTTAAGAAATATGATCGTGTGATCTACATTTGGGCCCACCATGAGGCAGTTTGGATTCATGTACAGTACGACGGGGTGTGCGTATGGATGATTGTGCTCTACCAGAGTATCGATTTTTCTTCCCAATCCAAATTGCCTGATGAAAGTGGAAAGCGGTTGGCGGGAAATCTCTTTCCCGCCATTATTTTTGGAGGGGATTTTGAAGATGAGAAAGGCATCGGAGTCAAGATGCGCGGGGAATAGGTGTTTTAACAGCCTAACCGGAATTCTCTTCAGCACCGTGCCAAATAACAGCAAGATTTGAAAATATCGCGATATTTTCACAGAAAATTCATCAAATGATATAATCACGAGAATAGCACGTGATTTTCAATATCTCTTAGAGGTTTATTTCTTTAAAATAGATACATGCGAAAAAAAAATGCCTAAAAGTTTGAATTTATTCATTTTGTCTGTATATTAATTTTTTAAAATTTCAACATTTCCCTGCATACGAGTGCCCTCCCTTATAATGAGTTCTCCTAGCGTCTCCAAGGCTTCAAAGGATAAAACAAAATCTACATTTCCTCAGTATTTTTTTATTTTCAGATTGCTATTCGGGTTTAAGCTATGAGAGTGCTCTTGTATGTGATCATGACCTTAAAGATGTATGGAATCATCAATAATCTTTAAATGTTTGGGATTATAAAAAATAAAAAGTTATGGCATTACTATAGATGTATTTCTCACATCTTTGACTCTACGGGCTTGTTTGGATTTATTAGGAATTATCACCAGACTGTAATGAAAAAAAGTGTCATTATTATGATTTTATCATTATAAGGTTAGAAACGACAATCATCGATTATAAAAGGAATTTGTAATCATTATATTTTTCATTTGATTCTAGTAGAAATCTCAAATCCTAAAAGCTACAGTAGAGTATTAATTCAATTGTTTGACGTTAATGTAATGGGAAAGTGATATCATTATTGATGCAGTATGTGTCATCCGAGTGGGCCCCCCTAATTGCTGGACAACTGCCCACTTCTCTCTCTCTAATCCTACAGTTAGATAACTGATGCGTAACTCTGTGCAGTTATGCAACTGCAGGACACTTCATCTGGTAGTTATAGAAACTAACTCCCTGATCTTCTATATATGAGAGTTGCAGCAGAGGATACAAAGATAGAGAGAAAACAAGTAAAGAAGCAGATGGATCTGTATCTCATAGGCATACTGAGAGAAAGTCCAGGTTCCACCTAGACCACATGATTTGTGGTGTGGATTCTTTAACGGAGAAGGATGTTCCATTAGAGTCTTTCTTTCACTTGTGAAAGTAACGCATACTCCTTCCGGTGACGTAAGATGCATCCGGGAAGATCCGATGAGTTTTCCATAACCTTCCTCTACGGGTAAATTAATGGAGCGCGTGTAGATCACGATTTCTAACAATTATAATTTTAATTTTATGTTGATAAACCAAACACAAACAACCCTTGATTAAATGCATATGTTTTTAGGTAGGAGATAGAGAAATTTATAATCATTGTATTTTTTCATTGCATTATTATGACAATTCTCAATGTAAATAAACCCTAAAATAAAAAAATAAAAACTTTATAGATAACTACAATTTGTATAGACTTTTTTATTTAGAAATTGAGTTATATGCCCACCTAGTCATCTTTGACACCTGTAATAAAGCTAAGAAATTGTACATTACTTGACTAAAAGATAGGTAAAAGGTGATAAGTCGCATACCCTAGAGGCATGAGAAATATGTTGATTGTGGACCCATGGGGCCCACTTGTGGACAACCACTTGTGGGTGGGGCCCATAAGGATGTTCCCGCATCCTCCTTCTTCCGAGAGTTTGAAATTCAATTAGAACTCGGAAGAAGATGAGATGGGATAAGATAAGGTTAAACCAACCTTATCTCATCTCATCCCTTATCTCTTTTCCCTCTATTTATAAGAGGACTCCTTCCGTTATCAAATACACAAGAAGAAGGAAAGCTATAAGATATATACGGAGAGAAAAGATAGGGATAGGCTTATAGAGTTTATCTGGTCCATCCATCAGATCTGAGCCATAGATCTGATCCGGGGACCATCTTCACCGTAGGATCAGAGGGGTGATCAGACCCACTTGCTCCTGTAGCAAATAGGCGGATCGCTGGATCCACCACATATCCTCGGCTTTGCGAAGGTTCTCATCGTGTAGACCGTCGGATTTTGGAGGCCCACACTTCCGCAATTCTGATGATTAGTGCCAATACTTTAGATCATAGCTAAGTAGTGATATATAATGCGATGTAGAGATGGCTTCTAAAGCATTGATCGCCGATCAACTAAAAGGACAACATTTCGACGACAACAACTACGAAGACTGGTCCCGCGCAGTGTGAAGCCTTCTGGATGAAGATGACATTTCACACACTCTGGATGGGGTTCAAGAGGAGCCCATATTAGCTAAAAATGGAAATCTAGGTGAACATAGGGCCGCGATGAATCGCTACAATAAGTGGCGTAAACAAAATCGCTCCGCCCGTAATGTTTTGATTAGCACAATGCACAAAGAACTCATACCCACGTATGAAGTGCATGAAACCACTAAGGGGATCTGGGATGCACTGGCTAATGCCTATAAGCAGAAGTCAGATGCAAAGGTTCGGGCTATGGAATTAGAGTTCCAAGAATACAGGATGCCTGTAGGTTGCCCCATCAAGGATCATATCCGTAAGATGGAGCAGATGATAGGCGCCCTGAGGAATGTAGGGTGCAAACTAACTGAAAATCAAAAGATAATAGCTATGCACCGTTCCTTACCCGAATAATGGGCCCAAATCAAAACGATTCTGAACCATACTGATTCTATCACAACGTTCAGAGACTTTTGTGGCCATCTGGTACGAGAGGTTGAAATGAATGCTATTCAGCCAGGTTCGGCCAAGGCTTTTGCAGCAGAAACCCACAAGCGGAAAGCTAACAAGAGAAAGTTCAAAGCTCGCAAGAAGGCGAAAAAGAACAATCACTGAACAGAAGACCGCAACGCCTCCTCCAAATCCCAAGAAGGGGAAAGGAAAGAGGAAACCTAAAAAGACAAACATCACCTATTTCGTCTGCGAAAATCCCGGCCATTATGCTCGTCAGTGTGCCCAGAAAAAGACGGTAATTCCTCAGTCACAAGATACTTTGTTTGTAGGCGTTTGTTCTGAGATCCTTTCCGTTGATATCCTATCTAACGAGTGGATTTTGGATTCAGGCGCAACAAAGCACGTGACACGAGATCGTCGAGGACTCGAGGAATTTCGACCTATAGCTACAGGGAGCTACAGGGTGTACATGGGGAATAACGCTGCTGAAGACGTGCTAGGGATTGGTGTTTATCATCTCCGTACGCGCGTAGGGCACACAATAACCCTCCATGATACTCTTTATGCACCGGGCATGCGCCGGAATTTAATTTCTGTTTCTAGATTGTTAGTTAATGGTTTTGACATTCGTTTTTCCGGGACAAGAGTTTCTTTAAGACTAAATAACCTCATCTTTGCATGGGGTAATTTGATTTCAGATTTATTTATTCTAGATGTAGAACATGATGATGCGCCTCTTGCTTTGTCTGCTACATCGAATGAACATGTAGTATCTGAATCTTTAAAATGGCACGCGAGGTTAGGTCACATTGGAAAGGACCGTATGACAAGACTAGCTAGATCTGGTCTGTTAGGTTCATTATCCAAGGTTGATTTGCCATTTTGTGAACATTGTGTGTCCGGGAAGACTTCTAAGAAACCATTCCCTAAAGCGACTAGGTCAAAGGGTTTACTAGAGATAATCCATACGGATATCTGTGGACCCTTAAATGTACATGCTAGAAATAGATGCCAATACTTCGTCACATTTATTGACGATTACTCGCGCTATGGATATGTGTATCTCATCTCACATAAATCCGAGGCTTTTGATTGCTTTCTCAAATTCAAAGCTGAAGTTGAAAATCAGCTTAAGAAAAAGATTAAAATTCTTAGATCTGATAGAGGTGACGAGTATACATCTGAAACGTTTAAATCATACTGTGCAAACGTTGGCATCATCAGGCAATACACTATGGCATATACTCCACAGCAAAATGGAGTTGCAGAGAGAAGGAACAGGACACTATTGGACATGGTCAGATCGATGATGGCACATGTCAATCTCTCTACCACATTCTGGGGAGACGCGCTTCTTACAGCCGTCTACGTCCTAAATAGAGTCCCAACTAAATCCGTTCCTAAGACCCCATATGAGATGTGGACTGGGAGGATTCCTTCTCTAGCCGACCTACGTCATTGGGGATCTTTAGCATATGTATTATTGCCTACTCAGCATAGAAGTAAACTTGATAGTAAAACTATTGAGTGCGTATTCATCAGGTACCCAATGCACTCAAAGGGATACGTTCTAGTTTATGAGGATCGTGGAGGATGGACTGAGATTGAATCTCGGGACGTAACCTTTGTCGAAGACAGATACCCCAGCCGAAAGAAACAAAAGGTTTCCACCGAACTTTTTGAAATTCCCGATGTATCTCAGGAGAGTGGGAGTTCTGCTTCTGCAAATGGAGATACTCCTATAGTTCATCAGGACAGTGGGAGTACATCTCAGCAGGCTCCTGAGTTACGTCGAAATGAAAGAGGTTTGATTCCCAGAAGATATTTCGATATCGATGGTCAATCTTTTTCTTGTATTGCGGTTGACGATGATGAACCTGATTCTTATCAGGATGCGTTATTATCTCCGAATTCGACTGATTGGGTAACTGCCATGGACGAGGAGATTGCCTCCATGGAGAAGAACAAAGTCTGGGAACTTGTAGATCTGCCTTCCAATCGCAAAGCAATTGGTAACAAGTGGGTACTTAAGATGAAAAGAAAGGCAGATGGTACAGTGGACAAGTACAAAGCAAGATTAGTTGCAAAAGGTTTTACACAAAAAGAAGGTGTTGATTATGAGGAAACTTTTTCACCTGTTGCAAAATTTTTCTCAATCCGCATGATCTTGTCCATTGTCGCAAGTTTAGACTTAGAGTTATATCAGATGGATGTAAAGACTGCTTTCTTAAATGGTGATTTGGATGAAGATATTTACATGCAACAACCCATAGGTTATGTGGACAAAAAATATCCAAAGAAAGTCTACAAGTTGTTACGATCTATTTATGGGTTGAAGCAATCTTCAAGGCAGTGGTACATGAGGTTCCACTTAGCCATCACCACTTTTGGATTCACAATGAGTGAAGAAGATCATTGTGTATATGTGAAACGGTCTGGAAGATCTTTTCTGATACTATCTCTATATGTAGACGATATCCTATTAGCTGGTAATGACATGCATCTATTGATGATGTCTAAAGATTGGCTTTTCTCGAACTTTGAGATGAAAGATCTTGGTGAAGCCAACTTTATTCTAGGGGTTAAAATCATCAGGAACCGTTCTAGGAGATTCTTAGGCTTGTCACAAGCCACTTACATACAGAAGATCTTAGAGCGGTTTAGGATGGAAAATTCAAAAGCTGTTGAAACCCCTATGGATAAAGCTACCAAGTTAGACAGGAAATCGTGTCCCCAGACAGAAGCTGAGAAATCGGCAATGTCCTCAATACCTTATGCGAGCGCAGTAGGCAGCTTAATGTATGCTATGCTTTGCACCAGACCGGATATTAGCTATGCAGTTGGCATAGTCAGCCGTTACTAGAGTAACCCGGGACAGTCTCATTGGCAAGCCGTGAAACGAATATTCCGCTATCTCAGAGGAACTAAGGACTTAATGCTGTGTTATGAAGGCGCGAGTCTCGAGCTCAAAGGATATTCAGATGCTGCCTGGGGTAATGACGCTGACGAGGGAAAGTCTACTTCAGGATATGTCTTCTTGCTCGGAGGGGGAACTATCTCTTGGTCGAGCAAGAAACAGACATCCACGGCACTTTCATTTATGGAGGCCGAATACATTGCATGTTGTGCTGCAGTTCAAGAGTGTGTATGGGTTCGCAGATTCCTACAAGGATTGGGTGTTGTTCCAGGCATACATGAGCCTATATCGTTGAGGATAGACAACACCTCGGCCATTGACTTGGCAAAGGATCCCAAACACCACCAGAAATCGAAGCACATTGAGATAAAGTATCATTACGTTCGTGATCAAGTGAAAGAAAAGAAGGTTATCCTCAGCTACATTCCTACTAAGGAAATGATGGCTGATCCCATGACGAAACCTATAGCTAGAGATCTATTTCAGGTTCACGTCAGGCAGATGTGATTGAGGAAAGCTTGAATGATATGCTTGTATCATGTATCTTTGATCTTTCATGAATAATAAATTCCATTTTATTCAGTATTGAGCACTTGTTAAACTAGGTATGTAGATCATCAGCATTTTCTTCGAGATCAAGTAGGATTTCAACTATTATCGGCAGGCCGGTTACCCACTCGCATGGGTTGACCGACCCTAAATGTACAAGAGAGGTACACTTGGGGTGATGTTTATACACTGAGGTATGAACCACCCTTTATTGATAATAATAAAGGATGAGGATGCGAATGAGTTGTATCCGCCTTCAGTCCTATAAGATTGAAGATGAGACTGACAAAGTCGAATAACATAGTCGCATCATTACTCTTAATGCGAATAATGTTATGGCCTGAATCACAGCCAAGTCGTGAGGTTATGAGATGAGTCATACCTCATGTGAGATGACTTGCGTACTGTAGACCCGACAGATACCTAGTATTGTTTACTTTACGGCGTGGATTGTAGCCACGTGCTTGGACCTATTACCTACAGATTGCTTTGATTCGATCTAATCATTGCAACGTGCGAGTAGCCAGTCCCGTAGGTGACTCTTTGTGTCCTCAGCTACCCTCCTCTTGTGTACAGGAGGATGAGATTGAGTGTCGCTACTTTAGTATACGATGACGAAAGGCCCTTGATTGGCCAGACTCGGTTATGCTAGGAAAGCGGCTTGATCAATTCCAAATTACACACCTACGTGGGGAAGATCCCGTGACAGCTACACCAAGTTTCTAGAACTATAAATACGCACTTGAAGACTTATCCGCCGGCAGTATCGAGTTTTCTTAGACTTTTACAAACGATATTCTCTTTCAAAATATATATGTATATATATTACTTTAAAAGGAATTCAAATTGATGTTTGTAGAAAACCAAGTTTTTCAGAATAGACTCGATAAGTTGGATAAGTGCGTATGTTGGCAGAGTACTCCAGATTGGGAGTTAACTCTATCCGGTGTGGTCATGCGAACTAGGACAGGCAATGCAAAGCTTGGGTTATTGAGTGCTAGATAGGTGGTCTCTTAGTACTCAAACACCTGTGAGAAGATAAAGGTGTTCCAGCTGGTCCCACGCTTCTGATTCTTTTGATCGTGTTTCTTTGGTTTTGATTATTATGTGATGAGCTAGATGAACTCTCATGATGTGCCTACCCCACAATGTGATTGAGTGGGAGATGTTGATTGTGGACCCATGGGGCCCACTTGTGGACAACCACTTGTGGGTGGGGCCCATAAGGATGTTCCCTCATCCTCCTTCTTTCGAGAGTTTGAAATTCAATTAGAACTCGGAAGAAGATGAGATGGGATAAGATAAGGTTAAACCAACCTTATCTCATCTCATCCCTTATCTCTTTTCCCTCTATTTATAAGAGGACTCCTTCCGTTATCAAATACACAAGAAAGAGGAAAGCTATAAGATATATACGGAGAGAAAAGAGAAGGATAGGCTTATAGAGTTTATCTGGTCCATCCATCAGATCTGAGCCATAGATCTGATCCGGGGACCATCTTCACCGTAGGATCAGAGGGGTGATCAGACCCACTTGCTCCTGTAGCAAATAGGCGGATCGCTGGATCCACCACATATCCTCGGCTTTGCGAAGGTTCTCATCGTGTAGACCGTCGGATCTTGGAGGCCCACACTTCCGCAATTCCTTACAAAATAATAGTTAAAAGCCAAGTGAAGAAATGATCAATGTGTTGGAAAATTGATGTAAGTACATAGTTGAGAAAGTAGAAATTGAAAACAAAAATATCAAATCTTACATGTTCAAGTCTTTACTTGAATAATCAATGTCTCAAGACAAATTCTATATCTTTTTTTCTTCTATTTCAACAAGTGCAAATGAATTGAGATGTCATGTCATTTTTTAGATACAATAAATTCACAAATTTAAAAATTCAATACAAAGATTTACAATTTTGAGTGTTTAAACATATCTCCAAGAGGAGATGAATAGGCTACATAACTTAAGATGATAATTACAAAAGAGTAGAGATTGGAGTACAGGGTAATTGATGGCCTGATTTGAGAATGCATATTGTTTTTTACTATATATATAAAATTTAAAAGGACATAGTGTTCTTGTTGGAGATACACCCTTATACTTCTTTAGTAAATCTACACATCCCTTCACATGAAACAATCATATTTGTTATCCCATGTGAGTTATTTCTATCTGTTTTAGACAAATACACTTAAACAATTGAGCATTTTGATTTCTCCTACATTTTTATAAACAATTCACTTTTACGATGAAATTGATGAAGATTGACCTGCCTTTTAGTATTCCGCATAATCAAATCCTATCTAATTCATAATTCATGAAAAGATGTTGAACTCTTGTATGTAAAAAGTGTTTTAGAAAAGGCAATAGACTAATCCTTTATTGTAATTTCCAATCCACCTGGTGGTACATCACAAGAACATAGATAATTATAATCATGCACATATGGAATGATATTAATAGAGTACCCATCATCAGGCTTTATTTATAATCTTTATTCCCTAACAATTGAAGCCCAAAGATTTATAAATTAGCTCATGCTTAGCTAGCCAAACAAACGAACAACCCACGATATGTGGCACCAATGCCACATATATAGCCATGTGTTAGGCACACTTAACCAATAATGTGGCCAAAACCTTAGACTCCAGTGAGTTAAACCAATAGCTAGACCTTAGATTCACTCCATGAGTGTACCTTAGCTCAAATGGTCTGAACCGCATGCCAAAAAGATTAGGCTTTTTAAACTCCTTGTGAGAATGTGTACCTCCGCATAATACAACACCAAAAAGCACCCTTGTAAAGATTTGAACACAAGCTCCCTTGGCAAAAATCAATCTTATTACTAATCCAATGAGTATTTTAAAAAAAAAAGTTTCCATATGTAATTGTGGAACCTTGATCTCGTACGGAATGGGCCAGGCCTACTGTGTTTGCTTTCTATTTCTCCTTTACTTGTTTTGATTGATAGGGGTGGTATTGACTGTAGAATAGTGATTGGTGAATTTGGAGTCACTAGTAACCCGCTAAACTTATGATCTATAGATGGCTAGAAACGGTAGTATTGATTTGGAGTTGTAGGATTGGAGGATTTGTCAATTTGAATGACTCTTGTGGTTAGTCTATGGACTAAGACTCCAAGGACCTCGGTAATGAAAGGAGTTTGACACTATCTTTTTCCTACATAGTATAGTTTCTATTTTAACGAATTTTGAATTTTTCGAATGATCTAGAAAGTTCTAGAGATGATTCCATCAAGAGTCAGTTAAATGATAAAACGCAGGAATAAAGTGTTAATGTGAACTTGGGGAGACATAAGAAGGCCAGATGAGAGGGAAAACTGGGAAAAGAAATGCCTGCCACTAAATTGAAATCTTCCTGGGCTTCCTTGACGTTTATATGCCATCCAAACCGCTTATAGTCATTCCCACTTGGATGAATTGTAAACACAAAAAACTTATCTTCATATGAAACTTTTGTACTGATACAAATGTTTCAATAATGGTCGTTTAATCCCCGTTGTTTCCTCTCATGTTACCCACTTCATTCGTAGATCAGTTTTTTTTTTTTTTTTTTTTTTTTGCATATCCTAAAATGAACTCAAAAAATGGATGAATGGAGTGGATTGCCCACATACATCATGGTGGGCCCCACTTAGCTTCCTTGCCTAAGAACTTCCTGCCAAAGGCTTTGGCAAGAAATCCACGTTGATCTTCCTAAAAAAACCGGAGCGGATTAGCTGTTACCCGTGTAACAGTTTAGTGGTTGTTACCCCAACTGTGTGGGGTCCACCTTGATGTATTTTTTATAAATGGATGTTGTCCATGTTTTACCATCTTATTCTAGGATGAGATCCCAAACCTTAAGAGTATACAAATCTCTGGTGGACCATACCACTAGAAAGTGATGAATGACAATTAAAAACTTTTATGGACCACAAAAGTTTTAGATCAAGCTGATCTTTATATATTCCCTTCATCCAAGTCTTCTTAACATTATCAACAGGTTGAATGGGAAATAAACAATAAGAAAACCATACGATGGTCCCTTTGAAATTTTTAATGGTGAGACACTCAATCACCACTGTTTCCTGTAGTATCGTCCACCTGAGATTTGGATCTGCTTAATATTTGGTACCATGCCCAAAAATGATATGGATAAACGGATAGATAGTGTGGATATACAACACATCTTCAAGGTGGGCCCCACTGTAAGGGTAACACCCACTAAGTTGTTACTTGGGTAAAACCTAATACGCACTCAGAAAATCTTCCCAAAATAAATTCACGTCCGCTCTGGAGCCAAGTGGAGCTCCTACATCACCACCTTGTGGTTGGAGTTTCAAAACTTGTGGCCCTATCATAATGTATGTGGTACATCCACACCATCTATCCATTTTTTGAGGTTATTTTAGGGCATGGGCCCAAATGTGAGGTAGATCCAAATTTCAAGTGGACCACACCATAAGAAACGAAACGCCTACCCCTTGATAGCTTTTTGGGTGCCAAACACGTTGAATAGAAAAGAAGAATTATGATGTGGGCGCTTAATTTAGGTCCATGTTACCTAATCATCAAGTTGGATGGCAAAAAGAGAACCACAGTGGGCCCTAGCAAATTTTTAATTGTAGGATTTGATCGGCATGATTAACTATTGTGGGTCCACATGAGATTTGGATATTTTTTTTTAATTTTTGGGCTCATGCCCTAAAATCATAATTAACGAAGGATGGACAGTGAAGATCAAACAATCGCATCATTGTGGGCCCCACATTGAGTGGATTCCTCAAACCTTGTGCAGGGAAAAAAAGGCCTAAAAGGGTATTATTGTCTTTTTGGAATGCAACAAATAGAGTTCTCAAGCAAGCATGGGTCAACGTCAAAATGAGTGACCTTTTTACCTTATTTTGAGACCATATGTGGTTTTATGAAACTGTTTAAAAACAAACATTTTGTTTTTTTTATTGGAATTCAACCAGAACTTAAGTGTGTGCATGGCATTGTCCTTCCTTTTTTTTTTCTTTTTATACACATTATGAAAGTATCATATTCCAAAGACTTTCTTTCCTTTTTTCGATAAGTAATGCATAGTTCTGTATTATTTATTTTGCTTAGTCAGGGTTAAATTGAGCTTTAGATTGAACTTTTATTATTATTATTATTATTATTATTATTTTACAAATGCAGGCTGATGCATTTCCACAACAAATTCTTCATGTGAAGATTCAATTACAGAATGATGGTGAGAAATTCGTCCTTGGCCCACTGCAGTGGTGTGGTGACCCTATTTGGTCACACGAACTGGTATGAAGTGAATTCATGAAGATAAATATTCAAATAATTTTATTGCGAGTTCTAATGTTTTTTGTTGTCTTTTCATTAGTATTTACCTATAGAGACCAATTTTGAGTTCGAGTCCGAGTTCGAATTTAAAATTCGAGGCATCAATGTAAACATCAAATGTCAGTACGGGCCCTCACCAGACTCCAGAGACTTCTTCAGAAACCAAGAACGAGTAAAACATATCTTGATTACGTTCTCCAAAATGACATGGTTGCAGATGCCAGATGAAGACATAGTTTTTCAGTTTCTTAATTATTTCCCTGACTCCCTTTGTGTTTACAAAAGCATGACAGATCTAGAAATTTCCATAGCTTTTTATTCTGTTTCATTCCATGTGTTCTCTGGCCCACTGTTGAGTCATGTTTCTTTTAGAATATGTGATGCTCTGGAAATGCAGATATCACATGAATGAAGATCCCATGTTACCTTCCCATCTATAGTTGGCTTTTCGGTCTGTGAAAGTGGGGCCATCCAGATTACTGCTCCCAATCATCCACACGCCCCAAAAAATTCCCCAACAGCGTTACCATCCATGGCATGTCACACCAGTTAATCATGGTCCTCTGGGGTTGCAACTTGCAAACATGCCCTGAACTGAATGGGGAACGCCAGTTGGGCCAGTTGGATTCAAAATATTGATTATTATCAGTCTCCTCCAAATCCCATTTTACATGCCCCCCAATTGTACAAACCAAAAACGCAGTTTGGATCAAAATCACATAAATTATCATTAGTGAAAGAGGCCCCACTGCTCTGTTAAACACCAACTATAGATTCAGCTGTTTGGATTAATAAAATAAGATGTGCATGGGAGGTATAAGATGCATGGGTGACTTTAATCGTTTTTATAAGATGCATGGGTGACTTTAATCGTTTTTGTTTTTCATTTTACCTGGTTACACACACACACACACACACACACACACACACACACACACTCTCTGATGATCTCCTGCAAACTGTACCGCAGCATGCTTTCTTGCAGTCCAACTCACTGGTCATCTTGGGAACTTAGATAGGGTGGGGCCATGCCAAGGGAAACAATGGGAGAGGGAATATCAATCATTGGATTTTTACATGGTCCACCATAATGTTTATATGAAATCCACTCCAACCATTAGTTTTCTTAAGAAAATTCATGCATGGGCAACAAGAATTGTACCCATATTTGATTTATGTGTGCCAAACCAAATGACACAGTTTGGATGGTGGGTGTCCCCCCTGCCTGTTTCCCCTCATGTGACCCACCGTAACTATCGATGTCTCTGATGTTTTATCCATTCAGCAAAATGTTTGTTTCTAACCTTATACCTTTATGTATAGAATGGAATTGAATTTAGGGTATAGAATTTAGGGACACACCATGTTCACTGTACAAAGAGAAAATCAACTCCATCTCAAATTCAGACGCCCACACGAAAACTTATGATCACTGTACTTTCTCTATTGTTCCCTACAGTGTGGCCCACCTGAGCTTGTTGTGCCATTTTTTTGGGCCCATGATTAACAAAGATGGACCCATAGATGCATAACCCAGCGGGGCTATTGACACGTGGGTATAAAGGGCACGAATTGAGTGAGGCCCAGCCTCATGTGGCGTGATTTGATTGGCCCACATGATTGAGCTAGGCAAACGTCCAGCTCCTGGGCGTAAATCTTTCTAAATGAGTTGTTTTTCAATTCCATTCTACCAGTGTAAATGCAGGTGTTACGTCCCGGGACAACGCTGCCAACCATGATGTGTATGTGAAATCATTTAGGGAGATTTCACAGTACACATCATGGTGGGGCCAACTCCAGCCCATCCTTCCACTACCTTGGTTGGCACGTTGTCCCCTAGACGTGGGTTGATGCTAACCAAGGCAGTAGCTAGAGTGGGCGGGTGCTCGTGGACCCCACAACGATGTATATGTGTTATCCATGCCTTCCATCCATTTTTCAAACTCATTTTATTTATATAACTTGAGATGTCCATTTTATTTTTATACATTTGGCATGTGCAAGTGGTCATTAGACAAGCAGGGCTAGTCTTAGGCACATAAACTGCCATACAGGCTGCACATGGGCAGCGCACCTTTATATTTCTTTTTGAACATGCTTTGGGATTGGGCAGCATGAAGCCTGGCCCGTAGAGGTGGGCAACGATCCAGGCCGGGCGGAGTTAGCCTTAGATTTGTTTGGCTTGTTTTTGTGCCACCCCAGTTTGTGGATCAGCCCAGTTTGGGTTTTGGGTCGACCCATGTGGCCTGAGTCAAGTTTGCTCCAGAAAAATCTGGTTCAAGCCTGGGATCAGTTTGGTAAAAAATTTCAAACCAAGCACAGCCGAGTTTGAATGGTGGCTCCTTTTTTTTGTTCATTTGTTTAAATAGAAAATAATTTAAGAAGTCAGAAAAAAAATACAAATGTATCTTAATATGTAATGTTTAACATCCTCTAGAGAAGTGCAACTTCAAAATAAACATGTAAGAGCCTTTTCCAAAGAAAAGTACACAAGCATAATTTTAGGAGTGAAAGGAAACAATGTGCATTTATGTATATGTATTATGTATTATCCACACCATCATGTATATGTATTATCCACGCCGTCCATCCGTTTTTACATATCATTTGACGACATGATCCCAGAATGGAATTATATCCAAAGCTCAAGTGGATCACACCACAGGAAACAGTGTGCTTACAATCTACGAGCTGAATCAAACCGAACTTAATCAAACCAAGCTTCAAGCCGAACTGAGCTGGTACTGCCCTAGTTTGAGTTTGGTTTGTTTGTTCAAACGAACTTGACTCCAAGGTTTGGTTTGGTTTGATCTTCTATTCGAACCAATCCAAGCCAAGCTTTGTCAAACCAAT
Source organism: Liriodendron chinense (assembly GCA_003013855.2). NCBI lineage: Eukaryota > Viridiplantae > Streptophyta > Magnoliopsida > Magnoliales > Magnoliaceae > Liriodendron > Liriodendron chinense. Next base: position 1,556,937 of record PVNU02001090.1, on the reverse strand, counting down.
CCACGCGGAGCTTTCAAGCTGGCTTGGTTTGTGCCTAGCTCTAGTTGACAGCCTTAAATCCTAGACTACTTTTCTCAACCCGGACTCTATGTATAGAACAATATTTGAGTGCATCTAAGTACATTTAAACGCATTTTAAGTGCATAAAAGTGCATTGTGCTGAGACCAACATAGACTCACATCACGTACTTGATGAACTCTTCTCTCCCCCCCCCCCCCCCCTCTCTCCCTCTCTCTCTCTCTCTCTCTCTTTTAAAAGAGAGACCTGACCCTACACTCCGATGAACTTAAACACACTTAGTTGCAAGAAGACGCATTTTGTACAGTCTGACTTTTTGTCTCTGTTTGAGAGATCCTACCTTTTTGAATGGGACATCAAATGATAGTTGAAACTTGAAGACATAAACTCTACCCCTATCTACTAAAGTAAAAGGAACCCAACGCTGCTTTGGCAAACAAAGTACAAACAGGATGTGTGCCTTTGCATCTCAATGCTTCAATGCTTTTTGGGTATTGTCATCAAAATCCCACTTTCCCGGAACAGCACAAATGAAGCACCTTTGAGCCAGGCGATTCATCAGGTGGAGCCAACGGTGAAAATGCCATGGCCCAAAAATCAGGCCTGTCCACTCATTTGTGTTAGGATCGTCTGGTCACACCCTGTGCGTAAGTGGCGTGTACAGTGAATTATATGCCACCATCTTAAAAAGTGGAATCATATGATCATCAGCCTAGGGTCCAATGATCCAGGCCACTGATCTCATGGGTGTTGTTTGAAAGCAACTGATCGGGAGAGTAAGTTTGCCTGATCCATTATATCTCTTCACCACAACCATGTATGGTATGGCTGACTCGTGGACAATCAGATTCACACGACACACAACCATAATAAACACAACAAACCCCAAAAAATATATTGAATCTTCTTTTATTCAACATGTTTATTATGGTGAACATATTGAGCTGTGAGGAAATTTGCGCAGGTGTGACAAAAAAGAAGAAGGGAAACCACGTATTATAGTGTTGTTTGACCATAGATAATGCTAATATTGCTCAATTGGCAGTAGTTTGTACTGCGGACTGTGATAGTAAAATGATTGATAAGAACAGATGCATTGATCAATGGATGATTGATACACCCCATGTTTTAGTTGTCCAGACAATTGATCCATATATAATACTTGGGACGTGCCCCAAAAGTTTCTTATATTGCAACATCCCAAGCTGCTATTCTTGCGGTTGTTTTTATTTGAATTTTTTTTTTTTTTTTTTTTTGGTTGGGTTAGTTCACAAAACCCACTGTTAGTACACCCACCCACACTGTTAGTCACCTCCTACGTTGGGATTCGATACCTTGACCCCCAGTGTTGAGACGAGGTTATCTTCACTCTCTGTCTACCACTGCCCCAAAGGCGTGGGTGTTTTTATTTTAATGTTGACAGGTATTGTCTGTGTTCTTAACCATCTGTTTGCATGTCCCACCCAAAAGAAGATGCAGTATGTTCAACGACTGAATCACAATGCATTTATGTTTTTTCATGGATAGATATCCAAAAAACATCAAGATATAAATAATAATAATAATAATAATAAATAAATAAATACTAAAACAGGGAAAAGAAAAATACATACACAACTTGGAGTAGTGCAGTTCCCATGTACTGAACTTATCACCAAATGATTTCTGAACTGTCATACAAAATGGAACTTCAGCACTTGGTACAACCAGATATTATTTATACATGTGACTTATATAGCACCAGCATGTCAAGCACACATGGGAAATTATTCATCATCCACTTGGGCCACTGTGACCATTCATGGGAGGAAAGATCAGGTTGGTTTGCTCCACACATGTGAGACATGCAGCAACGTTAAATGTATTGAATCTCCTAAGGTGTTTTTTGAGGGTGGTTAAGGTTTTCTTACGTCCATGCAATTATGTCAAACCAGCCAAACATCTAAATGTAAGGGGTCGTTTGGATAGGCTGTAAATCATTTACTAGTAAATGACTTAAGTGCTAGTAAATGATTTACTACCTTCTGTTTGGGTCTAACAGTGTTTGGATAGCCTGTAAATGGGTTATATCCTGTAATTGTATATTCACACCTGAAAATTAATTTAGCAAATAACATTCAAATTACATGTTGGAATTTCCTTTCAAGTGGATCATTGGGTCAAGCCCATGCCACTAAAGCTTAGAGTTAATCTTAAAAAAAAAACCTAGTAGTATGTGAGCCATACAAGTGGGCCCACGAATTCAAATGCTATTGTCAAAGGCCATACAAGTGGAGAGCCATATAGGTGGAGAGCCGCTGCCGGAAGGGTGTTTGAAGCTTGGAAGATCACGAGAGGGAGGCAGGGAGGCAGGGAGATTGCAAAGAGGGAGAGGAAGAGAGAGCCGTTGGATGTGATTTCACAGCAAGTGCGAATCTGCTTTTAAAGCAGAAATTTGAAATTAGATCCGTTGTCATCTATACCATTTACTAGTGAATGAAATCTCACCTTTCTGCTAGTAAATGGTAGAGGGGATTTGCTACTAAATCATTTACTAGCAAATGGGAGCATCCAAACACAAAAAATGCCCATTTACTAGTAAATCATTGATTTACTAGTAAATGATTTACAGCCTATCCAAACGACCCCTAAAAGAATTTTTGATGCTTTCCCATTTTAGTATATGTTGTGATCTAAGCTGCCCAACCAGGCTCCCAATAGAACAATGTATTATAGGAATTGACCCCATTCATCCTCAGAACTAGAGCAGGTGGTTTAGACCCTTGCTAAACTAGACCATCAAGTGCAGTCAGCAGTTCCTCTGGGAATTTCACAGGAGATTTTCAAGTATTTTGCAATTAAATGTGGAAAATCAAAATTTGCCGAGATTTTGAAAAATATTGCAATATTGAAGCAATAATATCACTTGATTAATGTTTAGCAAAAATATTGTAATTTGTTTTTTTAAATTCCAAGTGACATTAGTCACAGTGCTCCATCCATCTTGTACATTTAGGAATTATCCTTTGCATCATTCCCTCCTTCCCAAGGATCCAAACCAAACCTTTGGGTGTTGCTTCAAGGAATGCCCCAAGAAGCCATTAATTCTAGCATGACTAACAGGGGGCATTGCACTTGGCATTGGAGGATGCATGTAGGACATCGGATGTTCTTTTCTTCTTCTGTTTTGAAAGAAAGAAAAAATCATTCAAGATTAAATTTAACAAAGAATGATGGGTATTGCCTTTCTACTGAGGCTCTCCCGGCAATTTCCAGTTAGTAAACTTTGATGACCATATGGGCTATATATCAATCGAGAAAATGGAAAGGAGCATAAGAAATGCAGATCCAGATTGCAAGAAGTGGGGATAGAATCCCCAAGACTAAACCATGGCCTGCCTCATAAAGTGGCCAACGAAAACATACTTGATCAAGATATCCAGCATTCTCATGTCCCAGGTAAGATAAACCAATAGAGAATTATATAATATATCAGATAGCTCAAGCAGAAACTAGTCACATTCTTGTATTGGATTCAAGAGGCAGGTAAACAGGCCCATGATGGTTACAACCCAGACCCTGGACTAAATGGGGAAGGCCTGTTGGACCGATCGCATATTCATGTCAGCCTCCTCCAACCCCATTTTACATAGGCCCCCAATTGTACAAACTGAATATGCGGTTTGGATCAAAATCACATAAATTATCATAAGTGAAAGAGGCCACTGCCTTGTAAAACACCAACTATAGATTCACCTGTTTGGGCTTAAGAACATAAGATGTACATGGGAGGTATGAGATGCATGGGTGACTTTAATTGAATTTGTTTTTTCATTTTACTTGGATTGAAATAACTTGAGATCTCTATTTGAATTTTAATATCTCTATTTTATTTTTTTCACATTAGGCACATGCCAGTGGTCATTGGCCAAGCAGGGCTAGTTATGGGCACATTAACTACCATACAAGCTGGGCATGGGCAGCGCTTTATATTTCTGCTGGACATGCATGCAGCTTGAAGCCTGGCCCATTGACAGCCCTAATCCCACTCTACTTTTCTCAACCCAGGCTACTTGAGAGAACCTGGACCAAATATGTATAGAACAGTATTTGAATGCATCTAAGTATATGTAAGCGCATTTTAAGAGTGTCTCGCCTGCTAGCCCAGCTGGAAGATGCCTAGGCCTTTCAACAGAAGGTCTCAGGTTCGAAATGAGACACACTAACCCCACCGGCGGGTGGGTGCATCATGTGACTAACTGTGTGGGTGCGTTGCCCAGCTAACTGGGTGGGTGTGTTGCATGATTAACAAAAAAAAGAAGAAGAGCATTTTAAGAGCATATAAGTGCATTGCACTGAAACCAACATAGATTCACAGTGACACTGGTCACAGTGCTCGATCAATCTTGCACGTTTAGGAACTAGCCTTTGCATCACTCCCTCCTTCCCAAGGATCCAAACCAAACCTTTGGGTGTTGCTTCAAGAAATGTCCTATGAAGCCATTCTAGCATGACTTACAGGGGGCGTTGCACTTGGCATTGGAGGATGCATGCAGGATGTCAAATATGAACATAGGATGTTCTTCTTTTGTTTTAGGGAAAAAAATCATTCAAGCTTGAATTTAATAAATGATAATGGGCAATGCCTTTCTACTGAGCCTCACCTGGCAATTGCTGGTTAGCTAACTTTGATGACCAAGCAGGGTTATATATGAACAGAGAAAATGGAAAATGAGCACAAGAAATGCAAAAGGCACAAGACAAATGCAGAACCGGATGTGTGTGTGTGCGTCTTTAAGAAAAACAGCAACTTACGGTTTCTGCAGAAGCTACAGTAGTACATGGGGCATTCCAAACCTATATTGTAGTTACTAGAGGAAAAACTTCTGAATGAATATTTTGACTTACTGCAAAGGATATGGGGTAGATAACCTTGAACTGGAAGAGATGCATGCTACATTATGTTTCTGTTGGCCTACAACCTCAAAATTGTTACCACTGTACAGTTGAAATAGCCATTTCGTTCGTTCATATCCTTTGCTACTTCTCAAGAGATTGGGTGCCCCTTTTTATGATGGCATGATGATGAAAGACCTTGCAACCCTCGAAGGAGTTTGTCCTTTGACTGCTTATTTGGTATGGTTGGTGGCAACCTTGAACAAGCACGATTAAATGAATGCAAGTTTAAATGCTGTATTTTTTAAACAAAGAGGGAAAAGCCCAGGAGGTGCAATGTTTGTATCAACCTACAAAAGAAGAAAGTGCAAGAGGTGCAATGTATTACGCATCTTCCTGCAAAGAACATGTTAATCTGTTTAGGGCAGGAAATCTCCAACATTGGCATCGGATTTAGTGGGCCTGGTTGAAGGAGAAGGGCTGATTACAGGTGGGAAGACGGTCATAAAAGTAAGACATTTTCCAAATAACTATTAGAATGCAATATGATCAGAGAATCCTTCATACAGCCTACCCCAAATAGCCAGGACAAGGCTATTATGCGACCATTAATTTGTTTACTTCTAATACATCTTCATATACCTCATGCCTTTTGTTAGTAATTGCGGAAGTGTGGGCCACCAGGATCTGACGGTCTACACGATGAGAACCTTCGCAAAGCCGAGGATGTGTGGTGGATCCAGCGATCCGCCTATTTGCTACAGGAGCAAGTGGGTCTGTTCACCCCTCTGATTCTACGGTTAAGATGATCCCCGGATCAGATCTATGGCTCAGATCTAATGGATGGACCAGATAAACTCTATATGCCTATCCCTCTCTTTTCTCTCCGTATATCACTTATACGTTTCCTCTTCCTTGTGTTTTTGATAACGGAAGGAGTCCTCTTATAAATAGAGGAAAAAGGAGATAAGGGATGAGATGAGATAAGGTTGGTTTAACCTTATCTTATCCCATCTCATCTTCTTCCGAGGTTTAAATTTCTAATTAGAAATTCAAACTCTCGGGAGAAGGAGGATGCGGGAACATCCTTATGGGCCCCACCCACAAGTGGTTGTCCACAAGTGGGCCCCATGGGTCCACAATCAACATCTCCCACTCAATCACATTGTGGGGTAGGCACATCATGAGAGTTCATCTAGCTCATCACATAATAATCAAAACCAAAGAATCACGATCAAAAGAATCAGAAGCGTGGGACCAGCTGGAACACCTTTATCTTCTCACAGGTGTTTGAGTACTAAGAGACCACCTATCTAGCACTCAATAACCCAAGCTTTGCATTGCCTGTCCTAGTCCGCATGACCACACCGGATAGAGTTAACTCCCAATCTGGAGTACTCGGCCAACATACGCACTTATCCAACTTATCGAGTTTATTCTGAAAAACTTCGTTTTCTACAAACACCAATTTGAATTCTTTTTAAGGTAATATATATACATATATATTTTGAAAGAGAATATCGTTTGTAAAAGTCTAAGAAAACTCGATACTGCCGGCGGATAAGTCTTCAAGTGCGTATTTATAGTTCTAGAAACTTGGTGTAGCTGTCACGGGATCTTCCCCACGCAGGTGTGTAATTTGGAATTGATCAAGCCGCTTTCCTAGCATAACCGAGTCTGGCCAATCAAGGGCCTTTCGTCATCGTATACTAAAGTAGCGACACTCAATCTCATCCTCCTGTACACAAGAGGAGGGTAGCTGAGGACACAAAGAGTCACCTACGGGACTGGCTACTCGCACGTTGCAATGATTAGATCGAATCAAAGCAATCTGTAGGTAATAGGTCCAAGCACGTGGCTACAATCCACGCCGTAAAGTAGACAATACTAGGTATCTGTCGGGTCTACAGTACGCAAGTCATCTCACATGAGGTATGACTCATCTCATAACCTCACGACTTGGCTGTTATTCAGGCCATAACATTATTCGCATTATGAGTAATGGTGCGACTATGTTATTCGACTTTGTCAGTCTCATCTTCAATCTTATAGGACTGAAGGCGGATACAACTCATTTGCATCCTCATCCTTTATTATTATCAATAAAGGGTGGTTCATACCTCAGTGTATAAACATCACCCCAAGTGTACCTCTCTTGTACATTTAGGGTTGGTCAACCCGTGCGAGTGGGTAACCGGCCTGCCGATAATAGTTGAAATCCTACTTGATCTCAAAGAAAATGCTGATGATCTACATACCTAGTTTAACAAGTGCTCAATACTGAATAAAATGGAATTTATTATTCATGAAAGATCAACGATACATGATACAAGCATATCAATCAAGCTTTCCTCAATCCCATCTGCCTGACGTGAACCTGAAATAGATCTCTAGCTATAGGTTTCGTCATGGGATCAGCCATCATTTCCTTGGTAGGAATGTAGCTGAGGATAACCTTCTTATCTTTCACTTGATCACGAACGTAATGATATTTTATCTCAATGTGCTTTGATTTCTGGTGGTGTTTGGGATCCTTTGCCAAGTCAATGGCCGAGGTGTTGTCTATCCTCAACGATATAGGCTCATGTAAGCCTGGAACAACACCCAATCCTTGTAGGAATCTGCGAACCCATACACACTCTTGAACTGCAGCACAACATGCAATGTATTCGGCCTCCATAGATGAAAGTGCCGTGGATGTCTGTTTCTTGCTCGACCAAGAGATAGCTCCCCCTCCGAGCAAGAAGACATATCCTGAAGTAGACTTTCCCTCGTCGGCGTCATTACCCCAGGCGGCATCTGAATATCCTTTGAGCTCGAGACTCGCGCCTTCATAACACAGCATCAAGTCCTTAGTTCCTCTGAGATAGCGGAATATTCGTTTCACGGCTTGCCAATGAGACTGTCCCGGGTTACTCTGGTAACGGCTGACTATGCCAACTGCATAGCTTATATCTGGTCTGGTGCAAAGCATAGCATACATTAAGCTGCCTACTGCGCTCGCATAAGGTACTGAGGACATTGCCTGATTTCTCAGCTTCTGTCTGGGGACACGATTTCCTGTCTAACTTGGTAGCTTTATCCATAGGGGTTTCAACAGCTTTTGAATTTTCCATCCTAAACCGCTCTAAGATCTTCTGTATATAAGTGGCTTGTGACAAGCCTAAGAATCTCCTAGAACGGTTCCTGATGATTTTAACCCCTAGAATAAAGTTGGCTTCACCAAGATCTTTCATCTCAAAGTTCGAGAAAAGCCAATCTTTAGACATCATCAACAGTTGCATGTCATTACCAGCTAATAGGATATCGTCTACATATAGAGATAGTATCAGAAAAGATCTTCCAGACCGTTTCACGTATACACAATGATCTTCTTCACTCATTGTGAATCCAAAAGTGGTGATGGCTAAGTGGAACCTCATGTACCACTGCCTTGAAGATTGCTTCAACCCATAAATAGATCGTAATAACTTGCAGACTTTCTTTGGATACTTTTTGTCCACATAACCTATGGGTTGTTGCATGTAAATATCTTCATCCAAATCACCATTTAAGAAAGCAGTCTTTACATCCATCTGATATAACTCTAAGTCTAAACTTGCGACAATGGACAAGATCATGCGGATTGAGGAAAATTTTGCAACAGGTGAAAAAGTTTCCTCATAATCAACACCTTCTTTTTGTGTAAAACCTTTTGCAACTAATCTTTCTTTGTACTTGTCCACTGTACCATCTGCCTTTCTTTTGATCTTAAGTACCCACTTGTTACCAATTGCTTTGCGATTGGAAGGCAGATCTACAAGTTCCCAGACTTTGTTCTTCTCCATGGAGGCAATCTCCTCGTCCATGGCAGTTACCCATTCAGCCGAATTCGGAGATAATAACGCATCCTGATAAGAATCAGGTTCATCATCGTCAACCGCAACACAAGAGAAAGATTGACCATCGATATCGAAATATCTTCTGGGAATCAAACCTCTTTCACTTCGACGTAACTCAGGAGCCTGCTGAGATGTACTCCCACTGTCCTGATGAACTATAGGAGTATCTCCATTTGCAGAAGCAGAACTCCCACTCTCCTGAGATACATCAGGAATTTCAAAAAGTTCGGTGGAAACCTTTTGTTTCTTTCGGCTGGGGTATCTGTCTTCGACGAAGGTTACGTCCCGAGATTCAATCTCAGTCCATCCTCCACGATCCTCATAAACTAGAACGTATCCCTTTGAGTGCATTGGGTACCTGATGAATACACACTCAATAGTTTTACTATCAAGTTTACTTCTATGCTGAGTAGGCAATAAAACATATGCTAAAGATCCCCAAGGACGTAGGTCGGCTAGAGAAGGAATCCTCCCAGTCCACATCTCATATGGGGTCTTAGGAACGGATTTAGTTGGGACTCTATTTAGGACGTAGACGGCTGTAAGAAGCGCGTCTCCCCAGAATGTGGTAGAGAGATTGGCATGTGCCATCATCGATCTGACCATGTCCAATAGTGTCCTGTTCCTTCTCTCTGCAACTCCATTTTGCTGTGGAGTATATGCCATAGTGTATTGCCTGATGATGCCAACGTTTGCACAGTATGATTTAAACGTTTCAGATGTATACTCGCCACCTCTATCAGATCTAAGAATTTTAATCTTTTTCTCAAGCTGATTTTCAACTTCAGCTTTGAATTTGAGAAAGCAATCAAAAGCCTCGGATTTATGTGAGATGAGATACACATATCCATAGCGCGAGTAATCGTCAATAAATGTGACGAAGTATTGGCATCTATTTCTAGCATGTACATTTAAGGGTCCACAGATATCCGTATGGATTATCTCTAGTAAACCCTTTGACCTAGTCGCTTTAGGGAATGGTTTCTTAGAAGTCTTCCCGGACACACAATGTTCACAAAATGACAAATCAACCTTGGATAATGAACCTAACAGACCAGATCTAGCTAATCTTGTCATACGGTCCTTTCCAATGTGACCTAACCTCGCGTGCCATTTTAAAGATTCAGATACTACATGTTCATTCGATGTAGCAGACAAAGCAAGAGGCGCATTATCATGTTCTACATCTAGAATAAATAAATCTGAAATTAAATTACCCCATGCAAAGATGAGGTTATTTAGTCTTAAAGAAACTCTTGTCCCGGAAAAACGAATGTCAAAACCATTAACTAACAATCTAGAAACAGAAATTAAATTCCGGCGCATGCCCGGTGCATAAAGAGTATCATGGAGGGTTATTGTGTGCCCTACGCGCGAACGGAGATGATAAACACCAATCCCTAGCACGTCTTCAGCAGCGTTATTCCCCATGTACACCCTGTAGCTCCCTGTAGCTATAGGTCGAAATTCCTCGAGTCCTCGACGATCTCGTGTCACGTGCTTTGTTGCGCCTGAATCCAAAATCCACTCGTTAGATAGGATATCAACGGAAAGGATCTCAGAACAAACGCCTACAAACAAAGTATCTTGTGACTGAGGAATTACCGTCTTTTTCTGGGCACACTGACGGGCATAATGGCCGGGATTTCCGCAGACGAAACAGGTGATGTTTGTCTTTTTAGGTTTCCTCTTTCCTTTCCCCTTCTTGGGATTTGGATGAGGCGTTGCGGTCTTCTGTTCCTGATTGTTCTTCTTCGCCTTCTTGCGAGCTTTGAACTTTCTCTTGTTAGCTTTCCGCTTGTGGGTTTCTGCTGCAAAAGCCTTGGCCGAACCTGGCTGAATAGCATTCATTTCAACCTCTCGTACCAGATGGCCACAAAAGTCTCTGAACGTTGTGATAGAATCAGTATGGTTCAGAATCGTTTTGATTTGGGCCCATGATTCGGGTAAGGAACGGTGCATAGCTATAATCTTTTGATTTTCAGTTAATTTGCACCCTACATTCCTCAGGGCACCTATCATCTGCTCCATCTTACGGATATGATCCTTGATGGGGCAACCTACAGGCATCCTGTATTCTTGGAACTCTAATTCCATAGCCCGAACTTTTGCATCTGACTTCTGCTTATAGGTATTAGCCAGTGCATCCCAGATCCCCTTAGCGGTTTCATGCACTTCATACGTGGGTATGAGTTCTTTGTGCATTGTGCTAATCAAAACATTACGGGCGGAGCGATTTTGTTTACGCCATTTGTTATAGCGATTCATCGCGGCCCTATGTTCACCTAGATTTCCATTTTCAGCCAATATGGGTTCCTCTTGAACCCCATCCAGAGTGTGTGAAATGTCATCTTCATCTAGAAGGCTTCGCACTGCGCGGGACCAGTCTTCGTAGTTGTTGCCGTCGAAATGTTGTCCTTTTAGTTGATCGGCGATCAATGCTTTAGAGGCCATCTCTACATCGCATCATGTATCACTACTTAGCTATGATCTAAAGTATTGGCACTAATCATCAGAATTTCTACTGGTTATTCAAACTCTTAAGTTTATAAAAGTATACAATCCATCTTATAAGGGATCTGAAGGCCTACATACCTGTATGGGTGGTGCAGATCGATCAAGTTCTCTAAATAAAATGAAATTGATGCTTTTACGACTATCTATTTGTATAACCTACAACCCACCATTATGGGTGTATGCATCATTTAGGGAAGGAATGAAACTCCCACTTAGGTTATGCACAACCTTAGGATAACAGATCTATATTCTAATGAAATGATGACTTAATTAAAAAAAATTAAAGTCAAATTGAATAAATCATTAGATTAAAGAAAACAATCATGTCCATTGAACGAATAAGAGAAGTTCTATGATTAAAGGACAATATAATCACCCCATTGATCGTGTCCATTCATGATGGATCCGATCATTACTATTAATGTTCACCATTGATGATGGATCCTCTCATCAATGTTGATCATCATAGTTGATGATGGTTCCGTTCATTTGTGGACCCGTGATCAATAGTGATCGTATGGATATATACATGATCTTCATTCATTTGCATACACATATTTAATAATGCATGCACATATACATTAAGTAATCAAAAGATATTTTGAGACAGAAAAAATCCATAATTTAAATCATATTCTTTCATTTTAATACTTACATTGATCATCATGGTAATTTTAGATCTGGACCGTTAATCACAAAATCTGATCATACCATTGGTTAGATGTTGCTGAAAAACCCCAAGTCACTTCCTATTACTTGGTCTAAATCAGTCCAAAAATGGCCGATTAAAGGCCCTTTTACAAGATACTCTTAATCTTGAAAGGAAGTGAATTGGGCTTCTAATTTGGCCCACTAAAATTTGGACATAATAGTGGGATCCATATGGGTTGTCCAATCACATGTGGATAGCTCATAATGGTCCAACAATTTTGTCCCAAATAATGGATACAGGTGGTATGATTTCGGTAAAGAGTGATCTTCTCAAATTTGGGCCAATATTAGACAATCCATTCTCATATGGATGTCCAATGATGGTCCTAATAATTTTAATTAGGAACAGCCCAAAAGAAATAGTCCATAATTACATAATTAGGCCCAATTCAATTTATTTCTTAAAGGCCCAATTCCAAAATTGGCCTATTAGGCTAACCATTTGGCCATGGCCCAATATTCTTAAGCCATGGCCCAAAAGGATAGGCCCATATCCAATTTCAATTTTCAAGTCAGGCCCATAAAGGGTTATAGTCAAGTTAGGCCTTAAAAGGCCCAATTTTCGCAGCCATGGCCCACAAAAAAGGCCCATTTTAAGCTCCAATCTTCTCTTCCTCTTCTTCTTCTTTTAGGGTTTTATGAAACCCATCATCCATGTAACCTTGGCAGCCATGGTGGCTGACTGCCCAACAAAAAAAATAGGAGGGATGAGTGGCTGGAACGGCAAGCGGAAGCGGCGGCCGGCGCTGCTGCTGCTGCCGCAGCCGCGGGTGCTGCTGCTGGCGGCGGCGGCGGCGGCCCGCGCTGCTGCTGCTGTCGCGGCAGAGGCCGGCGTGCGGCTGCTGCGTCGGCGGGGTTTGGAAAACGGGAGAGAGAGAGAGAGAGAATAAGAGAGATTTGGGCGGCCGTGGTTGCTGCCTGCGGTGGCGGTGGCCATGGCTGCCGCTGCTGCATGTGCGGCGGGCGGCGGCGGTCACAACTGCCGCTCCTGCTGCCGGCGGTGGCGGCGGCCATGGTTGCTGCTGCTGCTTCAGGCGGCGGCAGCCATGGCTGCCTCTGTTGCTTTTGGGGGCGGTCAGGAGAGAGAGATGGCCATGGTGTGCAGCGGTCATGCTTGTACGGGCAGTCATGAGAGAGAGATGGTGGTCATGGCTGCCTTAGATCATGCATTGGGTTTTATCTTAGTGGGTCCCATCTTACAGATGGATGGATGGTAGCGCACGTTTGACGCAGCAATCTCATATTGGCTTGTTAGAGATCAAAGCCATCCGTCCGTCAGGTGGGTCCCCATTTTGAATGGTTGGGTTTAGATCCTATAAGCCGATCATTGGGGCCTTCAACCTTGTGATTGAAACCATTGAGGTGATGGGCTCCTTCATGGCTATTTGGTGGCCATTTGATCTTGGGGTTTTGGATCTTGAACCATTCACTTGTATGGTTGATTTGGACCCACATGTACCGTATTAATGGACGGTTTGTATAAAGAACTACTAATGATCCATATTCAATATATAGACCTTTTAAAAAAAATGCTGTATCTGTCTTGTGACAGTGGCCCTGACCCATAAGAATCTGGTCTTAATCGTAAAATTCTAATTCCTTTAAATTAATTAATTAAAAATCTTAATTTTATTAATCTCCATACCTCAGAGATAAATAAAATGAGATTTGACAGAAAGGAATATTAATAAGATGATGATCGTATGTATTTATTAAAATGAAATAAAACATTAAATTTATAATTCTCAGATTAGGGCCACTTACCTCGATTGCGATTATATCCTCTTTAAATCGGAGATCCGCCGTTCAATGGCTCTGATACCACTGTTAGTAATTGCGGAAGTGTGGGCCACCAGGATCTGACGGTCTACACGATGAGAACCTTCGCAAAGCCGAGGATGTGTGGTGGATCCAGCGATCCGCCTATTTGCTACAGGAGCAAGTGGGTCTGTTCACCCCTCTGATTCTACGGTTAAGATGATCCCCGGATCAGATCTATGGCTCAGATCTAATGGATGGACCAGATAAACTCTATATGCCTATCCCTCTCTTTTCTCTCCGTATATCACTTATACGTTTCCTCTTCCTTGTGTTTTTGATAACGGAAGGAGTCCTCTTATAAATAGAGGAAAAAGGAGATAAGGGATGAGATGAGATAAGGTTGGTTTAACCTTATCTTATCCCATCTCATCTTCTTCCGAGGTTTAAATTTCTAATTAGAAATTCAAACTCTCGGGAGAAGGAGGATGCGGGAACATCCTTATGGGCCCCACCCACAAGTGGTTGTCCACAAGTGGGCCCCATGGGTCCACAATCAACACCTTTTGGAAATAATACCCATGCAATTGTTCAAGAAAAGTCTAAGAAAAGAAAATCACTAGATGTCAGCTTATATGTCCATGTGATCGCCATTCAAGCCTTTTCACTCTAGAGGAATCACAATGTGCTTTCATAGGGAAATATTTGAAATATAAGGTAGCAATTAAACTACCAGCACGAGAATCAGATATTGCACAAGTGCTTTTGTTTAAAGATGAAACCAATTCGTAGGAAAACAAATATACGTTAAACAGTCATAAACAGCCATAAAATAACCTTGGTGAATTTGAACGCTTCGAGGCTTGCTGACTGACCATGGATTTCAAGCTCCCAAGAGCCTCCTCAGCAGCCTGTACAGAATCCACCAGAAATCACGCATAAACGTAGGACCTCATCATAAATGCTCACAAGCATAGTTAGCAAAACACTCTATGGCCAAAAAAAAAAAAGTACGGAATATGTTTAGGTTTATTTCACTCTCAATCATTAAAAAGACGGTAAAAAAATTCAACCAAAAAATAGAAATGATAAAAATTCGGAGACTGAAAAGTTCAGGTTTAATACAGTTCTGATTTAATAAGACAGAACAAAAAAGGCCATGTGTGCACATATATAAATACACGCACGTGTGTGTATATTATATCCAAATAAGGTTAAAATAGAAAACTTCAAATAAGATAATTAAAAGTACTCTATGCATAAGCAATTATGTATACAGGTTAAAAAATAGTGCTCTAGTATTGTTCTTCGCCTCTCTTTAATCCTTCATATGCAATTATTTCCTCTCTATAATTTTGCTTATTGCACATCTTCTACCTCTTCAAAAGAAGTTCATGCATCTTAAATCACATTCAGAACTCAAAGAATTATTTGCCTCTCTAATCCTTCATATGCAATTATTTCCTCTTTATAATTTTGCAATTGCGCTTCTTCTACCTCTTCAAAAGAAGGTCATGCATCTTAAATCACATTTGGAAATTAAAAGAATATGATCTCTCTGTTTCAGGGTAGAGCTGGGCAAACTGAACACCATAAGGTACTGTTGCTTACCATTCCTCGACAACAGATATATTTAGATTTGAACCTGCTGTCCAGTTCCAAGCAGATTTTTAAAAATAGGATTTGGCAACCAAACTTACGAGGTCAATGGTTTAATAGGACCGACCTGAAGAACCGTGGGAGATCAGGTCAAACAATAAGTTTTCTTTTTTCTTTTCCTTTTTTGGTGGACCAAACTTATAATAATTATTGTTGGAAAGTCAAAAAATACACAAAGTAAGAGTTGATTATAAGATATTATAAAGATTATACATGTATAATAAACTTCAAGAACTGACCACCTACAATCTGTTGTAGGTTAATGTACCTCTTTGGAAGTATTGTGCTTTTGAAATTATGACATTCCCAAGGAATAGAAACCCAAGATAAGTGTTGCAGTGTACAACTGGTTACATTTGATCAGTTCTCATAGAAATTAATACAAAAGCTTAGGATTCAAACATAGTTATGAGTATAATGTTAATCCTTATATTAAACCTGAAAACCTTTGCTTTTAGAACTTTGATGGTAAAACTAACAAAAGCAAATGCCAAAGTTGAATATAATTCTAGAAATTGAGTTGCCTTTTTTCCATCTCAAACTCTGAAAGCTGTAGTCATAAATGTAAAATCACACTATATATATTCATACACATAATTTCAAAACTAGGCAGTGTTTAGAAGGCTGATTTTTTAAATTTCCCACAGCTTGATGACATAAATAAAGCTAATTTCTGAGTGGTGGCAAGCCCTTTACTTTTCCTATTAAAGCTCTCTAGAAGCCAGCTCTTGTGTCGCTCTATTTCTTTTGCCAAATTGAAGTATAGATGGACTAGTCTGGTTGAAAACAACCAGATTATTCAGCCGGCTATTGGGAAAACCAGCTGGATGGACAGCTTAGTCCCCTAAAACTGCAAATATGGTCATGTAGTCAAATTGGACCCCTGTACTGACCTGTTCATGGTAAAACTTGCTGATCTTGAGTCTGGACAGGTTACTCCACACACACACACACACACACCAAAAAACAAAAAATATGTAGTGCAGTTTGAACACAGCACCTGCTGGTTTTGGTTGAACTAGGCTAAAATGGCATGTCCAGACTTGTTAAACATTTGATTCAAAATTGAAGTTAACTTTCTGGATTTCAGCTTCCATAACTGGGTTTCTTTGGCATATAAAATTCAGATAACCCTTTTGTATCTTAATGTCCACATGCACTATAGCTAGGTGAACTTGTAAAAAAGATAGAGGAGCTTAACGAAGCAAAGCTGGGAGCAAAGGAAAAGTAAATCCTGTATGAAACTGTATATCTACATTTTCATCTCTCGAAAAATCTATCAAAGAAAATGGTAGACAATGTGAGAATTGGCTCAAAGATTTAGATAAGAAGAGGAAGATCTCTCTCTCTCTCTCTCTGTGTGTGTGTGTGTGTGTGTGTGTGTGTGTGTGTGTGTGTGTGTGTGTGTGCAATCACCATTGTTTGGATAGGAAAGAAAAGGTTGGAGTCCACCAATCAAGCATTACACTTTTCCATAATTTGGATTGTCTTTTGCCTTGGATTCAACATATACAAACATGCCTTAGTAACATTTTGGGAACAGTCTGGGAATTATTATATTTTCAGCAGTCCTAGGATCTTAGCAATAGTTTAATAAGCTCCTTGATGTTATTCTAAAGGTGCTTTATGATTGGGCATGTGAACATCATATATATAGGTCTAAGAACTTTTGTCTTTTATTATGGAGAAGAAATCAGTCATTCAAGAGCATGCTTACCTGGAGAATCAATTGGTTTCTTTACAGACAAGATTAACAACCTCACTGTAGAAGTAGATAACCTTACAAAGCAAGGTACTGTACTTACAATTTAGCTAACTCATTTTGTTGACCACGAAAATGCAAGCGTCTTTATTGCTTTTCCTACTGTAGATTAGTTCTATAAAGAGGGAATGTGATCAAGCCCAATCTGAGCTCAATTAGAGAGTCGTTCAAAGATGAAAGAACGTGATGCTAAGACCAGTCCTGTTGTTAAGGAGCAACAGAAGCTTTAACACAAAATTAGTGATGTGGATGTAGAGAGGAAAAGAATTGGAAAATGAGGTACTAAGGGGTCGTTTGGATAGGCTGTAAATCATTTACTAGTAAATGGGCAATTTTTGTGTTTGGATGCTCCCATTTACTAGCAAATCCCCTCTCCCATTTACTAGCAAAAATGTGAGATTTCATTTACTAGTAAATGGGATAGATGGCAACGAATCTATTTTCAAATTTCTGCTTTAAAAGCAGATTCGCACCTGCTTGAAATCACATCCAACGGCTCTCTCTCCCTCTTCTTCTCTGCAATCTCCCTCCCTCCCTACCTCCCTTTGGTGATCTTCCAAGCTTCAAACACCCTTCCGGCAGCGGCTCTCCACCTGTATGGCCTTTGACAATAGCATTTGAATTCGTGGGCCCACTTGTATGGCTCACATACTACTCGATTTTTTTTAGGATTAACTCTAAGCTTTAGTGGCATGGGCTTGACCCAATGATCCACTTGAAAGGAAATTCCAACATGTAATTTGAATGTTATTTGCTAAATTGATTTTTAGGTGTGAATATACAATTACAGGATATAACCCATTTACAGGCTATCCAAACACTTAAATCATTTATAACTTACATCCAAACAGAAGGTAGTAAATCATTTACTAGCACTTAAGTTATTTACTAGTAAATGATTTACAGCCTATCCAAACGACCCCTTACAGTGGTTATTCTGTTCCTATTTTATCTAACTTGCTTGATATATGAAATTATGGATATGTTCCATATGGAAAGCTAATCTTTCTCATTTCACACAAATTAAAGCCAAGGTCTATTAGCTCCTTCCCCTAGCTCAGTCGAGCTTTCGCTACACAGTTCATCGGGAGCAAGGACATCCGGAAACCGACAACTCATCTGCTCGCTTTAAAATAGAAGCCCGACTAGTCCTTGAAAGATTATATAGTTCAATTCAACGCTGAGGATGTTCAGGTTGAAGACTACTCTGACTAGGTCGCCTTGCTAGCCGGTTTGAGAGAGTAAATTCCTCTTCTCACTCGCCAAGAACCCCTCAACGACACTGTCCGATCTGCTGAACTGGGCCCAGAAATACACCAACGTGGAAGAGATGGTCAGTGCCCGAAGAAATTCCAAGGGCGAGAGCATCTCATCCAGAGATGAGAAAAGAAAGCAGAGGGTGTCCGGTACCGACCCCAAGAGGAAGAAAGAAGATAACAGGACCGATGCTCCCCAAGCTTATCGAGCTCCATAGAGCAAGTTTTGCTAGTACACACCCTTGAACGCCGACCTTGAGCGGGTGCTCATTGCGATCAAGGATCAGAAATTCACAAAATGGGCGGCCAAGATGAGGTCACACCCAAGGTAAAAGGAATAGGTCGAAGTACTGCCACTTCCACCGATACCATGGCCACAACTGTTTCGACTTAAAGGAGGAGATTGAGAATCTCATCCGAATGAGCTACCTACACGAATACATCGCTAAGCCCTGAGATGATAACCGATCACCCCTTCAACGAGAACAAAGAGAAGAACGCATCAACAATGAACCAATGGGTGAGATCCACACCATTTTTTATGGGCCCGCTAGTGGAGGAGATTCAAGCCGAGCTCACCAAGCACATGCCCGGTGCGCCCGATTTCCCGACTGGGTTCAATTGGTAAAGAGCCTCTGTTTCAACTGTTAAGAACCTAACCAATGCGCCAAAAGCCCCAGGACTAATGGAACGTGTAAAGTTAGGCTCTTAAACCCTTGGGATCGTAACATTCCACCACGCTCCGCAGCCGACGTCCACGGCGGCCCACTCTGTGGTGGCACTCACTCTGGCCTCTATTCCAGGTAGCCCTTTCCAGGGCATGGCGGCTGCACTCTGGTTATCCAGGTAGCCCTTTCCACTTGGCGGCTTCACTCTGGTTGCTCAGGTAGCCCTTTCCACGCCGTGACGGCTTTCACTCTGGTCCAGGTTGCCCTTTCCACAGGTCGCCCCTTCCGTGACTCGAACATGAGACGTGGTGTTGGCTCTGATACCAATTGTTAAGAACCTAACCAATGCGCCAAAAGCCCCAGGACTGATGGAACGTGTAAAGTTAGGCTCTTAAACCCTTGGGATCGTAACATCAACATTGAGATCATGGGATCAAGTGGCCAGAATAGCTATCAACGAGCTAGACCTAGGGTTGTTCTCACTTGGATTTTGAACTGTTTCAGGACAGGCCTATTTAAAATTCTGATTTTGGCAAGCTCGAGCCTGGCCCATTGACACCCATAGTAGCCATGTAGTGTGGGTGGGTGCGGTGTGGGTGTGATGTCACCAAGTTCTATGGGCCCCACCATGATGTATGTGTTATATCAAACTGCCCACCCGTTCGAGCGTAAAAATAAGATAGATCTAAAGCTCAAGTGAACCACACCACAGTAAGTAGTAGAAATTGGACATCTGCCATTAAAAATTTTCCGAAGGGCCACAAAAGTTTTGGATCAACCTGATATTTGTTTTTTCACTTCATCCTGGTCTGTGTGACCTCGTGAATGGGTTGGATGGCAAATAAACATCATGGTGGACCAAGGAGGGTTTCAACAGTAGGAATCATTGTCCCTACTTCTTTTTGTGGTGTGGTCCACTTAGAGCTTTGGAAGCATCATGCATATAAATTAGGGACCAAAATTTGGACAGTTTAACTTGAATTATTTGTATGCAATGCCCTTCTAGGTAATTTCTAAGTGCATGGCTATTAGGCTTTAGAGTTATAAGAGAAAATAGCCAATGCTTGGATTCAAGAGAACAATGGCCATTAATCAAAGACTGTGATCATCCAATAAATCTGATTAACCTAAATCCTACCCACAGTGGGTCCCTCATTTTCGGAAGTGGATTGCGTACTGAGGACGCTAAGCGTACTGATTAAACTCTGCAGGGTCCACCGTGATTTATGTATTTCATCCACTCCGTTCATCCATTTTAACAGGTAATTTTATGTCCTGACACAAAAAATGAAGCATCTAAAAATCTTAAGTGACCACACCTCAGGAAACAATGTGAATTGAACCTGTACCGTTGAAAAATTCTTGGGGGCCACGGAAGTTTTGGATCAAGCTGATAGTTGTTTTTTCCCTTTATCAATGTTTTTGTGATCATGTGAGCAGGTTGGATGACAAATAAACATCACTGCGGGCCTGAGAAAGGTTTCAACTGTGGAAAGCATTATACCCACTATTTCTTGTGGTATGGTCCACTTGAGTTTTGAATATGCTTCGATTTTTGCTTCAACCCCTTAAATGATATGGAAAAGAAGATAGACAGTGTAGATAAACTACATACATTTACAGTGGGCCCAATTGAGTTTACTCAGTACGATAAGAGCCCACTATAACTCAGGACGCAATCCGATTTCCTCCAGATAAATGCATTCTACGCATGCCTCGTTGGTAGACTCTGCGGAGTTTCATCAAGAGGTCTCGAAATGGGTGAAATTCCTGCTGCTGACAGCACAGTGGGTGCGTTGCATGACTGACTGGGTGTGTGTGTTGCCCGATTGACTGGGTGGGTCGGTTGCATGACTGAAAAAAAAAAAATAAAAAAATAAAAAAATAAAAAAAATAAATAAATAAAACGCATTCTACGCATACAATTCTGAGTGCATGCTTGGAAAGCATCACAACTCACCCTTTTCTACCGGCGAATTCGATACGCTGATAAAGAAGAATCCGCAGAGCGTCGTGGAATCTGAGACAGACCACCATCTGCCCTGCAACTAATAAAGGGTCGTCGTGCTTTGCATCTCACGTGAGGGGATGGAACACGTGTCAGTGATCCAGGCATCTAACACACATGTCAGAGATCCTTGCCATTCAGTAGACAAACATGCCATGGACCAAAAATAGTATCGGTCCGTTGATCAATCCGGTGACGAGTAGCTGGAGAGAAAAATCCAGCGGTCCAAATTCAATACGTGTGGGGCTCACTTCGTGAGTGTATTATCCTGATCTTCTTTTTATTTTTTTTCATAAGGCGTGTCCATGATGTGCCCTGCCTGATGAATGGCCCCTATATCTGAAATATGCTGTCCACGGATGTTTGACACGTGTTCTGCCAACCCAACTCACCCTTTTCTCAATGGAACGAACGTCAATTTTTTGCTGGGGTTGGGCCCACTCCATCCATCCGTTTTGCCAGCTCATTTTAAGACATGAGGAAGAAGAAGAAGAGGTAAATCCAAATTACTCAAATGGATTACATGACAAGAAAAAGTGGGGATTAGAAGCCCACCGTCCAAACATTCGTTGGGTAAAAGAAGTTTTGTATCATGTTAGCATTTTCTGTGTTTTCAGTTCATTCCCAATGTAAATGACCTTATGAACAGTTTTGGAATGACATGTAAACATCAAAGTCGACTGGAGAAGGTTTTAACCGTAGGCATTTCCCTCCCTTATTTTCTAGTCGTTTTGTAGTAGAAAATCAGTTGCAGTGACTTAAAATCAGTCTCTGAGTGCATCTAAGTAGATTTGTAAGGCCCACCGTGATGTATTTATTTATCCATGCTGTCTATCCCTTTTATCATATCATTTTAAGGTACGAGCCCAAATATTAGGCAGATCAAATGCTCAAGTGGACCACACCAAATAGTAAGTTTGGATTACATTAAATGCACAAAGCATCAAATGCAAAAGTCATTTGTGCATGTCCAGTACTTGAGCATTGGATCGGCTTAGTTTTTGAAATCATACCTTAAAATGATATGAGAAAACGAATGGGCTGCATGGATAAATAGATACATCACAGTGCCCCTTAAATCTGCATGGACACATCTACATCCAAACAAATCTGAATGGACACAATCCACGTCCAAACAGTTGAGATGGGGATTGCGTACAGCAAGGAGTAAGATGCACTCCATCCATGGATGAAAAAGCACCCTATGTGGTCTGTATGCATCATGCGTGTGACCCATTATTAAAAAGTAAAGTCTAGCCACGAAAGGAGGATTTTGCTCCTTTTAGCATCGGGCTCATGCTTATACATGTGCACATGGCGCACTTCTCATTGGTGTGGTATAAAGAGTGTCCAGCCACATGCTATATGTAGTCCCTCTCCGATGTTTTCCGAGGACTAAGCCTGTTTGGATTGTGAATTATATTAGCAATGTAGTGCAAAAATGTTATCATTTTGATTTTAATACCACTTTTTAAGCATGTGTTTTGACAGTCAAATCATCGTTGTATTAGAAGGATGATATATGACTTATAATCATTACAATATTACATCCGAGTGTATTACATTAAAAAATATCTATCGAAACATGCACATCAATAATTTTATCTATAATTAGATATTGAAATAATGTAAAAGCATCAACGTTATAATTTTACTACGATGAACTAAAATGGAAGTGGGCTGCGTCTTGCCCTGGAGGAGCTATGTGGGGCCACCATGATGTATGGGTTTTATCTACACTGTCCATCCATCTTTCCTGTCATTTCGGAGTAGATTCAAAGCTTAAGTGGACCACAACACATGAAGCAGCGGTGATAATGAAACCTGCCGTTGAAACCTTCGTAAAGGTCACCGTGAAGTTTACTCGCCATCCAACTTGTTCATAATGTCATATAGCTTGATAAAGGTACAACACAAATATCAGCTTGGTCCAAAACTTCTATGGCTCTCTGGAAGTTTTGATGGTAGGCATTTAATCCCTACTTTGTGGTCCACCTGAGCCTTGGATCTACATATTTTTTTTGTTAATACCCTAAAATGATATAGTGAAATGGATGAACAGGCTGGGATACAACATATACACCACGGTGGGCCCCATAGAGCCCTACATGGATGGATTATCGTTTGGGGGCAGAAGACAATCTGCTTCACGAATTTTTGGGACGGCTCACAATATTTAAACAGGTCGGGTCGGGTCACCTGTTAATAGGCTGTGGGTTAGATTAGGTCCAGGTTTCTTTTCGCGTTTAGCAAATGGGCAGGGCTTGGTGGTGGTCCCAAATCCCAATCCGAATCTCGACTTTTGCCTAAACGTGGCCCATTTGAGCTTTTGTTCTGCCTACTGATCTATGTCCTAACATGATACGGAGCAAATACAGACAGTCTGTATGTCACACGCGGACTCGGATTCAGTCGTGGAAAAGCTGTGTGGCCCAACATGATGAATATGTTTTATCCACATTGCATTTTTATTTTTCCAAGATCATTTTAGGGCATGAAGATAGATCCAAATCTCAGGTGGAACCCACCATTAGAAACAGTTGTGATAGAACACCATTTGAAACTCCTTGGGCTACAAACGTTTTGGATCAAGCGGATGTTTGTATTTTCCCTTCATCCAGGTTTGTGTAGAGTACGGATTAGGTACTACCCCACCAGTACATAGCGAGAGACATGCGTACATTGCATTACTGGTGGGGAGTAGAGGCCAATACTTCAATATTGGGCTGGAGAGCTGATAGACTCATCATATCAACAAACAGAGTTGCAGTCCCCACCTACTCTCCACCAATACTACTGACCTCCCACGTACCCATTCTAATCAACAGGTTCGATGGCACTTAAATATTAAGTTGGCCTATAATATTTTTAATGGTAGGCCTTCAATCACCTCACCACTGCTTCATGTGGTGTGGTCCACTCGAGAGTTCTTTCTATTTCATTATTTGGCTCACGATTTAAAATGAGCTGGCAAAATGGATGGACGGCATGGATAAGACACATACATCATGATGGGTCCCACAGAGCTTTTCCAGCACGGACCAGTATCGAGCTGGGTACCGGAAGGGGTCACTACCGAATCGGAGTCCGGCACACACATCGCGGTGGACCCCACACCAGCTTTTTGTTGCACGGGGTCCCTCCAACAACAACCTGCTGTAGGTAGGAAATTCGCATCCGAATACGATACACTGACGAAGAATACGCAGGTGGCGAGAGTGGAGACAGAGATAGCCCTCCATTTGCTGGGATTCTATAAATAGCAGACTCTCTCCCCGAGATTTCCGTTAACGAAGCCGTTTTCCTCAACTTCCCCTTTCCGTCTTCCAGTAAGAAAACCCTAACTCTCTTGTCTTCACTTCCATTGCATTTCTCCGCAGCTGATCGCTTTTTCCGGCACCAGATCGGCATTCTCCGGCGCCACTGCTCAGCTCCGATGCATGATCTCAAGTCCAAGACCGAGATCTCGTTCGCGGGAACGTTCGTCAGCAGTGCTTTCGCCGCCTGCGTTGCAGAGGTATCGATCCTTTTCTTTCCTTATTTTATTTGATTTCGAAGTTAGATTGAGTGGAATTTGGATGTGTTTGCTTGATCTTGTATTTTTAACCTTTTTTTTTTCAGCGATTCATTTGTCCATTTTTAATTAGATCGAACAGATGTTCTTGTTTGATCTGGTTCTTTTGATCTTGAATTTATATATTTTTACAATTTTCTGGCATTTTCTGCTCATCTAGTTGAATTTAATCAGTTTGGATTTTCTTTTTTCCTGTTTTGCTGTATCTTTGGTTGACTTGTAATAGTTTGATGTTTTTAATTGTAGAACTTTCGATCTTCATGCTATATTTTCCTGAATTTTCAGCATTTTTGTGTTATGGTTGCTGTTTGATTAGTGAATTTTGAAATGCATGATTTTCCTAGTTTTCTTTTTCTTTTAACTTTTGCATTTTTTGGTTGCTGGAGCTTCCATTTGCGGTAGAATTTCGATTTTTGGACTTATATTTAGCAGTTTATGCTTAAATAGTTATAATGGTTTGTCATGCTATCATCATTTTTCGTTTCCTTCCTTAGATGAATTTAATCAGTTTGGATTTTCTTTCTTCTTATTCTTCTTCTTTTTTCCCTTTTTTCTGGATCTTTGGTTGACTTGTTAGATTTTGATGTTTTTAATTGTAGAACTTTCGATCTTCATGCTACATTTTCCTGAATTTTCAGCATTTTCGTGTTATGGTTGCTGTTTAATTAGCGAATTTTGAAATGCATGAGTTTCCTAGTTTTCTTTTTCTTTTTTCCTTTTTGCCTATTTTGAGAGTCCATTTGTGGTAGGATTTCGAATTTTGGACTTCTATTTTGCAGTTTATGCTTAAACAGTTATAATGATTTGCCACACTATCATTATTTTTCGTTTCCTTCCCTAGATATAAATTTTGGGTCTGTTTGGGCACTCAATCGAACTAATTCAATTCCTTTGACTCATTATAGAAATGACCAAAGTTGGGCGGTATGATCTTGATTCAAATCAACAATTTGGTCATTTACTCTTTGCTGGATTTAACTGTTGCAATCAACTTAGTTGTACACCCAACTCTGCCTAAATAAACTTTAAATATGGTTACTATTTTTCTGTATTTTTGGTGCTTTTGTTTTTCACAGTTTAGTTAGTTGCATTTAAGTGATATCGACTTTCTAGTTTTTATAGTGATTAGAATTTTCCCTTTTTGCCAATTTATGTGCATTTTCTGCGTAAATATTTGGTTTTCCTGTTGTGGTAGGATCAAGTTGACCCAACTCCTGTTTTTTTTTTTTTTGGTTTTACAATGGAAATCAATGAATTTAATTCCCACACTGGTTTCTGCTGAAATCAGTGGGAATTCTCTTTTCACGCTGGAATACCAAAGCAGCTCACTATAAATGACTGTAGAAAGAATTCATCTATAGAACCAAACTCAAACCATATGATTAAGGGCTAAAACAACCGTGACCTGAAATGTGTAGCTTCCTGGAAAAAAAAAGAAGGAAAGAAAAGGTCTTGGCAAATCTCACTGGGATAATAGGTGCATCCATCTCTCTAAAAACCCTGCAGTGACTCTCAAAATTGTGTAATGAGCGTATCTTCATGTCTGAGTGATGTACTAATTCAGTCGATGCTGTCGTTTTATGTGTGGCTCCAAGGGGGTTTACCCATGCTTGGCTATTGGATGGTTGATGATTTCTATTTTTATCTACGCTTCCTGGTGCAAAAGTTTGTTCAGTATGCTGGTGTCAAACTCATTGCCTTTGCATGTCACAAACTCTGGGGCATAGTCCAGAAGGCCCAATTTCCATTATTATTTATTCCTCAGACGTTTATGGAACAATTCAACTGAGTTTATTACTACATTACTACATTTGGGAGATTTGAAGTTCCCCATCCCCTTGCCTCTCTCCTTCTCTCTCCTTATCTGTTGGTTTCATGCAGATTTGCACGATTCCGTTGGACACCGCTAAAGTTAGGCTGCAGCTCCAGAAAAAAGCAACCACAGGGGATGGATTGACTGCACCCAAATACAGGGGAATGTTGGGCACTGTTGCTACGATTGCAAGGGAAGAGGGTTTATCAGCTCTTTGGAAAGGCATAGTCCCTGGATTACATCGCCAGTGCCTCTTCGGAGGTCTACGAATTGGGTTGTATGAACCAGTATGTTTTGAAATCTTTCTTCCACTGATTTAATTTTAGCCTACTCTTTGTGTGTACTTGATGCATCTTTGATGTATTGTGCAGGTTAAATCCTTTTATGTTGGTAGTGATTTTGTTGGTGACGTTCCTTTGACCAAGAAAATACTTGCTGCACTTACTACTGGTGTGTGCTATTTGGTGAATATTTTGATGTTATTTAACCCAATGGAACAAACATAATAACGATTGATGTTGATAGTACGTACCTTGTAATAAGTACTTGTTCCAATAATTT
Source organism: Liriodendron chinense (assembly GCA_003013855.2). Taxonomy (NCBI): domain Eukaryota; kingdom Viridiplantae; phylum Streptophyta; class Magnoliopsida; order Magnoliales; family Magnoliaceae; genus Liriodendron; species Liriodendron chinense. The sequence continues at coordinate 1,529,875 of PVNU02001090.1, read as the reverse complement.
GTTTTACCCCAGTTTGCTACATGTGTGTGCTAAAATAACATCTGGTCAACCCTTCATTTGTTCCACGACTTACTTAGCATGTTTATTGTAACATCAAACAGGTGCTTTAGCAATTACGATCGCTAATCCTACCGATCTGGTAAAAGTCCGTCTTCAATCCGAGGGAAAGCTGCCGCCTGGTGTACCTAGGCGTTATTCTGGAGCACTGAATGCTTATTCAACAATCATCAAACAGGTTAAATAAATCATCATCACCATCATCATCATCTAAGCCTTATCCCCAACTGTTCATCATTATCCTTCTAATACATATTTTTGAGCCTGACTTTGATAGACCATTAGTATTGTGGCCAATGCTTCTAGACATGTGGACTATCAAATCATCAATTTGGACCTTCCGTTAGGTTTGTCCAATTTTTTGGGGCATCCATGAAAGGGTTCACACTGATTAGAGGACCTTTTCCATCCACTGGTCCAATATATGAATAGTCCATTTAATAGAATTCATTTTATGTAACATATCCCTTCAAGGAACCTTTTTTTTTAAAATCAGATGATAAAGCATCCCATCAGTGGCTTTGAAAAATGGACAGTTATAAAAAGAGGCCAACGTTTGGGGTGAACCCAATGGATTGTCCAGATTGATAATTGAATGTCCATGTGTTTAACAGAACTTGGCACTAAGAGTGTCAGTGCACCCCATTCATGATGAGCATTTCCCTTTATTTATTTCATCTTTCACTCAAATTTTTTCTTCTGAATTTGTCCAAATTATAGGAAGGATTTAAGGCTTTGTGGACTGGGATTGGTCCTAATATTGCACGTAATGCCATCATAAATGCTGCCGAACTAGCGAGTTATGATCAAGTGAAGCAGGTAAAACTTGCAATAGTGAATCTCATTGATGCACTCCTCTTGTTGTATGTCCTCTATTTCAATCTCTAAGATCTACTTTTTTAATTGACACATCTATTTTGTTTCATCCAATGTAGACGATCTTGAAAATTCCCGGCTTCTCGGACAATATTTTTACCCACCTGTTGGCTGGTTTGGGGGCAGGTTTTTTTGCAGTCTGCATTGGTTCGCCTGTTGATGTGGTAAGCTTTCTCAAGCTGTTACTTTTTATTTCAAATTGGCTCCTTTTTGCTATCTCATGGTGTGTAGCTTTCAATTGTATTGGTGTGTAAAATGCATGGACACAGGGACACAACTTCATGCTTATTGGTGTGTAAAATGCATGGACACAGGGACACAACTTCATGCTTCTAGAATCGGGATTCTAATATAATTTCTAAGACCAGCTTCTCATTCTAGAAAAGGAATTTCACACTTTACTGCTTGTTGCAGGTGAAGTCAAGAATGATGGGAGATTCGACCTACAAAAACACCCTCGATTGTTTCATCAAGACTCTGAAAAATGATGTATGTGTTTTTTTTTTGTTTTTTTATTAATCTAATTTTTTGACTTTGTGATTTAACATTTATAGCTACATGTTGCTGCAATTATCCTTCATATAAATTTTAGTCAGTAATGACAATGTTTGTTTAAAAACCAAAATAAAATACAGATGCAAATATCCATCTAGTAAGTGGATGAGAGTAACCAGCGATTGTGCTTACCATAACCATTGCTTTGTGGGAAAAAAAATTACTAAATGGTTTAAAACTAAGATCAATTGCATTCTCATATTTGTTTCTAGGTTAGAATCTTTTTAATTAGGATGGTTTGTCATTCCAAGCTAATGCCAACAATGTTAAGCTTCACAGGGTAGTGTGAGTTGTGGCTTGGTTGTGTGTGAACTGATGTGCAAATTGGGCCATCGCTAGCAGACGCTTGAGATTAGAAGCTAGTCCGGTTCCTATTTAGATGGTTTTAGTATGCAGGAAACGAAGGTTCCTGCTCATCAGTAAACATATAGTTTGTTGATGCACTACATACGGGGCCATGGTTGGTGACCCAAGCCTCGAGAATCTTTAAGATTAGAAGATCCTAACCTTTGGATTGATAGCCCCCAAAAGAAGGTTTAGCTGTTAAGGACGAGGTCCATATTCAAAGGAGAACAGTTCAATCATCAAAAGGATGAAGTTTTCTGTTGTGGGAGGAATTTTTGGTGTCCCTCATCCAAGGTAAGTCCCATCATATAAACATTTTGGATTATGGGAACATCCCACAGGTGCGTAATCCTGCAGTGTCAAGAAACAGTACCTTTGCTGATGAGCAGGACCTTATATTTCCTCTTTAGAACGCATATGTCTTTATGATTATGCATGCATGTAATAAAGCATCAAGAGCATGGGAGTGTATTTGACATGAACATGTTTTAAAATTGGCAAACTCTGGTCCTGAACCTTGTTGACGCAGACATCATTTTGATGGAATGCTAGTGTACAATGCATGTTAGAACTGCTCCTTCTATGACACAGTGTTCATGCCTGCCTTTGTTTTTGGATTATTTTCTATATGCTATTCAGATATAAACAAATCCAGTTTAGAAGGAAAAAAAAAAAACTGATGGAGTGATTGGTTCTATTTGCAGGGACCACTTGCCTTTTATAAAGGTTTCCTCCCGAATTTCGGTCGGCTAGGATCATGGAATGTGATTATGTTTCTGACTTTGGAGCAGGTAGCTTTAGAATTGTCTTTTTGCATTCTCTATGATGCTGCACTTCTAGCTGTAAATTGCCGCAGGCCCATTTTACAATGAGATAGGATGACAGAACCTCCCAAAATCTTTTCAAATTGGAAGAAACAATGCCAAGAGTTACTGTGGCTCTCTATCATCCTTTGAGAAAGCGCATCATCTCTTAGATTAGCTGAGGGCATTATGTTCATTGGGGAGATTTGCCTGTCGATTCAATGATTTTACGACTCGTCTGAGTCCAAATGTGAGTGAACTTGGACCCAGCTGAGTCCAATCCAGTTTGATACCTTGAATCTTGAAGCAGGGGCTGATTCAGCCGTCTCGATTCAATTGAGTCAGGCCGGGTTGACCCGTTCAACTTGTCTGGCCAAGAAATTGTACATTCTTTAGTTGGGTTTTTAATTTTGTCAAGTGGGGCCCATGGTTCAGCAATCTGGACTGTTGGTGCATTATGTGTTGTGGTGGATGGACACCAAATAATTTCCAGATTGGTTCCTGCAGTTACTCAGATAGTGTTAAGAAGAGAAATAACAACACTATGCATTCAGTTCTGAACTAATGTAGGTCACCGGATTGCTCCATGATGGAAATTTTTGGGGTTTGCTCCATCCAAGATGATAATCAATATATGAAGGGTCTGGATTACCAAACTATGGGAAATAAGGGGGTTGGCCTAACTTGGCTTAGTGTCCCTGACTCTTCTAGTATGCCTTGATTCGAGATTGAACGAGTCAGTGTGAGCCAATGAGTCTTAAAACCTTGATTGATTCAAAGAGCACATGGTCATTTCTGCCACTGAGCCAAGGGAAGCTGTTCTCTAATCTCCATCACTTCGAACAAATGAATGTTGCTCATGGCCCATTTGAATGCAACTTCCGCAAAAGGGTTTTCAGCAGTCGATTTTCCAGAAACAAATCCAATTGGTTTTTGACGAGTGAGCTTTTTTAGCGCCTATTTTGACAAGTGGGGGATCCAACGGGGTTTGTGGAAGTGCATCCAAACACACAACACGAAAGGGTTTAGCTCAAAATGGCGTTTGGCTTCAAACACCCTTTTTTGAAGGTGCATCCAATGGGGCCCTCAGCCTGCTCATGCCTTTCTATTCACATTACTTCATTTTCATCTTTTACAGGCCAAGAAATTCTTCACGAGGGAAGTGCCAAGTTAACACATTTCTACAATTTTTACAGTTGGTGGGCCAAAAAAAATAAGAGGTTTGTTTATTTTTTTCCCTCCTGGGGGAGAATTTCTCTACCATTGGATCTTGCCAAGAGACCCATAAATTCCCCATGAACAGGGCCCTGCTCGTACTCATGGAATCTTCATCACTTGAAGAGTCATTGTGAGGAAATTTCACAAACTTTTGAATCTGCCCGAGAATAATCCCATCACCTGTTTTTGGAGTTGTATGATTTTGTTTTTCATTGTACTTCAAATTTGTTTTTTTCCCCTTTTCCTTTACATACATGAGCTTCAAGAGGCCGAGTTCAGTGAATTTCTCTCACTGATGGTTGGGTCACGTACAACACTTGGCGACAGTTTCCAGATCCGTGCATGGCAACCATGTTCACTCATCCAAACTGTATGGACCCACGGAGAATGCTTCGTGCAACAGAAGTCACTCAGATTGCAAAATTGGTTACTTTCCAATACACGGCCAACAAAATAGACGGTTAACAGAGTATATAGCAATAAGGGTTGCATTCCACGTAAAAAGAATTCCAAATTTTCTATGGTTAGGATCTTCCAATACGGGGGATGTGAATTATTGGACCATGGGCCAAAACCTGGCTCCCTGCAAACTTTCATCCTGAGCATCGAGCACTGTATAATTCCTCCGTCCATGATCGTTGGGTCAAGCAAGATTTTATTTTACTTTGGCCCAGCAAACATACAGGTGGGTCCGCTTATCTGCCGGGACTTAAATATTTGCTTGCTTATTTGTACCATGCTCCACCAGAAATTCCAAATATCGGATTGGTGGCTTCTAAATGGATGGTTAAGATAATTAACCAAAAAAACCAACAGCAGTCCATATTTAATGGTTGGTTGGTTCTGATAATAGGCCCCAACATTCACCATTGATACATCCCTGTATCGGCTGTATGTCGGGCCGGTACAGTTGTTTACTTTTAACCTTATTTTTTAACCCACACCCACACCACACACCACATGGGCACTCACCCCATGATCTGAGTGTTGAAACAGACTGTCTACCACCGAGCCATGGGGCCGCGCCCTACTTTGAACCTTGATAGCAAGGCTCTGGTCTAACAGGCTTTCGCCTTCTGCCCTATCATGTGATGATCTAGACCATTCATCTAGAAGTTCCCACCCCAGTTGGTCGTGATGGATAAGTTGCATCCCACATGGTCATTACGGATAAGTCGCAGCATGTTATGGACTGTTGATCCGATCTAGCAAACAGGTTGACTTGATGAGTCACGTTGCAAACGTGGCTTTTTTTTTTTTTTTTTTTATTAAAATATAAAGATGGTAGAAATGCTCCAGTGGTCTCAGAGCACTATAAGTTATATTGCTCCTAGTTACATTTGGACACTTAGTTCAATCCATTGATCTAGAACTTTCATTATATTAAATGCGCATTTTATGGGTTTCCATGAGATTGTTATGCTAAATCTGAAAAATATTGATGATGACGATGCTTGGATCAGTGGACATGCATACGGATGGTAAAGATCATTTAAAAATAGATCTGAGCAACATATTTTTCCATCTATTTGTTGAGGACCAACATGGATTGCTTATGATTCTAAACAATTACTGACGTGTGGATTCTGGTCCCTCTCAACCTGAGCTATGAGATAAAGGGATTTATTCACCACTGTGGTGTAGTACACTTGAGCCTTCAATATCTTTTTAAGGCTCATGCTCTAAAATGATTTTTCAAAATGAATGGCCGGCATGGATAAACATATGCATCACAGTGGGCCCCATAGAGCTCCTGACAGAACCATCCACCTCTAGCTAGGTCTTAGTGGGGTAGTACCTAATCCGTGCCCTGAAGAACCATGGCTATAGAAAATGAGGGTAAAATTCAAGGATGGATAGGATCGTCCAATCAATGTGATTTTTGCATGATAGCTCATGTAATGGGTGCCAAATTTTGTGGATGGTTGGGATTGATTGATTGGACTTTCCAAGTGAACTGATGCAACTAAGAGCACTATAACTTATAGTGATCTGAGAGCACTGGAGCTTTCTCTAAGGCCCTATTTTGATTTGTGAAAAATTTGAGAAAGAAAATGATGGGTGGCCCTATTTGGATTTCTGAAAAAATGCAAGAAAGAAAATTACATGTCTTGAGAAATGTTGCTTCCAAGAAAGTGTGGGAAAGAAAATATTAGTTCTCATATTTGTCTTTTGAATAAGATTCTTATGAAAAATTTTATGCTATTTTATGCAAAGTAATTTTTTTCTTAATAATGTTAGACCCCACCTTAAGAAAAAAGAAGAGAAAAAAAACCGGTGTTCCAGCCATTGAAAAATCTGTGAACACATCATGTGGGCCCACTTTCATTACACCGGTTATAAAATTAAAGGAAAAAGCATATACTCAATACCAATGGGCCTCCACTTTACGATGAGGTATTTTATTGCAGAAATTGACAAGCTTGTGAACAATTACATGGAATGATATATACAACACTAGTGGACCCCACTTTAGGGTAAGACTTGTTACTAAAGCCGTAGATAAGCTTACATGTGAATCAATCAAGCGGAGTATACTTTTGTATCAGAACTTAAAAAAATTAAACAAACGGTACATTCAACCCATGAGTCCTCCATCGCAAAATATATAAAATTTCAAAAATATATAAAATACAAGTGGATGAAAATTTAAAAATATATTAAACACAAGTGGACCCCACAAACAGATCTAAACGTGACTGTGGCGTGACCCATTCCAAGTACCATATCCTCAACCTTAACCCATCTATGGGTGGGTCGGGGCAATGGTACTCGGGTGGCACACTACTAATAGCAATTTATATATTATAAATTTTTTACGTTAAATATAGTAATTCATTGGGTTGCTCCAGGCCTTCACCCGAGCCCAACCTGACCAGTCTGGTTGAAGATTTCGAGCTCGAGCCCAACCAACCCCAACCCAACCCAACCCAACCCAACCCCATAGTTCTAACTTCCAAGACTTAGGTGAGCTACAAAAAGTGAATAAAATGGTTTTTAGACATGACTGTACATACATTGCTCCTTGCAGTGTGTCCCACCAAGATTTGGATTGGGATGATTCCTGGGAAATACAGTTAACAAGAGGCTCACCAAATGTATGGTTTGGATTCTACACACACATCATGGGTAGGGCCCTTGTATGATACTCTCTTAAATGAAGCTGACAATCAGAGCATTAAAACGGTTAAACTTCAATTGCTATATCCTCCTCAGTACTACCGAAGATGCTTGGGAACCTGTTAATGAGTAGCTTGAATCTTGCAGTCTTTTCATTCACATCTCCAGCTTTGTTATTTGAATGAATATCCAATGAGATTCAATGAAGTCCTGTATTTTTTTTTTTATTGAAAATAAATTCCATGTAAGAAAGTCCAATTTCATATAAATACATGTTAGGCGTGTCCAATTCGGACTCTCCCAAAACTTCCAATTCCACCATGCTGCTCTCATCACCAGATATCAGGAGATGGAAGGTCCAATCATGCATTTTAGATGGAGGCTGACAGAGAGATTAATACATTTTTGAGGCCCTAGCTGATATCAAACATTTCACCTCAATCTTTAAACAACTCCCAACATTTTTCAGATAAAACTTGGATGATGTATTATGCTCTTCAATCCTTCTATGATGAGGACTAATCGTATCTTGAATATCAAAATGAATATCCCTTCTATCAAACTCGATGATGACACCAGGACGGTTAGTTATGATTTGATCAGATCAACCCAAAAGCCACAGCCTGTTTTGGAATGTGCCCCTTGTCCCAAATCACACAACATCAACAGCTTCTGCCTCTGGGACGTACCCATGAATATCGAAATGAATATACCTCTGAATTCTGATCAGGCTGGACATCACCAGGAATGTTAGTTATGATCTGATTGGGTTAACCCAAATAATACGGCCTGTTTTAGATTGTTCCCATGGTCCCTAATCATACAACATCAACCACTATTGCCTCCGGGATGTACCCTTCTACCGCCAAGGTAGCCATCAAATCCAGCAACGTTCTAGTTACTATCTCCATATCTGGGTGTGAAGGATTCTCAGCCGTAAAACCATGAATACGATTCCTGACCTCAATCCAACTGCAGCCAGGCTGCTTCCTGACTCCTCGTTCGATCATCATCGTCCTCATGCGATCAACACCATCCCATCTACCAGCCGAAGCATAGATATTTGATAAGATCACGTAGTTCCCTGGGTTTTCAGGCTGTAATTCTAGAAGATGCCCGGCTGCATATTCTGCCATCTCCACATTCCCATGAGTCCTGCAAGATGAAAGGAGAGCGCCCCAAAGGCTAGCAGTAGGCTGCAAAGGCATCTGAATGATGAAATTGTGGACATCCTTGAAGCGCCCTCTACGGCCAAGGAGATCGACCATGCAAGCGTAGTGCTTCCCACTTGGAATGATCCCATACTTCGAATACATGCCATTGAACTCTTTCCACCCTTCATCAATCAGCCCTGCATGGCTGCATGCTGAAAGAACACCGATGAAAGTGACACTGTCGGGGGCGATCCCTTCAACCAGCATTTGATTGAAGATGGCAAGGGCAGCCTCGGCCCTCCCATGAACTGCATTTCCCTGAATTATTGTATTCCATGACACAATGTCTCTTATACCCAGACGTCTAAACACACGTTCTGCGTACTCCATACATCCGCATTTAACAAACATGTCAATGAGTGCATTTGATACGAACAGATCATCTTGCCCAAGTCCGCTTCTTATGATATAACCATGAATGGCTCTTCCATGGGATAAAGCGGCGGATTGAGCGCATGCTGGAAGGATGCTAGCGATGGTAACCGAATTGGGCCTTAATCCATCATCTTGAAATCGACGGAAGTGATTTAAACTTTCATCAATTCGCCCGTTCTGTGCATACCCTGATATCAGTGAAGTCCAAGTGATAATGTTGGCTTTCATGCCTGCGGTTTCCATATCATGGAAAGTTTTAGATGCCTCATCAAGAAAACCGTTCTTCGCAAGACCCGAAATGATTGCATTCCATGAAACAATATCCTTGCAAACCATTGATTCGAAAAGCTTAACGGCATAATCTATATTACTGCAATTTCCGTACATATTTACAAAGGCAGTGCAGACGAATCTGCTCATCTTGGACCCATTTCTTAGAAACATGTTGTGCAACTGCTTCCCCTGCATTGGGCAATTCAAGTTTCCAACTACAGGAAGAATAACATCGAAACTTGCTGCATCTGGCTTCTGGTTCGACCACATCATTTCAGAAAACATCTCCAAAGCAGTGTCAAAATCACCTCTTTCGACAAATCCAGCAATTCCGGCATTCCAACTCGTTACATTAGGTTCTACGCCAACTCTATGCATCAAATCGAAGAATTCTATTACCTCATCAGCCTGCCCATTGATAGCATAGCAAGAAATCATTGAATTCCAAGAACCCAATTCGTTTACACTGATGCGATTGAAAATCTCTCGAGCTGCTTCAACCTCACCGAATTTAGAATACATATCTATAAGGTGAGAAGCCACAGCATTATCAGAGTCATAGCCGCCTCTATGCATATATGCGTGGAGTTCCCTCACATGTTGGATGTCATCGACAGATTCACCGATCTGAAGTAGTGCAGATATAGATATCGAATTTGGCCTTAAACCCACATTTTCCAGTCTGTTAATCAGGAATAGGACCTCCCGAACAGACCCACTTTGGAGATAGTGTGAAATAATGCAATCCCAAGTGGTTTTATTTGGATTTACCTGATCTACATGCATCTGAAATAACAATTCGATGGCCTTGTCGAAGAGCTTCATCTGAGCATAGCCCTTGATCATTGCATTCCAACAGACAATGTCTCTCTCTTTTATTCTATCAAACACAAGCCGACCGTACCCCAAACCCCTGCAACTTGCATACGTGTCCATAAGAGCACTCCCAATGAATTTATCTGAGCCGAACCCGCTTCCTATTATCAGTCCATGAATCTGTCTGGTTAAATTCAAACAACCCAAATCAGAGAAAACAGGCAAAATCGCCGCTAAAGTAGCTGAGTAAAGCTTAATGTCGGAATTCAGCATCCCTCTGAAGAAATCCAATGCTTCTAAATGGTGTCCTGTCTGCACATACCCTACAAGCATCGAAGTCCATGAGACTACATCTCTCAAGGCCATTTCGTCGAAAACTCTCTCTGCATCCACCATGCTCTCGCATTTCGTATACATGTCTATGAGAGAATTCATCACGACCAAATCCCAACAAAACCCACTTCTTATAACATCAGCATGGACCCGCCGGCCCCTCCCCAGAGCTCCCATCCCAGCACACGACTTCAAAACCAAAGGGTATAGGAAATGATCAGCTCTAATTCCCGCCACAACCATTTCCTCGTAAAGTTGAAACGCTTCGGCCACACTACCACTGTTCAAACAGGCCCCGATCATAGCAGTCCAAGAAAACAAGTTCCTCTCAATCATCCCATCAAACACTTCGCGGGCAAGGTCGGGATGCCCGCATTTCGAATACAAGATCATCAGATTGTTCTGCAAAATCATATCGGCTCGGATACCGCTCTCGACGATGTGCTTGTGGATTTCGCGGCCTTCGGAAAATGCTTTGAATTTGATGCACGCGCGGATGAGAGGAAGGAACGTTTCAAATGTAGCCGGATAGTGGGCCACATCCGGCCGCCGAAGGACGCAGATTGCTTCTCTGAGTTGGCCATTGAAGGCGAGAAGGGAGAGCTCTTCTGCAATCGACGGATGCTGCGGCAATGATCGGCGATGAAAAGCTCTTGCTGATAAGGTCTTGAGTGATAGAGATCTCAAAAGCGCTTGCATTTTGCGAAGAAGAGATATGAGGATCGCTCATATGAGAAGGAAGGAGAGGCACGCGGATTGCCTGCGTCCACCCCTTGCAGGAAGTTCCTGCGGTCGGAAGCTAGGTGGGGCCCACCGTGATGTTTGTGTGAAATCCACCCGCACATCCGTTTTTACAGATCATGTTAGGACATAAGACAATAAATTGAGGCAGATCCAATGCTCAATTGGACCACACGACATCCAATGCTCAATTGGACCACACGACAGGAAACAGTGGGGATTAAAAGTACACTGTTGAAACATTTGTGGGGCCACAAAAGTTTTATATCAGGCTAACGTTTTAGTGTTTTCAGTTCATTCCAGTGGGAATGATCCTATGAACGGTTTGGATAGCATATAAACATCAAGATGAGCCCCAAGAAGGTTTCAACCGTAGGCATTTCCCTCCCCCACTTTTTCCTGTCGTGTGGCCCACTTAAGTTTTGGATCTACCTCAATTTTGGGATTACATCCTAATATAAGCTGGAAAAACGGATGGACGGAGTGAATTTCACACAAACATCACGGTGGTACTCACCTAGCTTCCGAGAGGAGGGGAGGAGGAAGTTTTAATAAGCAGGTTGCGCTCCATTGAAGTTTTAATGCACTTACATCCACACAATACACGTGGCAAGCATATATAGTAATCTGGACCGTTTATCTGGTGGACCACCGCGTGGATAGATAATAAGAAAAATATTGATCTGGTTAGAGACTCTGACTATCAATTTTCTGCGAGATTTGGTTCTTAAATGAAGACCACTGATCTAAACATTCCTTTTGTGGGCCACTCTTTGGATGGCTACAACAGTCAGATCACTTATATTTTTAGCTATATGTCCTTTAAACGAATTTTCCCACCAGATTACAGTTCCAGATCAGCGAATCTGATTGCCACGTGTATTAAGAGGAGAGAGCTGCATAGAGCTTCTATGCAGCCGAGTATCATTAATGGGAATGGATTATGAAGCGGGTGAAGCGTGTGGGAGTTTCCCGCGTTGGAATTCGGACGGAGGCAGGTCAGCCTGGTCAGGTGGCAACGGTCTCTGAGGACCATCGTGATGTATGGATATTATCCACACCGTCCATGCATTTTTACATATCATTTTAGGATATCGACCCAAAAATGAGGGAGATTCAAGGTTCATGTGGGCCACACCACAGGGAGCAGCGGTGCTAATGATTCCTACCGTTGAAACCTTTCTAGGGCCCACCGTGATGTTTATTTTCCATCCAAACTTTTCATAAGATCATAGAGACTTGGATGAAGGGAAAACACAAATATCAGCTTGATCCAAAACTTTCTGTGGCGCCCAAGAAGTTCTCAACGTTCAGAGTTTAATCCCCATTTCATGGTCCGCTTGAGCTTGGATCTGCCCCCATTTGAAAAAATGAATGGACAGTGTGGATAATATCGATACATCACGATGGCCCTCAGAGTCCTAGCCTGTCCCGAGCTCGGGACGGGCTGGGGAAGTACCTAATCCGCGCCCAGATGATACGGTGGGGGTTAATGGGCCGGGCCCAACCCTACTCGCATGAGCCCTGGGCTGGACCCACAACTTTAAGATGATCGAAGGCTTAAAATAGTCCGATCTTAGAGCAATCGTCCATCTAAGATGATTGCCATGATATAAACGGTTTGCATGGTTGAAACATGACCCTATTGAGGAGTGGTAATGAAAGCCCAAATGAGTGTCTTTAAACCATCCATTTTTAAATTTTTTTTTTTTAATAATACAATGATGGCCTGAGAGAATTAGAAAAAAGAAATAAGAGACTATAAAAGCCTAGATCTTGTTCTGGGAGAAGAAATGAGACTATTTTACCATAGCATGTACATACTTTAAGAGGGAAGATGAATATGTAATTACTTTTGAAAGTGAATCATACAAACTAATAAATTTCTTCCATTTAGGAAAACAAATGATGGGTCCTTATGCCTCGGTGGTGGACTCAAAAGAGTTCAACACCAGCTCATGGGGTCGAGTACCTATTGTGATGAAATCCGACTGTGGTGTGAGTGTGTGTAAAAAATACAAAAACCACAAGGTAGGTTAATAGTTATGGATGTTTAGATGAAAGATAGAGTGAAATTAATGTCTTTAAAAAGTAGGTGGTGAAATTTAAAAGAAGCCAAACAAAGTTATTTGGAAATAAAGAACGTAGCTTTGGTAAACTGTTAAGAAAAAAATGCAGGTACTCCAAAGCTGGATTCTTCCAATTCGGGAGATTTTTGATGCATGGGCCATTCACAAAAACCAGCACTGAGCAAAATCCGTGCAATGCCTGCCTCTGAAACCCAAGCTTTATTGGCCCACACTGGCCCAAATATCATGCCGGTCAGTTCATTAAGTGGGCCACGCATTGAAAGGGAGAGTTAAAAGAAAAGAAAGTAATGCATGTTAGCCTGACTGATGACCGGACCAAGCTGATATTTTGGTCAGGCTTCCCACGTTCATGATGTAACCCCACTATATGGATGGCTTAGATGTTACCATCGCCATCAATGCCTTGAAAAGTCCATTGCAACAATACAAAAGCATTAAGAACGTATATATATCACATATCCCACCACCACCATTTCTCCTCTTTATTGGGGGCAGAATACATGGATTTTAGTCTCACCAAAACATCTCCCTCCGGCAGAACTCTCCCAAAATTCATTCTCATTCATTACAAATTCAAAACAGAAGCCCCAAACTTCCAATCAACACAAGCCAAGCCCTCTATGTATCAAACCGAAGCTACACTCCCTATATCAAGCCCCAAAAAACAACACCATTTTCATCAATTCTCAGGTGCCTGTTGCCGAAAGATTTCAAACCCACCACAGACTCAAAATTCCAAAACCTCTGAGCTGTGGTATAGAAAGGAAGTGGGAAACAAAAACCAAAAAAAAAAACCCAAACACTCACGAAAAAACTAACAGCGTTCGAGATCCTGCACACATGATATACGGGAAAGCAAGATCAGCTCAGCTTCCTCTTCTCTAGAATCCATCTCCTAATTTTGCTGAAACACTCGGCATCCAATCGCATGTAAAGTTCCTTCATTTTCATGTATGCCGTCATAGCAAATCCATCAATATGATCTTCATACTTTTCATACAAAGCAGGAATGGTAAGGATGATGACAAGGCCTGGCAGAAACAGAAGGTAGACGTGAAGCTTTTGGAAAATATGAAAATAATTCCAGGAAAATCAGAGCTTAGTTTTAAGACAGAGTCCTTGATCAACTCATTTGGCCCTTAGTTGAGTCGCGATGCATCTGAGTCGGGGGCTGAATCGGCCTGACTTGTCAGAGTCGGGGGTGACTCATGGGGCAACTCATGGTAGTAAGCTGGATCAGGTACCAATGAATCCAAGTCAACTTGGACAAGTCGTGTCAGACTTGTCTGAATCTTAAAACGATGAATCAGAGGTAATTAGTACTTGCCAAAATTCCCTGAGTAGCTTACCACTAATCTGGGCTTACTTTCTTGAAATTACTTCCAAATTCCCAATGATAATAAAATACTCAAAAAGTTCCAAGAGTAAGTTAGCCTTATGATACAAGGAGCACGGCCAATCTTTATGATTGTGTGTGTGCATGTGCGTGTGGACAAGACAAGCATTTTATACCTTTTTTGAACCATGATAATAGAAACTTACCTGTATAACCCAAAGTAAGAAAATCAGTCAGACTGCCAACAACTGAGATCAGCCATAGATACACAGCTACTTTGAGGAAAAGCCTCGAATCCTTTCCAAGGGCAATATCGTGAGAGACCGAGAGTATATTATTCACCCGAGATTGGACAAAGACTGCTGCTTCATTCACCATTTCCTCTGAGAGTTGCAGATTTGGCAAGGGTGGAGGTGGCCTGTGCTCGAGACCATTAAGAAGAATTTCAATATATACTATTCTAGCAGTCAAATGATGAAAGCAAAAGGATAGAAATTACTCATTTATATGTACCACTTCAGCATGCAAATTCAATTTTAGATGCCACAAGATTGACAACTAAACCCAAACAATGGACTGTGGATGATTATCCAACAGCCTTCTAGCTGCTAGAACCAGGAATAAACAAGAAGAATCACTCTTCAAAGAATAATTCAAGAACTTTATTACAAGTAAACAATAGAACATCATGGTTCATATGTATGGATCCAAAGGTCTATTTATAGACCTGTTCACAATGAAAATACTACTTCAAGTTAAAACTCTTGCTTGTTTCCTATTTGTTTGAATACTTCACCCTATCCTAATCCAAAACATACCTTGAAGTAAATAAAGGAAACTAACTAAAGCTAACATATCGAATACTACCAAACTACTCAAGATGCTCAATTCCATTACACAATATTTGCTCTTAGGGTAGTATGGTTTGTACGAAACCCTCATCAGATGCGTCTACAAGACCATATCGCTCCAAGCCACCCATCCGCCATCCATTCATTGGATGGGTCCCAGACAGGTCTAAACAACTGAGAGATTCTATGAGGCTTAGATTAGAGCCATCTAAGGATCTTGATGAAAGATCCGAACCATCCAGGTTGAAATAATGGCCATTGATTAATGATCCATCATTCATATTGCCAATCTGGAACATTCAACTATCCAGATTGTAAACTTCAACCATATAGACGATCCAGATTGGAGGATGGAAGTCCTGGATCAGATCCATGGTCTGATGACCATATCTATGATCTGGTTGGATTGTGGGGCTTATGGATCTAATTGAATGGCCTTGATTGTTTGCATGTGTGACATATCCATGGTATGCCAAAACAGTTTGTAACCGCTGTTACGCAATGGTAACAGTGGTAACCCTTACGCATTATGTTACAGAAAAAAGGGCCTGTAATGCCCCGTAATGTGGCTGAAACAGATTTTTCTTTTTTCAAAATAAGAAGTCTGTAACAGCTGTTATGAGGGCCATAAAGGCCCGTATCATAACGGTAATGGTGGTGACCATTATGGCCACCGTTACCATTATGGACTACCTTGGACATATCATATTAAAGAGGTCCAAGTAATCTGCTGACTATCCTTATCTCTCCATGAATTTGGTAGTCGAAATTCAAATTAGACATTAGTTATTAAGTTGAAATCTTTTGTCTCATTCTTCTCTATCCTCTTGCAAGTCAGATTACTGGGCCCCATAGTGGTCAAGTCAGATAATGGATCCCACTGGGCTCCCCAGCTGCAACAAAGAAGTCCCCCCTAGCTACACTGAAAAGCCTCCACTAGGCTCCCTTCAAAAGCTTTAGTGGTGTTCACCTATACCACAACTAGCCATTTGGCTTTGTGGAACACTTGATCACGATTAGAAGACCTGTCTGAAAAGGTTTTGCTGTTCTGCTCAATCCAAATTGCCATATGATGGGGCAAGGAGAACCAGGTACCAAAGACTTCTCTTTTTCCTTCTGAGCAGAAGGATGTGCCACATGAGAAAAAGATCCCTGATTTTCCTTTGCATGACCCATTCGATTTCCAGCAGTGCAAAAAAATCTCTTCCAAACTTTGTGAGAAAACGTGCGGTGTAAGACAGATGGTCCAGAGTCTCTTCGTCTTGCAAACACAAGCTGCATCCATTTGGTAATATCATATTCCTTTCCACTGGCCAGCTAAAAGAAGGCCACCACTCTTGGGGTCCCAAATGCCTCCAAATAAGATGAATAAGATCCTTGCGTCGAGGGAGAGAATGATTTAGGATATGGAATAAAATCCCTGTTTGGATATATTAAGTGCAAGGAAAAAACATGAAAAAAGTAATAATTATCCAATGATTATTTCAACTGAGCACTATTGAAAAATGAATTCTGATTTTAGGAGTCTTATTCAGATATCGAGTAGAAATCTCATATTCATTAGACAACAGTCATCTCGTTTCTTGTGCCAGAAAATCCTAACTATGAATAAATCTAATGATTGCTTTATTGAATTCACTCTTTTTTTTACTATCCAAACAACATAAAAATGTTAAATCAACGGAGAAATTTCCTTTCCTGCAGATTTTACCTATCTAAATATGCCCTAAGTGCCTGCTCAAGTAGGGTTACTTCTAAACACGGATATAGAAACCCGCCCTTGTCCTCAGCCAACGTGGAAATAAGTGGATATGGAAAAAAGTCAATCATCAATCAATCGTTGATATATGTTGTTTGATTTTCACGTTGACTTCCATGGAAATCAACCTAAGGTCAACGGTCAATATCAAGAGTTGACTCACATTACCATGCAAATCTCCATGGATTAGCTTTTCGCGAGGAGATCAAAAGGCTACTTTTACAAGAAAAAAGGGTAATCATGACGGTCAATTTCTAGTTTTCCACGGCTACTTTTTATAATATAAATAGCAGAAGTCAATCGTCAATCAATTGTTGATATATGCTGTTTGATTTTCACATTGACTTCCATGAAAATCAATCTAAGGTCAACGGTCAATATCAAGAGTTGACTCACATTACCGTGCAAATCTCCATGGATTCGCTTTTTGCGAGGACATCAAAAGGCTACTTTTACAAGAAAAAAGGGTAATCATGACGGTCAATTTCTAGTTTTCCATGGCTACTTTTTATAATATAAATAGCAAAAAATACCATGTCCATGGAAAAAAAAAATGATTTCCCAAGGAATCCTCATCCCCAAACAGATCCTAGCGAGAATCCCTACATGGCTAGATCTACTTGGGTAGTCCACAAGGTTTGAAATGGGTGTGTTACGTAAAGTATCGTTCATCACCGATGCTGTACATATTGCCCCATATCGCCTTGTATCAGGCTGCCTCAGGCCAATACGGGGCTGATATAGCCATATTGTTCATTGGCAATATCAATATGTACCAATACGTATCAGTTTCGAATCATACCTTAAATGTTGGTTCCACACCCATCTATCCCTATCTGAAAAACTATTGCCTTAATTGTAAAGCTTTTCCATCATACTAAAGAACTTGCTTATTTCCACACTAGTGAGATCCCTTCCGAAGGCCGGATTCCACACCATTTGCTTCCCCCACCCTCGACACACATTGCGAAATGAGGGAATCCTTTTCCCTCACCACCCTTATATAAAGTGAGGGGAATGCACCAATGAAAGGACTATCCTTGCACTGATTTCCTCTTTAAAAGAGTTCAACCTTTTGGGTTGCCTTCCATAAACCCAAGGTCTTGTACCAAGTTGAAGGAGCAGTGAACCACCCACTTCTATTCTCACCATATGCATATGAATTATGAAACCACCTCGTTCCATAGACTATCTTTTTCCTCTCCAAACCTCCACAACCACTTAGCTAATAGGGTAAAATTAAACAATTTCAGCGATCTTATGCCGATATCTCATTCTCCTTGAGTATGCAAACCTCGTTCGTATTTAGATATGAATAACACTATGCAAATCCAAGAAAGTGAAAAATGCTTTCCATTAATGTTACCTATTGTATTTTTGGATATCAAAGAAAATAGTGAATTCCATAAAGCAATCATTAGCCTTTTCCATTGTCAGAATTCTCTAGCACAAGATACAAGGTGACTATTGTCTAATAAATATAAGATTTCCACTTGCTATCCAAACAAGACCCCTAAAAATGGAATCCATGTTTCAATAGTGCTCATGCAAATAATCATTGGATAATTACTACTTTTTTTTTTTATAGTAGAAATATAAAGAAAAGTAACTATGAAAAAGAAACCCTCTTCCATGGATGTGAAGTTTTTCGCCGATTGTGATGATAAACATGTGAAAATAGTTTTCCTTTTCACTGTTTTCCTAAAAAAGAGGCCCTTTCCCTTTCCTCCCAAAAACTTCATAATCCTCATTTCACACTTTTTGAGAAATAGATTTCAGTTTTTGACCATTGACCATCCCAGATTTCCTTGGATGTGATGGAAACCAAAACAAATAACCTTTCTAAGATTCTTTTCCACAGATTTCCTTATCTACGCTTTTCCACAAATGAGATGTTTTCCTTTCTAAATCTACTTTCGAATTACACCAATCCTAAGTGGCATTTCTTCTTCTCCTCTACCCCCTCCAAAAGAACTTCCTTTGGATTCTTTCTATGATTGCAATAACACTAGATAGACATTGGGAAAGAGCCATATAATATGCTAGCAAATTGGATAGACCAGCTTTGACTAATGTGATACAACCCCCAAAAGATAAATGTTTGCCTTTCCACCTAGATAGCTTCCTCTGAAATCTATCCTTCTAGTGGGGTGATGCCTTAGCCCTATAAGTGGTGTGATGCCCTTAGTTCTATCATTTCTAGATGTGATACAGCCCCAAAAGATAAATGTTTGCCTTTTCACCTAGATAGCTTCCTCTGAAATTTGTTTGCTTTTCCACCTAGATAGCTTCCTCTGAAATCTATCCTTCTAGTGGGGTGATGCCTTAGCCCTATCATTTCTAGTGGTGTGATGCCCTTTGTTCTATCATTTCTAAGGGTGAGATGTTCTAGAAGACAATTTGAAGTTCACTCAACAGTCCTTATTTCAACTTTTGCTTATCGTGCAAAGCTTATTGGCAAGTTCCACAAAAATTACTTCAAATTAAAATTCTTTCCAATATGGCTCAATTCCCACTCTGCACTGCATCATAATTGATAAGCATCACTAATCTCAAGACTGAAAAGGAAGAATTTTGTTTCTGAAATAGATCAGTTTCTAGCTACTTACATATCATACTTCTTTTTATTGCTATGTTCCATACTCTCTTGTTCATGGAGATAATTTAACCAAAATTTCTGAACTCATTTGATACAAACTTCGGATTGTGGAGTCCATTTACTAGTCTACAGAAATCTAACATCACAACATTCGAAAAAAAAGAAACACCAAAATAAATAAATAAAAATCTTACACCTCTAGCTCTTACCAAAGCTCAACAACGCCATGAATTTACCTGTTGAGAATTGCTGCAGATTTTGCCCAGAGGAAGAGAATGACAATCAAGAGCAGGAGGACATTAGCAACAAGTGACAACAGAGTATAACCAGATCTCTCAAAAACCACCCATGCAGCAAGAGTTACAAACAGTATCCCCACCGTTACATTTCTTTGTCTCCATAACATCACATCTGCAACTGTTAAACCACACCATTGTAAACTATAGTACCCGAAACATGAGACAGATGCACATTAAATCAAGATCAAATCAAGGGAATCTATTAAAAATGCCCTAATCAATATTCACTTCCAGATCTATCTGATCAAGCACGAATTCTTCATACTTATCAGTGCGACTTTACATGTGGAGCCCAAGTAAGCCTACATATGATCATGATGGACCATAGGAGGGGTCCATCGTGAATTGGATGTGGCCCAAAATCACCCTAATCGGATGATCACAGCCATTCTAAGGGCTTACCGATTGGATATGAATACCATTTTTACTCTTACTATCCATTTTGCACATTCTTTTTTCTGAATGGCAAATGGTGCTAATTTCACACCCTTAATTTTATGGCTGTGATTATCCAATCATGGTTATTTTTTGAGTTGTGTAAAATCTACGAATGAATCCTCTAATCCAACTATATTTGTTGATCATAGGTGGGTTCACTTGGCCACTACATGTGCATTCATACCATAACAAGGCACAAAATTTGTATTAGATGATAGCTCCCTACTTCTCTGGAAGCTTCAAAACCAAATTAGTGGTTATTTATTAAGGGAAAAAAGCTAAATCAATGGACCCTTCAAAAAAGCGATCTGGAAACCCCAAAACCCCATAAAACTAAACTAGAAGTAAAAGAATATCGAAGAAAGAACTAAATCCCCATGATAACCTAATTTAGAAAGCAGAGAACGATCAAGTTTTTGAACACATGGTAATTACCATGCTTTTGAGCTGCGTGGGGCCCAACACAACCTGTTAGTGCCATGCAACCCATCCATTAGATGAGTGCTCCCATGTGAGGCCTAGATACCAAAACCCAGCCTGATCCAGAACTCAAGTGGGCTATACCAAAGGGACCAATGGGGGACATTGGGGAGGGTGAAGCCGACCATAAAAAATTCCATATGGAATGTGGGGTCCACCATGTTGTTTATGTATGCCATTCACCCCAGTCATCAGGTGCAGCCAACCAGGATGAAGGGACACACCAAAATGCAGATCATTCCAAAACTCAAGTGGGCCACACCACATGTATGCATAGGTTTTGAGCATGATTGAATATTGCTCCCTGTGTGTGTCCACCATAGTTTTGGATCGGGATTATTCTTGGTATGTCTGGTGAACATAGGAACACACAAAAGATTGACAATTTAAATTCCACAAACAAATCATGATTGGGACCCACGGCCATGGTAGTTACCATGTGTTCAAATGCATGCAAGCATTCTCCAGGATCAAATATTTGGGGATGCAAAATTTGTTACAAATCCCTTCAGGGTAATCTGGATGCCTGTAAAATCCTTTAGCTATAAGGGGTTTACAGGTAAACACTTTAAAGGGAGGTGTTTGGATGGCAATATTTGCCTGTAAAATGTTTACAAGCTGCAAGCACTTTATAGGTGAATTCACCCTTTTTTTTTCTAACCAAAAAGGTATATTTCGGATTCCAGGTAAAGTCTTTACAGCATTATAAATGGTAGAACACGATGGTTGATACACACTCATGCTGTGTGGAGTCAACAGTGATGTGTACAGTACATCCAATCTGTCCATCATGTGTGTCCCTCGATGCTCTCCTATGGGCCAAAAAAGAGCCTGATTGATCATCAGATGGGCCACAAGAGATAATTTGGGATGTAATCCCACCATTAAAAATCTTCCAAATGGTGTTGGGGGCCACTGCAATTGGTGCTGGACATCCAATCCGTCCAATATGTGTACATTGATGCTCTCCTAGGGCCTAAAAAAATAAAAAAAATCAAGCCTTTTTTATGTGATTTGCAGATTTTGGTGGGATTTACCATCCCAAGCTCTTGTGGTGTGAATACTTTTGTAAACACTTTCCAGGTTAGCCAAACACATAATGTTTACCTGTAAACACTTGCCACTTCAAAACCAAACAGAACAGTATGTGAAAGTGTTTATAACTTAAAACTTTACAGGCACCCAAATAATTCCTTCTTGAAGAGATCTTTACAAACCCTAAACTCCAATAAAAACCTAAAAACTGAATATCTGAGTCCCAAAATAAAAACAAATTGTGATATAATTCTGATGTAGGGAGTGGACTCTTTGATCAAGGGCGTGGATCACGCACCTTCCCAATGGAGATGGACCGGAAGAAAGTCAAGCAAAATCGACAATCAATAGCCCTCATCGACCGGTCGGACCCCCTGGTCGACCGGCCTAATTTCAGCCCAAAAATCCAGCCTGTATGCTGGACAGTTTCGGACGCTGGCTGACCGGTCGCCACTCAACTCCGACCAGTAGGAGCCCCCCCTGGCGACCGGTCGACGGTGTTCGCGGAGTTGCGCAGATTTGAGCGGATTTCTGATTTTCTTTCCATTTTTTGGCAAATTGTTTCCGTTTTGAGCTAGGATTCTTTTCTTCCTACGCAAGTTAGGTTTTGCTTATGTGATTAGGGTTAGGGTTAGTCTATTTAAACACTTTTAAGTTCATTATTATGTAGCTTTTGATTCTTATTAATGAAACTTTGATTTTTACTTATTATTGCTCGTGGATTTGAGTTGTTCTTCGTGGATTCGAAGAAGAGGTCTCGTGGCTTCGAGGAAGATCGGTCGAGGAGTCCCAATAGATCCATGGATTCGGATTAGTTATCCCGTGAGAGAGATGGTGCTCGATCTCACCCCACCCCGGCTGCATTTCCTACATTAAGAATTCATCTAAAGGATCTGATATAAGGATCTGATAGATGCCACTCTACATTAAAAAACCCTGATCCCCATGAACCCCAAAACCAGCAAACACAAGGAAAGAAGAAGTAATTGAATCACAAAAAATTCCTAATACTAGAAAAGAGATCAAAATCACATGGATTCAACAAAACTTCCATCAACGACTCTATCCCCATTCCCCACCAATCCAATAACCTACAAAAACAAATCCCTGGAATTCGTCAGAAAAACCTAAAACCAGAACCGAAGATCTCAAGAACCTAATTACAATAAAACCCCCAAAATTCGGAAATCGCAATCGGGTCTCAAACGATCCAACGGTAAATAACCGTTAGTTCCAAATGGTAAAAGGAAAACCTAAAACCCTAGTCACCACAAAACCCTAAAACGAGAAAACCAGATCAAAATCTCATAAACCCAACAAAACTCCCATTACAGATCACAGACATTTAAAAAAAAAAAAAAAGATCCAACGGGCCATAAAACAGAAATCACGACACGAGAAATAGAAACTGAAGAGACATTGCGATTCAGGTTCTCACGAATCCCGCACTTTTAACATAAGCCACATCAAATCAGCCATCTCAAACGATCCAAGGGCCAGTAAATAACAGCTAAACCCAAAAAATCAAAAAGAAAAACAAAAAACTAACCCTAAAACCGAGAAAACGAGATGAAAATTCTCATAAAACCAACAGAACTCTCATCCCAGATCACAGATCTAAAACAAAAGAGATCCAACGGCCATAAAACATGCATATCGAGACGATAAATTGAAGGCCGATAAAATGGAAACTGGGCGAGAAATTGATATATTTTCTTTTGATTTCCTTACCGAGTCCTCCGCCGAGTATCTGATGAACGTTTCTCTCTCTGTTGAATAATCGAATCGAAGAATCCATGGAAAGATCGAGAAACCCAGAGAGAGAGAGAGAGAGAGAGAGAGAGAGAGATGCGGCGGTTTTGAGGAGAAAAGCGGTTTTAGGAGAAATGAGTGAGAGTGGTTTTTCTTTATGGTGGGTGGAATATCAGAATCCAGCCTAAAAGCGGAAAACCTCTCATCGCTTTTTTTTTTTCCTTTTTTCTTTTATTTTAATTCTATTATTGCTTGCTTTTTTAGAGAGAGAGAGAGAGAGAGAGATTTGGGCGTGCATGCATGATACATCCATGGAAAAACATTCCTCCCATGGAAGATGAACAAGTAACTGGGAAATGCTCGCATCCAATCGGTTGGACAATTAGTTTCTGTCCATCTAGCTGATAGCTTCCACCTATCATTTGCGTGAAAAATCCAACCCGTCCAATATTTTTAGTACTCCCATGAGGATCGAATTGTGCAAAAATATGAGCCATTTACTCATTTCTATGGGCCAGTGCATTGCAATAATTTATATCCGTTGATATATAACAAAACACAAGTTTAGTCCGACTGATTAGTGTAATGAGTGGATGAGGCTGATTGTTTCGTAAGAGGATATTTGTGGTGGTTCAAACATATTGGACGGTCTAGATTTTGATATGACGAGAGTTTTCTGCCAAGTGTATGGTTACTTATCGTCCAATCGGTTGACTGGGAGCATTTTCACCAGATTTCTCTATGATATGATCCTCGACCTGAGATAGTCACAGTATAATCGAGCCCTAAGTTTGTACGGTTTACAGCAATGGATCGGTGATCTGAGCCGTTGATATGATATTGGAAGCTCCTTAATCTAATATTCTGATTTTCTTTTTCTCCTATACTTTGAATATTCTGTCTTTTCTTATTGACCGTTTAATTTTCATGGCCAAGTTTGAGGTGTTACGATTGTTAGAAATAAGAGAAATTTTGGGATTCCTTCATCCATGTTATTCTATATCGGATAAATGGTCGTGATTTCCATGAAATGGTCCCACTTGTATGATTTTAAGAATCGAGGATAGTGTGATTCTATCCTCGGATCGAGGTTCATCTAGTTCCTTCCCTGGCTGCATGTGGGCTTGGGACGGTCGCCGCGACAGATTCTTCCGTGCGCAGCCGTATGCGTTAACTACCGTTTATGAAAAGAAACGCTAGCGGGACTTTTTTTTTTTTTTTTTAGTTATTACCGTACAGGTACCTATCTTTTGAGCAATTATACCATCAGTAACTAATTTTAAACTTATTCCAAATTAGTACCTAAGCTTTGTAACATATGGACATCTTACTGCTTTGTTGACATTGACTAACGGATGAGTAATGTAGACATTCATTTTATCACGAAAAGACACATTTACCCCTACTTATATAGAATGATGATAGTGCTTGCTATAGCTCATCCAGAGGATGCTGCTGTTTAGCGTTGGTAAGGGCGGAAGCCCTTTTGGGTGGTAATAAGGGCCCCACCATGATATATGTGTTTCATCCATCCATCCATCTATTTTTTCAGATCATTTTCAGGCCAAGGCCTAAAAATCAGCGGACTCCGAGTCTCAAGTGGAACACATCACATGGAACGGTGGGTCAAGTCGTTGCCTCTTTTAGCAGTTGTCTGATGGCCACTCAGTGGGCTCCACCATGATGTATATGTTAAATCCACTTAGTTCATCTATTTCTCCAATTGATTTTAAGTCGTTGGTCTGAAAATGAAGAAGATCAAGATTTCAAATGGGCCATACCAACGAGAATAATTTCCATCATTGAAACCTTTTTAAGTCGACTGTGATTTTTTATGCTGTCTATTATGTCCAAACCAGATCTCTTTGGGCAGGCCATGAGCTGGCCAATTCGATGGACATATTAGATTTTCCATGTTGACCCCACTTTGCTAGGAAAGAACAATAATAACAATAAAAGGTGTTGTTGAAGACGTAGTCTAGAGGACGCCGCTGCCGGCGGACGCCTTTACTAGGCGTGATCTGGGGACTCACCATGATGTTTATGTTTTATCCACGTCATGTGGACCCATTGTATGACAAGCAGAGCCAACTAATAGGGCCCACCTCATAGATGGAGTGGATCCAACATTCTACGATTGAACAATTCTAACCATCTAATAAGGTGGGGCCCAAAGTGATTTTATTTTTTTTTATAAATCCACCCCGTCCATTTGTTTTGGGAGCCCATTTTAGGACATGAGAACAAAAATGAACCGGATCCAAGACTCAAGTGGGCCTCACTAAAGGAAAAGGTGGGTAGGTAAATTACTAGCGTTGAAACCTCCCTAGGGGTCCACAGTGATGTTTATATGACCTCCATACTGTTCATAACGTCATTACTATTGGGATGAACTGGAAACACAAATATTATCTTGATTCGAAACTCCTGTGGCTCCACAAATATTTCAACTGTGGACGTTCAATCCTCACGTTTTCGGCCCATTTGAGTCTTGGATCTGGTTCATTTTTGTTCTCATGTCCTAAAATGAGCTCCCAAAATAGATGGACGGGGTGGATTTATCAAAAAACATCACTTTGGGCCCCACCTTGGTTCCTAGCATAGGAACTTCCTGCTGCAAGGCTTTCACAAGGAATCTCTGCCCAAGAGGTGGAGAGGGGGCGCGGTTTGGGTGGATCCCCAACTATGGGGCCACTTTAATGTATGTACCTTACATCTACACCATCTATGCATTTTGAAAGCTCATTTTAAAGCATTATCTAAAAAAATGAAGTAGATCCAAATCTTACGTGAACCATACCACATGAAATAGTAGTGATAGAATCCCCACCATTAAAAACTTCATAGAGGCCACTGGAATGTTTATTTTCCATCCAACCTGTTTAAAAGGTCACAAAGACCTGGATGAAGATACCAAACAAATATCAGCTTAACCCAAAACTTTTTGTGACCCACGAGAAGCTTCTAATGGTTGAGTACCATTGTTTACTATATTATGGTCCACTTGAGATTTGGATCTATTTCATTTTTTAAATCATACTCTAAAATGAGTTTCAAAGTGAATGGACGGCGTGGATGTAATACACACAC
Organism: Liriodendron chinense; assembly: GCA_003013855.2. Classification (NCBI taxonomy): domain Eukaryota; kingdom Viridiplantae; phylum Streptophyta; class Magnoliopsida; order Magnoliales; family Magnoliaceae; genus Liriodendron; species Liriodendron chinense. The sequence continues at coordinate 1,503,420 of PVNU02001090.1, read as the reverse complement.
ATCACACAGTGGACGACACGGTAAGGGATCCACCTACCTCGGTGGACCCGGGAAACCAGTGAAGCCGCTCCTGGGGAGAGGGGTTACGCAAGTTGTATTTTAGTGGTTGTAAATTTGTGAAGGCCCACCTTGCTGATCTGTTATATATCCACATCGTCTATCCATTTTTCTATATTAAACTTAGGGGATGAGCCTAAAAATGAAGCAGATCCAAATCTCCAGTGGACCACGGTATACAAAACAATGGAAATTGACTCACTGAAGGTTTAAATTGTATACGTTTGAGATATTACTGTTCATGCAGTGTGGCCCACTTGATTAAGTTTTTTCCATTTATTAGAATCTTTTGTTGAACAAAAATGGATAGACGAAGTGAATTTGTCTAGGTCTTCTCCGTGGGCCCCACATAGCTTTCGATACAGGTTAAGATTACACACATGTATCCATTTGTTTGCAACTAAAAGTAGGGATAATATTGTCTTTTTAGAAATACCATATGGCTTTGTATCATATACGTAGGGAAGATAGACGGTGGGTACCACTATGACTAACGTTTTCAATCCTTAGGTACTGATTTGGAATAAGCTTAAAAGTAGGTACTAATCCGTCTATGGCCCAAAAGATAGGTACCTGTATGGCAATAACTCTTTTTTTTTTAAAGACTTGATGTTTCTTTCGCTGACTTGGAATGAACGACTTCATATAGATGAGATCCACACCGTCCATCAGGTGCGCCAGTTTATTTTTAAGCGGGCCCAAAACTCAGATCCTATTCAACACTTAGGTAGGCTACAGTTGAGACAGGAAGTCCCACCATTAAAATCGTTCAAATTCTTTGTGGGGTCCACCCAGTGTACCAAACAGTATAGCTACAACCTCTAGCATAGAATACGAAAACAATATTCATATTGCATATAATATTACTAATAAATAAAAATGTGGAGAAATACCAAGAAAACAGTGAAATTTTACTTAAATCTCTAAAAAATCATATATCTTATAAAGTAAAAATCATACATTATGTGGGTATTAAAAGGTGCCTAACCATTTCCTTGAGCCTTTTACTCAAAATTATAGTCACATATTAGTCACAATGGTCATTCAAGTTGCATAATCTTGTAGTTCCCTAATTCTAAAAACTTTGCATGCCATTTTTAGCTGATCAACTTTTTCCGGCTAGTGGCAACTTCATTTTTTTTGGTCAGTCATGCAACCCACCCACCTTAGTCAATCGTACAACACACCCACCCAGTCAGTCATGCAATGCACCCACTGGTGCTGTCAGCAGCAGGAATTTCACCTTGGTGGTTTCGAGACCGAGACCTCTTATTGAAACTCTGCATATTCTACCCACGAGACAACTTAATATATCATTTCAAGTGGGTAGGCGTTTACAATAACTGATAAAAGATTGGACTATCTTGATCATCCAGTAAATGGGTCTTCCCTGCCATGAATGAGGAAGCCGCTACTGAAATTTTACCTTTTAGTGTTCATTTTTATGCCACCAAACTAAGATCATGCAAATGCTGTGACTTTTGGACATGCCCCATTAATGGAAACACAACATAGTGGTATAACATGCATGCCAAACCAAACTATCAAAATGGTGGGTGGATCGGTGATCAGTTTTAATTTTGGGGCTTTGATCCATTTATAAGTAGGCCTGTGACTTGGATTGTTAGATTTGAACACGTCTGCCACATGTGATAGATGAGTCACCACCATTAATGAAATAGTGTCTAACGCACACTGCAAAGTAAATTTTCGCTTTTGGCTTGCTTACCATACCAAGTAAGCCTTTTTCTACTTTAGCATTTTACCATACCAATCTCATAGTCGATTTTTCTTACATTCATGATTAGAGTAACCAGGGAATAGTGGGACATCAGTGTGGGTCCCACGTGAAGAGTCCTCTTCACCGACTATAGCTGAATATAGTTTCTTTGGTTTATTTTAAAGGGAGATTATTTGGATGGAGTGGAGCTCTCGTTTACTATTTCCGTCCCTTCATTCTGCACCTCACTTTTTTAGCATAGAATAATATAAGAAAAAAAAATGTTAATTGATTTTGTCGAAAGTCTATTAAAATAGCTTTTAATTATATTGCAATCAAACATCATATATTATCTTGAATACAATATTGCCATTTTTTTTTTAAAGATGGCGACGTTATTACCTCTTTTTTTTTTTTTTTTTTTTCTTCTTCTCTTTTACCATTTTTTAAGTAATGTATAGTGATTGTGGGATTACAAGTATGCCCCTTCGAGTATAGTGATTAGGGTGGGCACCCAACGTGCTGTGTGCATATGTAATCAAAGCCGTTTGAGCCCTTGGTCCGGTGCATATGAAGGGTTGGGAAAAGATTGAACTTTTTTTTTTCTTGTTCTTTTTCTTGTTTTTCTTTTTTCTTTTCTTTGGATTTAGGCAAGCGGCTGTGGAATTCAAGGTTACTGAGCATTCCCTCCTAGTTCCCTACTATTCCCTCCTAGTTCCCTACTTTTCTATAGCCCACTTGGTGGTGGATTGTGCATTGCTAGGTAGCTAGGTAGGGTATAAATTTCCATCAGGTGTTTGGAATGCGATATAACAGATATTGATGCATGTGTTTCATCCGCGCCAACCATCAATGATTTAATATGTGTCCTTCACATGTGACACTCAAGTTGCATATAAATATAAAGGCTAAAACTTTTTGTACTTATGACAGTAGATAAGTAACTTATTTAAAATAAGTTTGGTTTATAATCACTTTTAACTTTTTTATTTACCGTTTGCTTATTTACCGTTTAATTTATAATCACTTTTAACTTTTTTTATTTAAAATAAGTAACTTAAAGTAACTTACTATCCAAACGCTCCTTTAGCGACCAGCATTAGTTGTGAAATATAATCCATTGATTATAATTCCAATGTCCAAATGTTGGTTTCAACAAATATAGTGTTTCTTTACGAAGGAAGAATTGGATCCCCAAAATACCATAGGATTTCCAGACGTGTAATAATGCTGTTAATTCCATACTAATGCAAAGCAATGCTTCATAGATGGCAGGGGTTCTATGGGGGCCATGTTGATATATTAAGGCTATCCAACCGATCATCAGATAAAAGAGTGTTGGATCAAGTTGCACTAAAACACTGGGAGCAATGAGAGATTGGACATTCCTGATTTACACAGGGCCCAGATGCGGCTTCAGTGGATGACTGACTGTGGGGCCCACCGTGATGCATGTGTCTTACATCCCATGTCCATCCGTTTTGCCAGAGCATTACTCCAATCATACCAAAGGGATCAAGCTGATATTTGTGTTTTCTTTTCGTCCGTGACCTTATCAACAGGTTAGATGGCAAATAAACATTCTGGTAGCTCCCAAGAAGTTTTTATGGCGGGCATTCAATCACCACTGTTTCCTGTGGTGTGGTCCTATTGAGATTTGGATCTGCTGCACTTTTGGGATCAATACCCTAAAATAATATGGAGAAACGGATGGACAGCATTTGATATAAGACATTCTCACGGTGGGTCCCACTGGGATCCACCGAAGCAGAGCATAGGACCCTACCAGAAGAGCAGTCTGAACGGCATGGATCTCATATACTCAACATGGTGGGCCCTTTTCAAGCAAATCGAAGTGTTCCCTCCCAATTTGGTCCCCGTGGTATGGCCCACCTTATTCACGGATCAGCCTGATTTTAGTGACCTAAGGGTAACATGAGCCGACGGACACGACGGATTAACGCATCCATCAAGTGGACCCCACATTGGCCGGGTACCACTGGAGCAACCAACGCCCCCTTCCTCCTAATCGCCCATTTTCCGGATTGAAGTGAAAATGCCATATCCTCGTTTAGCTCTTTATTGTAATTGTTTCTTACAAACACAACTCGAAAAAAAAAACCTCCTGACCGTACAAACCGTTTGGACCTCTCAATCTCAACCTTAGAATCAGAGATTTTTAAGTCCAGATGGAGAAGCTGAGGCACCTTCTTCTCTCATCTCTCATCATCATCATAATCTCATCTTGGTGAATATCTATAGAAACAAGCACAGATAAAAAGGGTACATGCGGTTGCACAATCAACAAATTCGTATACCTCAATAGGGAGTGCATGCAGCATATGAACGCCTCAATAATCTCTCCATTCCCAGACCTGCTACATTCTCTCTTCCAGCACATACCCAACAGCTCACTGTTTGCTATCTTGAGGAACCTGGCTCCCCGAGCCGGCTGCAGCTGAGTTCAGCAAACCAGCAGCAACAGAGGCAGAATCCAGCAAGCTCGCCGCGATTGCAGCATTCAAATCCTTCTCTTCCATGTCGGAAAGCCTTTCAGCTTCACCAGCAAACTGGGTGGGATCAGAGGGCTGCGGGGGATTGGTTCTGTGGGGTGTGGCCTGTGTCGAATTGCAGGATTTCGTGATCCTCCGAGCATCCTCCGGCGAGAGCCACTGCCCGAATCCATTGGACGCTTCGGAAGATGAGATGGGGCACTCTTTGGGGAAGTTGCCCCGGACAAGGAAGATGCTCCAGCCGAAGCCTTTGAGGGTATCAAGGTAGGCCGAGAGGTAGAACTTGGAGAGGTGCTCAGGAGCAGCATAGAGGCTGTCGAAGTTGTACCACTCACCATCCACCTTCCGGATGCAGAACCAGTGGTCCTGCAGGTGGCAGATGAAGGCGTTCTCCAGCTGGGGGTCGATCTGGGCCGGCTCTGCTACCGGACAGTCAAGCGGGATTACTTGCAGATCCCATACCTCCAAAGCCTTTTCTAAAACCTGTGGGCAGCAGGAAAAAGCAATTCTTATGAAATCTTAAAGGTGTAAAACATGAATTAATTGGTCTGGCTCCATGAGTATGGCTAGGAGGAATCCTATGATGCAAGGATCATCCCAGACTGGATTACACACGAGTGGGGACAGGAGGTGGACATGTATGCGATCCAGACCATTTATTCAGTGGGCAGCAGGGAGCCACTATGAGCTTATTCATGGCCCCAAAATCAGGTTGCCTTGGACGATCAAATCATTCGGTTTTTGAGAAGGAAAAGAACCACCATGAGGGGATAAAATTGTATGATGTCCATTTTTTCAATCACGGTCCATGGAGGTCGATTGCATGAGCAGTTTGGAATTTGGATCTATAGACATTTGTCACACTCCTGTTTATTTTTTCGATAAACAGTCCATGGTGGTCCATTGCACAAGCAGTTTGGATCTCAAATACATTCACACTCCCATTGTAATTCATGTGTAATGGAGATAGGCAATAAGCTGCATGCAATTAACAGTCATCTTTAGACCATAGTTTAAAAACCCAGAAACTTGACTAGAACTCCATGTTCGGCTATGTTGGGCCGATCCAAAGATTCAACTCCAATAGAAAATTAAATTAAGAAGGTTAACACATGTTTGTAATGGTATATGATTATGAAAAAATGGTATGCTTTTTCTCAAAAACAGCAAATGGCAAAGTGGCATTTGACCTGCGTACCTCACTCACTAGGTCGTGTTCCAGTCTCTTCTCCTCATTTTGTATTTTTAAATAATGGCATTCACTCAGCAAGTGACTCTTTGAGTCTCAACGGGTTTTGTCAAGTCAGGATCGAGTCTCACTCGATAGTTTCTCAGTGACTCGTCTCGGAATCTCATTGAGTTGACTTGGCTGAGTTTTGAGACAAGTCACCGAGCTTTAGAACTATGCTTTAGATCAAGTAAGCTTTTAGCATTTGCCTGAATTCTAATGATGCATGGGTCTAAGGTCCAAAAAAAGACAAAAACACCATACAAAACCATACGAGGGCAGCATAGATGTGTATTTTAGTGCATGACAGGTGCATACAGTACCCAAGAAACAAAGGCGCACGTGTACTTATTTCCTCTCTTGGGCTCCTTTGTTCTTTCCTCATATCTGCCAGCCCCAATTAGTTGGGATAACGCTTAGATGATGATGATTACACAGAAAACAAATTCAACGATAACACAGGTAAAAAATCGCTGTAAAATGCAATCAGAGGAGGGGGCTGACATTTGTCTCATGGGTTGTGGTCCACCTGATGAGTGGCCAAGCAGATTTCTGGGCCCAGGCATCTAAGAGGTGGAACCCACATAATGGACAGCTTGGATCTCATGGCATGTTTTGTGGGATTGGCAAACCTTGGTGAAACCTATTGCAGAGGGGAGATTTCACAAAGTGATATGGAAGAACTGGTGGTAAGACTTGTTTATGGAGGTGTATTCTTATGGGCTCATTCAATGTGCATGTGCATATTGCAATGTATGTCCCTGAGCTAGGTTAATGTGTCCTCATTTGAATGTGCATGTCAGTCCATCAAGGTTTTGAATAAGGGCGTTTGGTGGCGTATCGGCCAGGCCCAAAAACGTTATGCAAGCATATTGGAACTCGCATCGGCCTGTTTTTTTTTTTTTTTTTGGTTTGGTGGGGGTGGGGGCAAAAAGTGTTAAAATTTATCAGACGGTAGGAAAAAATGTTAAACACTGGAATCTGTCTTCTTTTTAATGTTTCGAACACGTATTAAATGGGGTATGCTAGACACACCTGCTAAGAGTAACCAAATTGGCCCTAATTGAAGACAAACCAAGCACATTTTGCTAGATTACAGTCCATTATATTGAAATACAGCAAAAAGAAGTTGAAAAAATGAAAAAGAAAGTGAAATATTACCCTTCTAATGCAAAATGGTTCATTATGATTCTACTAAGAGAATTCCACTCCAATCTTGTGTTTTAATCCCAAAACTAGGTTTAGTACAATTAAGTTTTTAGGCTTCTTCCATGTTTGAAAATGCATAAACAAGTGGAAAAACAAGAGAAAAGTTAGTAAAAAAAATAAAATAGGGCCTATGATTTGGATTATCCTTCACAAAAGAAGAAGAAGAAGAAGAAGAAGAAGAAGCTGGATTAGGGCCCATTACATTGAAATAGAACAAAAAGAAGTTGAAAAAATGAAGGGAAAAAAAAAGGGTGATAATCTTACCCATCTAAAATTTCCAAAATGGTTCATCCCACTTCGATTCATAGAATCTCATTCAAATCATGTGTTTTGATCCCCAAAAATAGGACTAGATCTATAGCACAATTGACTTTTTTTTTTTTGGTTTTCCGCCATGGTTGAACAAAAAAAAAGGTGTGAAACTAGAGAAGTTAAAAAAAGAAAATTGAAATAGGGGCTTTACAGCTGTACTGGGATACTGCATGTTTTGCTTCTTTTTTCTTTTTAGAATAATTTAAAACCATGTACTCCACACTTTCAGCTCATCAGCAATAACTATTCCACAACAGAACTGATTCATGGACAAGATCCTTTAGAAAGAGTGCAATTCCTACACCCTTCCCAAGAGAAAGATGTTTACTTTCATTTGGTGACTCAACATGGCCAAACAACACCTACAAGCATATATAAAGACTTTTGTAATATACAAAAAACTGTATAACTCATCCTAAGCTGCTAGTAGATCTCAGCAGCCCTTAAAGCTCTAATTCCTAAAAAGAAATACACTAACTCTAGTTCTTATTTGATTCACAATCTAGGATAACTAAACGCTTACCTCAATTATCCTTGACCTATTAAGATCTACGCTATTCTGCTAACTTGCCTGACTCTCATCCAAATCTTGCAATTTTAAACCTGGTGGAAGGTAAGTTCATTTAGGCTGTCAAACTTGCCCGATTTTTATCTGAATCGAGCAATGTTGTGGACATGCGAAAGTAACTTGATAGGATATCAAATGGGACCAGTTCCATGTCAAATTGTCAATTGGATGTGGTTAGGTATTTGTTACTTGGTTTTTTAAAATGTACAAGGAGATGGAGTAATAAAAACCTGTTTGGCCCAGTGTTTCACACTAGGTGACTTCTCTTTAGAAGGAGAGGTTTGATTAGTAGTGTGTAGTCAGTGATAGCTTTGTGAAAGGACATTTTTTAGGGTGTTTTCTTTATTTTACTAAACTGTGTTTAGAGAATGTTTTAAAACATGAGGGTGCTTTAGTTATTCTATTTGGTATAATAAGAAAACAGTAAACTATGCATGGTAGGAAGGTTATAATAATGATTTGGTATAACACAAAGGGTTCTTTTCAACAAACCCTAGTACCTCCTTATGAAAGTCGTTGTCAACTGAAGGTTGAAGGATTGGAAAGCTAACTGGGGAGGGAACGTACTAGTAGTCAGTACCTTCGTTCTCTTCTCTTCCTCTTCTTTGGTGTTTTCCTTCTTCCTTTTGTTTCTTTCTTTCTTCTTTTCAATTTTTATTTCCAATTCTTGTTTTGAGTGAGAACGAGAAGAAGCCTCTCAAGCACATGTGCCAACCTGGCACACGTTTGCAAAATTCAGGCCACTAATATAAAGCAGTCATCATGAAGGCATGGGCATGCCCTAGACCTAAAAATAAGCCAATCGATTAATCAGGTGGACATGCACATAATACTAGTCATCGTTTCTTGGCTGCCTTTTTTCTCAACACGAGGTGGACGTGCACGTAATACTAGTCATCTTTTCTTGGCTGCTATTTTTCTCAAAGTTTTCATATGTCCCCACCCACCCACCCACCCACCCACCCACAATAGGCCCTATGGAATGTTTTCGTGTTTAATCATTTCAATGAACAAATTTACCAATTTAAAACTTCAACCTCTTGGTTGTCTGGTTCACAAGCATTTCTTTTCAGAATCTGAAGAATAAGAGCTTTAGGTCTTTTATAATTTGAGTGCTTGGTCTTTGCAAGAAAAGTATAGTCACCATATTCTTCCTTTTTTTTTTTTTTAAATGATGAATCAGAACTCAAAAATGCAATTAGAGGCAAAATTGTCCATTTGACTCTTCTATTTTTCATCATCACCACCTCAAATTTATCCTCACTGATTGGGTTCAACTACATGAAGCCTATTCCACCATTCCACACTATCACAGACCATATCCTAAGTTAAACCATAGGCCATCGCCTCTTTTTAGAGGTGGGCATCAAGTTGAGTAGGAGCAAGTTAGGGCCGTCCCAACTTGACCCGGTTTTTAAAGAGACCTAACCCAAACTCGACCTGACTTGGTACCGAGTCCAGCATGCCTGATCCGATCCGAGACTGGGTCTAGCCTGGAGTAACCCGACCGAGTCCAAACCGGTCATAGGGATTGAGTCGGGTCGAGTTGTGATCTTTTTTTATCCCGATTTAGTAGTGTACTTGTCAGTGTCCTCCTCTTTTTTTTTGGATTTTTAACATGTTTGAAACATATTAAATTATGAGTTATGACCGACTCGAGTAACAAGGACAATAAAAGTAAAAAATGTAATTTGTAATAGAAAAAAGAACAAAGTAAATATACAAATATGCATTATCAAAAGTATATTTAGATGGAGCTATCAATACAAACCATTCATTAATTCAATATCCTCTGTATGACGAATGCCTTTGTGGCGTGTAACTCGAGTAACCTTGTCCATAATAGAACCCCCCCCCCCAAATGTCCGTAATAGTAACTCCCTCATCCACCTTCGTCGCCATAATCATCATTTGATTCTCTTGTTATGTCTTGAACTGCGGGAGAACTCTAGGCTAAGGTCGAGCTAGAGTTTCTAAAAGATGGTTGTTTACCTCTCTTGAGTTGGATGGTGGAGATGCCTTTCCATCGTCCTCATTCATAGATTTAACAGGTTTTTTTAACCTCTTCTTATGATTCGATTTGTACGGGATTCTCAATCACCTATAGAATGCAGTGAGACTTTTAAGAAACTTTGATGATTTATTGCCTGGCTTATGTCCCATGCTCATGCTTGCTTCAGCATCATGTTGTGTTAGGGGGGTTGATGTTGTCTGGTCCTGGATGCCAGTTTCAGGCTTTGTTTTATGACTTCTTTATAATCTCGTTCTTCTTAGTCCCTTAATAGTTTGTCTTCTTCTTCTCTACTAAGTGTGGGGACTCTTCCTCTACTCGGCCCTTCTTTATTTATGATAGGCCTATTACTATAGCTTCTGTGACTAGTTGTATTGGTTGTAGGGGAGAGGTGGAAGCTTTTCTATTTGAGTCAAGAATGGCTTGAAATAAATCTCGGACTTCTGGAGGAGCTTTGCTACATGGGGTAGCGTCTCTTCCCCGCAAGCCAAATGTAATTTTAACCGATTTGTTTTGTTTACAAATTATTTTCTACACAGTTTGCATTGCAACTTTATCTTTCCGTCCTTGGAGTAGACTTGGGCTCCATAATCCCAAATCTCTACAGATGGATCATCTTCCGATGACATATCTATAATTGTGAGTTTTGAAAGAAAGAATATTTGGTTAGGCTGAAGCAACATAAATAACTACGGACTAAAGATAAACAAATACAACCAGCCAACCATATGAGATTTAAGCAACATTAAGTCATTAAAAGCATAAACAAAAAGAAGAAAAAGATATATATATATATATATATATATATATATATATATATATATATATATATATATATATATATATATATATAACATTAAAATACAAAAGCTGATAAGCATAGAAAATATCTATCCACCTATCAAATGTTATAATTCAAGTCCACAAATAATAACTGTCAAATTGTTGTAAGCAAATGCAATGGAAATAGAATGCACAACTTTAAAAGCAACATAGTTCACAAATCAAGATAAGAAAAAAAACGACCTTTTGCTTCATGCAATTGCAGGTATTGTCTCATCCTGCTATCCTTCAAAAGAAAAAGTATTGTCTCATCCTGCTTTTCACTCTTCTCTTCCTCAAACTCCTCATCAACAGAGTTGCCTTTTCCCCAGATCGGATGCAGCCAATCTTGTGTACAAATGAGTACCTCAACTGATTCCGGTGTAAGTGAGCTTCAATACTTGTTCACAACCCTATTCCTCGTGCTAATAGCAGATTCACACTTCATGGTTGAAATTGGAATTGACAATATGTCTTGTGCCATCAACGAGAGCACAAGGTACTTTGATTCACAAGCTTTCAACTTCCACCAGTTTAAAACATAAAAATTTTCGCCTTTGTACTTTACAAGTTGCTCCTTGAGATAGTGGTTAAGTTCTATTTGGGTTGTCTGCATTTGAGTCTCAATTTGTGTCATGAAAGACATGAAATTGTCGATCGTGTTTCGTGGTGCAGCGACACTAGAACTGGAACCCACTTGAGGAGTCTGATTTGCAGTATTGTCTTTTGCGGCGCCCAAAGTTTTTACGTAGAAACTGTACAAATCTCTGACTGCATCACGAATCTTATTGACCTCAGTGGCACTCTTCTCACCATATAGCTTGGAAAAAATGAATATGACTATGAACATCTTGTATCGAGGATCAAGAACAACTGCAACGGCCATTAACAAACTGCACTCAGACCAATACTTATCAAACTTCAATTGCATACCCGCGGTCATTACTTGTAGAAAGTCTGGTCCATTACAGCTTTTGTGCAAACATCCTTGATTCTCCAAAGTTTTGGCAAAAATATATTTGCTGTTGGATATTTGCTTCCTGAAAAGATCTTCACTGTGTTGTAAAAAACTTCAAGAGACTTGTGAACTGCTTTAGCTTTTGTCCAATCATCATCAGAAGGTAACCACTGATACGCACTATCACGCTCTACATAGTGAGGGAATGCAGCTTTGAAAGCTATCGCTGAATCCAACATTTCGTAAGTTGAATTCTAACGTGTCATGACATCTAACTTCATCGTTTTCTGAGATGTCAAATCAACCATTTCATGATTTCATTCCATGTATTTAATCGTGAAAGTGACCCCCTTATGTACTTCACACTCTCTCTTATGTTCTCGATTGTTGGCTCAATTGTTTTAAGCCCATCTTGTACAATCAAGTTTGGGATGTAGGCACAACACCTAACATAAAATATTTTCCCACCGAAATACAAGTCCCCGGTGGCCCTAAATTGATTCCGCAAGATTGATATCACACTATCGTTTGCGAAGGCATTGTCTAAAGTTATCAATGAGATTTTCTTCTCAATGCCCCACTCTATAAGGCATTTGTAGATGCAGAGTGAAATCATCAAATCAGTGTGGGGAGGCGCAAGATACCGGAAGTTTATAACTCTTTTGCAGAGCTTCCATTCGGCATCAACGTAGTGGGCAGTTAGTGACATATACCCCTTTTGTTGATTAGATACCGTCTACAAATCTGATGTCAGGCTAATTTGGAAAACCGATGCCAACTACCCTTTCAACTTGACCTTCTCATTTGCATACATCTTCATGTAGACTCTCTTTATTGTTGTACAGGAGACCTTCTCATATTTGGGGTTAATGCCTCTGGGTAATTCGATAAAAGACAGACTCTCTATCATATGAAATGGTCTTTCATTTGCAATAAGAAATCTGGCCGTCAACTCATTCACATGGTCCCTGTTATACTTATAAGTGGACAGGGCACCTCGTGACGAATCCACCACAAATGGGGTAAACGCAAGTGTCTATTGGCCTGAGGTTTGGCTTCTCCCTTTCTTATGACACTTCAATAGGTGTTTCTTTAGAGTTGTGGTTGACCTGTCCAACCTTGCAGTACTTGCACTGTATCTTCACTGTGCCGTTCTTTAGGGTTACTTCTTCAAAATCTCCCCACACTGCCGATCTTTTTTTCCCTTTTACCGAACTCCGGGAGATAATAAGATCAATGGGCACCTCTTCTTCTTTTAAACCTAATCCTTCATCCAAGATCATCGGCAAAGTGACTGACAAACCGCCAGGGGTACTGGAAACTTCCTCACTAGTCATCTATCAATTGAAAGATAGTAAACAGTAAACACCCGTGAGAATGTGGGACTTCCTCATAGTCATACGCAAATATGTCGTGTGGTATGGATCAACTTGCGACTTAACCTGCTCGGATCCGTCATGCACTGTAACTAATGTATTACAACAAAGCGGGATTTGATGAGTTATAAGCTGGATCAGAATAGCACTATAATGGCTTAAAATTATATTCTAATTACTAAATCAGTCACTCATCCATGGTTGGATAGATTGTAATACTTTTATATTCTCATTTAAACGCCCATGCCGAAATTCCGGCAACATCTCCCAGTCTCTCCAAATAAGTTGATCTTCCATTTGATTCCTACGCTAAATATCTAAGCAATGTGAAGATATTTGACATGAGAAATAAAAGGAAGAAAGATATCCAGAGAGAAATTGAGAGATAGAGCGCAGAACAAGCATGGGCATTTAAATAGATTATATGAAAGCATACTATCTATCTAACCTTGAACTGTAAAAAAATGAGATAATTTAAGCGATTTCTATGCCACAAAAAACACATTATATCTATGCCTAGCTACATAGAAATCCTCGAATGGGCAACTGGTTCTAAAAAATAAACCACAAAAACAGTAGTTGATAACAATGTAATCCACAATAACTTGAGCAACAAGATCCAAAATAAGTTAATCAATGTAACCAAATTATATAAATTTAACATGAAGCATTTAACAAGAATTAGTGAAATTGAGGGTGCGGACACAAATTACCTTGATTTGGAGAAGCACAAGCCTCCTAGATGAGTCGGGTGGCTGTCAAGAGTTGGAGGGTGGCTATTGAGACAAATCAGGTGGTTGTCGACCACTCCAATGGGTCCCGCTGGGCGTCGGGTGGGTGGAAGGTAGAGGATGAGGAAGGGAGGAGTGGAGGAAGAGAGAACGGGTCGGGCAGAGAGGGAGAGGGTTCCCATCAAGTTCGGGCTTGGGAGAGGAGGATAAAGGGAGGGAGTGGAGTAGAGAGAGAGGATGGAGGAGGCAAGAGGGTCGAGTTAGGACTCAGGTGGCCGGGTGAGTGGAGCTGGAGGAGGGAGGGAGGGGTCGGCGGTCAGGTCTTAGGTATGGGTAGGGTTAGAAAATGAAAGACTTAGGGTTATATATATATATATATATATATATATATATATATATATATATATATATATATATATATATATATATATATATATATATATACTCGTTTTGCTTTCGGATTGGGCGAAATCTACTCGGACCAGCCTGACTTGTGTAAGTCGGTTTAGGTCAAGTCAGGTCTAAACGAGTCAGACGAGTCAATTCTACCGAGTTCACTCGAACCGTGCCCAACTCCACCTCCTTTCTTACCACCTCCACTAGCATCCTTTTGGTCCTTCCCCTTGCCCTTTTAGAGCCTTTAAGTTGAACCAAATCACTCCTAACCAATGCAGTTCTTGGCCTCTATTGCACATGGCCGAACCATTTAAGTCTCCCTCCTCTTATTACCTATTGATACTAACCTTAAGTTTTCTTAAATGCACTCATTTCTAATTCTATCCTTCGTTGTCTTGCCACTCATCCATCTCAACATCCTTATTTCAGCTATGCTCACCCTATGAGCACGTTGTTCCTTTATTGCCCAAAATTGTCCTATAGAGCATGGCTGGTCTCATAGCTATCCTACAAAATAACTCTTCTATGTTTCCATTATGCAACTATTTTAAAACTCTGCAGTTGACGAGTTCAATGTCTACATGAGGAATTACTAGACGATGCATCTAGACTCCTAAAAGTAGACAACATATATCAAAATCAAACCACTTCTAAAGCTTCATAAGAAATCTCTGACAGAACTTTAAAAAATGGATAAAAGCTGCTCACACTGATTCGATATATGATACTAGCAGTCATTAGATACATTACAAATCACGTTTTCCAGGTTGGTGGAAGTTCCCAGTACATCAAGAAATGCTTTTTTCCTTTTAGTTTTGACTTTCTCTTTAACTTCTAGCAATCATGTTTTTTTTTTTTTTCTTCCTTGCAAGTTCCAAAGTTAACATTTTTTTTTAATAATTAAGTTAACATAAAATCTGAAGTGAAGGGTGGAAAATCGAAACAAAAAAGATTCATTCACATCTAAGAATCCACATCAAATAACACGAAAACAATCAGTAACTTTACATACAAAATCAAAATCACATTTTTCTCACATTCTATTGTTTTTGGCAATCCCCAACTCAATTTCCGATTTACAGAACTGCCCAATTATCCTTCTGTCTGTAATCCTCTAAAAAAAGAAGAAGAAGAAAAAAACCAATCCAAT
This sequence comes from Liriodendron chinense, assembly GCA_003013855.2. Lineage (NCBI taxonomy): Eukaryota > Viridiplantae > Streptophyta > Magnoliopsida > Magnoliales > Magnoliaceae > Liriodendron > Liriodendron chinense. The sequence goes on along the minus strand of PVNU02001090.1, from coordinate 1,488,369 downwards.
AAAATTCCACTTAACAAAGGAGGATGAATTTAAACCCATGCTTATAAGACATAAACCTCCTTTCTTTGTATGGGTCTGCTGGTTTCATGTATAGATTTTGGTGAATAGAGCTTTCTTTTGAAATGGTTTGGTATGTACCAAGTTGTAAATTGTTGAGGAATCTTTTCAATGCTCCTCCATCAGGGGTTAGGTTAATGCTCCTATATGGGATATATCTCTGTAAGCTTTTCCTAATTTATAATTAAAAAGAACATCAATCTTTTCCCTTTAGGAGATGTGTTGTGGCAGGCTCTTCCCACCAACGATTCTAGAACAGTGGCAACCTATCCACCATATATGTGGCATTCATGCATTAATCTAGACCATCCGAATCAGTTCCCTGCTAGGAATGAAGCAAATAGCCCCAAATTCCCACTGATTAGACGAAGATAACAATTTGATTTTAACCGTTTAATTGAACAAATTAGAATTTTCTCTTTAACCATTTCAACAGTTAGAACCGTTCAATCTTTGTGATTTCTGGGCAGCAACATCCACAATGGCCGCAGCGATTTGGACGGTATGGGTAGCCGTTAAATGTATGACATGTGTGGTACTTAAACGGTGGCAGACAAACAGGAGTGGAGGTCAAAAGGGGCCCAAATATCATTTCCCTAAAGAAAACCTAAAATCAACAAAAACAAACTACTGCTACAAATGCAACAAGATGGCTGAGACAGCAAGGAGAAGGAGAACATGCAGAAACCCTAACCTGGATACTGAAATCACCATCCATGGAGACGTTATGAGACTCCTCCGAATCGATCGGCACGGTATCGCCAACGCCGTGGCCTTCGAGCAACATCTGCCGTTCTTTGCGATCGAGATCGGAGGCGAGAGCGGCAAGATCGAATTCGGAGAAAAAGGGACCTTGCAAGACGGTGTTGACGCAATGGACGGCGCAGAGCTTCGATTCCTGGACCTCGTGGTACAGCATCCCGCCATTGCTCGGACCTCCTTCCATCTCTCTTGCTAGAATTTAAAGAAAAAACCCTAAACCTAACCCTAGAAAATCTCTGAAAACCCTACAACTCTCTCTCTCTGTCTCTCTGTCTCTCTCTCTGTTTTTCTTTTTTTTCTTTTTTCCTTTTTTTTCTTATTTTCTTCTTTTGGTTGGTTTGTTTTGAGAAGAAAAGAGAATGAGGGAGGGAGGGAGAGAGATAGAGAGAGGCTGGTTTTTCCTTTCAGAAGGTTGGCTTATCCCACAGGCGTGTGAGAGCCCCTCGCATCTACAAGCAGTCGCACGTGTCATAATATGACACGTGTACGATAAGGGCTGTCCATCAGGTGAGTGAAGATGTTTAGATATTATGGCCTAAATTTCAGGGCATTTTACACCTCATGGATACCACAGCATATCAAAATAAATCAATGGCTAGAAATATGTTTTGAACCGTCAATTTTCTTTGTACGTCGTGGCCCACCTGAAGAGAAATTTTTCTCTGATTTTCCATCACAAGAAGATTTAAGAATGATTTAAAAGCTTATGGAAAGCTCCGATCTCACACTAGTTTTCATATTTTCACGTGTGGCCGCGTTTCTATGCGTGTGTCTCCTCACGCGCGTGGAATTAGCAAGTCTTACGGTTTTTTATCTTTCGTTTGAAGAGAATGTGATGCTGATGTGGAGGGTTTCAGGAAGCACGTGTTACACACGTGGCAAAAGGAAGGAACTGGGCTCCGGTTGCTCCCACAATGGTAGTCCGATGCCGTTTCGGCACGGGCGCGGATTGCTTGCGAAAACCTCTATGGGTCCACAGTGATGTTTATATGCCATCCATACCGTTCATAATGTTATTCCTACTGAGATGAACTGAAAACACAAATATTATCCTGATTCGAAACTTCTGTGGCCCCACGAATATTTCAACTGTGGAAGTTCAATCGTCATGTTTTCGGCCCACTTAAGTCTTGGATCCCGTTCAATTTTGGTCGCAACGCCTAAAATGATCTCACAAAACGGTTGGACGGCGTAGATTTACCACAAACCTTATGGTGGGCCCCACCCAGATTCCCTGCGCAAGAGATGCCTGCAAAAGGCTTTCGCAGGCAATCCGCGCCCCAGTGGTTATGATTGCCAGGATGCTCAGTGGGTCCCACGACCTGAACCATTCCAAGATAGCAGGAACAAAAAAGTAGGGCCCACCGTGATGTGTGAATGACATACACTCTTTTATCCGTTTGTATCTGCTGATATTAGAATATGAAGCCACAAAAACCAAGGCCGATCCACAACACAAGTGGGGATGGACGCAGGCCTTGGGCCCACCGAAATTTTAGATCAGGATTAATTTTTTGGGTTTCGTTTGTCCTGATTGGATTCACCTTATGAATGGTTTGGATGGTAACAGGAAGGTTTCAATGGTAGGTATTCCGATCCTCGCTTATAGTGTGGCCCACTTGAGTTTTGAATTGGCCTTATTTTTGGCTCGTGTCCTAAACATGATCACACGGGAATGACGGACGGAGTTGATGTCACACACACATTACGGTGGACTCTATTGAGCGTTTTTGCTGCTCGAGCTCTCTACAACAGCTGTTTCAGGAAATTCACATAGAAGATGGTAAGCTCAAACAAGAGAATCCGGATCCTTTGCTGGCTCCAAGCAGTAAAACTCTACTGGGAGCCTTTTCATTAGTCCACACCACATTGTATAATATCAGTGTAGTCAGGTTGTGCTGACGTGTGACCAGCTTGCAATGAAGATGTGATATGATTACAGGCTTACGTGATGATATGGACCTAAAAGGCTCCAAGTAGGTTTTCCTTGCTAGGAGCCAACCAATCATCCAGACTCAACCGATTGGGTACGGCCCTTACTGGAGGGCCACCTATATATATATATATATATATATATATATATATATATATATATATATATATATATATATATATACACACCTTAGGCTCAGCCCATTGACAGCCTATTACGTGAATCTCGCTTATCCCATGGATCGTCTGTTGGCTGCCGAGCAGAAAATCTCTGCCTTATTTTATTAGTCCACATCATACTGTATGATGTCATGTGACCAGGTTATACTGAGGTAGGAACCTTGCATTGAGGATGTGACAGGGTTGCTGACCTGTGTGTTGATGTAGGACCAATGAAAAGGCTCCAAGCAGGGGTCTCCTGCTTGGAACTTGGAAGCCAACAGAGGATGCTGACTCATCTCATTCCATGCCTTTGGAGGCACAGCATTTTCGGTGCTCCATGTCGTTCTGAATACACGGAATACAAGCATTAGATCTAAACCGTTCATTTCGTGATTAAACTGTTCTAGCCCTTTACTTGGTGGCATACAATTATACAAATGAACATCAACAGACGAAACCCAGCAAACGTTTGAAACGGGCCATTTACCGGACGGCTAAGCTAATCTAATCAAAGAAATATTCGGTTAACGGTGAATCAACAGGATCAGGCCACAGGATTTATCGGTTAGATCATCATACACATCTGCCACCCATATGGAGGCACGAAAATGCCACAGGCAGGTATCCGTTCTCGTCGAATTATGTCAATAATCTAAACCGTTCAGTCTTACCAGTCCAACGGTTAGGATCGTCTAATTACTTTACTCCTGCTCATCCACCGTGAGGCACTCGGCAGGATTTAATGTGCACGACACGTGGGAGGTGGAGACGGAGGCGGCACACAATTTTGGGTGGAGTGGCGAGGCAACTGTCAGGGCATTTTCCGCAATTATATGGAAGTATAAGGGCATTTTGTCAACAGAAAGACCGGCCTCAGAATTTCGTTATTCATTTGCCAAAGTATACATTTTAATAAGCTTATTACAATCATTCCTACTCTCCTGCGCACCTGTGCTCATGGAAGTCGTGAACACCTTTTTAAGGACTTATCACACATGATATGAGCTCAAAATCTGATGCAGCACCTCAAAAAACTCAACCCCGAGCATTCAACCTGATCAAAAATTATTTCCTTTTGCCATGGCCACCAAAGTTTTGGATCAGGTTGAAAGCTGCGATCCAAGGGTTTTTTGAGGTGCTGCATCATATGGACAGCTCAGATTTTGGGCTCACATAAGCGTCTGATGAGTCCTCAAATGAGTGCTCACAAGTTCCCATGCACACGGAAGTATATATGATAAAATAAAAGAATTTTTCTATTTCCCTTCAAAAGCAAGTATATATTATAAAATAAAAGAATTTTTCTATTTCCCTTCAAAAGCATCCTCTCGAAGTTAACTTCCCTCATTCATATTTCTCCTCGTTACCTCTCCCTGTAGCAAGAAGAACATATGAAATTCTCATCGCCAATGCTCAGATGGCGTTTATATGCCATCCAATCCATTCATCTGACATGCCTCATCATAGTGAAATAATTGAGAAAAAATAAAAAAATTACCCTATTCGAAAACTCAATTGGGCCATACCACATGAATTTAGAGGTTTTATGTATAAATTTAGACTGTCTGCCCCACATGAGGGTTGAATAGGCCAGATTTTGGTATTGAAGACAAACATGGAGTGGTGTACTCAATGAACGGGCTGGATTTCATGCATGCTATATCATTTTCACTAAATTAGAGAAAGTAATCCCAATAGGTACCTAGGCGAGGTATGCAAGCATTTTCCCTTGGTGGGGGATACTCATCTGCTGGAGAGGTTTGCTAATTCCTTGTGCATGTGAAGGAAGCTGCGGGCATCCACACACATGCCCATGTGCAATTTGAAAAGCAACGTCTCGGATCTGAGCTTTCCATAGGGTTGAAATAATACTTCTGCCTAAAATATCAGAAAATTTCGATCCTCGGGTTTGGCCACAAATTTTTTTGTTTTTTAATTCATTTGGCCCACATGAGGTGTGAAATGGCCTGATTTTTGTTACAGAAGGTGTAAACAGGTACCCCACCTGATGAAAAGGTGCCCAAGTGTGGATGTGTACAGGCTCCCACATGCTCATGTAGAATTAGCCAACCTCTCCGTCGGAATAGGCATTAAGTTGAGAGAAGGAAGAGTTTTGCTACCTTCTAATGTATTGTAGTTAGGATCGGTCAGGATGTTTTGTGTTGAATCTTGGGTCATGTTCTGTGATTCAATCTGTTAGACACCATGGATAGTTCGTTGTGGCTGTCTCAAACTTAAAAGATTACAAGACCCTGGACGCTGTATAAATGGTCTACAAGACGGGTTTTTCCAATGATTCAAATCATATGAAAGGTTTGTGGTCATTGATCATGGGAATCTGTCCCCACATTTCAAAATCACGGTGATATTTGTCACAATGATTACCATTAGAAAGTGCATCTACATGCTGTAAAATGGGGAAGAAAATCCTGAAAATCTCTCAAATGAGTAGATCGTAGTGGTTCTTACCACTGTATAGCAGCTTCACCGGCTGCCTCGGTTTCTTCCCTTTCTTCGATGCCTTCCTGAACTCGCCTCCATACTCAGCTATTGGTATAAAACCAGAGCCCCAGCTTCCCCTGCTATGCTGTTAAAACATGGAGTGCAAGTAAGAAATAAACAAAAAGAAGGATAGACACACACACACACACACACACAAAAAAAAAGAAGGAAAAAAGCCAAATGAGAAACATTGAATGCCATTGGTCAAAGGTCGAATGATGATAAGAAAATGGAATTCTAAATAAAGGACTTTGCTGAGTCCGCATGTGCGTGCAATTCAGCGAACGCACACACCACCACATGTCAGCATGGGTGACAGGTGCAATATCCAAGCCATCCATCGGAAGGATACTGCTATTCGCTGTCCAAAGATTCAGGTCAGTCCACTGCTCCGGTTGGCCATAGTTACTGAACAAATATACAGTCATGAAAAAATCAGCCAAAGCTTTCTAACTTGTCAATATATTTTTAATATCATGGAATACCTGCTGAATGGACTGCCTTTATCGTTGGCCAGTACCATCTACACAGGTCAGGTCCACCTGATTGATGGCTTGGATATTTTCATTTGTCAACCGCAGTGGCATATATGGTGGCATGTCAATTAGCTGTTGTCCATGCATGTAGGCTCAACAAAGCTCCTAGACAAAATATCCAGCTTACCGAATCATGCAGCAAAAAGAAAATATCATAGTTAACTTAGTAAAAAATGGCTGCGTAGATAATAACACATTAGATATGGCATTTTCGGTCATTGGGGCCCACAGGCTGAGATGTTGCAATATGATCAGAACCTTTCATGTTCTGGATTCTATGCTGTGGGCCACCATATGAAACTGATACTGAACAGATGATCCCAAACATCACTGTATAGACAATTTTAGAACATTGAAGAGAGTTTTCAGTGGCTCACGCTATACTCTAGAAGGGTCATAATTGAAGTGTGCTTACGGGATCATAGCTTATTTGTGGTAGAACCAAAAATATGTACAGTTAAAATCAAAGGACTATATGCTGAGTTACAAGACAGAAAAGCAAACTCATGCACCTACATGACAGGGGCATTCCATTTAGTTCTAGGAAAGCATTATTTAACCATGAGAATTGAGCACCTACAGGCACCTGTACCACTAAGTGGCATATGGTGTTTTCAGCCACAAAAAAATCACTTGCAGGTTTTCTTTTTTCCTTTTTTGGCCGAAAATGACATGTACTGCTATTAGCAGTAAAGGCGCCTGTAGGCGATCAGTTCTCTTTAACCCGAACTGATTGATTTGCATAAACTTGTTTCCCACTTCAGCAACTGAAATAGAATGCTTGAGTACTGTTTCAATTCCCCAAATGGAAGATTGTTGCAGTGCAAACCAGTTGGGGCAGGTGCAGATTTCCTCATGGTAGCATTGCTTCATTTGGTCTCAAGCTTGATTATATGAGGATCACAGGCAATTAGGTACCTTGGTCATGGTCATTGAGCTTTTGACAAGCAAACAGGAAATACAGTCCCAAATAGGTAGGACAAGGATATGAGGATGATGTACATATACGTGCACACAACACATACATACACAGTTACTATGAATCCATAACATGAATTGGCAATTGCTGATCTGCTTTCTCCTATCTATGACCTAGAATTTCGGAACCTCTGAACTACTGGAGTCTTGGGAAGAAAGAATACCTCCTGCTCCGGTATATAGACAATGATGGGCTGAGAGCACAATTTTGACAAGACCTGAGGCAGAGACTTGCAGTTAGAATTTAAGATGCTATTATGTAAGGCATTGCTCGGCAAATTTGAAACGGAATGGTACTGATTTTCAACAACAGGGACACCCCAGTGGTACCTCTCCCACCTTAAATTTATGATGGGAAGCAAAAGATGTGGGGCCCACTTGATGTGTTCATGGAATCCAACCCATCCATAAGACGGAATCCAACCTGTCCATAAGACGCATCACCTTAGAAAACCCATAGGACCCAAACCTCAGCCGGTTTAAAAACTAAGGTGGGCAACAGTTAAGGGAATGAGCTGGAAGGAAATGCCCATCCTTGAATTTCACAGGGGGCTACTTGAGTCACAAAACAGCCTACATTTTTGCCTGCCCTTCATCTGGACTGGATCAAGGGTCTGAATAGCCTTGATTATACATATACAACATGGTGGACCCGTCACTATAATCAATAGTGGGCGTTTATCTCAATATCCTCCCTGTGCTGTGGCCCATCTGAGGTTTGGATCGGGCTGATTTTTGGGCTTTGGGGGTTTCAGGTGAACATCTCATGTACAGGTTTGATTCCAGGAATACATCACTCTAGGTGCCACATCTGCCTAGTACCATTGTAAGCTTAAGGTGGTACTGGTACCAATGGAGCACACCCCTTAACAAAGGCATCACAGATAGCAGGCAAATGATTCAAACCTATGAATTGGTGCAACAAATGAAGGAGAAAAATTTGAATTGGTGCCCGGCTTTTCAATTTGTAGAAGTGGGGCCCATGGTACAATGATTCAAACCTTTAATATGATGACCTCACCTATTATGGCCCATTCGCCGAAAATATCCTTAGTTTGGACGATCCAAGGTATGGAACAGTTGGTCCCCTTTTTTCTCAGTTGGTGAACCGTTGCTGTATTTCCTTTTTTTTTTAAGCATATGCTTGTTGGGAGTTGGGACAACTATTGGTGGGTTGAGAGTTATCTATCCAGGGATTTCTCATGGATGGGCCATCCACAGTGATGCCCAACATATCAATGGTGTGGATCACTGAACTATGGGCTCCACTTGCACAAACTTAGCTCAAATGGCACTGTATAACACTTGGTCCAAGCAATGTATAACTCCTCACTCACATATTTGAACCTGTTAGAATAAAATGTTGTGGAGTACTCACCAACAATTCGGACTCTCCTCCCCAAAAATTAGAACTTCCAATACGTTGGCAGTATCTACAAGTTAAGAAAAGCTTAATGAATCCGCCATCATATAAATGGGAGAAAACAGAAGACTACAACTAAGAGCAACGAGTAAAATGATCTTCAATACATCTTGAAATTCCTGCAGAGTTATACAAATATTTACCTTTTCAAAGACTCATCAACAGTAATAGCAATAAGTGCTTCCTCATACTGAAGTCGTTCCTTCTCGCTTCCACATATGACCTCTTTTACAGCCGTCCTCAACTCATCTGTATCATTAGAGAAAACATTAAGACTGTTTTCATTGCCACTAAATGCCGGCACATTCGAAACCATCAGAACTAGTGGATTCCATTTTTGGGCATTTGGCGTAAAGAGTGGGTTTTAATTTTTCTTTCGAATCTGTGACAGGTGACACGGGTCCTTACCCATTATGCATGTATAAGTTGCTGCAAGCCAGCAGGGAACGGAGTAGTTTGCAACACTGCATAAAACACCCAAGCTCTATGGGGCCCACCATGTTGTACATGTAAATCCACAGTCCATCAGTTGAGAACTGTTATTTGAACTGCACATACACAAGAGCAGCCCTATAAAGAAGTCCAGGAGGCCACACCAATGGGAACAATGTAAAAACGGATCCTTAAATCTCCAAGTTTATGCAGTGTGGCCCGCCTAATTTCTGGACCAGGTTGTTTTTTACATATTCATTTCGTCATGGTGAGTTACACCTGATTAACGGGTGTGATGAAAGATACACGGCATGGTAGCTCCACTCATAAACCTATAGTTGCCATCCCATCCCCATTGTTCCCTGTGGTGTGGCCCACCTGAGTTGTGGATCTGGCTGATTTCTTGCCCCAGGGCCTAGAATAAAGGATAGAGCCTGATGGGTGGAGCAAATTTTACATATGCAACATGGCAGGCCCCATAGAGCTTGGATAAACAGGTGTCGCAGAAGATTCCTGTCCAGCCAGCAGCTATATCTTTGTCAGAGATCAGTAGCATTCCTAGAAACTGACACATTTTTTTCATCTGAGATCATCAAACGAATGCAACTACTGGAAGACTTCAGCTTAAGGTTTCAAGTTTGAAGCAATGGCAGTTCATTGAAATACCAAGTCTACCAGATTCCATATTTACATCATCTGCAAGGAAATAAATGCTAGAGATATGCAAGCAAGTGTTTCTGCAACTGAAATAAACAATAAGCAGAATACTCAACTAAATTTCATCTTGGACAACATCTATATTGTACGCATGGTTTTTAGACTCAGCAACTCAGATAAACTTGTCCTTCTCGAGTCGAATCGCATGTTCAGGGGGGTCAATGGACCTATGGTTTCAAACAGGGTCAGGTGTTAAAACCAGGACTATATGCCCTCTTTGACCTGGTTTTGGAAATGGTCGTTCAACCACAATTAATTCCCAATGGACAGTATCTGTAATATCGATAATAGGCAACAATCTAGTTGCTCCAAAGATAGACCATAGAAGCATGACGAGTTAGGTTAAATGGGCTTGTCATCACTTCGTAGCATTTACTTTGACAACAATCATGATGAAGTAACAATTCAATGTGGCAATTTTATAGTGATAGGGAAATTTAACTTAAAAGTGGGCAAAATGCTTCGAGGATTGGAATTTTGATGCTCTTCCCAAGATTTTTAACTTGAAAAGTGGGTAAAATGCCTCTATGACAAAGTATTCACTAACGGCTACTGTCGTTACCATTACGATATGGCCAATAACCTAAATGCCTATTGGGCCCTTGACAGCTGTTATGGGCCAATACGGGCCATTTTTTTCGTAATGGATGTTACGGTCCCGTAAAGCGTAACGGTGGCCACTGTTACCATTACGTAACCATTTTTGGATACCTTACTCCAAGATTGGCATTTCAATGTCATTTCCCAGATTATTAACATGTAAAGGAGGCAAAATATTTAGGCGGCATTATTAGATTTTCATCTTTGGAAGTAGGGAAAACTGCTTCAAGGATACACATGTTGGTGCCCTTACCTAGATTGTTAACTTAAAAGGTTGGCAAATGCATTGATTCAAGGATAGGCATTTAGGATAACTTACCAACATTATGACTTAAAAAGTGGGCAAAATGCCTCAAGGATTAGAAATTTTGAGGCTATAGCTAGATTGTCGACTTGAAAATGGGTAAAATGCATCAAGGATTGGCATTTTAGTGCCATTACTCAGATTTTAAACTTGAAAAGTGACCAAAATGGTCCAAGCATAGGCATTTCGGTGCATTGCCAATAATTTAAGGTTGAAAAGGGGGCAAAGTAACTCAAGGATATGCATTTTGGAGGCCTCACCAGCATTTTAACTTGAAAAGTGGGGGAAATGCCTTAAGAATAGACATTTAGGTGTCATTACGAAGATTTTTGCTTGAAAAGTTGGCAAAATGCCTCCTTAATAGGCATTTTAGTGCCCATCCAGAGATTCGAAGCTTGAAAGTTGGGCAAAATGTCTGAAGGACAGCTTTTCTATCCCTTATAGGGATTTTCAGTTTGAAAAGCGGGAAAAAAACCCCAAGCACCAGCATTTTGGTACCCTTAAACTAGATTTGTCACTTCAAAAGTGGTAAAATACTTTAGGGATAGGCATTTAGGTGCCTTCACTAGGATATTTTTAGCTAGGAAAAAAGTGTGCAAAATGCATCAAGGATGGGCATTTTGGATCCCTAATCATGATTGATTGCTTGATAAGTCGGCAAAATGCCTTAATGATAGGCATTTAGGTTCCATCATGCAAAATTTTAGCTTGAAAACTGGGGAAAATGCCTCAAATATAGGGATAAAGGTGCCTTTATAGGGACTATTAGCTTGAAAAGTGGGAAAAATGCCTCATAGATAGGCATTCTGCCTTTGCTGAGATGTTTAATTTGAAATGTGGGAGAAATGCCTTAAGAATAGGCATTTAGGTGCAGTGCAGATAGATGTTTTTCTTTCGTAGAAAGCAAGATTCAAAGATACTTGATTACCATAATAATAGTAACTGAAAATGAACAATTGACTTACAATAAACTTCCGATAGATGATGAACTACCTATTACGACAAAAATGAACACCTATGTAGATCTTGGTTACCAAAAGCAGATGAAGTTGGAGCATGTGCATCAGCGCAAACAAAAAGGTAGAAAATAAGCTATTTTATAACCTGAAGCATTTAGGTATCAAAAGATCCCAATGTGGGAGTGGCACCCTAAGACATTTCTGTTGTGCTGATACGTCAAAGATAAAGAGTACCTGCATCATCCTTCTCTTGCCGCGGGCTAAGAGCAGTTCCTTTGTTGATAGCCATTCCTTTTACCTATTGGTTCCATTCGCATTTTATATATCAGAACTGAGCTTCTTGCTGCAATAGAAGTAAGATCACATAAAACCCAATCGCCCTAGAGAACGGGAGATGGAAACATTAACAAATAATTCAGAAGCTATGGCACCACTTTAATACTTCCACTGACAACAGTGAAAAGATCATGGGCAGAAATGAAAAAACAATTTTTTTTGGAAATATTCCATGAATTACCAAGGACAGTTGATACATAAAACCTAGGCTAAAATGATAGATAATTTTAAAAGGAGTAAAAATAATAACACATAGGAATAGCGAACAGCATATCTCAAACAATGACTTCTTTTGAAATTCTGAGTTTCGGGTTTAAACTTTGATTCATTAGCTTTCGACTTTCATGATCGATGTAGATGTCCACTTTTTAAAGACCAAGAAAAGATGTAGAACCAAGTCTCTTTAGCTGATAGATATAACAGTTCATAAGGCTTCAGAAAACCATAAAACAGTTGTGGAAATGGCAACAACACCAAATTGTTATGTTCGTAAGATTAATACGCATAATGGCCTTTTGTTTTTTTAAAATAACAGTTATCTTTCTACTAAAGTGGAGTTTTTTTTTTTGTTTTTTTTATATATATATAACACAGGCACTCACACCCCACACACACTCACACCACAGGGGGATTTCACCACAATGGGTTCTCGAACCCATGACCTCATGTTGAAACTCTTGTGTCTACCACCGAGGCATGAGTAAGGACCCAATGGTGGTTACATAAAGGAAAACACTCTACCAGCCATGATTTAAAAAAATAAATAAATAAATAAATAAATAAAGGGCAACATAACGAGCAATTCTGACCTTTTCCTTTTTTCTTTTACTTCTTTTTCAGAACATGTCATAACAGTCCCTAGTTCACCATATTCAAGTACCAGAAACCTTGAATTGTATTTTCTTTATATTTGCATATGGTTATGATTAAAGTCCACTGAGTTCTATAATTTTCCTTTCGTGTAGCTTTTCTTTCTTTTTCTTCTGCTTCAGTTACTATTTGGCTCAATCAAGTACAGTCCAACTGATCAGAAATTCACACAACTACTGTAACAAGTCAGGTGAACAAATAAATACATAAATAAGATTTTATTTTTTCAACAGAGGTTCAAAATATTTCCATGTTATCCCAATTATATGAGTATTTTGTTTCAGAATACAAAATTAGAACTGATGCCGAATAAAGAAACCAATGTCCATATCATTTGCACAGAGAAGAAATCATATAATTGAAATAAAATATATAATATAAAAAAATCTTACCTCTGAATGAGCCATAAAAAATCATACAATCGAAATAGTACAGATAAAAGAATGAGTTCTTACCAGTGCACGAAACAAACAACGCCCATCTCCTGTAACTTTTTGAACCGAGTAATGCTCTACTTTCTTCATTGCTGGTGAAATTCCACCCCTAGAAGAAAAACGAAAAATAAATAAATAAGGTGTTTCCATATGTTTATAGCTTCTTTTTTTTTTCTTGGAAGTGGAGATGATGGTTTGGCACCCACAGCCCACAATATGGGACAAATGTGGCCATTTAATCTTTGTCTTTCCGTCAATTGAGCATGGACCTGCATCTTTTCTTGACCATCTAATTCCAGGCCAGCCACTGAAGACGTTTGGATTTACCATAGTCCATACATTCAGGATGTCATCAGATCCACAACATGGATGATGAGGACATCAGTGGTGCACCCTTTAGAGTGTCCCAGAGGAGGCGGCGTTGCCGACAGAGTACTGGAGCAGAGGAGTTGATGTGAATGGACGCTGGGTCCATCAGACCCATTTTCTGATGCACTACGAATACGTGAGTAGCAAAACCGCAAGAGCAACATGACCGCAGGACCACAGAGCGGATTTCACGCCCAGTTGCACGGATGATTTAGTTTTTAAGCGTTTTTCTGTTATTTTTCCTGTTTTTAGGCACTTTAATGTTGTGGTTTAGTTTTAGGCGTGTTTCTGTTCTTTTTCTTGTTTTTAGGCACTTTCATGCACTTTATTATTTCGTGACTTGTATATACTCGTGAGAAACCCTATTTTATTTTAGTGAATGAATGAACAAAAACGCATGTTTTCTTCCTCTTTATCAAAGAGACAAGGGTTTCAGGATTGGCCCTTGGGTGTTGAGGATTCCACCCCGGATTTCATGTTTTCTTCTTTTTAGATCTTCAAGTTGCATGACAAGGTAAGATTCATCTACTTTTGTTGAGAGAATTCGTGCTTCTTTTCTCTTGAACCCATCTTTTCTTTGTTCATCTCTTCCCTTCTCCCCCGAATCTTCCCCTTTGATATGAACGGTAGAAGAGGGATGACTAGTCATGAGAATCTGACTTAAACGTGAATGTGGACTGGTTTATGCTAGATTTGGGGATATCCTCATATCCTTAGGTCCTCATTTTTTTTACTGTTTATGTGATTTTATGCTAAGGGGTATGATTTTAACGGATTGATCTTATCTCATTGTTGAGGTTTGCTTAATCCCTTTGATTGAAAGTAGTTAGTTAATTAATTTTATTGCTTAAATCTCTTCAATCTGATCATACGTGCATTTAAAGTTAAGCCATCACATCATGGTGTCCCGTAGCGGTATCGGTGGGCGTAACGGTGCCCACCGTTTCCGATACGGATACGGGCCGTATCGGCCGATACGGCCCCGTATCGGCCGATACGGCCCCGTATCGACCAATACGCCCCCCGTAACGGTCCATTTTTTTTTTTTTTTTGCCAAAAAATTCTAAAAAAATATAGATTAAATCCAGAAAATTCCAAACATCCCAAATATGCATTCATTTATAATTTTGAACATGTTTATGGTGGTGAAGCGGTCTACTCTTTGGTGAGAAAGCTGTATTGGGCTGTCTGATGAATTTATGAAGCTAATAACCTGGAATTAACTGCAAAACTTATAAATTCAAATTTCTAACTGTCTATTATAAGTAACACATATTATCCAACCTTTAAACCAGATTTTATTTTTGAAAAAAATGAATTTCCCTAATTTTTAAAATTATTCCGAAATTAATCTGAAATTGATGCAACTATTGTTTAAATTGATTCCATAATATATACAAATGTAACAAGACATTAATGTAAACACAACCAATGCATTGACAAAGTAAAACAAGCAAGAGAGTTGAGAAATATTCTAGTTTTGACTGAATGAGTATCTTCCAATGCAGTTTTGACTATTGAACTTCAACGTAATGCAAGCTATCTTATATGACCTAGATCAATATGAGGATTCAATAAAATCTAGAAAATAACTAACTGCACTCAACAAACTATGACCGCTACGCAGAGTTGGAACGCGGGTCGAGCTGAGCCCAACGATTTTTTTTTATTTTAATTTATTTTTATGGAGGAGAAACTAGAAGAAAATAGAAAAAAAGTCATTTTTTTCTACAAAATGGGGACTCTTGCGTATCTAACCAATATAGTAAAATAGGCCGATCTGCAAACACTGGTTTTTAACAAAAGAATAGATTAGAAAAGAAATGGGAGAAGAAAAGTGTGAAAAAATAAAAAAAACATCAGATTTATATAAATAAAAAAAAAAATCCGTTTTCCGACCGTTACGAGGGGCGTAACGGCCGTTTTGGGGCGTAATGACAGTTACGGGCCAAAAATTTGGGGGTCCCCGTTTTGGACCCCGTATCGCGTAACGGCTTCGGCCGTTTCCGTTACGTATCGGCCGATACAGCCGATACGTAACCGTTTTGGCCTACCTTGCATCACATGCCCCTGTATCAATGGATCACCAAACCATGGGGCCCTATTGGTACAAACTTAAGGCCCAAGGAAGCTAAAGCATATTCCTTTTTTATTTTGAATTGTAGCAGAAATTTATTAAAAAGAGAGCAAAACTATGAAAGAACAAGAAAAAAGGTTCAAAAAGCACACGAAAATGACAACTCACAGGGAAAAATGACGAGGAATCATCAAATACCAAGAAATATTGCCTTAACCACACAATTTCCTCTCTTTTTTCGAACAACACCCAACAAAAGGCTCCTACGCAAATGACCCAAGCAACCACTTTCCTCTAAGCCTTTTGAGAGACCTCTTGCAGTGGTTCAACTTTATTACCAAAATGTCTTTGCACTACTTCTAAATGGTTCGAAGCCCTACTAAAAACAAAGCTACTCTCTACAAGGCTTTCCTCCTTGTCCAAAAAAACCCCATCCCAGACACAAAAACGTCCCAATTGTCCCAAGCATCACATATACCACCGTAAAGCGGTCAAAGAACATACACCAAACAATCCTCATAAACTGTAATATAAAAATAAAAAAAAAATGATTCTCCCACATTCAGATGGCAAAGAATACACACGTTTGTTATGGTCATCTATCTACTCATATGATTGCGAGTAAGCACCTTGCTCTTCCCAACTAGCCAACGAAAAGAAATTACCCATGGTGGCCCTGGTAAGACCACATCAAAGTTGTCAATGCCACCTCCCTATTGCTATCCCCTAATAACATATTATAGGCTTTACCCAGTCTTCCTCCAAAGTAGGCTTCCACTACTTCAATCATTCCATGAGGCTAAAGAATTCTTCAATGCCATCTTCACTTATGGCACTCCTAATGTAGTTTCTCCAAAATGTTGGCGACCACATCAACCACCTAAGATATTATCGCACTAAGAAACCACAACTTCTTTCTTGAACACCACCTGGTACAAATGAGGAGTCTTGGTGAAAAGATCTACCACCAAACATCCTCCCAGAATTGCATTCATGAGTCATCATGGGTGCTGAAAACAATCTTCTTGTTAAAGGGCTTTTCCGCCCTAAGCACCACCACTTTCCATAATCCAAAGCCCTACATAAAGATAAAGCCCTAGCGAACAATCCCCTCCATGAAACCCATATTTGTACCAGATATTCCCTAGAAAAGCAACATTCATGATTTTCAATGACTTCATCTATCCTCCCTTTTTTGTACTCGTTGTAGTGTTATCAGTATCACTACTGGTGTCATTAGTATCACCGAGCTAGAGATACAGATAATAGTGGGGATATTTTGATAATATTGGGGATACTCCAAACAATGCTTGTTGGGCACCTCCACATTTGTAGCAAGTGGCATTATTATCGTTGCCTTATAGATCATTGTTTTATGAGGTCATTTGGTTGTCACCTCGTGTAATCATGAGAGATTGTAGATGGTGACTAGCAATTTCAGATGACAAATGCCCTCCACATTGATAGTTGTTGAGCACTTGCGCCTATTTGTCAACCATCTATGTTACTCCTATGCCAGCAATGCAATTTGATATGCTTCAACCACTCTCTAGTTGAACCTTTACCATCTGACTTTGAATATTCTTCCTCAGCCCTCTACAATAATGGGCAAGCTACTGCACTTTTGGTTCACCAAATCACACCTCAATGTTAGCTCATAATATTTTTAAGTATAATCCTCAACAATTAGGTTCTCTTGTTGTAGATCTTGAAGCTGCATGAACCTCTTGGATTCGTAACCTAAAAGACTTTGCTTCATCTTGGCCTTCATTTCTCCCTTACTCGAAATGGGTGGAAGGCCACAGTGCCAAAGATCTCTCACCATCGAATTCCACCATTTCAATGCTGGACCCTTTAGCTTTAGCATAACAAATCGTATCTTAACTTCTTCGACCACCAGAAACCATTCAAAGTAATTTTACCGCAATTCTATCTAATCGTGGAAAAGAATGAGCCTATGCTACCACTACACTCTTCAATCCCCATTGTCATGGGCTTACTTGTAGACAGTGTTTGCATTATCTCCGATATTATCGAAATATCCCCGATATTATCTCTATTTCTAGCTCAGCGTTACCGATAACACTGATAGTATAAAAATTCTAGGTATCGGCGATGTATCACTAAATATCGCCAATGTATCGATATTGTAAATATTTCCAATTGTGTAAATTTCAGGCGTCATTTGTATTGTCAATGCATTGATACCAAAGATGTATCACCAATATTTTTTACTGTGTAAATTCCAAGTGTTGCTTGTATTGTCAATGTATTTGCAAACATTTCGATAATATTGCCAATGTATCGATACGCCAAAAATCTGTATGTTAAAAAATTTCCATTTCATATTTTTTATGGACGCATGGTTGTATGCAACGTTCAATTTGTCGACGATAATATTGATAATATCACGAGATTATCATTATCGCAACATGGCAATAACGAGACCACAATCTTTAGTTTATTTTTCAGTTGTTAACGATTTGTTTGGAAATATCATGTGTTGCCGATATTCTGAAATATCAATGAATGTTTGGATGGAAGGTCAGATATTGGATAGATAGGTGTGATGTATGAGATGGTTGGACTTATTTCTTACAGCAAGCACATGCTTATAGGCCCCCATTAAATAGAAACCTATTATGTATGCATTCTTTCTGTAATTTTTTTATTCATAAATATGCAAATGTGTGTATTTTATCATCTCTTGAGGTTTCACTGAAAAATTCCAGCGTTTTTCCCGTTTTTCCCATTTTCCCCGCATTTCCGGTTAGCAGCGATATTATCAGCGATATCGATATTGTTTTTGTATCCCCGGCTAGCGAAACTTGTAACGATACCGAAACTTCGAACACTGCTTGTAGATACCCAAGACCCTTGCCTAAGGTATTGGGGTTGTTAATACTTTGTATAAGTTTCATGCTCACATCTGTGATTTGCATCACCTCTGCCATTCACATGTAGACTGGCTCCCTAGGAGATCGGTTTCCTCACTCTAGATTAGGATTAACCCAAGGATCTATAACATCTCTTTTGCCATTACTCTTTGGTGTTATCACTCGACTACTTGTCTTGCATTGTTCATCTTCAATGGATGCCAGTTGGGTATTCAACATAGCTATGATACCAAAATAATGCAATTATAATAAAAAATTGAAACTAATTGCAAAACTAAGAAGTATGCCTCCCACTCGCTGGGTGAGCTAGAAGACAATGCAGTGTGCATGAGTGATCCAAGGTTTAATCCCTGGTAGTGTTACCTTTAAAATAAAAAATAAAAGAAGAAGAAGAAGAAGAAACTAAGAACTCCATACCAGAATGAATAAACAACACATGCAAAGATTCAAGAGGCAAGATATGCAACCATTGAACTCATGAAAAAAAAGGACAACCTTCTCTACTTTTCTTAATATTCAAGCTCTAAAAAGACATTTCGTAAGGGACTTATTTATAACCTAAAGCAAGTAAAACCCTAACAAAAGAAAATACTAAAACAACCTTTTGTCCGATTAGCACTTAAGTGAGGATAATTTAGACCTTTTAAATTTATTTTAAGACAAAACTAAAAAATTAAAATTTAAAAAAAATGCAAGCTCCTTCACGTGGACCCCATGTTGGCAACACATGTGACCATGTGGGACCCACACTTGTAATCAAGTGGGGTACAAATGCGAGGCTCAAGATCTACTTGCATCAACCATGCTCCAAGCTACAAGCTTCCATCCTCGACCCCAAATCTCCAAAGCCACTTCCCCAGCAAAGCAAAATTCATGGTTTTCAATAACTTCATCCTCCCTCCCTTGCTCTTTCAATACACACTCCTCTCCCTTTCACAATGTGAGATTTATGCTTTGAAGGGAGATCATGGGTTCGAGTTTTATTGAGATTGTAGGAAATAAAATATGGAAAACATCTTTGCACTTACAAAATGTTGAGAGTGGCTTAAAGGCGCATACCACTGTATGCTTCTTGAAGAAGTCGAAGCCTCCCAGATGTGCAAGGGATTTGGCCACATTATCCTTGGGATTCAATTAAACCTGGCTTTATCGAGTCTTACAGTGATCTTATACTACCCGGCAAAGACACAGTACTTGACTTTTGCTCTAGATGCCCAAAACAAGTTGAAAAGAAGGAAAATGGAACTTGAAGTGGTTCCAACACCTATCTCTATCTTCTCTTATAGAAGGATATTAACTATCCCGTTAATCAAATGCACAGTCTCAATACAGTGCAGTAATTGTAGGATGCTTCGGGGTGAAGAGAACTTTCAGCTCCCCAGGTGGGCTCGAAGACTTGATGACCTGTTATCCATCTCATTGGACTTGAGGCCCAACTGGATAGGTCCATCTAGAAAAGAGTTGGGTCATGATGGAGGCCCAATAGCCCCGCCCGGCCCTGCCACGACATGCACATACCAAGTGCCAAGTGCCAAGTGTGCCATGAAAGCACCACAATGCTACCAAACAACCCTACAACCCACTGCTTAAGCGCTTGTGTGTGTGTGCTCAGTGCTTTGCACCTCGCTCGACCACCATTAACATAGTGGAATCTTAAGCAATAGGTATATAGAAGGGTCCTATATCAACCACATTTCAACTCTACTTCACTTCTGATGTGAGACTAAAACAAGTTTTCAAAACAAAGTTTATACATGGAAATTTAAAAAGCTAATTCAACAGACAGCACATGCATTCTCATATAATTTCTCAAAAACAACTCGAGATTTTGAAATCTGAAATAAAAAAACGCTTGAATAAGTAAAAAAAATACTGAATTTTCAAGAAAGAAAGAACTTACAGAGGGGATCCGATTCTGGCGAAGAAATGATGACTGCCATTGCTGAAAAAAGGCGGGGAAGGTATCTGGAATTTCGATGTCGGGATTGGACGAGTCGGGGAAGATACAAGCTCGAATTTCGCGCTTCCGTCCTTCAGCTGCTCGAGGAGAAGCTCTGAGAGAGAGAGAGAGAGAGAGAGAGAGAGAGAGAGAGAGAGAGAGAGAGAGACCCGGCGCAGGTTAGTGCAATTCGTTTCGCTCAGAGAGAGAGAGAGAGAGAGAGAGAGAGAGCTACCGTTTAAAGGCTTGTGAGGAGTCGCCATTGAAATGGAAGGGAAAAATCCCGCAGCAGGGATGGTGTCCGGATGCTTATATCCTAATCCAAACAGGGATACTAACGCGACTCGCGCGCGTGAAATGGACAAAGGGGCTTCTCGGCACAAATGCTGACACGTCACACCACACTTTCTAGCTTTGGCAGGAAGTACAAAGCGCGTGGCACTTGAGCCCGCGCCTAATCCATGAAGGAGGCGGACAGAGCTCGAGCTCTGTCCGATCCCGATACTCCCGGTGGCACTACATGCCTAAAATAGGTATGGCAGGTACGTAAAAATGTACAGTAAGATCCTGTATCATGTTTTTTAATCCGTGTATATTTCAAATTCACCCGGTGTGGTGTCATTTGTCGTCACGAGTACTAAAAATGGCAACTTTGGAAGGATCCCAGGTGGCACTACAAATAAACGATAGGTTAGACAAGTATTCTACTAACTCTAGACCTACTTCCATTTTGTGTTAATAGTCGCACTAGGTTTTGAAGGACACCCTGACTTCTTCAAAAGTTGCCAGTCGGAAATTAGAAGTAAAGTAACAGGTGAACTCAAACCTAGATGGGGTAAAAACCCGAGTACTGGACTTTACTCTACCTTTTGCCTTACCTGCCACACCTATTTTAGGTATCGTGAACTCACCCCATTCCCGTTAATTAAGCCTGTCCTCGCATCATAACGGATACGTTTTTATGAGGAGAGTGGACTGTCGTAACAGATGGCCAGAAAAGTAGACCCGACCGATGTTTGGGGCAGGCCCCACCTAAAGAATGGACCAGATCTCTCAGATGTATTCGACAGTGGGACATGGGTGATGAGGCCCCTTCCTCATATCCCAGCCGTTAAAAATCAGCCCAAAATGCTCGTCCTCAAGCTGCCAACGAGTTCGATTTAATGGTAGACTGGGAGTGTTGTGTTTTAACCATGGTTAAAAGGCCGGGCCACTGGAACCAGCTTGATCGATGTGTTGGGCGCTGTGAAACCCAACATGATGTCTTCTTTTTTTTTTAATATCCAGGCCATCCATCCGTTTCCTCCCCTCATTTTAGGGCATAAACCCAAAAATGAAGCAGATCCGACACTCAAGTGGACCACACCACAGGAAACAGTGGTGATTGAACACCCACCGTTTAAAAACTTCTCAGGGGCCAAAAAAAAGTTTTGGATCAGGCTAATATTTGTGTTTTCCCTTCATCCAGGTCTGAGTGACCTTATCTACAGGTTGGATGACAAATAAACATTATGGTGGGCCCTAGAAAGTTTTCAGCCGTGGGTGTCATTATCTGCCTTGTTTCCTGTGGTGTGGTTCACTTGAGCTTTGAATCTGCTTCATTTTTGGGATTACGCCCTAAAATGAGGTGGCAAAACAGATGAACGGCGTGAGACATACGACAATGACACACCACTGCTGGGATCAAGTCCTTATTCCCAACATTAAAATTCCTAATTCATCCGTCGATCAACCAGTGGGGCGCACACGTACACAGAAACATACATTTAGAAAAATGAAAGCAACGGTCTACATGCAAGATGCATGTGTACACCTATCTGAGTATTTTGGAATATCACATTTTCAGGTCAGGCCTAGCAGGGTACAATGACTTCGGCCCAAGTCCGTCCGAGATGGAGGGTTAACAGGTTCGCGCCCTAGTCTTGGCCCAGACTCGCCAGGCTGTCCGGGCCTAAGCCCTGCCACCCCTACCTCATGTAGTGTTGGATTTCCTTTCTGTCATTGACATACATAGACCGTACAAAAACTGTCTGCTGTACCAATTAATGAATGGGCCATGGACCAAAAATCACACTTTTTCAGACAATTCAAACCCTTCAGTGGATGGTACACAATCGAACACTACAAGTCAAAAGTCTGCAATGGCCCACCTATAATGAGGAAAAGACCCACCTATTAGACGGTCAAGATAGTCCAAAGCAGTTTTGTATTAGTGACCAATGAACAACAGATCGAATCTGCAGGATGACTGGTTCAGATCATCTTTCAATAGCATCAAAGATAGCGGGTCAGCTCCCATGATTGGATTTGGGCTCAGCCCAGGCTTCAATAGAAAATGTCATCAAACTCAACGAAGCCCAAAGGAAAGCCCAAGCCCAGCCCATGGGCCTAAACCACTAACAACCATTTCCAAAATGGCCCCCACAATCCAAAATTTTCTCCTTTGGCTGTCCAATTCACATTGCAGTTAATTCATTAATATGAATTTGGATATGTGCACTTCCTTTTTCAATCCAATTTTCTATTGGCAAGGTCGACAACCACTAACAAGGAAAGCCCAAGCCCAGCCCATGGGCCTAAACCACTAACAACCATTTCCAAAATGGCCCCCACAGTCCAAAATTCTCTCCTTTGGCTGTCCAATTCGCATTGTAGTTAATTCATTAATATGAATTTGGATATGTGCATTTCCTTTTTCAATCCAATTTTCTATTGGCAAGGTCGACAACCAATCTATTCAACCGTTGGCCAAATATTTGGGTGGAAAACGACTCCAAGACATGCCGGCGTGCTTCTTTGCCCATCCTTTCCGCCATCTGGGTGTCACTGAAGAAGAGGGCCATGGCACGGGAGAATTCATGCGCAGTTGGATCACAAAGGAACCCCGTGACCTCGTGTCTGATTGTCTCCACCGGGCCGCCACTATTGCACGCGATCACAGGCTTCTGAGCTGCCATTGCTTCCAGTGGAACAATGCCGAAGTGCTCGTCCTGCATTGATAGAGTGAAACAAGCCTACTTAACTCTCCTGTGCATTTTTTTCGGCATGCCAAATGGGAGCAAGTACTGTTGGGAGTTTTGCCAGACTCAGCCACATGGCGTGCATCAGGTGGGCCACACAACATAGGTGACCTTTTCAAAGAATAAGGGCCAGGCCATTCATCAGGAGGCCTCACCATTCAGGTAAGCCAGGTGTGTAGAAAATCTAATCGAAAAATAAGGCTAACCCCCTCATCATGGACCATCTACAGAAATAGGCCAGTGGTTCACATGCCTGAATGATGAGCAGATTGGTCTGATTTCTGGGCTGGGCCATGTACTCAGTGGGACCCATATGATGCCCAGATTGGATGTTCCACACACACCCGGGCCACTGGTAGAGTCACCTCTGGGTCTAACGGAACTGTTTGATGTACCAGTGACATGGAGCAACAGTCTCTCAAACCACAACATCGAAAACAAGCTTTAAAAAGGCAAAAGCACCAGACTTTTATGCATTACCTTTGGTGTATAAAGAACACAAATGCATTCAGAGAGCAATGCATTCCTTTCTGCAGTCGAACAGGATGTGACAAACCGGACTCGATCGGACACTCCTTCCCTCTCTGCCAAGCTCTTCAGCTCAGCCAGATACTCTACGTTCTCCTTGAGACGTTTATCATAGCCACCTGAAGCAACAACCGGCACATCAATCCTCTGTTTTTCTCTCTCCTTATTATTATTATTATTATTATTATTTTATTTACTTTTCATTTGGGGAGGGTCTATATATTATTTAATATGTACACAAATTCCATTTACCAGCGAATGAAAGAAAAAGTGAAGTATATCGATGCTGACACCATTTGAATTTCACAACTCTTTAACTATATCAATGCAATTATGTAATGTAAGCCCTGTAACTTGAAAACCCATTTTGTGATAAAAAGAGCTTCCTACTCAATTTTTTAAAGCAAGTGGAGGTTTTTATTAATGATTAGTAGTTATGATTAAAATTGCTACTTACGTAGGATTAATGGTTGAGGTGAGAAAACTGGATCATGCTTTCCTTAGTTTTTACTAGTGTCAAAAACCGAGAACAGGAACAGATTCATAGCCAGGGACAAGGATATGATGATGATGATGATGATGATTTATAGAAGCTTAGAATGTCTATATGCTACAAAAGAAAAAGAAAGAAGAAGAAGAGGAGGAGGAGGAGGAAGAAGAAGAAGAAGAAAACAAAAGAAAGAAAAGACGTGTGTGTGTGTGTTCTTGCACACCCACACCTCCATATTTTTAAATGAAGAAACTCCCTCCCTCATCTACTACATGATGAAACTACCCCTATTCATTCACTCTATTTATTTTCCACCTAAACATGGCATATCCATGCATCAATCTAAACCACCCAAATCATGGGACTAATTGTGGATGCAGCATATCATGAATTGATTGAACATTCCTAACAATCCAATTGGGGACCATCAAATCGGTAGCTTAAATTAAAACAGGTCAGGATCCAGATTCAACCATGACCTCCCAAAGTGAGGTCCCATTGTGGATGGAGCACATACCAGATCGTACTAATCAATTGATTTTAATATTAAATTATGCCCATAGATTTCCACCAGGCCATATATATTCAATGTGGCCATAGTTTTCTAATCAGATGATATTTTCACAGCACCATTGACCCACTTGTGCAAACTGAAGGCTCAATGACTCATAGATGCCCCAGAGACCATTAGTTACCATCTGATTCTTTAGACATCTTATTCATTCTATATTATCTAATAAGGCTAACTGCCAATATGATCTGTGATGCCTAAAAGGATTGACAAACAATGCAACACTAATAATAATAATAATAATGAAAAGGTAGAAAAATTGTTTACCTGCAAGAGTCAATGTAACCTCAGCCAGATTATGACCTTGAAGAATGTCTCCTTCAAAGGCATGGAGCATTGCAAATGCAGAGATTGCTAAATCTATGTTCTTTTTCCTTTCAAAGCGGTTGATCGAAAGAAAGTTCAACCTGAAAAGGACACATTTTAAGATTCTAGATCTCTATATGCAGCAAAAGATTGCATATAAAAAGAAATTATAAGGTTCCTGATGCATTAACACATTGACAGTGTCCAAATGTGATGGTCCATATAAGTGGGGCAATTTTTTGGTGATCCACATTGTTGATCAGATGGGCCACACTGTGGATGGGAGACCACCCAAATCTTCCAGACTGAAAGATACTTGATATTTATTGGTTCCAGATCAAAATATCCTAGCCATCCAACTTTGGCCCTTTCTCCAGACTCTTGCTGTATATCATTTTATCAACCATTAATCTGTAGCGCACTGATCAAATGTTTAGGATTGTGTAATCTGGAAGTTTTTGGCACATGGTTCATCCATGGTGAGGCTCATGAGCTCAATGGTCTGAATCACCAAAGCATGGGCCCCACATGTATGGTTTGGTGCATTAGGACATTATTTACACCCTGATGCATCATGCATCAGGAATCAGGACTTTAATTCCTTTGCAAAAGTCATGGCTGACTTAGTACTATAAAAGCATGCTTGGCCCTACAAGATAACAAGAGGAATATAAGAATGCTTCTCACTTATAAGCACAAGGTTCATCAAACTGCTCCACGTTGACGGCTGGGTAAAGAACAGCTGGTTGGATTCCTCGTGCATGAAGACGTTTAAATGTTTTTGCAAATGTAGATGCAGGTAAATCTGCTGTTCACAAGAATCAAATCGGCCATCCCTGCAGATTCCAATATCCATCAAATTCAATGGCCTTGTAAGGATGTGGCATCATGGAAAGATCACTACATGCAAAGGCATTCCCCAAAGAGGCTTATTGGGTCCAGATGCATAAGGATGTGAATAGTGTCCCGACACACCAATTCCATATTAGTGCAGCACATAGTTTAATGATCCAGACCATTGATCTATTGGAGTCGACCATGGACAGGGGTGCCCAAAAGTCTTCTGGATGGATTGGATTATCCATTCCTAACCTTTAAATTAGCAACCTACAAGTAGAAGGTTAAAGGAAGAACACATCATCATAGCATTGCTCAATTTATTCGGGCTCAGCTTTACTAGTCCGGTTTCATTAGAAACAAGATTTGAAACAGGATTCACTCTCATGGAATAGCTTGGCAGAAGCTCATCGATCAGCCGCCCACCTGTCATCAACCCTTGAGGGAAAAATACAGCAACAGTCCAAAGAAAGGCCCAATAGCGGATGGCTAGGATTCTGGAATTATTGGGGCATCCCCCATCCACAGTGGGACCCATCATATCAATGGCCTAGATGATTGAACCATGGTTCCTACTTGTAAAGAATGGGCATTTCAGGACACTCTTAACATCTTGCAGGATCCAATAATTCCTCGTCCCAAAATACATGCAAATCAGCAAAAGCAATGGAATGTGGAGTTGGAATGAACCAGACCAGTAGTTGTTTCCTCAACATGGTCAATAGGTGCGCGGTACAACCTCCTAAGCTTAGTTGTGCGTGTTGCCAGCAATGAATCTGGAAAATGGCAATAGAAAACAATCTGGAGGGAAGTAGACTATTACAACATGACTTGCACACTCAATAAGCCTCTTAAAAAGCTCATAACAAAAAAGAAAAAAGAAAAATTACCTTGGTCAACTTCTTTATTTTTACCAGGGGAATTACAACGGAGACTTGGTCTACCAGTATAATGTCAAAAGTGGGCCACATGAGTAGCACACAAAGCGCAACAAAGATGCATCGCAGATATGCACATACAGCATGGAAACGGTAGAATATATGCCGTGGTAGGAAATCACCATATACTGTAACCGGGAAAGGCCCTGGAGAAAATACACAAAGAAATACCATTACTACAAAGTGACCCGATACAATCCTGCATATCCTGGTTGGTATCAGAAAAAGAAAGAGAAAACACATTTACTGAATAAATATAAAAACCAGATATAACCGAAATAAAGCACATTAAGTGCAGCAAAGGCTAACAAGATGTGTTCATAAGGTTTGGTCACTGGCCAAAAGATGACTTGTGCTTTCTGCATATATATTCAGCAGCATCATCATAATCTTAGTGTTTCTCCCAGCAAGTTGGAGTAGGCATTTAAATGGAAGATTGGCAAAAGTTCCACAACCAACTGCCTACTAGACATCAATTTACCTCTTTTACCCAGGATCTTTGAACCGATATGGTAGAGACTATAACTGATTTAATAAGGCTTCACAATTTCACAGTTTGAATTAGTTCCTACTTACACGTCGTTGTTGTATAAGCCTTATCCCAATTAATTGGGGTCGGCTACATCAAAATGAATCCTGCTCTGCCATTCCACTCTATCAAGGGACGGACCTTCAGTTAGACCTAGGCCATTAGGTCTTTTCTTACAACCTCCATCAAGGTACAGACCTTCCGTTAGACCATAGGTCATTAGGTATTTTCTTACTATCTCTATTAAGGGATGGACCTTCAGTTAGACTGATGCAGGACGGCCTAATTATGATGCATGCTCATGAACACATATAATCCAGCGGTAATAAACAACAATAATAATCTAGAATTCAGCATCTACCATCATAAATTAAGAAAATCATAAAGAGACATGCAATAATGCGAGCTATCATCAAATCCATGAAGTATGAAGTTCAAGTAATGCATAGGTTGGATCTGGCGAAGGATGGAACCTCCCGATCTTACATGGTCATAACGTAATCGAACAATGGAATTCACTAGTCCAAGAGATCAAAGGATTTCTCGGATTAGGGAATCGAAATCTGAGAAATTAGGATTTTGGACCAATTCTCAGATTTAGGGTTCGAAGATTGTGAGATAATGGAAATAGAGAGAGAAGGAAGAATAATCTTACCTTAGAAGAATGTTGGAAGGACAAAAGAAGAAAGAAGAAGAAGATTGGGGAAGAGAAGATGAAGTTCCAGAGAGAGAGAGAGGAGAGAAGGCAACCAAAAGTGATGCAGGACAGCCCTAAATATGATGCATGCTCGTGAACACAATTATTCAGCGGAAGTAAAAGCAATAATAATAATGAAATCTAGCATTAATCATCATAAACTAAGAAAAACATAAAGGAAACATGCAATAGAACGGGCCATCATCACAAACATGGAGTATGGGATTAAATTAGTGTTTGGGTTGGATCCGACGAGGGATGGAACCTCCCGATCTTGCATGGTTATACCCGATCGATCAATGAAAATCACTAGTCCAAAGAATCAGGAAGTTTCTCGGATTAGGGATTTGGGAATTTGGGGTTTTAGGGTTTAGCTTGATTCCCAAGGTTTAGATCGTGGGGAATGAAACGAAGTTTAGAAGGATAATAGAAGATAAAATACCTGGAAGAATTTAGAGGGACACAAGAAGAAATCAGAAGAAGAAGATCAAAGAGAAGAGAAGAATCACCATGAGAGAGAGAGGAGGCAGGAGGAAGCTCAAAGAGGCTTTCATTAATCAATATCAAAGTTAATTTTCGTGTTTAGGGCCTAGCCCACTTAAATAAACAAAGAAAATAAGTAAAAAGTCCAAATTACCCCTAAAACTAAGCAAAAATGCGTAAATAAACAAAAGTGCGCGAAAGTTCGGGCGCTCGGTCGGGCGCCCGATCGGCGTCCAAAAACGTCCAGAGAGTTTCGGGCGCTCAAAGGCAAAACTCGGGCGCCCGAAGGCAGTGGTCGGGCGCCCGATGGCGCCCGAAGTCTTCAGGTCTTCAGTCCTTCTTCTCCATTCTTCCTTCACATGTGTCCTCCCTGGATGGGGTCTTCTATGTGTCTGATCACATGTGGAGGGTCTTCAGCTCCTCAATAGTCGTCTATCCACAAGGATGGTACTTGTAGGTAGCGCTTTCTTCGTTGGTACACTTGAAATGGTCTTGTGTCCTCATCAAAAAGGCTCTTCATTCATTAATCAATAGCATAATGAAAAAGGTTTAGGGCAACACCCTTATAAAATTCGAAATTAACAAAATTAGCCAAAATACCCCTACTAACAAAATTTAAAAAAAAAACGACATTTGCACGAGAAAACGTGCACACACCGACCCAAAACTCAAATAAGTAAAAGTGCATATAATAAACACAAATCTAAGATGCCCGATGGCCTCCGATGATGGCACGATGAAAGTGGGCCACGACGAACCAACGGTCCGATCACGCCATCCTCGCGATCCAACGGTCCAATCATCTCCTTCAAGCAACTTACACATGTTCTTCCAATGTGGGGTCTTCTTAAGTGTCTCGAGCCACATGTGTAAAGTCTTCGATGCTTCTCAAGTCGTTACGAATGATCCAGGCCCATCATCATCGAGCCATAAAGATATAAGTGTTACTCGCCTCCTACGTTGATAAACCCTAAAGGGCTTAAAGTCTGTATCGTTCTACTCGTCTGAGAAGAGCTCGACTCTAGCGAGATAAAACTCTTATGACGCTCTAGTAAATCTGGGTCAACGCTCTGCAACTCCGCTTCTGTCAACCATGTAAATTCTGACAGTGGCTTATTCTTCCATTTGCCAAGATATCTCTGGAAACCTCCATCTCTCGTGGAACTATCTCTTCATCCACGATCTCTTCAATTTCTTCCTTTCGAATAATAGGTGGGGAAGGGGTGAAGTGGGTTGTGAAGCAAACTCAAAGTGTGGCCATGAAAGAAAAGAAAGATCAATGGTAGGATTAGGGGAAAGGACTAGATCTTCCACATTAAACGTTGGATTAATGCTCATTTCAGGTGGAAGGTCTATCCTATACGCATTGGACCCAATTCTTTGCGATACTTTGAATGGTCCAGCACTACGCGCTTATAATCTCTTAGCGGTACCCTGTGAGAACCGCTCTGGCCTTATCCTCACCATTACATAGTCTCCTTCTTAAAACTCTTGCAATCTACGATGCGAGTCAGCTGTAAGCATATAACTATCATTGCTTCTATTAATTCGTTGTCTAATATATGTATGCAATTCATGAATGTGTCGTGCAAATGCATTGGCTGACTCTAAAGACCTTTGGATGACAGACATGGGTGAAACTAAAGGATGCTTTGAAAAAGCAACGGACTGGAAATAAGCAAACCTATGGAAATAAACAATCCTATAATCTAGAACTTGGAAAACTGAAACAAAAGGACACTTCTCATGGGTGACACATAATTTCTCATTATAAGTATTATAAACAAGGGCGATGTTCAGGTACCCCAACACTTGAGAACACACACTATTAATACCAAGTCTTTAGCAGATCTTGGCATCAGCCATTATGTCCAAAATGTCATCAAGATGCGGAATAGGGATTCTGGTCATCATATCCACCATGAAGTGAATACGCCGCAAGGTGGCATGACACTTAACTGAAGCTTGGTGAACGACCACGATATGTCCACATGTGCACCATATGCTATTGCTTTTTAAAGTGAAAAGGGCAGAGGCTTGGCACACAAAACAAAACTCCAATTCAAACTTTCCTTATTGAATTCTTCCCCGAAGAGTTTATCAAATTGATGTTGCATTTCTGCATTTTCTGCTGGGGTTCACCTGGTATGGAGGAAAGCTTGACAAGATTGACCCAGGGACAAGATCAATTGTGTCTTGAATGTCCCGTTTGGGTGAAAATTTATCCCATAAATCATTTGGTGGGATATCACAAATCATGTGGGTGTCTACCATCATATCCTCACTAGTCTCCTTTTCAAATTCATTCGTGTACATTATGGTAAGAGACTTAGATTGGGACTCTACATCACTTAAGTCACACATGACATCTGGAAGTGGTGCAGTCTCAATTTCTTCGACCTTTTCATTATTAACACACACTTTATCATGCTTAATGATGATGAGCGATGCCTCCATTTCTTCCATTTTATCACTACTGATGTCAGACATGTACTCTTCCACTTCATAAACATCATGTTTAGACCCTTCCAACTTGCCATTCACCACGGTATTATCTCGCTCCCAAGGAAATATAATTGGTGTTAAACACTCAACTTATTCAATAGCCAAGATTTCCTTAATGACGGGTTGGACCACTTTACAAGGAGGTGGTGGCCATATGGGCTCTCTTTCTGGATGAGAAGGTGGGGACAACTCTCTTCTAAGTTAAGGGCTTTTGACGATAAGAGATGGGAAGATATTTTTCTTTCAAATGTTCTTTTATCTTGTCCCATTGTGAGATCGGGACTCTCCCAACTCTATCAATTCGTCGCTCCAAATCTATCCAAAACGACTTCGCTTGACCCTTCAATTTCCACTTGGCAAACCTCACTCGATTGTAATTCAACATATCATACCAATAAAAAAAATAGTCCAAGTCTTCAAGCCAATCAAGAATGTTTGTGGGTCCATGTGACCATTAAAGTAGGCCAACTCATCGGACTTCGGCTTTCTATTGGGTCTCGACAGCTACACGACAACACTTAATGACCCTAAAGATCTCAAATGCCTATACTCTATTCACTACGGGGAGACTCTACGGAATGAGTGACTCACAATATGAATGCGATGAATTTAAACTACAATGAACTGACATTAATTAATTCTAGATGATGCGACTCAAATATGAAAATTTTCCAAATTTGGAGACTTTCTAAAATTGGAAAGTTTTTAAATCTGGAAATTTCCTAAAACAGACCTAAAAATCAAACCCTAATTTGGTAACTCGATCTAAACATAACTATGCAAACCTTAATCTCTGATACCAAATTTGATGTAGGACAGCTTAATTATGATGCATGCTCATGAACACATATAATCCAGCGGAAATAAACAACAATAATAATCTAGAATAAAGCATCTACCATCATAAATTAAGAAAATCATAAAAGAGACATGCAATAATGCGGGTCATCATCAAATCCACGAAGTATGAAGTTCAAATAATGCATAGGTTGGATCCGGCGAAGGATGGAACCTCCCAATCTTACATGGTCATAACCCAATCGAACAATGGGATTCACTAGTCCGAGAGATCAAAGGATTTCTCAGATTAGGGAATTGAAAATCTGAGAAATTAGGATTTTGGATCAATTCTCAGATTTAGGGTTCGAAGATTGTGAGATAATGGAAATAGAGAAAGAAGGAAGAATAATCTTACCTTAGAAGAATGTTGATAGGACAAAAGAAGAAGGAAGAAGAAGAAGATTGGGGAAGAGAAGATGAAGTTCCACAGAGAGAGAGAGGAGAGGAGGCAACCAAAAGGCTCTTCATTCATTAATCAATAGCATAATGAAAAAGGTTTAGGACAACACCCTTCTAAAATTCAGAATTAACATAATTACCAAAATACCCCTACTAACAAAATTTCAAAAAAAAAAAAAAGGCATTTGCACGAAAAAATGTGCACACACTGACCCAAAACTCAAGTAGTAAAAGTGCATATAATAAACGCAAATCTAAGATGCCCGATGGCCTCCAATGATGGCACGATGAAAGTGGATCACGACGAACCAACGATCCGATCACACCATCCTCGTGATCCAACGGTCCAATAATCTCCTTCAAGCAACTTACACGTCCTCCCAATCTAGGGTCTTCTCAAATGTCTCGAACCACATGTGTAAGGTCTTCGATGCTCCTCAAGTCATCACGAACGATCAAAGCCTGTCATCATCGAGCCATAAAGATATAGGTATCACTCGCCTCCTACGTTGATAAACCCTAAAAGGCTTGATATCCGCATCATAAACCATAGGTCATTAGGTCTTTTTTTACTACTTCCATCCATGTCCTTTTGGGCCTTCCCCTTGCCATCTTGGAGCCTACAACTTTTAGCAACTCACTCCTAACCGGCATGGTTCTTGGCTTTCGTAAATGTCTGCAACATAGAGGCGGCGGCACTAGCAGCAATCAAGGGGGTCCAGAACTGTGAACAACGCCAAATGTGCAGTGAGCCCAAGGTGGACAGCATATGCAGTCCACACGGTTTTACCAAGTAGAAAACGGAAGAAAGGAGAGAGAGATCAGATGAGCGAGAGGAGGAAGGGAAGAAAGAGATTGACGGAAGAGATGAGAAGAGATGAGAGGGGAAGATGGGAGAAGAGCATAAGGGAGATGTTGGAGAGGGAGAGTAAGGGAGCAAGGGCCGTGAAGTCTCCTAACCCTAGACGTCTAGTCTTGTTTTTATTTAATTAAACACAAAGGGGCCCAAGGCCTATTACAATGAGAATGCCCAAATGGGCTCAAGTTCAAATAACACTCAAAAAGAAATATCCACATTTAATAAAGCTATATAAACTCTTCAACACTTTTCAACACACCCTCTTAAGCTGGAGCATGTATATCGATCATGCCCAGCTTGCTACTAATGTATGAACTTTGCAGACGAGCTAAGGGCTTGGTGAAGATGTCTGCTAATTGTGCTTAGAAGAAACACATATTTGTAATGATCTCTTTAGAAACGATCTTCTCCCTATTAAAATGGTAATCCACCTCTATCTGTTTTGCCTGTTCATGGAAAACTGGATTGCTAGATATGTGAGCTTCTGCTTGATTGTCATAGTTAGAGGATCGGCCCATCACAGAATAATTTAAGCTCTTGGAGAAGAGACTGAACCCATAATAGTTTGCAAATAGCGTGACCCATGTCCAGGTCACCAAGTTTCCTCCAACGAATATGCAGTAACCAAACATGGACTTTTTATCTGTTACCGAACCAGCTCAATCTGCATTGTCATAGGATTCGACCCTGAGATGTCCATTGTACCTATAAACAAGTCCCTGTCCTGGGGCGTTTTTTAAATCATGTAGAATCCATGAGACAACATCCCAGTGCTGGACCCTTAGCTTATGCATAAATTTGCTCACAACCCCAATTGCAAAAGAGACATCGAGTTACCATCAGGTAGATTAGCTTACCAGCAAGCCTCCTGTATGTTTTCAAATCGTCGAGTAAATCACACGTATCATCTAACAGTTTGATATTTGGAACAATTGGGGTATCACATGGTATGCACCCCATTAATCCAATTCTTTCAATAGGTCCAAGGTGTTTTTTCATTGAGATAAGTTTACCTTGATAGTGGATTAGGTTGCTTTTATCCCTAGGAAATACCATAGAGGGCTAAGGTCCTTGGTTTGAACATGATTCTTGTGATTCTTGGTTTCCAATGTACCTTCCTCATCATTTCCAACGATAATTATGTCTTCTAAATAGACGATTAACATTGCCATTCCATTAGTTTGCTTCACAAACATCAATTGATCCACATGAAATCCAAAGTCCACCAACAAAACTGACTGTCTCAAACCATGCCCTAGGAGATTGATTCAGCTCGTGAATAACCTTCCTAAGTTTGCACACTTTACCATTCTCCTCCTGAGTAACAAACCGGTTTTTCAATGAGGTAAATATGAAGAAATCAGTTCATGGGTAACTCCTTCCGTAAGAACTGCAGCTCCTGGTACGGGGGCCACGACCTGTTAGCTACCATAGAAATTGAAACTCACACTAAATTTAGTTTGACTATAGGAGAAAAGGTTTCCTCATAAACCAACCCAACAGTTTCGGTGTAGCCTTTGGCGACAAGTTGCGCCTTCAAGCATTCGATTGAGCCATTAGGTTGATATTTAATGGTGTTGACCCATCGACAACCAACTATCCACTTTCCAGAGGAGGTAGAGAGATAAGGGTCCACATGCCAGTACTATGCATAGCTTCAATTTCTTATACCATGGCTCTCCATCACCTAGGATAAGCTAGCGCATCATGGTAAGAAGTAGGGAGTATCTCCTGAGACAAGGCCAAAGCATAGGCATATGAGGTGTGGTTAAGACAATGGTAAGACACAAAGTTAGAGATAGGATGTAATGTGCAAGAGCGGATACCTTTTTGGAGAGCAATGGGTAAGATCAATATTTGAAGATGACCATGTTCATGTATGGACCTCATTTAAAGGCAATACCAAACACTCGAACTAGCAATGGAAATGGTAATACACTTGGGAACAACACAAATGATGCTTTACCATGGAGGGCGGTCAATGACTACTGGTTAATGAGATGACACGCAGTAAAGTCAACATAGATGCAGAAATATTTGGTAATGTTCATGTGAGTCAAAAGAGACCTCGCCATTTCAAAGAGATAATGATTTTTTCCTTTTTGCAACCCCATTTTGTTGGGGCGTGTAGGCACATAACATTTGATTGTAATACCAACTGAGGTAAGATAATCATAAAAGGTGTTTGACAAATACTCAAAGACATTATCAAATCGAAGACGTTGAATTTTAATTTTAAATTGAGTTTTGACCTATCATGAAAATATTTAAATATAGAAAATACTTCAGAATATTGAAGGTAAAAGGACAGAACAGAACTTGGCATCACCCATTCCTCCCCAAAAGATGCTATGAAGCATTCCCAAATTTTGGAGGTAAAGAACAAAATATTAAAAAAAAAAAAAAAAAAAAAAATGGTCAACAGTTTTTGCATTTTGATAACATGTGCAACACATGTTTGGGACAACCGAGGATCTCTTATGAAGATTATCTATCATCAAAACCCTCTTCTTGTCCACCAACCATGTGAAGGAGGCTACTTTGGGCAACACACCGTAGAGCCAAAAATGAAAAGTATGTTCCCCTTGGATCGATAAGTCTTCATGCATGACCAGCCTGTAAAAAGACAATGGAAAATCGGCCAAGCTATGCATCCTC
Organism: Liriodendron chinense; assembly: GCA_003013855.2. Lineage (NCBI taxonomy): Eukaryota > Viridiplantae > Streptophyta > Magnoliopsida > Magnoliales > Magnoliaceae > Liriodendron > Liriodendron chinense. The sequence goes on along the minus strand of PVNU02001090.1, from coordinate 1,452,423 downwards.
CACACCATGGAGTCGACCCCTTTGACTGGAACTACCTGCTACAGACAAGCCATTAAGGCGATGAAATCTTCCGCCTCACTGTCCGACAAAGCCCTCCTACACTGAGGGGCCTAAGAGACGGAAGACCCACATATAGAGAGACAATCCGCCACTTTGAGACATTCAATCGGAGACAGACTAGCCAAATTAGGGAACTGAAGGAGCAATGTAGAGTCACCGCACCAAATATCTTCCCAAAATCTGATTCTAGAACCATCCCCCGCAATGAATGAGATGCCTCACCAAAACTCCACTCTAATAGATGAGAGTGATTTCCAAATGTGAGAGGCTTTATACAATGAAGAGCTCCTAGTTTCCCATTCACTATCTTTAAGACTGCACTTTGCAACAATGATCTCTCGCCAAAAAGCTCCCTTCCTCTATCCCGAACCGCCAAAGCCATTTTCCAAGGAGAGCAATATTCATACACCCAAATCCCATATACACGCCCCACCTTGAGATATAGGCTTATAAACCTCCTCTCATTTCAACAAATGAAACTTGTTATCTTCCTCGGAACCCCTACAAAGGTAAACCCTTCTCAACTTATCCAGTCTTTTACAAACCGCTTGAGGGCACTTGAATAAAGACAAAGTATAACGGCATGGTAAAAACTAACTTGATGAGAGTAAGACGTCTTCCTAGCAAAAGGTATCGACTCTTCCATTTAGATAACCTTCTTCGATTCTCTTAATAACATTATCCCAAAGGTGCTTGCCGGTTTCCCTATGCATGAGGGAAGCCCCAAATAGGTGGAGGGAAATGAGCCATCCTTGCATCTGAAGATAGAGGCTAAATATAAGACTTCTTCTTTAGATAAGTGGATTCCCAACATCACTCTTTTTCCCACTTTAATCTTCAACCAGGACACCACCTCAAAACACATAATTGCCTTACGCAAATCGTCGATCATAAGAGGGTCTGTTTCATAGAATATGATCGTGTCATCTGCAAAGTGCAAACTAGAGATGAGATATCCAGTCCCCCAATTGGGACACCCTAAAACCGCTAAACAGCCTAGTCTCTTGTCTCTTCGCTATCATATGGCTAAAAGCTTCCCCAATAACAAGCAAAAAGGTATGGGGAAAGCAAGTCCCCCTGTCTAAGCCCCCTAGTCGGCTTAAAAAGGCCTTAGGCAAACCATTCACAAGCACCGAAAACAAGGGGGATTTGACACAAATTTGTATCCACTTCCTCCACTTGCCCTTACAACCCAACCTTCCAACATGTGATCAAGGAATTCCTATTCAACTTGGTCGTAGGCCTTCTCAACATCAAGTTTACAAATAATTCCAAACTTCTCCTTAAACCGTGATTCGATGCACTCATGGGGAATAAGAGCAGTATCTAAAATTTGCCAATAGCCCACAAAAGCACCCTAGTTGGGGGAAATTTCCCCAAAACAGCTTTAAATCTCAATGTTAGGATTTTCACCAATTTGAAATCCAATGTGTGGGAATCCATCCAGATGCCCAATCTGAATAAATTTTAGTACTTTGTTATGTTTATTGATTATTTCTCTTGCTTGACGTAGGTGCTTATGATGCATGATATGTTTAAAGTGTTTATGATGCGGACATCAGGCCCTTTAAGTTATCAGCGTAGGGGCGATAGTACACCTATATCTTAGGCTGAGTGATGACGGGCCTGGCGTGTTGAGATTGGGAGCATGAAGACCTTAACATTATTTGAAGACCAATTGGAAACATGGTGGTTCTTGGAGAGATGATCGACTGATCATGAGATTGATCGGACCGTGGTTCGTCATGGCCACTTTCTCACACATATTGGAGCGCATGGACATAGATTGAGTTTTTACGATTTTTTAATTGATTTTTAGATTAGTGTGGGTACGTTTTTTTCATGCAAATGTCTTTTTTTTTAAATTTTGTTAGTGGGGGTATTTTGGTAATTATGCTAATTCCGAATTTTATAAGGGTGTTGCCCTAAACCTTTTTGATTAGTTGTTGATTTATGAAAAAGAGCAAACCTTTGGTTGCCTCCTTCCTCTTTCCCTCTCTCATGGTGCTTCTTCTTCTTCCTTGATCTCCTTCTTCTCTATTCTTCTTGTGCCCCTCCAACTTCTTCCAGGTATTTCATCTTCTATTATTATCCTTCTAAACTTCTGTTTTGTTTATTCCCCACGATCTAAACCTTGAGAATCGATCTAAACCCTAAACCCCCAAATTCTCAAATCCCTAATCCGAGAAACTTTCTGATTCTTCGGACTAGTGATCATCATTGATCGATTGGGTATGACCATGCAAGATCGGGAGGTTCCATCCCTCGCCGGATCCAACCTATACGCTACTTGAATCCCATACTCCATGGTTGTGATGATGGCCCGTCTCACTGCATGTTTCCTTTATGATTTTCTTAGTTTATGATGATTGATGCTAGATTTCATTATTATTATTGCTTTTATTTTCGCTGAATAATTGTGTTCATGAGCATGCATCATATTTAGGGCTGTCCTGCATCAAATTTGGTATCAGAGAATAGGCTTGCATGGTTTTTATCTAGATCGAGTTATCCAATTAGGGTTTTGATTTTTAGGTTTGTTTTAGGAAATGTCCAGATTTAGAAAGTTTCCAATTTTAGAAAGTTTACTAATTTGGAAAATTTTCAGATTTAGAAACTTTCCAATTTTAGAAAGTTTCCTAATTTGGAAAATTTTCAGATTTAGACAGTTTCCAATTTTAGAAACTCTCCAATTTTAGAAAGTTTCCTAATTTGGAAAAATTCCAGATTTGAGTCACATCATCTAGAATTAATTAGTGTCAGTTCATTGTAGTTTAAATTCATTGCATTCGTATTGTGAGTCACCCAGTCCGTAGTCTCCCCGTAGTGAATGGAGTATAGGCGTTTGAGATCTTCAAGGCCATTAAGTGTTGTCGTGTGGCCGTCAAGACCCAATGGAAAGCCGAACTCCGATGATTTGGCTAACTTTAATGGTTACATGGACTCACAAACCTTCCTTGATTGGCTTAAGGACTTGGACTATTTTTTTGATTGGTATGATATGTCAAGTTATCGTCGAGTGAGGTTTGCCAAGTGGAAATTGGAGGGCCAAGCCAAGTCGTTTTGGACAGATTTGGAGCGACGACTTGATAAAGTTGGGAGAGCCCCGATATCACAATGGGACGAGATGAAAGAGCGTTTGAAAGAAAAATATCTTCCCATCTCTTATCGTGAAAAGCCCTTGGGTCAGAAGAGAGTTGCCCCACCTTCTCATCCAAACACAGAACCAATATGGTCCCCTCCTCGTAAAGTGGTCCAACCCATCATTAAGGAAATCTCGGCTTATGAACAATTTGAGTGTTTAACACCAATTATATTTCCTTGGAAGCGAGATAATACCTTGGTAAATGGCCAGTTGAAAGAATCCAAACATGATGTTTATGAAGTGAAAGAGTACGTGCCTAACGTCAGTAGTGAGGAAATGGAAGAAATTAAGGCATCGCTCATCATCGTTGAGGATGACGAAGTGTGTGCTAGTGATGAAAAGGTCGAAGAGTTTGAGACCACACCACTTCCAGGTGTCATGTGTGATTTAATTGATGCAGTCTCCCATTCTACGTCTCTTACCTTGGTGAACAAAAATGAAATTGAAGAGAAGACTAGTGAAGGTATGATGGTAGACACCCACATGACTTGTGATATCCCACCAGATGATTTATGGGATAAATTTTCACCCATATGGGACATTCAACAAGCAATCGATCTTGTCCCTAGGTTGGTCTTGTCAAGCTTTCCTCCATACCAGGTGAACCCCGTAGAAAATACAAAAATGCAGCGTCAATTTGATAAACTTCTCGGGGAGGAATTCAATAAGGAAAGTTTGAGTTGGAATTTTATTCTGTGTGTCATGCCTGCTCTTTTCACTTCCAAGAACAAGGACATATGGCACACATGTGGGCATATCCTGACCATCCACAAAGCTTCAGTCAAGTGTCAAACTATCATGCGACATATTCACGTCATGGTGGATATGACCATAGTCCTTATCCCGTATCTTGATGACATTTTGGACATAATGGCTGATGCCAAGATCTACTCAAGACTTGGTACTACTAGTGTTTGTTCTCAAGTGTTGGGATACCTGCAAATCATTCTTGTTTATAATACCTATAATGAGAAATTATGTGTCACCCAAGAGAAGTGTCCTTTTGTTTCAGTTTTCCAAGTTCTAGGTCATAGGATTGTTTATTTCCAGTTCATTGATTTTTCAGAGCGTCATTTAGTTTCACCCATGTCTGCCATCCAAAAGTTTTCAGAGTCGGCCAATGCATCTGCATGACACATTCATGAATTGCATACATATATTAGACAGCGGATTAATAGAAGCAATGATAGTCATATGATTTCAATTGACTCGCATCGTAGATTGCAAGAAATTCAGGAAGGAGATTATGTGATGGTGAGGATAAGGCCAGAGCGGTTTCCTCAAGTTACCCCTAAGAAATCACAAGCGCGTAGTGCTGGACCATTCAAAGTATTGCAAAGAATTGGGTCTAATGCGTATAGGATAGGCCTTCCACCTGAAATGGGCATTATTCCAACGTTTAATGTGGAAGATCTAGTCCGTTCCCCTAATCCTACCATTGATCCCTCATCCCTTTCATGGCCATTCTCTGAATTTTCTTCACAACCTACTCCCCCATTCCTCCACCTATTATTTGTAAAGAAGAGATTGAGAAAATTGTGGATGAAGAGATAGTTTCCACGGTGGATGGAAGTTTCCAAAGGTATCTTATCAAATAAAAGAATAGACCACCGTCAGAATCTACGTGGTTTATTGAAGTGGAGTTGCAGAATGTTGATTCAGATTTGCTAGAGCGCCACAAAAGTTTTAACTCGTCGCCACAAAAGTTTTAACTCGTCGGAGTCGAGTTCTTTTCAGACGAGGAGAATGATGCAGACATCAGGCCCTTTAGGGTTTATCAGCGTAGGAGGCAGGTGACACCTATATCTTTAGGGCTCGATGATGACGGGCCTGGGTCGTTCGTGATGACTTGAGGAGCATTGAAGACCTTACACATGTAGTCCGAGACATTTGAAAAGACCCCACATTGGGAAGACATGTGTGAGTTGCTTGGAGGAGATGATCGGACCGTTGGATCATGATGATGATGTGATAGGACCGGTGGTTCGTCATGGCCCACTTTCATCACACCATCATTGGAGCGCATTGGACATCTTAGATTTGAGTTTATTTTACGCATTTTTTACTTATTTGAGTTTTAGATTAGTGTGGGTACGTTTTTTTCATGCAAATGTCTTTTTTTTGAAATTTTGTTAGTAGGGGTATTTTGGTAATTATGCTAATTCCGAATTTTATAAGGGTGTTGCCCTAAACCTTTTTGATTAGTTGTTGATTTATGAAAAAAAGCAAACCTTTGGTTGCCTCCTTCCTCTTTCCCTCTCTCATGGTGCTTCTTCTTCTTCCTTGATCTCCTTCTTATCTATTCTTCTTGTGCCCCTCCAACTTCTTCCAGGTATTTCATCTTCTATTATTATCCTTCTAAACTTCTGTTTTGTTTATTCCCCACGATCTAAACCTTGAGAATCGATCTAAACCCTAAACCCCCAAATTCTCAAATCCCTAATCCGAGAAACTTTCTGATTCTTCGGACTAGTGATCATCATTGATCGATTGGGTATGACCATGCAAGATCGGGAGGTTCCATCCCTCGCCGGATCCAACCTATACGCTACTTGAATCCCATACTCCATGGTTGTGATGATGGCCCGTCTCACTGCATGTTTCCTTTATGATTTTCTTAGTTTATGATGATTGATGCTAGATTTCATTATTATTATTATTGCTTTTATTTCCGCTGAATAATTGTGTTCATGAGCATGCATCATATTTAGGGTTGTCCTGCATCAGTTTAGCATGTTTAAATCTTTTCATGTTGGGTCTAAACTCACTTCAAAACTGAAATTCAACGTGTTTGATCTATAATGCCTTAAGAGTAGTTGTTAAACATTTTTCACAATTATCTTACCTCAGTTGGTATTACACATTAAACGTTATGTGCCTACACACTCTAACAAAATAGGTTTGTGGAAAGGAAAAATCATCATGTCCTTGAGGTAGCAAAACATATTCTCTTTTCATTCACATGAACTTTCCTAAACGTTTCTGGAGCCATGTTATCCTTATCACATGTCATCTCATTACCCGACAAGCATCTACCATCCTCCATAGTAAAACATCATTTTCTGTGTTGTTTCTAAATGAATTACCATTTTCATTGTTAGCTCGAGGGTTTGGTTGCACAACCTTTATCCAAAAAAGTGTCGATTGTCAGATAAGTTAGACACCTATGCCACTGAGTGTATTTTTCTGAGCTATTCTTGCACACAAAAATGTTACAAGTAATTTGATCATTTAACAAGTCATCTATACCCAAGTACTAATGTAACCTTTTTCAAAGAGTCCCTACTTGTCTACTTCTCGTGAGGGAGAGTTGGGGTTAGCTTCTTTTGGTGCGACACCTTGACTACTAGAAATCACATTGTCCATGCCATTTACTCCTGCTCCAGCGGTCCAAGGTGATACTCCAAGATCATTTGATTCATGTCCTCCACCCCCGTATTTAAATGAGGTCCTGGCATCAACATAGTCATCTTTAGATACTAATGTACCCATTGCTCTCCAAAAAGGTACCTACTCTTGCACATTACATCATATCTTTAATTTTGTATTTTATCATCACCTCAGCACTACCTCATATGCCTATGTTTAGGTCTTGTCTTGAGAGGTGGTCCCTACTGCTCACCATCTCTTGCTTTTGCTTGTAAGCCGTTTGGAGCCAAGGAAGAGGAAATTGAAGCTATACACCGTATTAGCACATGGACCCTTGTCTCTTTGCCCCTGAAAAGCAGACAATTGGTTGTCAGTGGGTCTACACCATTAAATACCAACCTAAGGACAATTAAAAGCTTGAAAGCGTGGCTTGTCGCCAAAAACTATACCCAACTGCTGGGTTGGATTATGAGAAAACCTTTTCTCCTAGTGTCAAACTAAATTCGATGCGAATTTTGATTTTTGTGGCAATTGGCGAGTCATGGCAATTTCTTCCTCAATGGCTACTTGACTGAAGAAGTATGCATGGAGTAACCTCCTGGGTTTGTTGCCCAAGGGAAGAATGATAAAATGGGCAAGCTTCAAAAAGTTTTGTTTTATGATGACAATATGTCCCAGCCCCATCTTAAGGCGAGACTTTTCCTTATGGATGCACGTAATCACCCGCAAACCACATGCACCGGGTAATCCCAAGGAGGGGAATCGAACTTAGGTCTGTGAGGAGCACACCCACAACGCTTGCCATTCGCCCAAACCCCGTGCGGGTAGCAAGCTTCAAAAAGTTATTTATGGGCTGAAGCAATCTCCCAAGGCATGGTTTAAGAAATTTAGTCGTGTTGGTGGACTTTGGATTTCAAGGGACCCCAGAACCCCGGACAGTGTCCAACATGCAATGGCACAAGGTGGACATGTGTTGTCCACACTGAATTTCCAAGCGGAAAACGAAGGAAAGGAGAGAGATATCAGACAAGGAGAGAGAGGAAGGGAAGAAAGAGATTGATGGAAGAGAGGAGAGAGGAGAGGAGAAGAGGAGAAGAGGAGAGAGAAGAGAGGGGAAGTGAAGAGAAGAGAAGGGAGACCAAGGTGTTCCATAACGGTAACGGTGGCCATAACGGCCACCACCATTACCTTTACGATACAGGATGTAATGGCCTTTACGGGGGCTGTAACGGCCTTTATGGTCTGTTTTTCTTTTATTGAAAAAAAAAAAAACTGAAAAACCTGTATCAACCCCGTAATTGACCGTTATGGCCTTTACGGGGGGCGTAACGGGCCGTTACAAGGGCTGTAATGGTCTTTACGGGTCATTTTTTGCGTTACGGCCTTTATGACCCCGTAACGTGTAACAGTCACCACCGTTACCTTTACGTAACGACCTTTATGGCACACCATGAGGGAGACGGAGAGGAAAAAAAAGAGAGGGGCAATGACATCTAGGAACTCTAGATGTCCAGCCTTGCTTTTATTTAATGAACGCAAAGGGGCCCATTACAATGAGAATGCCCAAGTGGGCCCAAGTACAAATAACACCCAAAAAGAAATATACACATATAACAAAGCTATGGAAACCATTCAGCAGTCTCCATTGAAGTTTCTACTTACACGTGCATGGCTTAATCTTTGAGACAACATTGTAACAAGCAGGATCAACTAGGTAGCATCCCTTCATGATGCTAGCACCATTTCGACCCCAACAAGGGGAGAAAGCAACAAAGCAAATCATCTTTCAATGCATGTGAAAAAGGACAATAATAACTTGAGACCAACTCATGGCATCCTCTATATCCACAAGCAGTTCTAGGTCTTATGAGCCACAACCATGGTGTGTCGTAAAGGCCATTACGTAACGGTGGCAACCATTACATGTTACGGGGTCATAAAGGCCGTAACAGCCGTTACGGAAAAAAAACACGACCCATAAAGGCCTTTACAACCCCCATAACGTCTATTACGGGGCCGATACAGGTTTTTCATATTTTTTTTCAATAAAAAAAAAAAAAAGAGACTGTAATGACCGTTATGGCCCTCATAACAGTAGTCAACCGACCAAGACATGGATGCACAACAGCTACTTCAAGGTACAACTCATGGTGCCCAGAACAAGGAGAGCAAGATGCAAAAGAAGCATTTATTCACATACATTAATGCCCATATTTCAAGGCATCAAGTTGCCACCCATCATACCACAGAAAAATCGAAATGAGCAATATAATACTTGTACATAGGTGAGTTTTCGGAGTCAACATCACGATCGAGCAAGCAATTTACTAGTTTTGGAAGGCTCGTTTTTAGATTTCATTCAAAGCAATAAGAAAACATTTTAGCTCTTGGACTAGAGCATGTCACCTAGGAATAGATGCTGGGAGGAGAAGCAATATCCATTCACAAACATAGGATCCAAATCCTATTCCTATGTGGTATGTGTACATGAGATCCAGGTTGTTCATCTAGTGGGGCTTAGCGAGTGTGCCCATGGCAGGTTCAGTCATTAGTTGGCCACACATGAATGATGAAATGGGTGGTTAAAAAATATTAACTAATGGTCCACATTCATCATTCATGTGTCCCACCTAAGGACCAGCCAGGCTTGCCTTTCAGGGCACCACACTTACTGGGGCCAATCAAAGAACAGCTCGTCTCACACATATGCCACGTTGGCACATGAGGAGAATGTAAGATGCAATGACCTACTCGTACTAATAGCCATAGTAGGGCTCTTCTTGGAAGAATTGAAATAATTAGTTGGACTAGAGGTGTTTTGCCTAGATGGGGAAATCTATGGGAAACTGAAGAAGTCTTAAAATTGATTTTGATAAATAAATGGGCATATTATACCAGCTATCAAATGATGTTTTTTTTTTGAAAGGTGAAACTTTTATTCTGTTATTCATGCAACACACCCACCTGTTAGTTGCGCAATGCACCCACACAATCAGCCACACAATGCACCCACTGGTGCAATTAGTATGTCTCAAACCTGAGACCTGCTGTTTGAAACGCCAAGACGTCAACCAGCTAGGCTAACAGCCACTTGACAGCTATCAAATGATGTTTGTATGCAAAAAAATGCACTATGATATTATGCACCATAAGTTAAACCTGTAAAATGGATTTCACATCACTTGCACATGGCTTGTTATAGCCACATGGAGAACAAGCAAGCACTTAATGATAAAATGGCTAAAGAGCATACAATTTATGGATTTCAAATTTTCAACACTTGCAATGGACATTCATTGGCTAAATCCCTTGACACATCTTGAATTTCTGGCAAATACTCTTTCAACGTCCTTTCGTTGATTATAAGAGAAATGGTAGTGAATTGCTTGGGGTCTTATTTTGGTACAAATTGAGATTATGGAGATGGATCATTTGTTGTTTTCCACATGAAACGAACTTTGTACACCTAGAAGGCAGTTGAGGGCTATGATGCTCGAGTACTTAAAAACTAATAATTTACTGGATAAATAAGTTGGATATTGGGACAAGGGTAAGGATATGGGATCCCACTTCCCAGGACTTGAAACGAATTCAACTTGGGATATTGTTTTTTTTCTTCTTTTTTTTTTTGGTGGGGGGGGGGGGGGGGTTGTTGTTGAATACCCGTACTCAGGTGAGCATAGGTGGAGGGAGCTTTCAACTTTGGAGATGCTCACATTTGTCTAATATTGCTTCTTCTAGATGAGGCAAACATTTACAGTAGTTTTTATCGGTACAAACATGACTTCCAAAACAGCATAGATTCCTCAAACCAGCATGTCATGGCTACAGTCGAAAAGAGCAAGCGACTGTACTTTAACTTCTTCCATCAAGATTGTGGATTGTGCATAATGCACAATATCCAATTGCTTGCAAATAACATGCTTTAAAAAGATTTAATGATCATAAAAAATGGCATACTTCTGCGTACGTCTTAACTACAAAGTATAAAAAAGAAAAAATTCTCTCCCCAAAATTCATTAGCAAACCATCCTATCATTCAGATTCTCCATTTGTTTCCTGCTTGTTAGATGAGATGGGAGAGACTGTGGAGTGTGTGAGTGATATTGATGCGGAACAAAAGCATTCACGGTATACCAACGAAGAAAACGCCAACCACAAGTACCATCGCTGTGGATAGGCGACTATTGGAGAGCTGAAGACCCTTCACATGTGATTGAACACGTAGAAGACCCCACTCAGGGAAGACACGTGTGAATGATGAAAGGAGAAAATGCCGAACGAACTAAAGAATTCGGGGGCCCGACCACTGCCTTCGGGCGCTCTATCGGGCGCCCGAACTTGGTCTGCCGGTCGCCCGAACCTCTCTGGAGGTTTTCGAACGACTTAGGGCGGGACCTCGAGCGCCCGACCGAGCGTCCGAACTTTCCCGCACTTATGTTATTTGCGCGTTTTTACTTAATATTTGAGGGTAGTTTAGTCTTTTTACTTGTTTTTAGTGTTTATTTAAGAGGGCTAAGCCCTAAACTCGAAATTAGTTGATTATTAATGAAAAGCAAACCCTTTGGTTGCCTCCTTCCTCTTCTCTCTCTCATGGTGATGCTTCTTCTTCTTCCTTGATCCCTCTTTCTTCTAATTGCTTCTTGTGCCCCTCCTATCCTTCTTCCAGGTAATTCTATCTTTCCCTAACTTATTTGTTTTGCTAACCACAATCCCTAAATCTAAATTTGAGCCTAAACCCTAAAGTTTTCAGATTTTCAAATCCCTAATCCAAAATCCCTTGATTTCCTGGATTAGAGATTCTTCTTAATTGATTGGGTTATAGCCATGCAAGATCAGGGAGGTCCCATCCCTCGCCGAATCCAACCTAGGCATTAATTGAATTCCATACTCCATGGTTGTGATGATGGCCCATTCCATTGCATGTTTCCTTTATGATTTTCTTAGTTTATGATGATTAATGCTAGATTTTATTATTATTATTGCTTTTATTTCCGCTGAATAATTATGTTCAAGAGCATGCATCATATTTAGGGCTGTCCTGCATCAGATACAGGGTACAATCCCTGGTAGTGCTTCCTCTTAAATGAAAATAAAAATAAATATAAAATCCACACCTGCAAGGGTCTCTTCAAAACATCGATTCCGGTCATGGTGTGCTGTGAAAACATGAACATCATGCCCATGGGATGAAAGTTCAACTGCTGCATCAACAATTAACCTTTCAGCTCCTCCTACATATAGCCATCATAGACTTCAGCACACCATGCACAAGGAGCATGAGATAGAAACAACAGCAGCAGCAATAATAACAGTAATAATAATAATGATAATGATGGAAATGATAACCGAAACAGCTGCAGCAACACTAACAATAACAAGTTACTATTAATAAACAACATAAAAATAGTAGTGGATTAAGCGGAGGTATATTCATGTGGAGCAAGACAATATTCCATTTTGTGCAAAATTAATATTGAGGTAGTAACTTTGAAACTAATCCGTAATAAAAAGGCATTATATGATCCTTGATCTGAGGACATGCATATTATACTCGGGTCAGTATTTACGAATGGGACCGGTGGTTCAATGATCCAGACCATTGGCCTGTTCGGCCCCAACTAGGATGGACCATGCCCTGAACATTAAAATGACAAACCAATAAGAGAGGACAGCACATAGGCAGCCTCATGCATCCAGATTGTATATTTTGTAAGTGAAAAAGGATTGTCAACTTCTTTGCTCACCTTCCATTCATATTCAAGATAACAATCCAAACATGGCAAGCCAACCCCTTTGACCCCCCTGAACAGAGGTGATATCCCATTCCCAGATGCTATTGACATGAATAGTAGCAGTGCCATAAAAATTACTATTGACATGATTAGCAGCAGTACCACACAAATTTATTTTCTTCTACAATTCTCACTTATCATGACCATATATCACTAGATCACCAATGTTAGGATTTTTTTCAGAGAAAATATTCGTAACTTCTAAAAAAATATTGGCCTCACTAGTAAAGGCATTTCATGGATTCCTCGTATCAAAACTTTCATAAGCACACACACATGTATATTTATTTTATTTTTTTTGAAAGGTGATACTTTTATTGAACCAAAAAACAAGACAAACAGAAGGACAAAGAGGGAAAAAAGAAACAGGGAAAGGAAACAGCAAAAGGAAAAGGAAGAGACCACAACCCACGACACTCTATTACCCGAACTGAATTCATACAAAACTTGCACACAAATTTTGGTAGAAATTATTGGGTGAAAATTTTAGGCTAGCAAATCGGCAAGGAACTACATAATCATGCTCTTGACACCAAGAAAGAAACTCCAGGCTTTCTACTAACTTGATATATGTTATTGAATGGAGAGCATTCTTGGACTTCTTTTATATACCGATTGTGAGCAGAATAGAAAGAATGAAATGTTACAAATTACAGACAAGAAACAATCGCCACCAAACAAACAGATATGATCGTACTTCACCTTAGTTCTCCATTCTAACCAACAGTTCTCCGAAAGGCTTCCTCAAGGCTTAATTGTGGTATTCGGCAAGGTGAACCCTTATCCCCTCCCCCTTGTCTCGATTGTGGCACATTCTCAGTCAAGAATCGTTCACAAGGCAGTTGACGTGGGGCTGATAATTGGTACGGTGATGGGCAGTGAAGATGTTAGAATCACTGATGTGCAGTAAGCCGATGACACTATTTTTTGGCGATGGGTTGATGCTTGAAACCAAAAATTCAAAGAAGTCCTTTTTTTAAGGTGATCTTGTTTGAAGGTAAATCTCACCGGAATTAGCATTACTGGCATAAATTTGGGTGATGACGAGGTGCAATCTATTGTGGGGGAGATTGCAACTGCTTTACCCTTTGTTCTCTTGGCATTCCGGTATGCAAAGGAAGAGTGGGCAAAGAATTTGGGACCCATTAGTGAAGAAATATGTTAGTACATGGGCCAGTTTAGAAGAGTAAATTCATCTCTTGGTGGGAGAATTACACTGATTAAAGCAGTGTTGTCTTCTCTCCCGATGCACCTTCTTTCCATTCTTGGATATCTGGTGAAGATCACAGAGAAGATTGAGGCAATCATCAAGCATTTCTTTTGGAATAATTGGGAGGGTTCTCCTAAATTCCATTTGATTGCATGGGAGAAGGTGTGTTTGCCAGTTATTCAGGACAGTCTAGGGATTAGAAGGATTAGAACTGCAGATTGGCTGTTTTGGGAAACTGGTGGTGGATTACGGGTAGTGGGGAGAGCTCTTTGCTGAGAAACATAACGGTGGCTAAGTACAAGGTGGCCACAAATGGCTGGGATGCTAATCTACCCTCCATCAGATCAGGCTCCTCCTTTTGGAGAACAATCTCCTAGGCTCGGTCCTTTTGCTCAAACCATCTGCATTTTAGGGTTGGTAAGGGGGACAGAATGAGGTTTCGGGATGATACTTGGTGTTTAGAGGTTCCTTTGGCGAAGCTCTTTGAAGGTCTGTTTTCCATTGCCATTTGCAAAGGTGCTCCTTTATCAATTTTCGATTGGCTCAGGGTTAAGATAGTATGGTTTCCCTATTTTTGGTGCAACTGTAAAGAGGAAGAGATTGAAAGCCTAGCCAAGTTGCTGGCCATGTTACAAGTAGTGCATATTCTGCAGGCTGGGACATGTTACAAAGGAAGAGAAGGTTGTGGATTTGGAAAGCGAATGGAGTATTTTCGGTTAGATCTCTAGCTCACTACTTGGGATGCCTTACGGGGCTGCTCTAGGGCATCTTCGAATATTTGGGCATCAAATCTTTCCCCCAAAAATAAAGGCCTTTGTGCTGACAGCTTGCCACAAAAAAAAAAAAAAAAAAAAAAGCTTAAACCATCGATCATCTAAAACATTGAGGGATGACCATAAAGAATCAATGTTACTCTTGTTGTTGCCAAGAAGGGACAGCCAACCATATGCTCTCCATTGTACTTTCCTGAGCATATGGACTGCTGTTTTTCCAAACTTCGAAATTATGTGGACTGTGCCACATTCTGTTCTGAAGTTGATTGATAGCCAGGCAATCTTATCGTGGGGCCCAAATGGGCAGTATCTGTGGAATAAGGTGTTGTATGCCATGCTTTGGTCAGCTTGAAAGGAATAAAAGAGTCTATGACGAAAGGTCAGTATCTGCCCAGCTGTTTGTTAGGGAAATATTTAGACTTGCAGGGCTAGGGCTGATTCTAGTTTCAAGGGTGTTGTGTGATTGATAAAAGAGAAAGAAGAAGAAAAGAGGAGAAAGAATGAGAGGAGGAAGAGATAAGGGTTCAACCCCTCCTGTGTTTATTAACATGGCTTTCAATGATTACAATAATGCCATTAGTAACAAAAGCAAGAAAACCCATTACGTCCTAAAGATAAATGAGCTGTAGATGAGCCATAGAATAGCCCATATCTGATAACAAGGGTTTCTCCTATGCGATTTTGAAGCTAGTTGGTTAGAAGCCCTGAACTATTGTCAGCATATCTCTTATCCTCCTCCTGCTGGTCAATTTTGATGGTGGTTCTTAGGGAAACCAAGGCCCATCAGGTGTTGGGGACCTTCTTCATGATAGCTGAGGCAGATTGGTAGCTGTTGCTAGAGCCTCATTGGTGTCAGAGATTCAATTTTTTCCGAAGCCGCAGCCCTCCTCCAAGCCTATCAAATAGTTATCACTTATGCAACTAGCCCCGAGTTCATTGAAGTGGAACTCCCAGAATGCAATTTCATGGGCCAGTAGCGCCCCTATCCATGGAGAGCAGTGAAACTCATAGAAGAAGTCGGGGACATTAGAGGGTCATGCCTTTTTCTTCATTCGTGTTCTTAGAGAAGCTAATGCCAAAGCAAATTTTTGGCGAAGGGGCAAGTAGGGCTGGCTTATTAATTTATGACTGACGATAACGGTCTGATGTAGAGCGGGTCGCTAATTATTTCATGGCCCAGATCATGGACCAAAAGAAGACCTGTCGGGGTCGGAAGTGATCCGGACCGTCAGGACCGTAAAACGGTCGTATCTCGCAATCCGGGATGAGTTTCTGGACATATAATATATGATTTTGGGGTAGCTTGAGCTACTTTAGCCAACACGCAGGGTTGCCCACGCCAGAATCGCGAGATTCGACCAGTCGACGGTCATTAGGCTAGTTTTATTTCAATTTTACTATTTATAGTAAGTTTTAATTCGATCGTAACTTTTGATCTGTAGGGTTTTAGAGTTTGTGCCCGACATGAAAAGGGCTTAGAATAATTAGTAAAACAATGTGGTCGGGCCCGTTTGAAAACTTTCTATTTTTGACCGAAAACCATGAGTTCTAGTAGGATTGAGAGATTTCTATAAATAGTAAGTTTACTATTTATAGTAAGTCCGGTTTTCTAGGAATTTGAGTTTGAGTAGGAGTCTGATACTTTACCTAGGGCTTAGTTTGCTATTTATATACATCATAATTCCATTTTAGTCATTCAATCAATTAATATACAATTTATTCGAAATTATTTCCTTTTGTCTCTTTATTTCTTCTTGTGGATTCGAGAAACCACCGGTGAGGAAGACGGTGATCGACCTCCCACATCCTCCCTACGTCACGGTCTCTCTGTCCCCGACTTATTTCTGGGAGTAGCAGCCTCTAGCTGCTTCTGCTTATGTGTAGCTCTTTTTTGTTATGTGTTTTCTTGCCATTTTTTCATTTTTGGTAGGAGGGTCGATGACCATTTGGTTGTAGTTTCTCTTGATTTTCTCCCTTTTTTTTTGAAAAAAAAAAAATTCTCTGATTACCATAAAAAAGAAAGGAAGAAATCTAATAAATTTGCTAGTGAACAACTTCAATGAACAATCTCTAGAACAATAAAAGAAAGAAACAAGAAATCACAACCAAAACATCTATGAGAAAGAGAGGAGAGAAAGATGAAGAGATAATATGGGAAGTGAAAACCTATCCCAAGATCAGGATGAATGATAGCAATCCTCTGCTTCCGGGTTTCCGTTTTCTCCATTCTCTTTCCGATGATGATCCTACCTGTCCTGTCAGTGGCACATAAAGCAAAAATCAGTTTTTAAGAATTTGAGCAGAATGGATTACAATTAACTGCAATCGTTTCAGTACAATAGCCAGATTTCTCCATAATTTCACATATTCAGAACAATCTGAATGAATAATCTCATGTTCCTTGATCAATCTGTTTTTCAGTTCTGCATTTCATCTTTTTTTACTTTATTTTAATCCTTTCCATAACAAACATGCGCATAATTCTCCCAAGAGCATATGCATTTCGCCAAAAAACTGATAGGATTGAATTGTAAAGAACTTTTCGATTAGATTGAAAATCTAACACATTACGATGCACTATTGAATTGAATTGCAATATCTAGTTAAACATAGTGGAAATAAATCAATAACCAACTCACAATTTCCTTCCCAAGCAAACAGAATGAGGATAGACCTCAAATTGCAGTTAAATAGCTTTCAAGTTCCATGTCCAACTTGAAAGTACCATAACTGCAATTTTTAGCCATGGTTTTTAGATTCAGTGACTCCAATCAACTTGCTCGGTGTCAAGTCTAGTCACAACTCGGCTTAGTCGGGGGTGTATTGGCCCAACTCGCCCTAGTTAGGGGCGACTCGTGGTTTCGAACTATATCAAATCGCACCGAATCCGCTTCAACTCAGACGAGTGATTCTTAAAACCTGCCCAAGCCCCTCAATGTGGAATGCTAAGAGTCTTCCACTTTGGATGCTGTATCAAAATGAATTGTGATTATTAGTATAATAAAGTGGAATTAACTAAAATGCAATTTCTTTAGGCCTGCTTGGTATCCACTCCTGGAGGGGGAAAAACGAATTTTTACAGAAACCAAAATTTTAAAACTTAGTTTTATAGAAATCTAATTTTACGGGCAGTTGTTGTTTGGATGACATTGTCTACTTTTTTTTTTTCTTTCTTACAATGTTTGTTTGGCCATCAAAAAAAAAAAAATACATTGTCTACTTAATCTATTTTTCTTACAATGTTGTTTGGCCGCCAATTTTTGAAATTATTAACATAAAGTGCACCTCAAAGACAATTCAAATCAATTATTGGACTCTTCCATAATCAATGTTGACCGTTCATTTTCCTACCCATTTATCGGATGGCTAGAATCATCCACTCAATGCCCATTGAAAAAAACCAGCCAAGCCCAAATCCAATTAAGACCCATTAAAAAGACCAGCCAAGCCCCACAAAAAATCCAATCAAAACCCCATTCAACAAAAAAATCCAACAAAAGCCCAATTCAAAGATAAATGAAAGACTGCATACACGAGACAAAAGGAAATTCTATCATTCGGCGTTCGGAAACCAGAACCCAGATCCAAAATCACGAGACATAGCAAACCCATATTCCCGTTTTCATTGAAATGAAATGAATGGGAGAGATAAAAAATCTTGCTCAATGAAAGGATAAAAATGGAAAAAAGGCAAAAGGAAACGAGAAAATGAGAGAGATTTTTAATACCTGGAGAAGATGGGAATCAGGAAATTTGTGCGGCCAGAGCAGATCAGAGGGTGGTAATCGATCGTCGTTGCTTCGTGCAGAGAGAGAGAGGATCTGCTGCAGCGACTAGAGAGAGAGAGATGCTGCGATTGCAGAGGAGAGAGGAGCGGCTGCTTCAATTGCAGAGAGGCGAGTCGAGAGAGAAATGGCAAAATCGTCATTTCATGCACGTAGACTATGCTTTTCGGTCGCGGATTGCGTACGGAATAAACCCTGTGGGCCCACCTTGATGTATGCGTCTTATCCACGCCGTCCATCCGTTTTATCAGACCATTTTAGGGCATGAGCCCAAAAATAAGCAGATCCAAAGCTTAAGTGGAACAAACCACAGGAAAACAATGGGGATAATGACCTCCACCATTGAAACCTGTCCAACGTAATACAGACAAATTTTTTATTTTTTATTTTTTATGGGTTGGTTCACACACCCCATTGCTAGTACACCCACCCATGTTAGTCACGTCACAATGTTAGCCACCTGTAATTGGAATATATCTGGAGCCGAGCTGTACGTCGAGGGAGGATGATCTCCATACCAACCACTCCTACGCATTGACAGGCGGCCCAGACAACCAATCTGCCACAAGTTCATGCAACTTGACCGATTGCTCGAGGTTTAGGACCGGCTCAGCTTGGGAGGACGGTATCGATCTCCCGCCATATGGAACAGCACGGGATGGGGCCTCGGGCAAGTCTTCCAACTCGGCTTTAGATGGTGGGGACCACTGGGCGCCCGTTAAGTAGGGGTACGGCATCTCCATAAATGCTATGCGCCCACGGACCCGGATTGCGTCCGACCACTGGTCGGACCAAATTCGCACGCTGGTCTAGTCACAACCCCGGGTGGTACTACATAGGCAAATAGGTGCGGCAGGTAGGTAAAATCTTCTAATACCATCCTATACGCAGATTTTTAGTTCTTATAGGTTGAAAGTTCACCCGGTGTGGTTTATAACTCACCTTCGATCAATGCAGTAGTGTTGTCATCGAACGATAACTTCACTACTGTAGTGGTCCAAGGGAGTTATAAAATACACCGGTCAAGTCGCAAACCTTCAAGTAGTTTAAATACCAGTATTGAATTTTACTAGAATCTTTTACCTACCTGCCGAAACTATTTGTCTATGTAGTACCATCCGGGGGTGTGACTAGACCAGCCTGCGAATTTCCAGGCTGGTCACCAGCCTGCGTTAGACACAGGCCGCGGCAGTGGACGAGGGGTATTTACGTCATTCCCCATCGCATACCACGGTGAGTGACGTTGACAAGGTGCGGAACCATGCTCTCGATCCGGTGAGTAGGACAGTGTAGGTCAATCCGAGTTAGTGAAGACCTCTGACCGCTTGCCCTGTCTCGTCCGGCCAGAGGATTGGTGGAAGCTCATTGCCTGCTCACCCTGTCCCATTAGGCCGGTGAGGAGGGGGAGACCCCTCGCCTACCCTGTCCCATTAGGCCGGTGAGGAGGGGGAGACCCCTCGCCTATAAATACCCCCACCTCACATGGCCAAGGTACGCAACAAACCCACCCAAAGCCGACTTGTTGTCCATTTGAATTCCTAACCTAACTTAGGCATCAGAGGGCTAACGGTCGGACTCCAACCCCCTTGTCTGCCTTTCACTTCCTTGTTTGCAGGTCGTCCCGAAAGTGTCCGACGAAGGAACCATCACCCCACAACGAAGCTCAGTCCTTCATACCAGTTGCAGAATTTTACCCGCAACACACCCCACTATGGGAATCAATGCCATGACCTCAGTGTTGAAACAAGGCTATCTTCACTCAGTCTGCTACTTGAGCTATGGACTTGGGTGTACGATATACAGACATGAATGAAGGGTTTCTTGTGGTGTGGTCCACTTAGGCTTTGGATGTGCTTCAATTTTGACAAGGCTATCTTCACTCAGTCTGCTACTTGAGCTATGGACCTGGGTGTACGATATACAGACATGAATGAAGGGTTTCTTGTGGTGTGGTCCACTTAGGCTTTGGATGTGCTTCAATTTTGGGCTCATGCCTAACCGAGTGCCTGATCGAGCTGGGTAAGTCGTGGCCAGGGCCACCTTGATTTTTGTGTTGTAAATTCACATTGTCGATCCATTTTTCCGCTCATTTTAGGACTTCAACTATGGATGTCATTATGCCCACTGTTTCCTGTGGCGTGGTCCACTTAAGCTTTGGATCTGCTTCAATTTTGGACCTATGCCCTAAAATAAGCTTTGGCACTGTTTCAGCCAGATCTGGTACCTGACTGAGTTGGGTCAATTATGGGCAGGTCCACCTTGATTTGTGTGTTGTAAATCTGCATTGTCCATCCATTTTTCCAGCTCATTTTAGGACATGGCCCAAAACTAAGTAAATCCAAATCTTTACTACACAATAAGAAACAGGGGTGAATGAAGGCCTATCAGTAAGAACATCTAAGTTCTACTGTAAATTTTGTTTGCCATCCAACTTATTGATAAGGTAAAACCCACATGGATGGAGGGAAAATACAAATATCAGCTTTATCTAAAACTTTTGTGGCCCAAAAGTTGTTAGTGGCTAATCACTATTATTTTTTGTCATGTGGTCCACCTGAGATTTGGATCTGCATCAGTTTTTGCTTGTCTTAAAATAAACTGAAAAAATGAATGAACGGCGTGTTTATAAAACACATACATCAAGCTGAGCCCCTACGGTCGCAACCTGACCTCAGTGGACCCACCCAACTGCATTCGCACCTTACTTTTCCATTGTGGAATAGCATACAGCAGTGCCCAAACGCGCCACTAAAATGGGGCAAAATCATTATCTCACGCATGAGTTTGATAGGGATAATCCTTTAGCAGGCAAATAAAAGATCTTAGCCACCGTTTGAGCAGGACCATAAAATAGAGTAGGCAACACTTTTCAACCTATACATATCATTAATTGCTATTAAAAATGCCGTTTATAGTCTCAGTGGGGGCACCAATGTGGGTTTGGGTCCATTTATGTAATCATAGTAAATAAACAGTTAGTAAAACTGCTTTTATGCCATAATATTGAGACGTGGGGCTCTCAATAGGTTGGATCTAGATCGGATCCAAGCTCCAAGTTCGAATATCTGTAGACAAATTCGGATCAAATTCGGATCCAACTCGGATCCAAAAGGTGATATCCATATCCGATTCATTTATAAATAGTTAGATCCATTTCTGATCCAAAATCCATATAACCATGGGATTCGGGTCGGATTTAGGTCCGAGTCCACCTCATTACAAATCTAAAAAAATATATATAATATATTATATTTAATTTAGTTGCAAAATGATGCAAATCCCACTATTTACTGTGATACAGTCCACGTGAGAGTGGCATATCTCAATTTTGAGACATGGCCTGAAATAATCTTAAAAATGGTTGGCCAGCATGAATATGACATATACGGTAAGGTGACAATAAGCCGGATTTGGATCGGATTCGAATCGAACTCGGATATGTTTCTGTGAATCCAAATCCGGTCCATTTAAGTAAGCGGACCTATTTTAAGATCCAAATCCAGTCCATTTAAATAATCGGACCTATTTTAAGATCCAAATCCGCATTATATGAATTTGGAGCAAATCGGATCTCAAATCTTGAATCTGACCCACTCCATGGAGAGCCCTACGCGGATTAGCTACTGGACACGATAGTAGCACACTTGCTACTGAAGTGATGTCACCTAGTTCCGTGGGCCCCACCATGATGTATGTGTTATATCTGAATTGTTCATCTATTTGGAAAGATCATTTTAGGGCATTGTCCAAAGAATGAGGCAGATGGAAGGCTCAAGTGAGTCCCACCCAAAAAAAAAAAAAGAAGTGAAGATTGAATGGATACCATTAAAATTTTCTTAAGGCCACAAAAGTTTTCAATCAAGTTGATATTTGTGTTTTCCCTTCTTTATTGTATGTGTTGACTTATGAACAATTTGGATCTCAAATAAACATCATAGTGGGTGTTAACGTCTAAAACTGGTCAACTGATGAAAAGCTTAATCTACACCGTAGATGACGATCTCTTTTAGATGTGCGGGCTAGATCTTCACTGGATATCTCATAGACCCTATAAAACATGATAAGAGACAAAAGAGGGGTGGCTGAGGGTCTAGGCCGTTAGCCCTCCGATGCCTAAGTTAGAAAGACGTAGGAGATTGAAAGTAAGCTTTGGTCGAGAGGTTTTTGCGTGTACCTTGAATGGTAGAGGGATGCCTCTATTTATAGGATCATCAGAGAGCCTTACAGATGTGATTCCTGAATTTCTCGAGATAATCCTTATCACATCCAAATCCAGAGGATTATTTAGGATAATCCTTATCACACCCGAATTTATTGACTATCAGTTATTGTTCCTGTATGGAAATACAGGTGGTGTGGAGAATGCTCTCTTTGCAAAGAACGCTCCGCATTAAGGTGAGCACTCAGTAGAGAGCACTAGACACTGAGGTGAGCACTCGGCAAAGAGCACTTGGTATTGAACTTGGCATCTGCTCGGTGGAACCTACTCACATCTGCTAGGTGAAACCTACTCGAAATCTTGCTTGTCGGAACCTACCCAGCATCTTTACTTGGCGAAAATTGCTCGATAAAGAGTCGGATTGTTTTATGCGCCTTGTCCTTCAGCTGCCCTTTCACTGGTCGATATTCTTATGGCGCCTGAGCTTTCCATCTCTTGACCATGAGAGCCTATTTAGGGTTGAGGACTTCGTTTGGGCGTCGTGGGCCATTGACCTTTTGTGGTCAGTTTTCTTGAGCTTGTAGATTGGTAGTTGGGCCCGTGGGCCTATAAGGCTTTCTTGTGGGTTTTGGGGTTAGCTTGGAATCACCCATAACAGTGGGCCCTAGTAAGATTTCAATGGTGGGTGCCATTGTCCCCACCATTTTATGTGGTGGGGTCCACTTGTGCTTTGGATATCTGCCTTATTATTTGGATCATGCCCTAAAATGATCTCTGATCTCTCCGAATGGATGAACAGTTTGGACATAACACATACAGTATGGTGGGGCCTACAAAACTAGGTGACGTTACTTCAGTAGCGAGTCTCGCTATTGTTGTGTTTAGTAGCTAATCCGCGTCCATAATATAGGGGCCCACAAATGCTTTTTTTTATGGGCATCTGGACAGCACAAAGTAGAACCGTATTGATGTGTCAAGTAGACCCGTATTGATGTGTAAATACCAATGAGCCAGAGTTAAAGCCCACTATCCTTCTTTGGTTAAAATTGTGTAAATCTTGTTGGAACCTTGAGTTGGCTATTAGTGAGTTGATTTAGAACTTGATTGTGATGACGACAACGATCAAATTAAAAATAAAATATATTAAATAATAAAATTTTAAATTTTACGAATATATAATGCATTTTGATGCCGAGAAACAACACTTTTCACTGATGTTCGATGGAATGCATCCAACACCCTACTGGACACAACCTACGTCCTTGGACTTCACATAAGATGCATGCATATAGTACCCTATTGGACATGATCCGTGTCCGATGGAAAGGGGTGTGCTCGAAAATGAGATTTTAGACAATAAAAAACAAGATTGTGCTATTTTTCTATTTACAAGTCTAGTGATATTTTGGGTTTGAGTTCTTGCATTGCTGGCAGACTCTTCTAAGTTTCAACAAAAGGTCTTGGCTTGTAACTCATAGATGAGGAAAACTCAACTAGAGAGCAAGCGTGGGGTTCTGCGTGTGGGGAAGTTATGATTTAATATGACTACCAAACATAAACTATTAGGACTTACTTGGATGATAGTTTTAAAATGTTTTTTCCATATACAGGTTTTTTATTTTATTTTATGCAAATGATAATTTTGAAAATTAATTTTATTCGGAAATGTTTTTTCAGAAAACACTTCCTATTTTAATTTTTTTTCTTAAAATTTTATTTAGATGTTTGCATTTGAAAAAATAAATTATAAAAGGAAAATCATACAATGTAGTTATTAACTCAATTGCAATGAGCAATACTCAATTTCCCATGCTTTAATTGGATATAAATCAAACTAATGACCATTTTTATTTTTAGTTGTTCTTTTATTGAACTTTAAGCATCTTCCTTAGGAAAGGATTCTAAAATCACATAGAGCACATTGTGGATGAATCATGTCATGTGCACATCGCATAGTTTTGTGGCCATGATAGTTTGCAGCCATGTTAAAAGTAGGAGTAACTCAAACAATTTTTGTTATAAAGTTCCAAAGGTTATTGAACAATTTTTGTTATAAAGTTTCATACGAATAGAAATGAAAGAAAAGCGCTAGAAGTAATTTGAGCCTTACATCAAGCATAAAATATGGGTTGCACGTTATACTCTCAACCCAATAATCTTATTTTAAAGGGAAAAAAAATTAAAATACCCTATTTATTTAATTGAGATACGAGCAAAGCAAAATAAATTAAAATTCATAAAAAAATAAAGAAAAATTTGTAATTTAAGGAAAATATCCTGGAGAGACACTTTTGTGAACCCAAAAAATATATCACAGATGCTATCATGCATGGGTCATTAGTGGGTCTACCGGTTTAACTCATTATGGAAGACATTTGATCCTTTCACATACTCTGATATTCCATTCCAAAACTCTTCTGACAAGTGAAGTAGCTCAACCTATCAATATTAGATAGTCCTCATACTCATCATTTTCTTTCTTTATTTATTTTAACACACACTCAAACCATAGTAGGAGTTCATCACAATGGGTACTCAGAACCCATGACCTCATGTTGAAACTCTTGTGAGTCTACCAGGAGCCATGAGCAAGTAATTCCCATCTTGCCTTCTTCTATTACATGGTGATCAACCCATATTGAAAGTGGGGCCCACACAATGCAAAAGTCACATTTTAAATGTAGGCCCCACTTGATGGACAATATGCATTAAAGGTGGAACCTATATGATGATGGTGGACATTAAGGGTGGGACCACATGATGGAAGGTTAACATCAAAGGTGGGCCCAAATGATAAATGACCCATATTGAAGGTTGGGCCCCATATGATGTGGACATCAAAGGTGTGTCCCCCATGATGGATGGCCCACATCAAAATGTGGCCTTAAATGATGGACTATTCACATTAAGTGGACCCCCTTGATGGATGGTGGACATCAAAGGTGGGCCCACATGATGAATGACCCACATTGAAGGTGGCCCCCACATGATAAATGGTTCACATCAAGGTGGGCCCCACATGATGGATTTCCCACTTCAAAGTGTGGCCCAACATGATGGACCATCCACATCAAGTGCGCCCCACTTGATGGACGGTCCACATCAAAGGTGGGACCCACATGATGGATAGTGGACATTGAAGGTGGGCCCACATGATGGATGGAAGGTGGACACACATGATGAACAAACCATATTGAAGGGGGGGCCCACATAATGAATGGTCCACATTAAGGTGAGCCCACATAATTGATGGAGTGGACCTCATATGATAGATGACCCACATCAAAGTGTGGCCCCTTGTGATAGACATCCCACATCAAGTGGGCCCCACCTAATGAACAATCCACATCCAAGGTCTCACATGATGGGTGACCCATATCCAAAGTGGCGCAACATGATGGGTGACCCATATCCAAAGTGGCGCAACATGATAGATGATCCAGATAGAAGGTGTCCTCCGTATGATGGATGGTGGACATAAAAAGTGGGCCCCACATGATGGACAACTTACTTTGAAGGTAGGGCCCACACCATGGAGACATCAAATGTGGACTCCCTGTGATGGGTAGTGGACATTGAGGGCCCCACATAAAGTAGAATTAGCATTGATGGCTAGCCCCACATGATGGATGACCTACATCAAGATGGGCCCTATGTAATTGATGGTCCGCATCAAAGGTCAGCCCTTATTGATGAATTACCCATATCCAAGACAAACCTTACATGATGGACAACTTACTTTGAAGGTTTGGCTCCCATGATTGATAGTCCACATCAAAGGTGGGCTCCATGTGATGGACAATTCACATCCAATGTCCAATATGATGGACCGCGCAAATGTCTAAAAAATAAAGACTGTAGCCATCCATTTTTTTGTCACCTGGGGCATGGTTTATCGGTAGTGATAGGCCAAAAGACTTTTCCATTACCTTTTTAATAAATTTGCTATAATCTTTTCTATCTATGTAAAAAAAAAAAAAGAAAAATCTCCTATTTGAAACTTTTACTTTTGATAAGAGCCTTTTCCGGCCTATGAAAAAATAATTTTGCCAAATAAACTTAGTTAAAACTAGAGATAGAATTATTTATTTAAGTAGATCTTATCAGTCTAATTAAAACTCCGGCAGGACCGACAAGTGATTTCTAGCTAATTTTTGGGATGTACGGTTAACAAGAGAAAGTTCCTCTGATGGACGGAGTAGATGTCACACTCATAACTCAGTGGACCCCACAGATATAAGGTGTTATAGTTATACCCACCACATCCGACAGGCATTGCAGAGGATTTCTAGTTTGACATTCACGTTCTCGAGACAGCATAAACCCGGGCTTTAACCACATCACCCTTCCCGAGCTCAAACCCAGGGCTAACCGGAAATCCCACGGCCATCTTACCCACCGGCGTCCACCCGCCAGGGAATCTGACGACACTTTCCATGAACTCGGGATGGAACTCGGCAGCCTGATTCGCCTCGAACTGAGTCGGCATCGGGTCGAGTGCGAACGCCAGCTGGTGCAACATCCACACCGATCTCGCCACCCCCACGAACTCGGCATAGAACTCCGTCCTCGGGTGCATTCCCGCTAAAATCAGTCGCCGATGCTCGAGACTCCCGAGCAGCGATTCCTCCATGCTCGGGTGCATGACGGCCAGATACTTTTTCATGCAAAACCTGCCAAAATGGGACGTTGGTGGGGCCCCTATCAGCTCTGTGGGTCCCATGGACTTGATGACTTTGAACTCGGCGAAGCGATCGTGGCGGACGGCGTGGTCCATGTCAAACGTCTCATTGTGGAAGTTTCGGAAGATCGTGCGGTTGACATAAGATTCGACGGCATGGTGGGGCGATTGGACGGTCTTGATCGAAACGATGGATCGGACGGCGGCGGTGATGTCCCAGCAGGAAGAGCGCATGAGGGAGAGGAGGAGAGTGGTGAAGGACTCAGTCGCTTCTCTTACTTCGCGCATGCATTCATGGAAGAGTACAGCTGTTGGAGCTGTTGACAATGACATGGAGGGGCAGAGATGGGTCAGATCCGACGGTTGAGATTCACCAGAGAAAATACGAAAGCAAGCTTCTGGTGCTCGTAGGGACGGTTTATTTGATGTGAAATAGATTCAAATTCACATCAAATGTAATCAGGCGCGCTGAGTAAACTCTGTGGGCCCCACCATAATGTGTGTGTCCTATCCACACCGTTCATCAAATTTTCCAGCTCATTTCACGCTAAGACCATAAAATTGAAGCATATAAAAAGCTCATGCGGACCACACCATAGGAAAAAAGGGAATTGAATGACTACCGTTGAAAACTTCTTGAGGCTCACAGAAGTTTTGGATCAATCTGATATTTTTATTTTCTCTTCATCCATGTCAGCGTGACCTTATGAACAGGTTGGATGACAAATAAACATTACTGTGGGCCCCAGGAAGGTTTCAACGGTGGACGCCATTGTCCCCCGTGTTTCCTGTGTGGTGTGGTCAATTGAGCTTTGGATATGCTACAATTTTGGGCTCAAGCCCTAAAATGAGATGGCAAAATGGATGGAAGGCGTTGATAAGACACATACATCACGGTGGACCACCTTACAAAAATGTGATAAGGGGCTGTTTCCACACACTAGTGCATCTTATGATTATCTGAACCGTCCATTTTTCTTAACACAAGGTGACTCGGAAGTCGGAAACGGATTGGCTAGTGACCCTGCCACTAGCCAATGGCTAGTGGTCGGTGCTCCATGGGGCCTCCCATGATGTTTGTGTTTCATCCATGCCAACCATCTATTCTTCCATATCATTTTATGGTATTACTCCTAAAAATGAGTTAGATCCAAAATCCCAAGTGGACCACAAAGTGTTTATTGAACGTCCACCATTAAAAACTTCTTGGTGGCCACAAAAGTTTTGAATCAAGCTGATGTTTGTTTGTTCCCTTCATCCAGGTCTGTATGACCTAATCAACAGTTGGATGTCAAATAAACATTACATGAAGGCCCTAGGAGGCTTTTAATGGTGAGCATTCAATCACTACTGTTTTCTCATGGTGTGGTCTACCTGAGATGTATATCTGCCTCATTTTTTGGTTCAAGCCCTGAAATGATTTGTAAAAATGGATGGACGGTGTGGATAAAACAAATACATCATGTTGGTGCCCACAGAGCACTGACCACTAGCCACCTGGCTAGTGGCAGCCTCGCTAGCCAAACCGCGTCCAGGCGACTCGGAACGTACTTCTATTTCACAACGCGATGCTTGGAACCATCAACACCGCATGATAATAAGGCCATACTTATATACCATAATACCGAGAACATCAACGGTTCAGATCATTCTAAAGATGCAACCCGTAGTGGAAAGCGGCCACTTACTATAAAGTGGACGGTACACTATGAAAACTGGTATCGAAGTCTCTAATCCATTCGATTATCCGGCCTACGTCTCGACTCACAAATCAAATCACCTGAATGTATTGCCTCAAGGGGCCCACATGTAAATATGTTTGGATAATGAGAAGCATCCGTTTGGAGGAACTATTTTGAATGGCCTGTGATTCAATAACAGAACTAAAAATGATTCTGATCAATTATTTATTAGCTTGAATGTGAGCCATTGACAATATAACTTCAGTGGTCCACATCCGGCTAACGTATCAACGGTTAGAATCATCCATTCAGCGTAAATTTTTTTAAAGCACATTTCTACAGTGTCACCCAAAATACGAACATTTATGATCAACCGAACATTTCGTCATGTGGGCCCCAACGACACATGTTGTTAATGAGTATGGACGCGAATTGCCTGTGCCCCCGGCGGACAGTAAGTTCCTATAGGAGAAGCTACGTATGGCCCACCACGATGATCTGTGGAAAATCTAACCCGTCCATCAGTTTTTCATGCTCGAAATAGGATAGGAATACAAAAATGAGGCAGACCCAAAGCTCAAGTGGGACACACTACAGGGAAGAGTGGAGATTAAACACAAGCCATTGAAACCTTCACGCAGCCACAAATGTTTTGGATCACGCTAGTATTTGTGTTTTTATAATTCATCCCAATAGGAATAACCCCATGAACGTTTTGGATGACATGCAAACGTCATGACGGGCTTCAGGAAGGTTTCAACGGTGAGCGTTTTTCACTATTTGTTGTCGTGTGGCCCACATGAGTTTTAATTATACCTCATCTTTGTCCTACTGTTTATTGTGAGCTTTCTGAAACTGATG
This sequence comes from Liriodendron chinense, assembly GCA_003013855.2. Taxonomy (NCBI): domain Eukaryota; kingdom Viridiplantae; phylum Streptophyta; class Magnoliopsida; order Magnoliales; family Magnoliaceae; genus Liriodendron; species Liriodendron chinense. The sequence continues at coordinate 1,422,903 of PVNU02001090.1, read as the reverse complement.
GACGGATCGGATTTTCCATATACATTGTGGTGGGCCCCACATTGCTTGGAACGTTCTGTTGGCAGGTGCACGAGCAATTCGTGTACATAATCCAGCCCCATACCTCGACTGCTGCAACTGATCCTCCACTGCGACGGATGGAACAACACCTTCTTCCCAACCGTCGCGATGCTTGGAAGCATCTCCTTGAAATCCACCGTAGCTTCATTGGGCCCCACCACCCCCTCGCCAAAAGGACCTAAACCCTTCCCTCTCCCAAACCTCTCCATCAGCCACCCTAGTTTCCTCAGCTCCCCCACCACTGCCACGTCAGCCGCCATCACCTTCTCCGTGTCCCACGTGTATTGCGCAGCCTGCAGGCTAACGTACGCCCTCGTCATGGCCGACACGGCATCGAAAACCTGCGCCACCAGACCCTCCATGCCCCTCACTATCTCGATAATCCCTTCTCTGTCCTCTTCTTCTCCCTCCGTTTTTTCTTCCCCTTCCCGAGTCATTGAGTTCTCTTCTCTGAGTTCATGGACTCGGGTCGATGGACGCGGTAAGCAAGATGCAGCGACTCGGTGAATCAGGTTGGAGATTTTCGAGACCTTGTTAGCCATTTCCCGCTTCTTCCGCCCTTTCATCACTTCGATTCTGCAGAGAGAGAGAGAGAGAGAGAATCAGAAAAGTTCCAACCTTTCACGTTAGTTTAGAATCCAAACCTTTTGATAGGTTGGCCCCATCATGAGGATATCCTAATGCAGAAATCAACCTCATCCATTCATCAGGTGGGTTACACCACAGAAAACAATGGATAACCATTGATATAATTAAGAAAAATAGGTGTGGCCCACCTGATGGATAGATCAAGCTGATTTTTTACATGAGATGATCCTTATGGCGGGGCCAAGCTTTGGATGGTTGGATGTAGCTCAAACAGGATAGAATGAATACTGTTGGCTAGTTAGACAGTACATTAGTGGTCCACCTGCCTCGGAGGGCCAAGGGGTGTCGATCATGCAAAAATAAACGATATTTAGACCATTCATCAGATGGGTGATGGGTCCCACCATTACCACTCTAGGGCCCAAGCGAAAAAACCAGTCTACTGCGCGTCAGTTGGGCCACACGCGTACATTTAATATAGACCGTTGGTTGTCTAGTTTTTCTACTCCAAACCTATGCTTTCGCAAGTGACAAGTGGACTATTGGCACTTCGGCAGGTCTGCAAATGGACAAGGCCAAAGGAGTAGACCCATTGTGCTTGAGTGTACGAGGACCCGGACTACACCCTACCCCAATTATCCTATGAGTTGGGCATAAAAATGTGCTTTTCGAACCTACTATCATATCTCCTCCAAAACACTAAACAAAATTTTCAACTTTGGATGGATTTAGCATCAGCTGATTGATGAAGATATCCAAGGTTGCTTAATCTTCCACTTACTCCAGTAGTATTAATTAATTAACTAGATGTTCGAAGTTCTCCTATTTTGTTTTTTGTTTTTTGTTTTTTTTTGGTGGCTCGCTTGCTAGCTCAGTTGGAAGGCGACTAGGCATTTCAACAGCAAGTCTCAAGTTCCAATGCCAAGGAGATACTAACCACACTGGAGGGTGGGTGCATCATGTGACTAACCATCTAGACGTGTTGAGTAACAAATTTTTTATTTTTTATTTTTACATAGGCATTCACACACTAGAGTGACTTTTTTTTTTATTATCCTACAATGGGTAGTTGAACCCATGATCTCTTGCTTAAACTCTTGTGATTCTACTACTGAGGCATGAGTAAGGACCCAATTAAAAACTATACATTAATGAACTATTTTTTTAAGATCTAGGTTGGATCAGTGTATGGGTTGGGCATGGCCCAAATTAGACCCATTTAAAAAAAAAAAACAGATACAGGTTAGAATGGGTCAACTCATGTTTGAGTTAATTTTGAGAGTCATGGACATAACCCATTCAGTAATTTGGGTTGAACTTTTGAACCGAGACTTGCTCTATTGTTCCAAATTTTGGACCCATGCAATCCTACTTGTGGTTCATGGAATGTATAAGCACCCTTGTGCTAAGTACTCACATGTTGCTTGGGATAAAATGAAAGCGAATGTAAAGGGTTGTAGATCTAAAATTCAACCCATTGGATGTGGTTAGGATTCAAAATACTACCCTAGTTATTGAATGGGTTGGACATGAAAGGGATCGTTTGCCAAAACACTGCCATAAGTAGCTTGTTTTTATTTCTAATAGCAATAATACTCTCTCTCTCTCTCTCTCTCTCTCTCCATATGATGGACAATGCATGTCAAAAGTGGCCCGCAGCTTACATTGAAGGTGGTCCATATGCATTGGACGGTCCAAATCAAAGGTGGGTTCTACATGATGGGTAATGGACATTGAAGGTGGGCTCCACATGATGGATAATTAACATTGATGGTAGGCCTACATGATGGATGATCCACATCAAGGTAAGCCCCGTATAATGGATAGGTTCGCCCATCATGACGAATGACCCACATCCAAGGCGGTCCCTACATGATGGGCAACCCACATTGAAGGTGGGGTCCACGCAATGGACAATCCACATCAAAGGTGGGCTCCACATGATGGGCAATGGATATTGAAGGTGGGCCCACATAATAGACAATGACATCAATGGTAGGCTCCATATGATAGATGACCCACATCAAGATGGGCGTCACATAATGGGTGGTCCACATTAAAGGTCGGCCCCTAATGATGAATGACCCCCATCCAACGTGGGTCCCACATGATGGATGATCCACACCAAAGGTGGGGGACACAATGGGTGGTCCACATCAAAGGTGGGCTCCACATGATGGGTGGTGGATTTTGAAGGTGGGCCCCAAATGATGGACAATAACATTGATGGCGGGCTCCACATGATGGATGACCTACATCAAGGTGCACTCCACATAATAGATGGTCCACATCAAAGGTCGGCCCCTAATGATGAATGGTCCACATCCAAGGTGGGTCCCACATGATGGATGATCCGCATTTAAGTTGGGCGTGCATGTTGGATGGTCCACATCTGAGGTGGGCCCCTTATGATGGATGACCCACATCTAAGGTGGCCCCCGCATGATGGACGACCCACATCGAAGTTGGGCCTTGCATGTTGGATGGTCCATATCTAAGGTAGGCCCCTTATGATGGATGACCCACATCCAAGGTGGCCCTCGCATGTTGGATGGTCCATATCTAAGGTGCATGGGCCTTTGCAGGGTGGATGGTCCACATTAAAGGTAGGCCCTGCATGATGGAAGGATCACATTAAAGACAGGCCAAAGGTGGGTTCAACTTAATGAGCAATCCAGATTTAAGGTTCAACCCAAATGATGGACAATGAATATTAAGGGTGGACCAAACCAAACTTGAGGGATAAATGCTTATGTAATATTGGAAATCAAACATACTTTTGTACTTTTTAGCTAATAAGTATGTTATTTACCAAATATATTTATCGATTGGATAAGTAGAAACAAAGATAAGCTACTTGAGGTATGAGTAGCTTTTATAAAGTAACTTATTATCCAAACGAGCCTAAAATCTCTTAAAGTTATAGCTGCACACTGAGTCGGACCGAATCAAGCTGGGCCTAGCTCAGTTTGGCTTGACCAACAAACAACCCTAGCTTGAGCTCGGCTCGAGCTTGACCTTTGAGCTGGAATGGCATGCTCGGCTTGGTTCGGTCGAGCTTTCGAACGGAGTTCGAGCGTGAAAAAAACTAAAATTTGAATAAGCCCAGCCCAAAAGCCTGGCTTAAAATAGTTCAAAATCCAAGTCCGTAGGCAACCCCAAGCCCATTGACACCCCTGACTGCTATTTCACTTACTTCTATAGATAGTTTTCCATCTTATTCCTTTGCTCTCTTCTGATGTGAGACTAAACAACCTCCCTTAATTTCAACTAACTGAGTCGAGTTAAACTCGAAACGAGTCAACACGAACTGAGCTTCAAGTCAAGCTGAATCGAGCTAGAGTCAGCTCAAGCTAGAAAAAAATGGCTTAACTTAACCCAACCTTCGAACTGAGCCAAATCGAGCTAGTTCGAGCCAAGTCGAGCAAGCTGACGAACCTAGCGTGGCTCGTGTTCAACTCTACTTAAAGTTGACATAGACCCTTCTCTAACCCAACTCTTAAATGAGATGGAAATGAATCCCCAACAGACTCAATCCGGACCAACCCAAATTCAATTTAGAAGTCACCCTTGAAGTCTCTTCAATAAAAGGCATAAGCTTATTATTAAAGTGTTAGAATTACTTAAGGAAACTTCTCTTTGAGTGCCCGACGGGAAATCTATATTAGGGAATTTAAGATTAGACCAACCCAATACAAAACAAATCTAAATCAACATGGATAGATGGGTTCCAACTAAATCATACCTAACTTACATGGACTTGGACTTGGCTGGTATTGAACCCATATGGACTAATGGATTGAGCTTTGGTTTGAAATCTAGATTCAATTATTAAATGGGTTCCTTTTAAAACTTACCTTGACTCAACCAAACCTGACCTTACACCCATGATTTCTTCATTGTTTCGTAGACATTACACATGATGTCCTTGCAAAAACACCAAACAAATGCCAACGTGGCATGTATGAGAAGGGCACGGGACATTCATAGGATAGTCCCCACAATGCATGGCTCATTCTAAAACCCACCATGGAAAATTCGACGTGGAGACGGCCACTTTCTCATATTTCAACACCTAAGTTAATTAAATTATAAACATTCAATTTAATGAAGAGGAAACCAACAAAAGGTCTTGTTACTTTTAGTTCAAATTAAATGTTATTGTTGCGGATTGCCTGCTAGCTCAGGTGGTAGATGCCTGGGCGTTTCAACTGCTGGTCTCAGGTTCAAAACCTACTAACCCACCAGTGGGTGGGAGCATGCTGTGACTGACCTGGTGGTACAGCTTTCAAAATAGATTTTTCTTTACATCTATTTTGCCTTTGAAATATGGCACTTCATAACCATCATTTGGATGGTTGGAATTTCTTGATCACCATGATTTTAGACAGTTGGTCCATCCATAATGTGCCCGGCAATTTAAATGGTTTGGATCACCATGCACAAGCGCCATGTGGGAAGACGTACCATGAATTATCACTATTATCAAAATGGTAGCAGACTATCATAGGAGCTAGGTGTGCGTATGCACTAGGCTTGCTTGTGGGACATTTACCCCTGGTCCGCTTTGAGTTGGACTGAGTTCAAGGGCCAAACCCCAACTTAAAATTAGGTTTGTTTAATAATAAGAGCTAGGTCTAATGATGCGTTGGGCTTCCCAGTTAGACTTTTAGGCCCACCTATGTGAATGCTCAATAGTGGATTTCTTATCTTTTGGGTCGCTCGCAGGGCATCCAATGTTGCTGTTTTTTTTTTTTTTTTTTTCTTCTTCGGATTGTCTGACGGTTGCACTGAGTTGGATGATGAGTATGTATGATAGAGTAATAGATACAGGACTAGAGTCATCTAAATTTTTGATGTGACAGAATCCGGATTCCCAGCAAGTTATAGAGCATATGTCCTTCATAACCCTACAATGCGCATACATGGGTGCTCAGTTGGCACGGGCCATTCGATTAGGGTAGGATTCGGAATTCCGGCAAGTCCTAAAGCTAATGCCTCCAAGTCTCATAAGAGGGGTTAGGAGAGAAATAATGATGAATGTATGCTACCCGTAACACCTCATGTAGCTTGCCCGTATCTTTGGACGTTGAGCCCTAAAAGAAGATATAATTGATTTGATTGGCTGAGTTTGGTTTCCTTAGCTGTGCAATATCTTTTATAAAGGTTGACAAAATAGCTCATCTAAGCATTTTATGGAATCGCCACTAGCCAAAAAAGGCTTAAAACCTATGGTTGGCTAAGATCTATGGAATCGCCTAGAGATCAAAAATTGCAGCTTTCTTAACTCGAGTGACTCTTTGTTTGATTTGTACCGTGGATTCTGAGTAAAGTCGCAGTTACAAAAAAGGAAGGGATTAGGTACCATTTTTCACCCGTGTAGAACACAGTCTCTACTTTGCTAAGCTGTACACTTTTAAAAGATGATGCAAGATACTTCTAGTAAAATACTAAAAATTACATATATAAACAGAAATAAACCTACCAATCTTAAATAAACGAAACAGAAATGAAAGAGAGTAAAGTTTTCTTTTTAATAAAAGTGTTGAAAAAAAGAACATTGAATTTTCGGTTACTCCTTTATGTCATATTTTCTGATCTAGAAGATCTTCAAGAGAAGCAACTATAGAGCATACTTTACGCGATGTCAGAGCAGAGCCTACTAATAAAAGTGCTCAAAACGAAGGTAAAGAAAGTAACACTAAATCTTAAGTACAGAAGAAAAGAAAGCTACAAAGATGAAAGATAAAAAAAAGTTAAATAAAAATCATGATACTGAATTTTCGGATCTTCCTCTAAATCATGTTTTCTGATACAACAGATCCTCCAAAGAGGCAATTGTAGATCATACTTCACGTGATGCTAAAGTAAATCTTATTGATAGCAATATTCTAAACTAAAGCTGAATAAAGTAAAGAGAAAAAAAGAAAAAAGAAATTGATTTGTAACGGATGAGGAGAATAGAATAGGAGTACATCGGGCTTTGGCTAAAGAAAGGGGTTGAAGAAGGGAAAGGAGGGGCTTAAGGGAGTGAGGGTTAGGGTAGAGAGCCTCTGCCTCTGGCCTCAAACCTCACCGTCTCTCCTTTTCTTCTATGTATGAAACTTTCTTTTCTCTGTCTCGAAACTCGCCCTTTGAGCCCGATCCTCCTCTTGTTTATGAGAGTGGAGCCCTCCTTAAATAGGCGTTTGTAGAGAGACATGTAAGGCTGTTTAGTAGGCTTGATTTTGCTGAGCCTATGTTTTATTGTATTGACTCATCTAGAAAGTGTTGGATTGGAAGAATCGAAGCGCAATTGAAGGGATTAGAAAAATCGAACCAAAATTGGAGGCCTATGATTGGTTCAGCGTAACAAACCCAGCAACCAGCTAGAAGGTAGCCGATTTTTATCAAAGCCAGCCAATAGGTGGCCAGTTTTGGTCCCAGCCGGCCATTTGGTGGCTGAAAGACCAAAGTCGGGTACCCTATGATAGGCTTTGAGCTAGTTGTTGTAAATGGGCCAATCTGGGCAGTCAACTGTCTTCTGGGCATACTTTCAACCATGTATGTGTTCTGATCGGAGGTCAAAGGAAGTCCGATAGCCAATAATTAGCCATTGCTCGAATGTGGGGTGTCTACACTGGCCCACTTTGAGTTAGACTTGGGGCTCAAGGTCAGACCTTGACCTAAATTTGTCTCTTAATAACTGGGCTAGGCTCAAGCTTTCTTTAAGATCTCATCGCCTCGACTTGGCCTGTTTAGGATTTCAAGGGGTGTTTTTGTCATATATCGTGCATGATGGGACCTAAATTTGTCTCTTAATAAATAATCCAGATCTTGCACAAAAAATGGTTGGGCTAGGTCGAGCTTAGACCATGAATTATCATCATAGTTTGGGCTCAGTCTTAGAGCTGAACACAAGCTAAGCTATCTCGGTTAACTCGTTCAACTCGGCTTGATTAAGCTTGATTTGGCTCATATCAAAAGCTAGGTTTGAGCTGAGCCGAGCTGTTTTTTTAGCTCAAAATAATTTCGAACCAAGTTTGAGCTTACCTGAGCTTGACTCGACTCAGTTCGAACTTGACTCGGTTCAACTCGGCCCAATTTTAAATACCTTAAATATACATAATATATATAATATTGATAGAATTTGAGCGCCCCAATTGCTACCCTTTCAAAAAAAATTCACCTAAGCCCTCTTTTATTTTTTGGCCTTAGCTGACCCAAACTCAACTCGAGCAAGCCTGAGCTATTGACCGAATTGAGCCAAGCTCTACACTCAGGCTCAAGGACCGAGCTGAGCCAAATTTTAGCTCGGGTAGGCTGCTCGCCGAATCGAGTTGAGCTACACCAACCTCGACTCACTTCAGCTTGTGTACAGCTCTACTCAGGCCTGTTGGTTTCGGTCTATCACATGCTCGGGTCGGGCTCAGGCCTGCCAAGACTAACCTGTTGGTAACCCTAATAGAAGCTTATCTCATAAGTTGTGATTCAATTTGATAGTACATCCAAACGTGCTCTTAGATGATAATAAATAAAGTTAGGATGAGAAGCTGACCTGTTGTGGCTTTCTAACGGTTTCTGTTGGAATGGAACGGAGTAGTGGTGGTGCCTCTCTTTCATTTCATTTTCAATGTTCCACCGATTGGTCTTTTTCTCCCTGAAAAATCGGGTTTTATCTGTTAATACGTAGAGTTGTACGCCGAGCCGAACTGAATCGAGTTGGGCTTAGCTTAGCTCGACTTGACCAACAAACAACCCTGGCTCGAGATCGGCTTGGCCCGGCCTTCAAGCTGGAATTGCATGCTTGACTTGATTCGGTCGAGCTTTCGAGCCAAGTTTGAGCTTGGAAAAAATATAATTTAAACAGGCCTAGCCCAAAAGCCCGGCCTAAAACAGTTCGAAATTCGGGTCCAAAGGTAATCCCAAGCCCATTAACACCTCTGTCATTTCACTTGCTTTTATATATAAACAATTTTCCCTCTTATTCCTTTGCTCTATTCAGATTTGGGACTAAACAATCTTCCTTTTCAACTAATTGAGTTGAGTCAAACTCTAACTGAGCCGAATCGAGCTAGAGTCAGCTTCAAAATCTTAGAGCTGAAAAAAAAATTTGCTCGACTCAATTCGAACTCAGCAGTCCGAACCAAGCTGGTTCGAACTGAGTCGAGTGAGCCAACCGAGCTAGCTTGACTCGTGTACAGCTAATACGAGAAAAAAACCGGGCTTTAGGAACAGTGAGGCCGTTGTGTGGGCTTCGGTAAATCTGAGCGTACGTGCTGGATTAGGAATGGACGTTCTTAGCTCATTACCTTATTCGTGGAAAGAAGGTCGGTGAATCCAAACTGCATATCTAGTGGGTCCTATCTGTGGATGGCCTATGGATTGAAAATTACTCAAAACGAACGGCCACGGGCTTTGATGTTTACGTTTTTTGAGTCTTTTATGTTAATTTTGCCATCTTTTTCAGGGCCACTCTTCTTGTGGCTCGGATTGCTAGTTTGATGCGATTTTCAATTGAGGTACGGTCTAGATCCACTGCCCCACTGCCACATGTTGGGACCTTCCCATGAGGTCGAGCTCTATGGACCCCACCATGATGTATAATGGACATCCACGCCTATGCATTTTGAAGGTCCTTTTAGGTCATGGGATGTGCCAAAAATCAGTGATATTTAGGTGAGTCATGTTATCTGAAATCATGGAAAGTCATGGCTAAAACATCTAAAAGCACTTGAGGGACTAGGAATGGCTGTGACCCCTCACTGCATAAAGTTCTTGCAGTTGGAAGCTAGGTGGGGCTTACTATGATGTTTGTGAAAAATCCACTCCGTCCATCTGTTTTGCTAGCTCATCTTAGATCATGAACCCAAAAATGAGGCAGATCCAAAACTCAAGTAGGCCACACAACAGGAAAAAGAGAAGATTGAATGCTTGCATTAAAACATTAGTAGGATTTAACATTAGTAGGATCATAGAAGTTTCAAATTAATCTAATATATTTTGCTTTTCAGTTCATCCCAGTGGGAATGACCTTATGAACGGTTTAGATAACATATAAACATCACGGTGTACTCAAGGAAGGTTTCAATTATAGCCATTTCCCTCTCCGCTTTTTCCTATCGTGTGGCCCACTTGAGTTTTAGATCTGCCTCATTTTTGGGCAGATGCCCTAACATAGGCTGGAAAAATGGATGGACAGGATGGATTTCTCACAAACATCACGGGCCCGGCTCACCTAGCTTCCAATTGCAAGAACTTCCCACGTTGGGGGGTTAATGGTTTTCACATTCCACCATGTTGGTTCTTGATTTGGACCCTTCATCAAGGGCCCATTTGGATCCTTGCATTAGTCAATCCTGGATTAGCACATCTAGGCATTTGCTCCCACTCCATTGTTTGGAGGCTCCAAGGGACTGAAAAATCTCAGGATTTCCAAATGTTAGACCATCAATGTGAAAATAATCACTTTAGAATTCTATGGAAATTAATAACTCGAATACCAAATTTATCTATCAAGCCAACTCTCAATTCAGTTGAAAGAAAAAGAGAAGAAAAGAGATAGCATTTTCATGAGACTTACGGCCATCTTTTGGGCTGCAGCTTCTCCTTATGAAAACACATATAAGGAAACATCTTAGGGAGTTTTTTTTATGGGATCTGCAATTCTCTTTCTGATCGTGTTGGCTCGCTTTGATGATTTTGGAATTTTGAGCTAAGAATTGCGGGGGATTTAAAGCTTTTCGGAGGGAACCAAACAAAATATATGTGGGTGA